>CM041298.1:27118852-28318852 GCA_023052935.1 Piezodorus guildinii | reverse complement strand
CTTATCACCCATATTTAAACCTTTCTCGGTACACATCACCTTTTCTATGACATACTCTAATGCATTTATTAAATAATACAGGTGAAAGGGAGTCACCCTGTTTCAAACCCGATCGCACCTCAAATCTGTCGGAGTAATTATGACCGATTCTAACTTTATGAAATGTTTCCGACAAACACATCTCTACTAGGTTTACTAACTTTCTAGGTATTCCCTGTCCAATCATGATGTTAATAGCTTCTGGCGGTCTATGGAATCATAAGCCTTTTTAAAATCGATATAGAGTTGATGGACTACACCGTTGTATTCGAGCTTCTTCTCTAATATTTGACGTAAGGAAAATATTTGATCAATAGTCGAGCGATTCCGCCTAAAACCACATTGGTAGTCTCCGATAATTTCCTCAGCGTATTCCGTGATTCGGCTAGTTAGTATTGACGTGAATATTTTATAGCATACTGGGAGAAGAGAGATCCCACGATAGTTGTTACCCGTCTTCGGCCCTTTTTTGTGAATCGGAATAAGTATTGATTCTTTCCATTCTTCGGGCATTTTTTCATTTTCCCAGATCGTTTTAATAAAAACATGTTACTTGAAAACGCCCGCTTCTCCACACGCCTTGATTAATTCACTCGTGATATTATCATTATTGATAATACCTTATTAAAAATAAAATAAACACTGCATGTGTTACAAGTTCAATGAACATTGCTACTAACTCATCGCTGAAATATACAATTGAAAAACTGTTGCGTGGAGCACATGACTTCAATGTACTACCTTTGTGAAGAAAGGTGGTACATTGAATAATAAATGAATAAATAAATCAATTTAAAAATTTTGAATACATTTAGAATTGAATAAAATCTAGTTTTGATGGAACATTAATTTTTGATTAAGTAATCCAACAAATTTCTTCTGAATTATTTATGTTTCTAATTTGTTGTTCTAAAACAAAAAATCACCTAAAAAAAAAAAAAATTGTGTTGCTCTTTTCTTTCTCTGTTAGTTATCAAATTCTTTCATCTTACCCTGTTTTTAATTTTTTTTTTTTTTATCAATGCTAACATGATGTTTTTGTTCGTGTTTTATTTTAATTTTCAAAATCAAAGGTACTTTAGAAGATTAAAATTTGGAATAGAGGCTTTTAAGTCCTCTCAGAATATTTCTATCAGAATGAAAACTACAGAGGATTAAAGATTTAGAGAACGATTTTTTAAATTTCAGCATTTAAGTTATGTCATGCTATTCTTATCAGAATAAATCCTACAAAAAATTATACTATTTTTAAATTTAAAACTGCAGTAAAAAAAAATTCTTTCATCTTGTTTTTTTACCCGTATTTCATCAAAGCTAACAAGACGATAAGGTTAATTTAATCTACAAAATCAATGATAGTTTAAAGGAAGTAAATCACAAAAACAAAAAGGTCTACGAAAGTTAAATTTCAAATTTGAGACAATTATACGCTCGAGATGTTATAGCAACTTTTTCATCAAAATTGACGAATCAGAAGAGCCACTTTATACCATTCATATTACACCTTTACACGATTTTCTCAAAAATGGTTCTAATAATATTGAATTAAATCGTTATCTCGATGTAAAATTTATTGATGTAGGTTCTGATTGAAATAGTCCGATAGTTTAATTTTTTTTCTTCTCAAGTACCATCAATTCAACAAAATAAAACAATTCATCCTATTAGCTCCGTTTGAAACGATTAAATATAAGAGTTGAAATTAATAATAATAATAAAAAAACTTTATTCTGGGACTATGTCCCTTAAGAATAACAGAAATGAACAGTAGATATTCATATATATGTCTGGTCAAAAAACAATAAAATTAATTTTTATTTACAAATGTGGAAAAAGGAAAAATTAAACACTACCTAGACTTATATACATTCATGTACAAAAAGTATGGATAATAAACAAACAAGATTAAAAAAATAAAAAAGGAAAGAATGAAGGGAAATCTCCTAAAGGCTACTGATAGGGTTGAGGGAATTATAAAAAGAAAAAAAAAAAAAAAAACTAATTATTCCACTTTGCTAGGGTTAGGATAAAATAGATATTTATAACAAATTATTATAAATTATTTGATAATGAACTAAAGGAGAAGAGAGAAAAACTATTTTTAATGTAATTTATGAGTTTTTTTGAAGATAAGAACATTAATATAAATGTATAATATACCGTTGGAATGCTATATATTTTAGAAAAAAAAATATTATCTTATAAACAAAGTTGTAAAATGTAATGGAGGGTGATGAAAAGTGAATAAAACTAACTGATTACTGCAGATAACAATTTTATATAGTTATATTAATCATAGATGATTTACATTTATTCTCACAAGAGTCGAGGCAAGTGGGAGTCGTTTGTTGACTGCACTAGATTTAAAAAAAAATTATTTTCAATTTTAAAACGCATGTTTCTATCCAAACTTTATGTGATTAATTCTTTGACCTTTTTTTCATCAATAAGTGTATTTAAAAATTCTTAAATTAATTTTAACAAGTGAAAGTCGTGCTTTGCGCGCACCAGATTTTTTAATTTATTTTAAATTCTAATTTTTTTTTTATGTTGCATAAATGGATTAGTACATCATTAATTCTCATCGCCCTTGAGTATTACTTTTTAATAAATAAATTACAAATTACAACCTTAAAGAGGATTTACCCGTGATCGGAAGCAGGTATATCTAATGCGTTTTTCGAAACAAGGCTGCGGTACAAGGCTTTGGCCCAGGCACGATCATGTAAATTGGTTTTTAAACGATTTAGCAGTAGCTGGGTGGTGGAGTGGGGGAGAATTTACTTAATTAAGTTTAATCTAAGAAAGCAATTTTACGGTTGGCCTTACTCGCTAAGCGAAAGCTGCCATATTTAATGATATTAGTAACCTTTTAGTATAATGAAACTCACAATTAAACAAAAAGGTGATAACGAATGTTTTTAGGCTATGCTTGCACCAAAATTCAAATTGTTGCTTTAAATGGAGCATTTTTTACTTCCACTTAGCTATATATAGAATATATAGTAAGGGGAAGTATTGCGATCGTGAAAATTATTGATTGTAATGTATTCCAGTTTCAACGGAAATACACGTTTTAGGGCCCCTTGAGTCCCGCAAAATGGTCTGTGAGTGTGTGGTAACTCTTGGTCGAAAAAGTCATATGAAACTGAAATTTCATCTTTAAGTGAATCAGCTGACCGGAAGATCTACTTTACATTATGCATTTTGGACCTTTTTTATATTTTCTTAAAAACAGCTCTAACGATTTTGATTAAACTCTATATATGGATGTAAAATTTGATGGGCTTTAATATGATGTAGGTTTTATTCTGATTGAAATAGTCTGACAGGGCTTTAATGCCGATATTTTAAATTTTCTTCTTCTAAAGTACTCTTAATTTTGTAGATTTCAAAAAAATTGAAACATCACCTTATTAGCATTGATAGATAACTGGTAAATATGCAAGTTGAGCGAACTTATTGTAAGTGTGTAAGGATGTGGTATATGAGTGAAAGAGGCATGGAGCGCTGTGAACGATGAGGGATTATAAAAATAACAAAACACCAAACATTATTTTTTTAATTTATTCCTTAAAATTAATTATTATACGTAATTACGACAGGAACACTTTTTTTTTTTTTTTTTTTTTTTTTTTGTTCACCCCTACCTCGCCATTGAAGCCTATACGACAGAAACACTAACAAATAATATCAATCACTTAATGCTGTAGCGTGAACAATGTTTATTGTTAACCTAACTTTAGCTAACAAATGGATGGTTTACCCATTCGAGAACATGCCACATATAATTGTCCATTTGAATGTTATAATGTTACACTGAGATAGTAAAATGATAATTGTAAAGGTTACTACTACGCTTGATGCATAAACAATAATAATGGCCGAAAACTGTGGAAGGAGTGAGAGAAGGCTTATTGTCTGAGAGAAAGAGGAGACCGGCTTCGGTCCATCCCTACTGTGTGCTGTTTGCTGGCTGAGGTGTGGCACTGGTAGGTCTCTAGCGGGGATAACTTATCAAGTGATCAGTTATCGATCGGGATGAAAACTACTAGTAAACTACTAATATGAATATTAAAAATAGGGGTTAGTGATAGAAAGATGAAAATTTAGGGTAGTATGTATTTTTTAATGCAACATTGTAAAAAAAAATATCCAAAAAATTAAAAAATAATGCTAGGGGTAGACAACCCTTATCAATTATGGGTATAAAAAATAGATATTAGCCAATTATCAGATCTCTTGAATATTCTTATAAAATTTCATAAAGATCGATCAAGCCGTTTCGGTGGTAAGTAACATTGTGAGACGAGATTAGTTAATTAGTTATTAACATGAGATTAGTTACAATTAGTGTTGGTTGACAGTATTCTTAACAGATGGTCTGGACTACCTAGTGCTTAGAACAACGGGCTAACGAAGGAGACTCCTGGGAATTTAGGAGAGAGCGAATCCTCTAATAAATCTTGATATATTTATATTTAGACATTCACTAATGGCTATCTAACCAATTAAGACGGATTACGATATGGTATGGGTATGAGTTATCGAATACCAGAGGGTTCCTGATGCCTCACATTAATGCTATCAACGGTGGTTAGTAACGCGAAGTTATTATCATATCCTAAAATGGAAGCATAGAAGAAAGGAAATATAATAAGAATAACTAACAAATTCTTTATTATTCTGAGACATGTCCCTTTAGAATAAAATATACAGAATGCACAAAATGTGCATTAAGGTCTTGGATACTCCTTTTTAAATATTGTTCAGATGTTCCAAAATAAGACTTTGTCTTAGACTGATGAAGACTTTATTTGTCTTCACAAGGTATTTCGTATACTACATTTGATTGAAGGTCTAATTTGTCGGAATCTTTGGTTTTTGTAAATAACAAAAACAAATTAGACCTTCAATCAAATGTAGTATACGAAATACCTTGTGAAGACAAATGCGGAAAGTCTTATTTTGGAACATCTGAACAATATTTAAAAAGGAGAGTATACCAACACAAATATAGCTGCACTTCAATTTAAAAAGAAACAAATAAACCTGACCTAACTGCCCTCTCTACTCATTTCAGAAAAATGGGACATTCATTCAAATTTCACTCACCCAAAATTATTCATAAGGAAAAAAAACAGCTTCAAACGAAATTTTAAAGAAATGATTACCATAGTGAAATATAAAAATCGCGCCATAAATAAAAAATCGGATGTCCAAAACCTTAATGCATGTTGATCAACACATATTAACCTCAAATTTTATAATCACATATTAATATTTAAAAAAATAATTTTTTTTATTTTTTTATTTTTTATTCGTATATATTACAATTTGTCTTAATAGACAATAATAATAGTGCTACAGGATCTCATTCATACAATATTTACAATATAAATAAAAGGAAAGTCAAATTACATAAAATAAAATCAAAATAAATAAACGTATACAATAACAAAATTAAGTAGACAAAATAAATACAAATAAATGAAGTTAACAAATAAATAAACAAAACATGTCACATTCATACCTATGTACAATATTTACAATCAGCTCGGGAACCCCGGACGGGGCTTGTCCCCCCACTTGTGGAAGGACAAGCAGAGTCCAAAGGATCCCAGCGCCTCCCTCTCAGCCGCATATAAAAAAAAAAAAAAAAAAAAAAAAAAAAATTAACGTCTTAATAATAATACAAAATAAAATGAAAACAACTCAACAATAGGAGAATACCCCAGACTCCTGACGTCGTAATAAATTCCAAGAAAATCTTCCATACTTGAACTATTCCTTTTTTATTTTTTCAGTGTTCTTTCAAAGTTTGTAAACTACACATGTCTAATTAAGACACTATTTTGTCCAAAATTGTAAGTAATTTTATAATAATATCTTTAATGTAAATCCTAATTTGAAATATCAATGTACCTACTGTAGGAGTATTCATTGTTCAATGTATTCTTTTCTATATCTCTAACAATAACATCATATATTAATTATTGTATAATAATATTAATGTTCTGTTTTTTATTTTGTTTTTACATGATTAAGGCATGATTATGAGAACAATAAATTCTCGAAACGTCGCATAGATAAAATTGTTTATTCATTGACTGAAACCTGAGAACAACAAGAACTTATATATATATATATACGTATATATATATATACGTAAGGTATAGTATAGGATACGCATATAGAAAAAATTTATGATATTATTGGATCTGGGTATGGGTTTAGGATTGGACGATCGCATTTATTCAAAGACCCAACTGCGGAATGGTCACAACACAATGGTCGAAGCAGTATATAGAATGACATTGAATTTATTGTATAGTATATGTCGTCCATTCTTTAGTAAATATAGTCCCATTGAAATGTATAGTCAACGTATGGAACAGAAAAGCATATAGTGGTATCTAGATAATATATGAGTCGGATAATGATACAGTTTTCTTTTATGAACTCAGTCTGAAAAAAATTACTACTCGATTTTAACTCAAATGTCTAAATTGGAACTACTAAACCATCGAATTCCTCTCGTATCCAATCCTTACATTCCAAAATCCTTCGGAAAATCCTCAATGTTCCTTATTTTGTCACAAACACACTCATTCATAAAGACCTTAATATTCCGTATGTTGCTGACTAAGCCTGAACCAGGTACCATTCTTTCCATGAGAAATTCCATTCCCACTATAATCTGTTAGTTTCAATCCTTGCTTGCTCTTCAGTCCCTGATAATCCTCCGAGGCGTCTGAAAATAAGATGGCCACGGGACCTTCTAGTTTAGAGTGTTTTTAGAGTGCTGCCACTGGGTAGAGTCTCTACATGTATTTTATGACAGTTTTACATATTACCATCACATTTACTATATGTATTTTTATTTAATACAGTTGTAAATATCAATAAATATGTTGTTTTTTTTTTTTGTTTTTTTTTTTTAAACATATTTATTGATATTTACAACTGTATTAAATAAAAATACATCTAGTAAATGTATAAATATGTTTAAAAAAAAAATTTAGCTAACGTTGACAATATTTGTTTACGATATTATTTTTGTTGTTTATTTATTTACTTTTTTATTCTCGCAAATCTCCTAAGTTAATATTGTTTCAGAGAACTGGAAAATGTATCGTAAAATAATTATTATGTAATTATTGTATTTATTTTTGTCTTAAATACAAAAACGTGATGACAATAACGACTTAATGTTTGAAAACATAACTAATTTAATGGTAAGCAATACAGATATTTCTTCTTTTTCTTTTTTTACTTTCACTTACAGACCTAAGTTGCTTGGGATCACATGTAGCTGGGTGGCTAGCGTAACAGCCTCCCATGCTAAAAGTCACGGGTTCAAACCCGCAGGTGGTCCTTGGATTTTTTAATAGGAGCAAAAAATCCTTAGTTACGCCGTCCTTCGGAGGGGACGTTAAAAGGTGGTCCCGAGCCTGTGCGATGTCAGGTACTCTTTAAAGATCCCTATCCTGATAAAACCTGGATAGGCAAAATTTAGGACTCCCTCTGTAGCATCGTCCGATTAGCCATAGTAGCATAAAGTGACGTTAAATAAATAAACAAACAAACAGAACTAAGTTTTTGTGTATGTGGTTAATTTAGCTCGTAAACGAAAAGTTATATAAAACTGAAGTTTCACATTTTTTGAGTGAATGTGTCTGATACGTCACAGCAACTTTTTCAACGAAATCAACGATCCAGAAGAGCCACTTTAAACGATTTTTTACACCTTTATGATTTAAAAAAAAAAAAACAACAATACGAGTTTTAACTATTTACTTTTTTTTGCCAAAATTTAGACCTACTTTGTTGATCCTCATCAGGGTTGATTTCAAGAATCACTCCGCAAACACAATTTCTTCCAGACTGGAAAAACTATTAGATTATAAATAGACATAGCAATGATCTATTTCCCCCCTACCCCAGTCCAGTAGAAATACCAAAGCTAGATTTTTTTCTCCCTGGCTTATCAACGAGTTTAGAGGAGGGAAACACGTACAAGAATTGTTAAGAAGTTTTTTTCAGAGAGTATGGCTTTGGGTTGACATGAGTAAAAACGGAGTAATTTCTTTCAGCCGTTCCTGTTTTTGTTTGGAAAGAATTTTTATTAATGATGGTTCCTCTGAATTTTTTTTCTAAACACTGAGTTTTATTCTTACAAATACTATTGTTTCTTTCAGTGTCTGTATTTTTTCTGAAATTGAGGGCGGAATTTATTTTCTAAAAAAATAAATAAATAAAAATTCACCTTTATATTCGTGTATACGCTGGGCTATCCGTGATAGAACAGTACTTCTAAGTGACAACTCTAAATTGAGGGTGGTTCTATTGAAATAAATTAGTGGACTGTATAGATTTAAAATAAATAAAAATAATGAAAGCAAGCGATGAATCAATACATTTAATAGACTAAAATACATATAAACAAGGTAAGAAACAAATCAACCTAATAAATTTATATAAGAAAAGATAAGAAACAAATTAACCTAATTATATGATTAAACAGCTGTAAGAAAATGTAGGAAACAAAATAAACCTAATTAAAATATTGAAGAAAATAGGAGAAACAAACTTAACTTAATTAAATCCAAACTTATTATTTACAAAGTACTTATCAAAGCCTTATGGATATACAGGAGCTACGGGGCACTTCTAAAACCTCCCACATCTAATGAATTTAGTCTTTCCAAGTTAAAATATTACGAAAAAGCGTAAATACGTCATTCTATGTGACAAATATATTATTTCAAAAGAACTTGGACTTACGGATACTGCTATAGAATATTATAAAAAATTTCACGACAGACTTACAACAAGAACCCATTGGCCTAAACTCTTAAACCCACCCCTGCTACTTTTAAGGCGGTGACCTAGAGATGCTGGGAATTAATCATTTATTGGGAAGTTAACATAATTGCTTAATGCAAATAGTTTTTGTTCTTTTGCAATTGGCAAATGTTGATTTGTCTAAAATAATTAATTGTAAATAAATTAAATAAAATTACAGTTCAAAAAGTGTATACGCTGGGCCATCCGTGAAAAAACAGTACTTCCAAGTGACAACTCAAAATTGGGGGTGGTTCTATTGAAATAAATTAGTGGACTGTATAGGTTTAAAATCAAAAAAACAATGGAAGAAAACGACGAATCACAATACATTTAATACACTAAAATACATATAAACAAGATAAGAAACAAATTAACCCAATAAATTTATATAAGAAAAAAAATTAACCTAATTATGATTAAACGGCTGTAAGAAAATCTATGAAACAAGATAAACCTAATTAAAATATTGAAGAAAATAGGAAAAACAAACTTAACTTAATTAAATGCTTAAAGATGTAAAAAATATAGTTATCTAAATTAAACAGTTTCTTGAATAAGAATTAAGAAATTAAATGTTCCATTAATAGATAGACTATATTCAAGTGAAAAATTCCAGTTGAGAATTGCAGAAAATCTCCGCAGGGCGGCTTGGACGAAGTTCTCAGGTATGTTGAAAATGATCGCAGGGCGGCTTTTCCAAGTTCCAAGAGGAACGATGAAAAAATGAAGAAATTCGTTTGCAAACGTACTAAGTATGAGAGCAGACTCGGGTCTATACCCATCTACCCTTTAGACCCTAGCTTGAGACCCCCCGCCACTAGGCAGTAATAAAAACAATTGAAGTAAGATCGTCTTCTTTTTCTTTCTCTTCTATTCAATACTTTTAATTACATTTAAAATAACTATTTTTAAAGCAGATAAAAAATAAAGATTAATACAAAATGATCTATTGATAAATATCATAAAAATTATACAGTTTTCTTTTTTTTCCCTATGAAACAGTCATGAAATCTCATCTGGCCATAACATATGGCGTGAACATTCGGGTACCCACTTTGTAGATATGCCATATCCCAGAGTCATCTACCAGCAGAAATAACAAAATAAATAATTATTATATTAAAGCTATGATTCGCACACGGGACCCAGAGAACTTTAGGTGATTGTTTCATCGTGTTGAAATAAAATAAAACTCTACGACCATTAGTCATAGCTGTTTGTTTTGTTTCGATTCACACGATACAAAACGACATTATCATCCTAGCAGTAAATTTAAAATTCCTGATAAATATAACACATTTCAGTTTTCGAATCATCGAATATGAAGAAATTAAATACAAACTTTCTGCGAAATATTCTAAATTAACTTTCGTGGTGCATGTTCTTCTGGTTAGCCGTTTTTGTTGAAATAGTTGCTGTTACACCTCTGACGTATAGTAGTCTTAAATAAGAATTTTCAGTTTTGTACGATTTTGCGGGACTTGGTTATTTAGACTCAGGGGACCTTAAAACATGTTTTCCCGTTAAAAACCAGAGTTCAAAAATTTTCACGATGGCAGAACTTTCTAGTACTCTATATTTCATATATATTGTTACGGGCTACGGGGTGTGAGAAATGAACTACTCCAGTTTACAAATTACAAATATTTATCAAATACAGAATGTACATATACAAAGGGATTACTAACCACTATAGTTACAATAATAATTGAATTACTAGCTTAACTACTAAACAGTCGACATATAAAATCAGGTATTCCTAACAAATAAACTACTTGCGTAAATTTATACAATAGGCTAGACTTATTCTAAAACTTACAACTATAAATTATATATAAACTACAGTCTTCTACTTTCCCACCGACCGGTAATCACAATACTGACACACAGTTTCACTACACTGTCACACTGCCACGAACGGTTCACTGTCACTGTTCACTGATACATCACAGATGCTTGTTGATCCGGATTAAGACTGACTGACCCAGGCATAGTGGACCGGTATTTGTACCACCACCGAATCTCCTAGACCCGGGCGCAGGTAAGGCGGGTGGGCCGTTCTAGGCACTTCAAGGACTTTCCAGGTCCAGAAGTCTGTAGCCACATCTAGGCCCCTCCAGGCGTGGTCCACCCGTCATTGTCTTGACCGTAGCAATATTTAAGTGAAAGTAAAAAGACAATTCACCAGAGATCGATTGTCAAGATTGAATCTCTTACAAGAATATGTCTCTTACAATTTCAATTCCAATATATACTAACTACTAGGTACGTAAAACTATTTTCTTAGTAAGATTTTGCCATCTCTTCCGTTTTGGGAATGGTAAAATTCAGGAATTATTTTATCTTTGAAAATATAATTCAAAGATAAATCTGTTTTCTGAGAAAGCCGTGCTGTTAAAGAAACTTAAGAAAATACGTTTCCATTTCCATTTCCCAGAAAAACAATTAAAACTTTCTTCAAGTCTCTGCCTATGATATCTGAGATTTGATTTCATTTTTCTGCACTGAAGTTTTTTCTATTTAAAAAAAAATAAGAAGATGTAAATGAATTAAAAACTTTGATTTTAAGATATTTGATATACTTTAGCTTTAATGATAATTGAATACTTCGTCAAAACCTCGCCGCTCCTTACTTTGTAACCAACAAACTCATCCATAGAGACCTGAATATCCCACTAGTTACAGAAATCGCTCAAAAAAGATACACCTCCTTTCATTCCAAATTACCCGCCCATACAAACCAGCTTGTCCGTATCCTCTCATAGGCATATATTCCCGATACTCCTCCGAGGCGTCAGAAGAGGCGGTGGCCTAGAGACCTGCTGAACAAATAAACGTTAAATTGCTACCGCTGGGTAGATTCTTCTCATGACTTTTTCAACCCAATTGTCTCTAAATAGCACATTTACTTATTGTACTATGTAAATTGTACAGTTGTAAATTTCAATAAAAGAATTTTAAAAAAAATGCTGATTGAAATAAATGTCGATATTTTAAAAGTAATTTTAATTTTATAGATTCAGAAAAGTTACCAAGATTGATTAAAAACGACTAAATATAAAAAAAGTTAATCGAATTTGATAGCTAAATATAGGAGAAAAAAAAAGAAAAAACATTTTTAATGTACTATTTGTTTTTTTTTTAACATAAGAACATTAAAATAGATGTATAATGTACTGTTGGAAAGCTAAAGATTGAAAAATTTAATTCTTAATGGTTTTACTCATTTTTGTCTCTTACTGTATTTGAAAATTCTTTAATCGATATTAAAAACAGACTTAAGTGGAAGTCGTGTGTTGCCTGCACCAGATTTTTTAAAATTATAAATAATTTTGGTACTAATAAATTTTTTACTGTTGACAGTTTTTGTTGAATCAAAAAATGGACGAGGTACGCTGTAAGTAGCAGCATTGAGGACTCTTCCAAGTTTTGCCTTACAACTGTCATTCAGCACACCAGAGAGCTCCACAGGTCTGTTTTAATTTAATACTATAATATTTATTATATTGTTTATAATTAATTAATATTATAAAAAAAGTGAATAAATATTTAGGGTAATAACATGGTATATCAGTGAGGAAAATCTTGAAGTGAAGAGCTAAACTTAAAATTGTGCAGTCATTGAAACATTCAAGTTAAGAATGGGCTGCCTAAAAAAATCCTGGACAGACTATTTTTAATTATTAAAAAAAAAATTTAATTAAATGTTACAACATCATGATAATAAGAAAACTTATACCCTGTATTTTGGTATTTGTTTAAAAATTGCTCCTGTAATTTTATATGGGACATCAAACTTTCTTATATTCAATGTTCGATTACGTGCGGCTGCAATGTTGGGTCCTTTATTATTACACGCTATACTCAACTCGGATCTCTCTGTCACGCATTTCCACTCGCCTTAAAATTTAATCTTTAAAATTCGGCAACCCAGATTAGGACCAAGTTTTTTGCAGACAAACCCTATATCAATGTGTTGCCAATAAAACAACGCTTATAGTGATATAATTTTTATTTCCTATTATCAAGCCGGTGCAGATAACTGATATCGACATACCCGCTTTTACCTGACAACCGATAGTTTGTCCAGGAAAAGATTAGGCAACCCTACGGCATGCACATTCTATAACCTTTGATACTTTAAGTCAGGGTAAAAGTTTTCTTATTATCATGATGTTGCAAAATTTAATTAAATATATGTATTATTATATATATATATATATATATATATTATATATATTATATTTAAATAATTAAAAATAGTCAGTCCAGGATTTTTTTAAGCAACCCGTTCTTAACATATTTTCTAATATATTAAATTTGTTATAAAATATGTTTCAACCTATTATCTATTCTATTATCTCATTCTAGTGCAGATCGTTTCAAGTTCGGATCTTAGACTATAAGCAATTTTATATTAGGAGTTAAAATTTGCTTTTATACCACAATAAAAATTAATAATCTCATATTCCATGTAAAATCTGTGCTAAAATATTAGTGTATTGATGGGTAGTTATTAAATTTTTATTGTATAATAATGAGTTCATTTCATCACCTCCAGCGGAACATGTATTGATAATCTACATGCAAATATTGGGTTGTTTCACCTGAAATATTCGTTATTATAGGTTCTGAAATACATAAAGGATTTTGCAGGTCTCTGTTGTTTTCTTCTGAATGTTTACATATTTAAAGTAAACAGTTACTAATTCTCTACCTTTGTATTATAAACATTAGCTTCCCAATCAATTACCCACTTTTTAATATACCTCCAAATATGAACATGAAAACACGCGATTTTCGAGTAATACTTTTGTACCAGTTGAAACTCGGCCATTCAGCAGCTGAGGCCGCTAGAAATATTTGCAAGGCGTTTGGGGAAGGGAGTGTTAATGAACGGACCATTCGCCGTTGGTTTGCTAAGTTTTCAGCTGGGGATACCGACTTGGAAAACTTGCCCTGAGTAAGAGCTCAGTCCGTAATAGACAACGATGTCCTCAAACATACAGTATAAGGAAACCCCTATCAAACAGTTAAAGGATCCTCAGCACAACTAAATGCAAGTGCATCTACCGTTTCCAAACATTTAAAGTGTATTGGGAAAGTGAAAAAAGCTCGATACTCAGGTACCTTATGATCTCACTGAGCGGCAGCAAGACCCCATGTTTCATAACATACCGTGCAAAGATTGAAAAAACTGGGCTACAAAGTTCTTCCGCACCGACCATATTCTCCCGACTTGTCTCCAACAGATTACCACCTGTTCAGGAATTTAGACAACTTCGTCAAAGGAAAACTTTATCAAAAAGTGACTTTTTCAGATTTTGTTTCACTTCAAAGCTAAGAATCTTTCAGGTCGGGGATAAAAAAGTTAGTGTCACGTTGGGAAAAAATATGTAGGAAAAAAAGGTAAATACTTTGAATAAAATTATCTTGTTTTCATATCGTATTTTTAATAAAAATCCTCAACTTTGAAAACGGACATTTCATGGGACACAACCCAATAGGATTTTTACAACAATTAAGGATTTTTTTTAAATTTCTCTAAGCCTTAGAATGTCCTGGCTATTGCACTACCGCCGACTGTGGTCGATCCATTACCTTCATTAGCTTTAGCATCCATTAGCATGATGCCAGCTTAGCCTATTCATTGTTTGTATAGGGCTTTTGGTGGATCACGAGCCTCAACAGCCATCTTAGTCGCGGGTCTAAACATCCAACTCTAAAGGCAGAACACATTTAGAGCGGAGGCAGAATTATCGTAATAAGTGGGAGGGGTAAACTGTGTCAAAAACATAAGTTTTTTTTTCTCAAATACTGTATAAAATAAAATAGAATCAGATGAGGAAGATGGTTGGGGGTGCGGTCATAAATTAAAAACACACATTTAAAATAAATGTTATTTTAATTATGTGCCGACGTTTCGGCCTACAATGTGGGCCTTCATCAGGGCTAAAAGAAACAAGATAACAACCAATGTAATTATAGACTTAATAATGCGTTAGGTATATAATAATAATATGACAGTAATAAATTATGGGAACATAAATAATATTAAATGTAAAATGATAATAAGATGACAATTATAAAGTATGGAAATAAGGTGACAGTTATAAAGTATGGAAATAAACAAAATTAAGATGATAGTTATAAAGTATGGAAGTAAACATAATTGAGATGATAATATTGTAATGAGAATATATAAAGAGAGACTTAGTAAATGAAAAAAATGATAAAGGAAAAATATGTGAACAATTAAAATTTTAAATATTAACAATTTTGAGTTGATATATGACGGTAATATATTAAAAACATAGTTAAGAGTATAGGTAATATATAAAAAAATATAGTCATTACAAAAGAGAAACAGTATGAATAAAAAATAATTTAAATTTTAAAATAATGTAATATTAAACTAATAATTATATGTGTGGATATGTAACGGAGAAAGATATGAGTATGGAAAGGGGGAGAAAGATATGGGCGATGAAAAATGACCCTTATCAATAAGAAAAAAATACATACGTGACTATATAGAATACGTATACTACTATACTATACTAATATATAGTATACTATATAGAATACGTGAATAAAATAGAATCGAACGAAAAAAAAAATGAAATTCTGGGACAGGGTTCTTCGAGAACAACAGATATATACAATTAGGATAAGTGTGTCTGGCCAAAAGACCGAAGGATCATAATTAAGTATTATTTACAACAAGGCTCAAAGCAGTAATTGAAGCAAGATTAAGAAATACCCGTTATTGAAAGCTTAATTCAACAAATAAAAACAAGTTTGTTTCAATTATAAACTTTAGTTAATTTTCGTTCTTTTTTTCCATTTTTGTTTTCCAAATAAATCTTTATTCTTCGTTCACGACATTCTCTCGGGGTCTGAATGGTCCAACGCCCTGAAGCTGAATATCAACTATGCACCCCTGCGAGGGGTCTCAGGAGTCAGTGGACAGGCGAGAGATGTTGCGTCCCTCTGTCGTAAATGTGGCAGAGAGTCAGAAACACCAGCCCACGTGCTGGGAAAATGCCCCAACAACTCCCTCCTAGTTACTCGCCGGCACCATCGAGTTAAGCATGCGTTAATAAGGCTTCTTAGGGAAAAGGAATATACCTGCTTTGACGAGGTCTACTGCGTGGACACGGATGGTTCTGCGAGGTATTCTGACATTGTAGCATTCTCCAAGAACGGGAGAACAGCATTGATCCTCGACCCGACCGTCAGGTATGAAACAAACGACCTCGATCAGGCAGATGAAGTGGATAGGGAAAAGAGAGAGATCTACAATAAGTGTATCCCTTTCCTAAAAGAGAAGTTCCGCGAGACCTTCGGAGAGAGAGAGTTCTGTGTGAGGAGAGGCCTCTGGTTCGGATCTCGCGGGACTATCCCTAGTAGAACAAGGAGCCTTCTAGAAGAACTCGGTGTTGGTAATAGTGAATCGTCCATGATGGCCGAGAATATAATATTGGTCTCCCTGGGGATTATTCATCATCACCTCTATGGATATTAGTAGGTTAAGATTTTTCCTTACAAGACTTATATTTATGTTATTCTTTATTCGTCTTATCTTTTTGCTTAAATTTTGTCATTGATTCTGTTGGTCCTTTAGGTGTGCATTTTCAAATCTGTTTCTTTTTGTTTTTTTATGCTTGTATTTTGCTTTGGATTATAGACTATATTACATATTATAAGATATAACATAGAAATCTGTTGATAAAGAAAGTAATTGTATTGTAAATTTATAATTTTTTAGGTCAATATCACATATCATCAAGATTGATAAGTACGCTGTGTATGATAGCAACCCAATACAGTTGGGCACCACGGTTTTGTTTTATTGTAATTATGATAAAATAAAGCATTCCTCTCTAATTTTACCTAAAAATCATCCCGAAATAATACTATTTTATAAAAATGACTATATAATGCAAATTAATTTTACAGATTTTTCAATGTGTGCCAGTTCTTTTTTGTGGAGCAGTTAAGATAGACTATTATTAAATTGTAAAAATAAAATAATATCAAAAATACTTAACGAACAAACTAACTTTCTCTATTTTATTTCATAAGATAAGGATTTACATAAGGAGAAGACTCCTGAATGTTATAAACACAACAAAAAAAGAATGATGCAATTACCAAGGGAAAATTCTGGTGCGGGTAACACGACATTCAATTACCTCGACTGTTAAAATCAATATAAAAACAATTAACTATACTTCAATTTGAAAAATATTTTGAGTTGATTTAAACTGTCGTGTATTCATTTTCGTTGGAAAGATATGATTTAGATTAAATAATAGAACTACATTAAAATGTTAATCAGTAATAAGTTTATTCCCTATTGGTCACTCTATATAACCTTTTACAACTTTGTTTTTCAGATGATATGTTTTCTAAAATCTTTGTCTTTCTAACTGAATATTACACATTTGTATTACTGTGCTATAATAAAAAAAAACAAAAATCATATAAGAAAAATAGTTTTTCTCTTTTATCCTTTAGTTGGTCATTAAAATCGTTCAACTTGTATATTTAGCCGTCGTTCATCAATGTTATGAATGGTTAATCTATAAGATGATTAAGATGAAATGGTTAATCTTTTAGAATGTAAAAAATTAAAATTAATTACTTTTAATCTGAAAAACATGTGTTGTATTAAATTTTTTTCTACTGTTTGTTTGATTGTTTGTTTGTTTATTTATTTAACGTCACTTTATGCTACTATGGCTAATCGGACGATGCTACAGTGGGAGTCCTAAATTTCGCTTATCCAGGTTTTATTAGGATAGGGATCTTTAACGAGTACCTGACATCGCACAGGCTCGGGACCACCTTTTAACGTCCCCTCCGAAGGACGGCGTAACTAAGGATTTTTTACTCCCATTAAAAAATCCTAGGACCACCTGCGGATTTGAACCCGTGACCTTTTGCATGGGAGGCTGTTATGGTAACTACCCAGCTACATGTGATCCCATGCCCTTTGTAAACGAAAAAAAAAACTTACTCTCCCCTCAAAATTCGTTTTCAGATACGTATAATCCGAACAACGAATAAAAAAAAAAAACTCCTTTTGTCCGCTGTCCGTGTCATTTCCCCGAAACTACTTTACTAATTGTTTTTCAAATTCTACACAAAAATACACGTATTAGGGCGAGCGATGATCCCAACACCTAGATGTTGATATCACCTGGTTATCATTAAAATGGCGGCCGACTAAAAAGGATTTAATTGAATAACTCATTCAATATTTTTAAAGATAAAGAAAAAATAATTAGAGTTTTTTAACCGGAAAACGCGAATAACTAAAAAAAAAAAATTACACGTGAATACGACTATAACTCAGATATTTTAAAAATGTAGAAAAACATATTCATAGTTTTAAAATCAGTAAAGCGCCACAAACACAAAAAACAAATAAAAAAAACGGTAAAAAGAAAAAAATATTAAAATCTTTTCAAATTACACGCTTGTAACTCCTTAATTTTTGAAGATAGAGAAAATTTTTAGTTTTTAAGCAAAAAAAAAAAATTGAATAATTGTAAAAAAAGAGAAAAAAAAAAATTGAAATTTTATTGATAAATCCGCCTATACGAATTTTGTCCATTTTTTGAAAATTCATATACATCAAAGGACTGTGTTTTCGAAATCGGAATTTTTGCAGCAAGTAGGAATGTAACTAACTAACCTGTTTTTTAACCGGAAAACGCGAATAACTAAAAAAAAAAATTACACGTGAATACGACTATAACTCAGATATTTTAAAAATGTAGAAAAACATATTCATAGTTTTAAAATCAGTAAAGCGCCATAAACCTTTCATGAAAAACGCAAATTAAAGATATTACATATCACTCATGTTATGGCAAAAGGGCTTTCGTCTTGGTATGCCAAGTTTACAGAACGATTTTACAATGTTTTAAAAAATCATTTGAAATTATTTTTAAGTAATTCTTTATTTATGGATTAAATCATATATATAAAGTAAATCATAATAATTCCTATTCATCCATTTTTAGCCTGTTTGCTGGTGTTCCTCAAGGCAGTATCCTAGGACCCATCCTTTACACAGTTTATACAGCTGATATCCCATCCTTACATGGAACCCTCATACAAGACTGAAACGACAAGAAACTGCACGACGTTTTCGACTACTTCAACACTTACTAGACAAACGTTCCAATCTTCCACTTAACTACAAAAGGCTCATCTACATGACTATCATACGGCCTATATGGACTTACGGAGTAGAGCTTTGGGGGTCTACTAAACCATCAAATTTTTCCCGTATCCAATCCCTACAATCCAAAATCCTCAATGCTCCTTATTTTGTAACTAATAAACTAATCCACAAAGACCTTAATATTCCGTATGTTGCTGATTTGGCCCGATCTAGATACCATTCCTTTCATGACAAACTCCATTCCCACCCTAATCCTCTAGTTTCAATCCTTTCTTCCTCTTTAATTCCCGACAATCCTCCGAGGCTTCTGAAAAGGAGATGGCCCTGAGACCTTCTAGTTTAGAATAGTTACAGGAGTGCTACCATTGGGTAGTTCTTCTACATGTCTTTTCCATGTCATTTTTCTAATATCATATTTACTTGATGTATTTTTTTGAGTACAGTTGTATTTTCAATAAATTATGTTTAAACAAAAAAATTATGGATTATTATTATAACTCACAAGAGGCTATAATTTATAGTTTAATATGAACTAAAATAAAATAAAATTTGTTCGAAAACATTGAAAACCTCATTTTTAGGAAAATCATGACCGAAGCCCTTTTGCCTTAACATGAGTGATATATTAAAGCAATCTATTTACTTCTTTTTATCTTCAATTAGGCTCATATATTAAATGTTTTGAAGCTTTTGATATTCAATTCTTCCGATGTTATTAAAACAACGTTTCGAATGAATATAATAAATTGGCTTTCAGGTAAAAGGGAAAAAGAGTGACATAAATGTATTTTAGATAAAAAGAGATGTCAGCGAGGAAAGAGACCAGCTATTCCGTTAATTGATCATCAAACGATGAACAGGGCAATTATGTCGAAAAATATTTTCCTCTTTCTCCCACTCTTCCAAAAACTAATTATCTTTCTCTTAGCTTCCAAAAATGAATAAATAAATATGTTTTACTTATCATGAAGGATAATAATATTCGTGTGGCGGTCTTAACTCAAAACATACTCCTTCAACACTAACCAATAGCATAAATGGTTTAGGGCTAAAAATAAAAAATCTGATGTGCTCAACACACGATTTTCACATACCTTCGTTGTTAAAATCTGCTATGTTTTTGACCGACTGCTTTTCTAAGGCAGCGGTAGCTTCAAAAACTAGCTTACTTACTATATTTAGTCAATATATAAACTATATTTAATGATACCATGGATCTCCTTTCCAAAGGTATCGTGTTTACCAATCCAATAGGTGGCGTGCAGGGTTAGATTAAAGTAAACAAGATTCAATTAATACATTACTATAATTATTAATTTATACATATCATTATATTCACATATTGCCTAAAACTCTGATTGAGAATACTGAGGGACATTTTATCTACTACCTTTGCCATAAAATATTACAAATAACAATATACCTTTGAAACACTTAACCGGCTGGCGAAGGTGGAAATCAGTCTTAGGTCCCCTTTCTTGTCATCATCCTCCAGCTGCTCTCAGAACCCCGACGGCCACCTCCTCTTCTTGTAGATGGAACCCGACTTCTCTCTCATTCTTGTCACCTCGGGCGGGCTGACATGGGAAGTACCCCGGTTGGCGGTACAGTCCTTGTGATCTTATTCTTATCTTTTGACCACTCTTAATATTCTTGCAGGCTGCCGCTGTAGGAAACTACCAGGGGTCTTTGGTATCCCAGACCCATGGGGAAACCGGGGGGCCTATTAGAGAATCCAAGGGGGCAAGTACACGCCCTTTGTACTTTTGCCGACATAGGCTAATCCTTATTTATTTAATTAATACCATAATTATATAATCATAACTCTCCTCCGTATCTTCAATACATTACAAATCATTTTAAGAATTTTAAATACATGTAGAGATAAATTATATAGGGATGTGAAAGTAAAAGCCCTGAAAATGATTAAACAATGGTTTATTATTTCTAACTAACAAGATTAAAATAAATAAGGCTATAGCCATGAGTATCATCTGCTATAATGTACAAATATGGGGACTAAGATATGTAGATAGGATAGAAAGCGTAAACATAAACTTTTACAAACGTTTATTCTCACTAAACAAAAATATTCCTTTTTTATTAATACGGTCGGAATTTAATGTTCCCCATTGCCTAATCTCAATATTAAAGCTTTCTCTCTCTTGGGTGCATAAAATTTTAAAACTCAGTGATAACCGACTCCCAAAACTATGCTTCAATACACTAAAGAAAACGCATAATCCCACAAATAAAGAACAAAAATACAGCTGGTTTCACCAATTATATTGTATTTTAAGTCGAGTAAACAAACAGTCTTAATTAGAAATAGAAGTCCCATCTATTTTTACTTTCACTTACTATATATAGTAAGGGGAAGTATTGCGATCGTGAAAATTTTCGAATTCCAGTTTTCAACGGAAATACACGTTTTAGGGTCTCCAAAGTCCCGCAAAAAGGTCTGTGTGTGTGTGGTAACTCCCGGGCGGGAACGGTAGGTCCTATGAAAATGAAATTTCATATTTAAGACAACTATACGCCCGAGACATTAACTTTTTTCATCGAAATGAGCTTACCAGAAGAGGCGCTATTATGCATTTTGCACCTTTTTTCGATTTTCTCGAAAACGGTTCCGACGATTTTGATTAAACTCGCTATATCGATGTAAAATTTAATGGGCTTTAATATCATGTAGGTTTTATTTGGATTAAAATGGTCTGACAGGGCTTAAATGCTGATATTTTAAATTTTCTTCCCCTAAAGTACCCTTAAATTTTGTAGATTCAATAATAATAACTAGATTATCTTGTTAACGCTGATGAAAAACAGGTAAATATATAAATTGAATAAATTCGATACCCAACTAATGGAGAAAACAGAAAAAATATTTTTTTAATGCAATTTTTCGTTTTTGAACATAAGAGCAGTAATATACATGAATGATATACCGTTGGAAAGCTAAAGATTTTAGAAAAAATATCATCTCATACACAAGCTTTTAGTAGTTAATAGAGAGTGATGAAAAGAAGATAAAACTAACTGATTATTTAAGATAATAATATAATAGATTTTTTAATAAAACACATGTTTCTATATAAATTAAATTTGATTAATTCCTTAATAGTTTCACGTATTTTTATCTCTAACTGTATTTGAAAATTCTTTCATTGATTTTAAAAATGGAGGTGAGTGAAAGTCGTGTGTTGCCCGCACCAGATTTTTCACTTAGAGATGCACAAAACATTGATACTGTTTACAAATCATATGGAGACAATAGATAAACAGAAGTTAATCACCCCCGGTAAATACAACCCACTCTATCCGTCCATTCATAACAATAGACATAAACCTCAAGCTTACTTATTATTAAACGCACCGTTCCCTGTCATAAAAATATTTGCGCAACTAAGACTTTCTGGAAACTACAATATTAAATTAACATTTAACAGTATATATTACCATTTTAAACCTAAGGAAAACTGCACTCTATGTAATCTAAATGAAAGAGAGGACTTATTCCACATTTTCATTCGATGCCCCATATACGCACCGTACCGAACCCATTACATCCCTAGAGCCTTAAATATGAACAGCACAAATTTTATCGCCCTGTTAACCACCGAAGATATTGAAGAATTGAAAAACATTTATTATTATACCAGGCAATGTTGCCAAATTAAATCATATAATGAATAAAATTATTTGTTAACTTATCGTGTTAACTTATTTATCGTGTTTCGCGGTGTTATGTAAAATAATATATTTATTATATTGGAAACAATTATATTATTCATAAATTGTCTCTTCATTATTTTGTTATAAGTTTTATTGTAATTTATTACTATTCAATGTACCTAGAGCTGCTAACGTAGTGAATTAGTATATTGTTAACTCTTTTATTGAAATATGTTTTTGTATTATATATTTGTTATGTAGCCAGCTCTATTTGCATGGGGGTTAGTCCGAAAGAAAATAAAGTTATTCATTCATTCATTCATTCAACTTACAAGATTACTTTATAACTATTTATATAACTGTTGATAGGCTATTAAAAAATATAAAAAGCAATAAATAATTCAATGGTTAATGGCATATCACCACTGCCAATTTCAAAAATGGCTCTATATTTATTGCTCTCTACACTCCGCTAGTTTTGAACCAATTGCAATGATTTTTTTTTCATATTATGATTATATTAATCGGAACATTCTCTTCTAATTATGTTTATATATAATTATTTATCATAACATGTCAAAGATGATTATTATATTACGTTTCGCAGTACCCTATGCCTCATCTTCAGATTTTCAAATATTATCTAAAATATAATTGAATAAATATTATAACCAATTTTATATACATTAAGAACACATTATCAATAAATTAGAATCAATTTATCATTTAAACTATTTACATTCTGTTTATTATTATAATTCTACTTACATTTATTTCCATATTATATCTAAATATAGGTCAATTACTATTATAAATTCTTCATATTAAGTTCATAGATATGAATAATCATTCTATTAAATTCTAACTTTTCACTATCACATATTCATTGTTTCAATTTTTTGTTGCTGTGCACTTGTTCCGAAGAATGTTCCGATTAATATAATCATAACCTAAATTACTCTTCTATAATAGTAATTGATATAAAAATTTTTCATATTGTATTTGATTGTTTATTTATTTAACGTCATTATATGCTACTGTGGCTAATCGGACGATGCTACAGTGGGAGTCATAAATTTTGCCTAACCACGTTTTTTTTTTGGATAGGGATCTTTAACGAGTACCTGTCATCGCACAGGCTCAGGACCACCTTTTAACGTCCTCATAACTAAGGATTTCTTACACCCATTAAAAATCTTAGGACCACCTGCGGGTTCGAACCCATGACCTTTGGCATAGGAGGCTGTTATGCAAGCTAGCATGCTACAGGTGATCCCTTTCTTATTGTAGACAATTTCACAACCCTTTATTGTTTTTGATTTGTTTGTATATCGCGCTTTACTGGTTATATTTTTCTGTATCTTCAAACATAACTGAGTTATAGGCGTATTTATGGATAAAATATTAATTGTTTTCTCTTTTTTATAATTATTCCCGATTTTTTCGTTAAAATCCACAAATAATTTTTATCTTTATCTTCAAAAATAACTGAGTTATGGATAGCCGTATTTTATAAATAAAATTTCGATTTTTTTCTTTTCTCTTTCTCATGTTTATTGGCGGTTAAAAAATATTTTCCCTCATTATTAATTTCATATATGGTTATGTAAAAATAATAAAAATTTAAGGATAGCTTAATTAAACTGTATAATTATATTCAGACAAGCTCGTTATAATTTATACATTAGTATAAATTACTTATCTACCACAAAGGCGAACAGTTGAATCAAGTCAAAGAACACAGACTGATTCTGATTGGATGACGCCTTTGATGCTGTTCAACCAATCGTAATAATGATGGCATCCAGCACAGTTTGAGTTCGTCAGTGTCAGCGTAGGTAGCGCTCTCTCACCCCTTCAATTATTATCTATATTTAGACTTCCAGTCTACAGTATATATATATATATATATATATATTATATATATATATATATATATATATATATATATATATATTATTTATTCTATGAATACTAATAAAATCTATTATTTTAGTGGAGCGACAGTATAGAAGAAATCTAAATTAACTACGGAAACTTATTGTAGTATGTGACCGACGATTTATGCAATCGTTAAGATTGATTGAAACAGGTTTGTTTGTTTATGCATTTAAGGTCACTTACTACTGTGGCTATTCGGACGATGTGATAGTGGAAGTCTTAAATGTTGTCTATTCATGTTTAATCTGATGAGGGATCTTTAACAAGTATTTGATATAGCTGGCCCGTGTTCACCATTTTACGCCTACTCTGAAAGACGACATAATCTAAGGGTTTTTACTCATTTTTAAAAATCATAAAATCCACGAACGTGAGCAAAGAGGGTATTAGTTATTCAAAGCCACTTACTACACCTGATTTCTAATCAGGTGTAAAAACAAAACAAAAAATATCTGTTTTTAATCAAATATTGGTATTGATCGAGCTATGGTTATTACTATGGATATTTAGGGTTTCAGAAGGCCTTGACGATGCGTGTTCAGTTTAAGGAAATAGAGTAAGATGGAGGTTGGTGCCCGCTATGGTAGAAGCACGTAACGCAGCATCAGGCATGAGGTTACCCTGCAAGGTAAGGGGCAAACCCACACCTACCAATAAGAACAGGAGCGAATTAGGAATCCTCTTAGGTGCACATGGGTAGAAGCCATGCATCCCATCCTATGAGGGGATAGTAGGGAAGAAAAGAAAAGGATGAGAGTAAAGATAATTCGCATTAGATACTAAGGCAGAGATACTCAGACCTATAGTGATTCCACCAGGGAGAAACAGATAGGTGATCTAAATTATTTTTTTTTTTCAGTCTCTCAAACAAACAACCAAAAGAGAATTAATTTAAATATATATAATATTGTATATTAAATATGTGCTTACATACGATACCTTTACTACCTCCGTGTTTGAAGGCTCATTGATTAAGTAAACATATAAAATCATACTCCCTGTGCTAGTTCTTATATTTTAGAGGTGATGGGTCTCCGCCAGTTCCAGGGCTGGACTGTAGTGTGGATGAGCCAAGCGTTCAAGCCCATGACGTTTTGTTTAAAACGATTCGGTTCGGCTGAAGTGTGAGAAAACTTGCAGAACATTACGGTAACAAATAACGGTCTCTCGGAGCCCTTCTTCCTGTTCAAAGTTGTATTTCCACAGATAAATTTTTCAAAACTTGCTGATCAAGGACACCTTTCCTTTCATTTAAATCGTCAGTCCGCTCCCTCCAAACAAGATCGCGCCATTCTGACCTTTATATTCCTGCCCACAGAACAACAAGTTTTTCTCTACTCTCTGGAATTCCCTAACTACTCATATCCGCCATGCTTCTTCCCTTCCATCATTCAAGTCCCAGCTGGTCCAGTACTTATTGTCATCTCAAACAGACGCTCAACAAACCTGATATTTCAAATCAAATATATATTCAAAAAGAAAATTTATTATGTTTCATGTTTCTATATGGATCAATTATTATGAATCAGTTTCAATGCTAAGTTTTGTTCAACATGTTAGAAATTATTTATTTATTTTACTCTTTTGTTTTATTGTATCCTACTTTTCTTCTTAAAGCATTGTAAATAAAAATTAATTATAATCCTTTGGTCTTGTGGCCAGACACATTGTATATATTAAATGTACATATCATATTGTTTTAAGGGACCCAGTCCCAGAATAATTTTTTTTTTTTTTTTTATTCTATAAATGTATGTAGCTCTTTTTGTATGTGGATTACCCCGAAAGAAAATAAAACTACATTCATATTCATATATTAAGGAAAAAGTTTTAAAAAATATTTCGTCCATTGTTGTAGTTATTATAGAACAGGTTGTACCTGTTTAGAAAATATCCGTGGCATAAAAGAATGTGGGATACAGCATGGGAAGGTTTAGGCAATTTGCCGACCGATAAAGGTGAAAAATAGCTCAATTTAGTGGGGCCCCGCCGGCTATCGGTAAAAGTTCCCCTAACGACACTCTTCAATCCTACCGCTCTGTTCAGTCTACTTAGACCTCTTGAGTACTTTGTAGTGCTTTAATTGTATATCTCACTCATTCTTTTATACTATATTATTTTTCGTCTTTTTTTTTGTTGTTATTTTCAAAAGCATTATATTTATAGGTCCATCCATATGAAATCGTCTACTTTTGGTTTATTATCATGCTGTGTCACATGAAATATCCGTTTTCAAGGTAAAGAAACGATATGAAAACAAGATAATTTTATTCGAAGTATTTACCTTTTTTTTCTAAATATTTTTCTCAACGTGACACTAACTTTTTTATCCCCGAACTGAAAATTCTGAGCTTTGAAGTGAAACAAAATCTGCAAACGCACTTTTCACTTGATCATCATTTTCAAAAAGTTTTCCTTTGACGAAGTTGTCTAAATTCCTGAACAGGCGGTAATCTGTTGGAGACAAGTCGGGAGAATATGGTGGGTGCGGAAGAACTTCGAAGCCCAGTTCTTTCAATTTTTGCACGGTATTTTTTGAAACATGGGGTCTTGCTGCCGCTCAGTGAGATCATGAGGTACTCATGTATCGAGCTTTTTTACTTTCCCGATACACTTTAAATGTCTGGAAACGGTAGATGCACTTGCATTTAGTTGTGCTGAGAGTCCTTTAACTGTTTGGTAGGGGTTTCCTTCTACTGTATGTTTGAGGACGTCGTTGTCTATTACGGACGGAGTTCTTCCTCGGGGCAAGTTTTCCAAGTCGGTATCCCCAGCTGAAAACTTAGCAAAACGACGGCGAATGGTCCTTTCATTAGCACCCCCTTCTCCAAACGCCTTGCGAATATTTCTAGCGGCCTCAGCTGCTGAATGGCCGTGTTCAAACTCGTACAAAAATATTACTCGAAAATCGCATGTTTTCATACTTGGAGGTATACTTAAAAGTGGGTAATTGATCGGGAAGCTAATGTTCATAATACAAAGGTAGAGAATTAGTAACTGTTTACTTTAAATATGTAAACATTCGGAAGAAAACAACAGAGACCTGCAAAATCCTTTATGCATTTCAGAAACTATAAAAACGGACATTTCATGTGAAAAAACCGAATATTTTTAATTATGAACCTTTGTTGTTGTTTTTTATTTATTTAACGTCACTTTATGCTACCATGACTAATCGGACGATGCTACAGTGGGAGTCCTAAATTTTGCCTATTCAGGTTTTATTAGGATAGGTATCCTGAACGAGTACCTGACATAACACAGGCTCGGGACCACCTCTTAACGCCTCCTCCGAAGGACGGCATTAATAAGGATTTTTTACTCCCATTAATAAATCCCAGGACTACCTGAGGGTTCCAACCCATGACCTTTGGCATAGGAGGCTATTATGGCAACTACCCAGCTACAAGTGATCTCATGTCCTTTTGTAAACGAACAAAAAAAAAAAAAAAACTTACTCTCCCCTCAAAATTCGTTTTCAGATACGTAGAACCCGAACAACGAATAAAAAAAAAAAAACTCCTTTTGTCCGCCGTCCGTGTCATTTCCCCGAAACTACTACTAATTGTTTTTTTAAATTCAACACAAAAATACACGTATTAGGGCATGCGATGATCCCAACACCTAGATGTTGATATCACCTGGTTATCATTAAAATGGCGGCGATTAAAAATGATTTAATTGAATAACTCAGTTATTTTTAAAGATAAAGAAAAAAATAATTAGAGTTTTTTAACCGAAAAACGCGAATAATTATTAAAGAAAAAAAAAAAAAAATTACACGTGAATAGGACCATAACTCAGATATTTTAAAAATGTAGAAAAACATATTCATAGTTTTAAAATCAGTAAAGCGCATAAACACAAAAAACAAATAAAAAAAAAACGGTCAAAAGAAAAAAATTAAAATCTTTTTAATGTACACGCTTGTAACTCGTAATTTTTGAAGATAGAGAAAATGTTTATTAGTGGTTTTTAAGCAAAAAAAAAAAAAAAAAATCGAATAATTGTAAAAAAAGAGTGACAAAGAAAAAAAAATGAAATTTTACTCATAAATCCGCCTATAAGTTTTTTTTTTAAAACATGATAGAGTTTTAGATTTAGTCAAAGGCGAAAACAGAAAAAAAAAAAAAAAAAAAAAAATTGTAAACATCGCGAAAAAAGAATTTTGGCCATTTAAAAATTATTAAATTAAATTAAATTATTAAAATTATTATAATTTTTAATTAAATTAAAATTAAAATTCATATAGATCAAAGGACTATGTTTTCAAGATCGGAATTTTCACAGCAAGTAGGAATGTAACTAAGCTATGTAAGAACTTCTGTCTCGCTAAAGTCTCGTATTTTATTAATTTTCGTTAATTTTTCCAACCACTAACTTCACTATTAAGATAATTTGTTGTGGGAATAGCCGAAAAAACACAAGAAATTTTACACGTGAATACGACCATAACTCAGATATTTTAAAATGTAGAAAAACATATTCATAGTTTTAAAATCAGTTAAAGCGCCATAAACACAAAAAAACAAATAAAAAAACGTAAAAAGAAAACAAATTAAAATCTTTTCAAATTTCACACTTGTAACTCCGTAATTTTTGAAGATAGAGAACATGTTTATTAGTGGTTTTTTAAGCAAAAAAAAAAAATCGATAATTGTAAAAAAGAGTGAAAAAGAAAAAAAATGAAATTTTACTCATAAATCCGCCTATAAGTTTTTTTTTGAAAAACATGGATAGAGTTTTAGATTTAGTCAAAGGGCGATAAACAGAAAAAAAAAAAAATTGTGAACATCGCGAAAAAAGAATTTTGGCCATTTTTTAAAATTATTAAATTAAATTAAATAATTAAAATTATTATAAATATTTAATTAAATTAAAAATTAAAATTCATATAGATCAAAAGACTATGTTTTCGAAATCGGAATTTTTGCAGCAAGTAGGAATGTAACTAAGCTATATAAAAACTTCTATCTCGCTAAAATTCTCGTATTTTATTCATTTTCGTTATTTTTTCCAACCACTAACTTCACTATTAAGATAATTTGTTGTGGGAATAGCCGACAAAACTAACTGATTGTCGTTGATAATAATATAATAGATTATTTCTTTAACATAACACATTTAACATCTTTAAATGTATTTAAAAATTCTCAAATTGATTTTAGCATTGGATGTAAGTGAATTTTGTGTGTTGCGTGCACCACATTTTTTTATCTAAATTACCTTTAGTTTTATAGATTTGAAAGGAATAACCAAATCGTCTTTTTAGCATTGATAAATGACTAGTAAATATATAAGTTGAACGCTAAAGAAAGCCGTTGAAAAGCTATATATAGATTTAAGACATAATATTATCTTACACACAAAATGGTAAAAGTTAATAGATAGGGATGAAAAGCCAATAAAACATACTGATTTTTGTAGATATCAATATAATTGATTATTTAATAAAAAAACATATTTTTATTAAAGCACAATTTAATTGATTCTTTAATCGCCCCTCTTTGACTTACCTATATGATTCAACTCTGATTGTATTCAAAAAATTTTAAAATAATTTTAACAACGGAGGTGTTGCGCGGACCAGATTTGTTTTTTACGTTTTAATTTATGGAAAATTATTATTCTCGTTATTGGTGTAAATTTTAAACGTTACACAGTGGAAAATATGACCGATTTAGGTGGAAAAAAATCTGAAACTTGTCCAAATTGAACCTTTGGGGTCACAGATTATGGAAAAAGAAAAATAATCTAATTAATTTTTTACACGATTGGCTAGCGCACACTAATCGAAAATCAAATATATTCTCTAAAATCTAAAACTTTCCTACATTTAACGTTTGAAGTCCCAGAATACAGGAAAAATAATAAATCAAATCTAATTATCGCCTCGAAATTCTTAAACCTGCTAATGGATGTATTTTAAATTATTTAGGAAAATCATTAAGTTATATATTGTAAAACTTTTGAATTCTGTGTCTGAAAAAAATATGTTTATCACCCAAAACGCAAAAAATTGCAAAAATTCTTTGCCATATTTAAAGACTAGAAGGATTAATGAAACAAAGCCTACAAACAAATCCTTGGGGTAACTTGGGGGTTATATTGTTTTTCGTTATTGAACAGGGGCATACATTTACAAATTGCTAAATTATATCTGCAAGTAGATTGCAAAGTATATTCAATAAGGAGTGCGGAAATATAATATATTACCTGTCTCAGCCATGTAGATTATTAAATAAAATCAAAAAGACTTTGCGCTATACACACCTTGAACATAATAATAGCCGTCGAATAAAGATAACTCTACTGCCGGTTATAGGCATTTGTGTGAACAGGAGTGATTCACTCATTTACTATTTATTTGTAAACACGGTATGGCGGCACATGTTAGTATTATGCGTCTTACAAACTAATAATAAAAAGTTCAAGCACTGAGAAATTCTAAGCTTTTTACTTGACTTTTGTCCACCTTAATTGGCGATTTTGGCGTGTGTGTGTTAGTTTAAAATTAATTAATAATGTCTAATCAACCTTCTCTGGGTTATGTAATATCTATTGTATATTTTATATCTCTCTCAAGAAAAAAACAATACAAAAATATATTCTAAGGATAAAACAAATAACACTTCATAATTTCAAAAAACATGTTATCGATACTGGTCCCTTGGAGAATACATGAACACATAAAAGCAATAATACAATGCAAACTGCCTAACTTTTACATTTTGCAGTATCTTATAGTTTTCGCTCTGTTTGCTGCGGCTGCAGTCCGAGTTAAATTTATATCTTCGACAAACACTCGATGGCTCGGAATTCAATGATTTCTAGGCCAACGACTGCATACAACGAAATAGTCAAACTCAAATTATGCTAAGCCACTAGGTTTTATCGCTTAGAAAAGATTTAATGAGTGTTAACATTCATACAACTGAATAATCCACTTAACGTAAATAGTTTTTTATTTAGAGGAGTATTTCAAATTAAATCCTGCATCTTTTTCGAACAGCCTGATAATATTAATGTTATTTATTGACATAGTCTGAGAGTAATAGGGATTTTTATAAATTCCTACCATGTTATGCTGTTTAATCGAAACTTTTATGTGTTGATATAGGTAAAATTTGTTTTATGTAAGCATTGTTTTAACTTTCAATTACATATATGTGATTTATTTTAATAACATATACGCGATAATTTTGATCGTTTTTTTATTGTACGCGTTACAACCCTCTGGGGTTCTCTACTAACACATATTGGCCATGATGCTTCTTGGTCCTCGTTCAAATCCTAACTTTTCAAGTACAGGCAATCAGAAAATTTAATATTTAAATACTGGACATCTGAATCGAATGAACGAAGATAACTGTTTACCGCTCAAAATGTCCAAAATATGGTTTTGTAAGAAAACAAAATTTAGATGATTTTTTTTCTTAATTTCTTTGTATAATTTTTCTGCTTATTTTATCTCTGTAAATAATAATTAATTATGACTCTTTAGTCTGTTGGCAAGAAATATCTAATATTTCAATTGCATAAAACTGTTATTCTAACGGGACCCAGTCCCAGAATAAATTTGTTTTCTATTCTATTCTAAATAGTAAGGTTAAATATCGCGAAGTTGAAAATTTTCGAATTTGAGTTTGTTGTTTGTTTATTTATTTAATGTCACTTTATGCTGCTATGGCTAATCGGACGATGCTACAGTGGGAGTCCTAAATTTTGCCTGTCCAGGTTTTATTAGGATAGGGATCTTTAACGAGTACTGACATCGCACAGGCTCGGGACCACCTTTTAACGTCCCCTCCGGAGGACGGCATAACTAAGGATTTTTCACTCCCATTTAAAAATCCTAGGACCACCTGCGGGTTTGAACCCGTGACCTTGGGCATAGGAGGCTGTTACGCTAATCACCCAGCTACAAGTGATCCCTGGAATTTAAAGTTTTCATCGGAAATAAGTCTCGCAAAAAGGTCTGTGTGTGCGTAGTAAGTCTAGCCCAAAACGATTAATTGTATAAAACAGAAATCGTTACAGCAACGTTTTCATAAACAAATGACCAACAAAAAGAACCACTTTATACCATGCATTTTGCACTTCTTTTTTTTTTGCGATTTTCTCAAAAACGCCTTTTTAAATCTTGATTAAACTCGCTATATCAAGGTAAAATCCAATGAGAGCTGGAAGGGCTTAATGTAAAAAAAAAAAAAAAAAAAAAAAAAATATCCTATACACAAAGCTGTAAAAAGTAATGGAGAGTGATGAAAATGGAACAAAACTGATTCTTGTAGATAATTTTTTTTTTTTTTTTTTTTTTATAAACTTCTTTATTTGAATCAAAACACAGACATATTACAGTGCAAGTATTGTAGAAGTCACTATCCCACTAAGGCGAGCCCGTGTTTGGGAAAGGAGTTCACCTGCGGCAATTCAAGAAAAGTACAATAACAAACAGTAACAGTACACAATATGATACAATAAGATACTTACATAATATAACACAATTTTATAAATAAACAGTAACACACTATACAGCAAAAAAAATTATATAATACATAAGAAATATAAAATACAATTGTAAAGAAACAGTAACACACTACACAGCAAAAACAATATAATAAATAAGGAATATATAATACAATTATAAAGAAAGTAACACAGTATGAATCAGTAATTGACTAAATTTAAAAGCTGTAAGGAATACATATACATATATACAAGATATAAAATTAAGGCATGCAATATATAAAATTGAATTACATAATCCCTCATTTATACAAAAAACAATTATAAGAAACAGTTAAACATTATACAGAAATAGATTGTAATTGACTAAACCAAAAGCAATAAGGAATACAAATTCATATATTCAAGATATAAAATTAAGGCAAGTGAATACAATATTGAATTACATGATAAGCAATATAAAGAAGCATAACATAGTAAACAGTAAGAAATTGACAATATCAAAAGTCAATAAAGAATACATATACTTGTATACAGGATAACTCTCTGAATGAGTGACGCAGGCTGGCATCGACGACATGTCTACAGCGATGAGTAATTTGGATTCAATAATTCAGCAATTTTCTCTTCACTGAGGGATTTCGCCCACATTTTAACATTGTAGTAATAATTTTAATACTTTTGAGGATTTGTGTGAGAAATTTGAAAATTTGGAGGAATATTGCTGTACACAGTAGCAATGGAATAACAAGTCTGGTGTGTCGTCCAGGTATGTTTTGGTCTTGGCACAACTAAGCTAAAGTAATTTTTCACTCTTGTAGAAAAACGGTGGTCAATCTTCCCGACTAGCTCATCCCGTCTAAAATACAGCTTCTTCATAATTGAGACCATGTATAATTTTTTTGCAGACATTGCATTAAGATCCGAGAATATATTAATTGAATTGAGAATAAATTAATATAATAGATTATTATATAAAACATATGTTTCTATAGAAACTCAATGTAATTAATGCTTTGACCTTTTTTATCTTTAAGTGTATTCAAGAATTTTTAAAAATTATTTTATCATTTTATTTTGTGTTGCGAGCACCACTTTTTATTTCAATTTTAATATACTGATAATGTAATGTTTATATACTAATACTTTAAGAATTGTTTATACTGTGTTCCTTAACATTATTTAAACTTAATTGATCAATAATAATTCCAATCAATAATAAAATCCAATCATTATCAGAAGACCTTTGATGGGTGTTTTTTTACTTATTTATATTTCATCATATTTTTTTTTATGCACTTGGGTTTATTTAATTTAAAATTTAGCTTTAAAGAAGTTGATATCTTTTTCCCGGCAAGATATCTACTTATATTATTGAAAATAATAAGTTTTAAAAATTTAACTATAGTATAAGTTTTGCCTCCCTACTTCATTCAATTTGTTGAAGTAGAAGGTTTATAGTCGAATATAAAAACCAATCTCTACCGAAACCTTTTTATAACTTTTTCAACCAAAGATGACACGAAATCAAACTCGGGATATTTTTAAACAAACGGAACGTTCGAAGAGGAAATTCGAAAGTTTGGTGCGAGTCTGGCCAACTCATCAAAACAAACTGTTCCTTCCAACTCCCTCTTCCGAATTGACTTGGGGATGGGGGAAGTTTCTGGTTCTCAATATTTTTACATTTAAAGACTGGATAAATTCAAATCTGTCTCCTTCATAAGCAAGTTATTTTCGATTCCTTTAAGATTTATTCATTTTTAAAATAAATAAATGGTTCCTATATCTTCCAATTAAATTTTATTAGAAATAAGTAGCAATAACGAGTCAACGTTTCGAGGGCCTTCCCCATCTGCAGGACTTACTAAAATACAGTAAAAAATTATCATTTAACATTACAAAATAATTTTTTTTTTTACTTACCTATATGTGGAATGTATAGTAAAGGAAAGTATTGCGATCGTGAAAATTTTCGAATACCAGTTTGAAACGGAAATGCACGTTTTAGAGTCCCCTGAGTCCAATGACCAAACCCCGCAAAAAGGTGTGTGTGCTAATCAAGATCGAAAACGAAAAGTCCTATGAAACTGCAATTTCATATTTAAGACAACTATACGCCCGAGATGTTACAGAAACGTTTTCATAAAAATCCGTAAACCCCAAGACCTTAATTATACCTACCATGCATTTTGAACGTTTTTGCAATTTTCTCAAAAAGGCTCTACCTATGTAAAAAAATAGGCTTTCATGTCATGCAGGTTTCATTCTGATTGAAACAGTCTGACAGGGCTTAAATGCTGATACTTTGAATTTTCTTTCACTAAAGTATCTTTAATTTTGTAGATTCGAAATGATTAACCATTTCTTGTTATTAGCATTGATAAAAAATGGCTATTTATTCAAGTTGAACTAATTTGATAATCAACTAAAAGAGAAAAGTGGACAAATATTTTTAATGCAACTTTTGTTATATTTTATTAAAGATAGGGACTATAATAAATATGTAGAATATACCGTTCAAGCTTGAAAACAAAAAGTCCTATAAAACTGCAATTGCATATTTAAGACGACTATACGCCCGAGATGTAACAGAATTTTTTTTTTGGTGTTTCAGCTAACTAGAAGAGCCACTTCATTCCATCTATTTTGCACTTTTTTACGATTTTCTAAAAAACGACTCTAAGGATATTGATTAAACTCGCTATATCGATGTAACATTTATTGGGCTTTAATATCATTATTTTTTTGTTATTAGTTATTTATTGCAATTTACAACTGTATAATTGTGGAACACAACAAGTAAATTTGAGAAAAATGTATAAAGGCATGAAACACATGTAGAGAAGCTTCGCAATGGAAGCACTCTAAATATATTCTAAACTAGAAGGTCTCGGGGCCATCTCCTATTCAGACGCCTCGGAGGATTGTCGGGAATCGAAGTGGAAGAAAGGATTGAAACTAGAGGATTAGGGTGGGGATGGAGTATGTTATGAAAGGAATGGTATCTAGATCGGGCCAAATCAGCAACATACGGAATATTAAGGTCTTTGTGGATCAGTTTATTAGTTACAAAGTAAGGAGCATTGAGGATTTTACGAAGGATTTTGGATTGTAGGGATTGGATACGGGAAGAATTTGATGGTTTAGTAGAGCCCAAAGCTCTACTCCGTAAGTCCATATCGGCCTTATGATAGTCATGTAGATGAGCCTTTTGTAGTTAAGTGGAAGATTAGAATGTTTGCCTAGTAAGTGTTGAAGTAGTTTTAGTTTCTTTTCGTTTCAGTCTTGTATGAGGGTCTGTTCATCTGTTCAACCGGGATAAGAGGAGTATTATTGAAGGAGACAGTTGGGCAGGATGTCATTGGTTTACGACGAAGGGTAAAGGTAATTTGGTTGGATTTGTTGGCATTTATTTTAATTCTCCAGTTCTGACACCATACTTCAAGGTCTCTTATGTGGGATTGGAGAGCTTGAGAGGCAATAGTTGGATCAGCATTGACTGATAACACACATGAGTCATCAGCATAGGTAGATAGGAAAGTGTTAGGATGAGATGGGATATCAGCTGTATAAACTTATATCATTTAGATTTCATTCTGATTGAAATAGTCTGACAATGTTTAAATGCCGATATTTTCAAATTTCTTCATCAGAAGTACCTTTAGTTCTGTAGATTCTATAAAAATAACCATATCTAACTGTTATCATTGATATAAAAACAACTAAGTATATAAGTTGAAAGAATTTGATATCTAAATAAGAAAACCTAAACATATTTTTTTCAATGCAATTGTTTGTTTTTGAACTTAGGAACATTAATATACATGTATAATATACCGTTTGAAAACTAAATATTTTAGAAAAAATATTATCTTATACAAAAGCTTGTAAAAGTTAATAAAGCCGTTAATAATATGATGAAAAGCCGACACTAACTGATTGTTTTATATAATAATAAAGTAAGTTTTTAAATACAAAACTTGTTTCTATAGAAACTCAATTTAATTATTTTTTTTAATTAGACCTACTCATTTTCATCTCTAAATGTAAAATTGAAAATTTTTTAATCTATTATAATAACTGAGGTAAGTGAAAGTCGTGTGTTTTCCGCAAAATATGTTTTTTCTTATAAGTATATATCATCTTATATAATACTTAAATATTTATTACTCCTTAGAATACCTTCGGGTAATAAAAGGACAAATAGTTGTGACATGTGTAAATATCATATTTGTATTTGTATTTTGTGTAAAAATAAAACCAGAGGGTATGAAAAAAAATTAAATATTTATTTATGTATAAGTTAATTTTTATTTAAGTTATTAAAAGTAATATTAAACTGTTTTTATAATAAAATTGATTGGGCCCTAGACCCCATGTTTAGACTTTATGGTAAGCTAATAAGTTAATACAAATAGGATTAGAGATGTGTGAGAAACAAGATTTTTGGCTTAGAAAAAAACAAAAAAACATTTTAATTCGAAAAGTCAGCCGGAGCCTCGTATAATACGATTCAATAAGAGTTCGTCAGTAAGTCCCCTATTCACTAAGGAAACTTAGTCAAAGAGATAATATTTCAAAAAAATTATATTTATTGAAACTAAACACTTTTTGTTTCTATTGAATACATCAAGTAAATTTGAGGAAAGATTTAAACCATGGAACTGCCCATTAGTAATTTTAGTTCCAATTTTAGTTATTTAAAATTATTATTTATAAATTTAAAGATCGAAAAGACAAATTATACAATTATTTTGAAAATTCTATCATCCTTAAAGTAAAAGTCAGTGTGTGTTATACATGCAACTTCTTGCTTAAATTTGTACGAAGATTTTTCAGACAACTTTCACTTAATATATATAGTAAGGGAAATTATTGCGATTGTGAAAATTTTCTAATTCCAGTTTTCGACAGAAATACACGTTTCATGGTCTCTTAAATCCAAATGACCAAGTCCCGAAAAATGGTCTGTGTTTCTGTGGATGTGTGTTGTAAGTCTAGCGCAAAAAAACATAAGTCGTACGAAACTGAAATTTCATAATTAAGACAACTATACGCCCCAGATGTTATAGCCGAGATGTTTTTCAGTAAAATCGGCTGACCGGAAATCCTACTTTATTCTATGCATTTAGCACCTTTTTACGATTTTCTCAAAAACAGCTTTAACAATTTTTATTAAACTCGCTATATTGATGTAAAATTTAATAGGCTGTAATATCTTGTAAGTTAATTTCTGATTAAAATAGTCTGACGGCTTAAATGCCTATATTTTAAATTTTCTTCTTCTGAACTACCTTTAATTTTGTACATTCCTAAAGATTAGCTATATCATCTTAACGGAACTGATAAAGTACGGCTAAATATCAAAGTTGAGCAAATTTTCAACGGAAATACACATTTTAATGTCCCCTGAGTCTAATAACCAAGTCCCGCAAGGTCTGTGTGGTAACTCCCGGGCGGAAACTGTAAGTCCTATAAAACTGAAATTCTATATTTCAGACAACTATACGCCCGAGACGTTACAAAATCTTTTTCATCAAAATCGGCTTACCAGAAGAGCTACTTTATACTGTGCATTTTGCACCTTTTTTCGATTTTCTCGAAAATGGTTCCGACGATTTTGATTAAACTCACTACATCGATCTAAAATTTAATGAGCTTTAATATCATTTAGGTTTTATTCGGATTAAAATGGTTTGACAGGGCTTAAATGCCGATATTTAAATTTCCTTTCTCTAAAGTACCTTTGATTTTGTCGATTCTATAAAAATAACTATATTATCTTGTCACCACTGATAAAAAACATGTAAATATATAAATTGAATGAATTGGATACCCAACTAAAGGAGAAAACTGAAAAAGTATTTTTTTAATGCAATTTTTTATTTTTGAACATAAGAACAGTAATATACATGTATGATATACCGTTGGAAAGCTATATCGTTGGGTAGCTAAATATTAAAAAAAAATATTATCTGATACACGGAATTGTAAACGGTAATGGGGAATGGTGAAAAGCCGAAAATCTTTTTCTGATTCCTGAAAAGAGAAATTGATGTTAACCGTGCTGCAACCTGGCGGCATGTCAAGGAAGAAGAGCCCCTAGTTGTGATCATCTGGACATTTGAGTTGGAGGTAATTACCCCAAACACCAACTGATTGTTGTAAATAAACATATAATAGACTATTCAATAAAATGCATATTTCTATTGAAATTCAATTTAATTAATTCATTAACAATTTATTTTTATCTCCACATGTATTTAAACATTCTTGAATTGATTTTAACAACGGAGGTAAGTGGAAGTCGTGTGTTGCGCGCAACAGATTTTTCATTCTTAATGACGACTGTTAAAGTAATATTAACAGCTTAGACTTCAACAAATCCTTCGATATCTCAACTAATTCTTGATATTTTGAAAGTTACGTTGTTACGTATATTGTTAATATATATTAAATAATATAGAACGATAGAGGATGTTATATTTTTATTCTCAGCAGCTGTCAGAGCTGTCTAAGCTATTGTTGTTGCCAGGCTCAACCTTCGACGGGAGTTTCCTGATGTTGGCTCCATGGACCAGAAAATTCAACAATAGTTTTTGACAGCTCCCTGCTAAGTTTTTCAATAATAAAGATCAGATCCTTTCGAGAATGGATAAGTGACTCTGGAAAAACAGATTCATTTCCGTTCTACTTCTAACTAAATTTGGCACATTCGAGAAATATCGGAAAAACATTTTAGTATGAACTAAATAATAAAGTTCTTTGTTTATTTATTCAATGTCACTTTATGCTATCAATGGCTAATCGGACGATGCTACAGTGGCAGTAAATTTTGCCTTTCTAGGTTTAATTAGAATAGGGATCTTCAACGAGTACCTGACATCACATAGTTCAGAACATCTTTTTACGTTCCTCTGAAGGACGGCATCACTAAGGATTTTTTACTCCCATTAAAAAATTCTACGACCATCTAAGGGTTTGAACCCGTGAGCTATGGCATATTAAGCTGTTATGCTAGCCACCTTGCAACAGGTGATCTCAGTTGACTTTATTTAGTTTGGTTTCGTTGGGATGATACATATAAAACGTCTACTAATAGAAAATATGACACCATTTCCAAAGTCCTATGACTTTACCTGTTGATTTAATAAGAAACTAGAGACCTTAGATCACCAAAGAGAGTTTAAACTTTTATTAGGTTTCTAAAGTTACATATTGCTTAAATACTTCATTCCAGAATAGCATCCTTGGTGATCTTTACAACAAAACTGGCATCAATAAATACTAAGAAAGTAAAAAAAATATGGTGCTGGCAAAACACGACTTTCACTTACCTCCATTTTTTAAATCGATTAAAGAATTTTCAAGTACAGTAAGAGATAAAAATGAGTGAAACCATTAAAGAATTAATTAAATGGAATTTCTATAGAAAAATGTGTTTTATTAAAAAATATATTATATTATTATCTAAAATAATCAGTTTTATCTGCTTTTCATCACTCTTTATTAACTTTTAAAAGCTTGTGTGAGAGATAATATTTTTTTCTAAAATCTTTAGCTTTCCAACGGTATATACACATGTATATTACTGCTCTTATGTTCAAAAAAAAAAATTGCATTAAAATTTTTTTTTTCAGTTTTCTCCTTTAGTTTGTTTTATTAAATTCGCACAACTTACATACTTAGCTCTTATTTATCAATGCTAACTAGATAATATAGTTATTTTTATAGAATCAACAAAATTGAATGTACCTTAGAGAAAGAATTTAAATATCGGCATTTAAGCCATGTCAGACCATTTTAATCCGAATGAAACCTAAATGATATTAAAGCCTATTAAATTTTAACATCGATATAGGCAGTTTAACCAAAGTCGTCGAAACTGTTTTCGAGAAAATCGAAAAAGGTGCAAAATGCATGGTATAAAGTGGCTCTTCTGGTAAGCTCATTTTGATGAAAAAAGTTTTGTCACGTCTCGGGCGTATATTTGTCTTAAATATGAATTTCAGTTTCATAAGACTTACCGTTTCCGCCCGGGAGTTACCACACACACACACACCACAGACCTTTTTGCTGGACTTGGTTATTTGGACTCAGGGGACCCTAAAATGTGTATTTCCGTTGAAAACTGAAATTAGAAAATTTTCACGATCGCAATCTTTCCCTTACTATATATAGTAAGTGAAAGTAAAAATAACAGTGGGGTAAATAACATATTAAAATGTACTGTATAAAAAAAAAAAAAAATCTTTTTACAAATAACAAATAAACATTTATCTATTATTCCAATAAAGTCCAACTCTGTCTGGATATTACTTTTCAGATTAATATTTATAAATAAAAATACCATTTCAATTAATTTTCCGGTCATCACAGTTTCTTAAAATGACTTTGGTTGTGAAGCTTAATTTTTTCATTTAGGTTGGTCTTACTGTCTAGATGTGAAAAGAGGTTGGGTCTAAAAATTCGTCCTCTGAGTGTTGAAATTTTTTACAAAGAGGTTTTTGAATACTCAAATACTATAAATTTATATTTAAAAAAATATAAGTATTCATTTGAAAGATAATTAAATTTCTAAGCAAAATCATCTTTGCCTCACCAGTATAAGCACCAGATATATTTAACGTATTGGTATTCGTATCATGTTTATGTTACGTTCCATTAACATGTTCCGTTGTTATTAATTTATTTTTCAATTGATTTATAGTAATTTACAACTGTATTAAAGAATACAATAAATAATATGAGGACGAAAAAAAAAAGTCAGAATGTCTTGAGAAAGACTACCAGTGTAGCATTTCATTAACTATTTTACTCAGTAGGTCCGAGCCACCTTCTTTTCAGTCGCCTTGGAGGGTTATCAGGGATATCTATAGAAGATAAATTACGAACAATGGGTTTGTGTGGGCAGGGAGTTTAGAATGAAAAGAGGAGTATCTATCACGGGCTATGTCTGCAACAAATGGGATGTTAAGGTAATTATGGAGGAGTTGATTTGTAACAAAATAAGGAGCATTCGGGATTTTGCGAAGGATTCTGGATTGTAAGGAGGAATTAGATGGCTTCGTAGAGCACCGAAGCTCAATTCCATATGTCCAAATAGGTCTGATAATAGTGATGTAAATGAGTCTTTTGTAATATACTGGAAGTTTTGAACGTTTGTCTAGTAAGTGTTGTAGTAATCGATATCTTTGAGCAGTTTCTTGTCGTTTCAGTCTTGTGTGAGGATGTTATTAGTTTATTAAAATTTGTTTCACTTTTAGTACATAAGGAAATTTTTTTTTTTTTTAATTATGAACAAGGATCTTGAGGATAAAAGCCTTCACCTAAATTTATGAAAAAAAAAATCATTTTAAATCGTACTGATTAATTAATGGTATTGCAACCTCTTCTGATGTGCTACTATTAGGTTGTTTCACATGAAATGTCCGTTTTTATAGTTTCTGAAATACATAAAGGATTTCTGTTGTTTCCGAATGTTTAAATATTTAAACTAAACAGTTACTAATCCTCTACCTTTGTATTATAAATATTAGGTTCCCAATCAATTACCCACTTTTTAGTATACCTCAAAATATATGAACATGGAAACACACGATTTTCAAGTAATATTTTTGTACGAGATTAAACTCGGCCATTCAGCAGCCGAGGCCGCTAGAAATATTTGCAAGGCGTTTGGGGAAGGGATTGTTAATGAACGGACCATTCGCCTTTGGTTTGCTAAGTTTTCAGCTGGGGATACCGACTTGGAAAACTTGCCCCGAGGAAGACCTCCGTCCGTAATAGACAACGATGTCCTAGACATACAGTAGAAGGAAACCCCTACCAAACAGTTAAAGGACTCTTAGCGCAACTAAATGCAAGTGCATCTACCGTTTCCAGACTTTTAAAGTGTATTGGGAAAGTAAAAAAGCTCGATACCTGGGTACCTCATGATCTCACTGAGCGGCAGCAAGACCCCATGTTTCAAAACATACCGTGCAAAAATTGAATGAACTGAGCTGCGAAGTTCTTCCGCACCCACCATATTCTCCCGACTTGTCTCCAACAGGTTACCACCTGTTCAGGAATTTAAATAACTTCTACAAAGGCAAACTTTTCGAAAATGATGATCAAGTGAAAAGTGTGTTTTCAAATTTTGTTTCACTTCAAAGCTCAGAGTTTTTCAGTTCGGGGATAAAAAAGTTGGTGTCACGTTGGAAAAAATGTGTAGAAAAAGAAGGTAAATACTTCGAAAAAATTATCTTGTTTTCATATCGTATTTCCAATAAAAATCCTTTACCTTGAAAACGGACATTTCATGTGACACAACCCAATATAAATTGGACAGACTAAAATTATGATGATATTATCATAAATGTAACTTTATTGGATACATACGAAAATAGTTAAATTAGTAAATGATAGAGCAATAGCGAATTTATATGTGTGATAGTTACTGTTACTAATAACGCAAACTTATGCACGTATACGTACTTTCAAATGCTACTCTTTCAAGTTCTTCAATCCCGCCGCCCATCGTACATCTCATATATATTTTCATACGAATCCTCTTTCGTCTCTGGCAACACTCGTTCGCAGCCTTTAGACCTCTATATAATGCCTAATCGAACCACAACATTCGAAAGGTCCTTTCTAATTCGCACCTCGTCAGTGTGAAATTATTTTCCTCCATATATTCGTCATTCCGATACTCTTTCGACCTTCAAATCCCATCTATTCAATCACTTCCTTTCTGTCCAATAACCATAGAAGTAAAGTAGATTTGCAAAGTTCTACAAAAATACTGAAAAACATATTATTTACCCTACTAACACAACCAGGATTATTTTCACTGACTTCTTATCTTCTCTGCTCAGCTTGAAACATTCTTTCTCCACCGACGCTCTTATTCAAAATAATCTATTATCATTGCAGTCCACAATAGTTTCCAATAATTCAGTTTTTTTCGTCTGGGTACCGAGCCACTGCGGTATAGTTGGCAATGAACTCGCAGATCGTGCAGCCAAAGAAGCTATAACAGATGGCATTCCGTTCATTGGGGTGCCTGTTGGCGACTATGTTTCTGTCATCAAGCATCGGATTCGGTCGAAGTGGGGACAAATTTGGCACGATACTACAGAAAACAAGTTAAGGGAAATAAGAAGGGACATCTCCCATTGGCATTCGGCCCTACGACAAAAGCGAAGGGAAGAGGTTATCCTGGCGCGCCAGCGCATTGGACACCCCGACTAACTCACGGACATCTCATGGCACGGGAACCTCCTACGGACTGCCCAACATGCGGTAGCCCGTTTACTGTTAAACACGTTTTGACAGAGTGTAGAGCTTATGATACTCAAGAGCTAATATTGCAATTGACACTGACTCACCAACCATTTTACAAGACAGCATACAGACAATTGCAAAACTTTTTTACTTCCTACGGCAGTCAGACTTGTACAATAAACTATAATATTTAATCCTTGATTTAAGGTGAAAATGACCCAAGTGGTTTAAGCCTACAAAAAAAAAATTAAAATTCGTACCTAATAATAATATATATTAATATACACATATTTTTTTGGTGTATTTTTGTTATTGACTATTAGAATTATCATTATTAGAAAGTTAATTTTTAATTATAAATATTTTTTATTTTTATTGCTGTTTCATTTTTATACTCAAAGACACAAAAGTTATTTTTTAATGTTTTGTAAAATAATTCAGAAGGGACCTGTCCCAGTAAAATAAAAAAAAAAAATTATTATATCATTATAATTATTATTTTAAAAAAATATTAGCGTACAGAGCCGGGGAATATAGCTAGTATAATATAATATATATATATTATATAAATATATATATATATATATATATATATATATATACACTATATATATACAAATAATAGCTTTTATACTAGAATATAAAAATAGTCAACTACAGAAAAAATATGTTTTAAAAAACTTTATGCTACTACAGTTGAAAAAGAACTGCTCTTTGAAGTTGTCGATTTGTGCTGGATTAGGATCAAGGGTAATCCTCTGGAACTAGCCTCTGACAACGGTCGTTTGCAATTGGTCCTCCTGACGGTGGATTTATATTCCATGGACCCAATCCTTTGTTGACTGTTCGATATTTAATTATCCTTCAATAAAAGGATTAAAAGTGTTTACTTTTAAACTGACAAATCATTGCTATCGTTTGCTTCTCTGATATTCTCCGAATCGTGTTTAATACTCAGTACATATTTGTTAAGCTTTTGTTTTCGCAATTTAGCGTAAAACTGGCTCTGGTATTCGATGTAACAAATATCCATTGTTACATCGTTTAGAAAAAAATATATGAGGCAACGAATCATGAAAAATTCCCTGGTGAACTAAAAATCTTTTTGAACTGTAATTTTATTTAATTTATTTACAATTAATTTTTTTAGACAAATCAACATTTGCCATATGCAAAATAACAAAAACTATTTGCATTAAGCAATTATGATTAACTTCCGAATAAATGATTGATTCCCAGCATCTCTAGGTCACCGCCTTAGAAGTAGCCGGGGTGGGTTTAAGTGTTTAAGCCGATGGGTTCATGCTGTACGTCAGTCTGTCGTGAAATTTTTTATAATATTCTGTAGCAGTATCCGTAAGTCCAAGTTATTTTGAAATAATATACTTGGAATAATATAATGTATAATATACATAGAATCCACGCTTTTCCGTAATATTTTAACTTGGATAGACTAAATTCTTTAGATGTGGAAGGTTTTGGAAGAGCCTCGTAGCTCCTGTATATCCATAAGGCTTTGATAAGTACTTTGTAAGTAGTAAGTTTTTGTGTTCACAAGTAATTTTAATCGTTCTAATGTGTCATAATATTTAAATAAAAACAAATCACCTTCCTCCGTTGTTAAAATAAATTTAAATAGTTTTGAGAATTTTCAAACACACTTTTTTTTTTTTTTTTTTTCCTTTTCCATGAATGGATGGCATTGGCATACACCATACAGCCATTTTATATATTATGTCTTATTAGTGAAAAATATTACAATTACCAACAGCAGCAAACACACTTAAGATATAAAAATAAATTGTTAAAGCATTAATTAAATTGAAATTCAATAGAAACATGTGTTTTATTAAATAATCTATTATATTATTATCTAAAATAATCTATTATAAATCAGCTGTTTGGGACCCATGTGAAGCAGACGCACTTCAGGTCAGTCTTACAGTTTCATTAATTTATAAGTGTTTTTCTTGAAAAAATAGACATTACTTTGTGCAGTTTAGACAATTTAAGGGTGCGTGTTCCATCACGAAAGTGAGAATTGGTATTTCAATAAGAAATTGGGCGAATATACGCCTATTATAGGTGCTCAGAGCTTTTGGCTCTGTAGCGATGTCAGCTACCCCCATTAAATCCTCAGTTACCTCTAATGTCATGAAAATAAACAGTAATAGTCATAAAGAGATGGAAAACCGACAAACAACTAATAAAGTAACACCTAACCTCAAACCTACTGAAATTAGCTATGCCAAAGCCACCGCATCAGAAAAGTTTTCAAAGCGAGAAAACGCTATAATATTACACACTGTTCCGGGTATTAAACAGAAAGAGTACGTGATCAAAATCGCAGCCCTAATCGACCCAAAATTCATCCGATACACATCAAGAATTTCCAATTCCCGGTTTTGCATTCACTTCAGTAACAAAGAGGCAGTAGATAATATCATTAGGAATCATAAATCAATAGTTATTAACGACAAAGAAATTTACATAAAACGGTTAATTAATCCAGCAAAACGAATTATTATTTCTAATGCTTGCCCTTCCATACCTCATGATACTATAGAAAATGAACTGAAAAAACTAGGGTTGAGGTTAGTTTCACCAATGCACTTTCTCAGGGCCGGGTACCAAGACCCACGGTTGGCCCATGTTTTAAGTTTTCGAAGACAAATCTACATCCCACCTGAGGACCTAACCAAACTCCCATCTTCATTGTTAATTAAACACGATAATGTAGCTTACCGAATTTTTTTAGGTGAAGACATTGTCACCTGTTTTATTTGCAAACAGCCAGGGCATATCTCTACCGATTGCCCAGAGTGTGAGAATGATATAGATATTTCTGAGCCCCAAAACAAAGAAAACGAGGCTACATTAATTAATTTCAATCCAGAAATAATTAGTAGCGTCAGTGAAGAAACAAACACCGATCGCTCGCTACTCGATACGCCTAATCATGTTTTACCCAGCACTGATAACATAGTAGAGGCCACGCTAGCCAGTAGCCATGACAACGCTAGTACGTCACCAGTGCCTAAGGCTGCCAGAGGCGGTACAGTGGAGCTGTTGTCTGGTAGTCATGACAACCAGCTCACTAGCGGTGGCGCCTTAGATAACCCTACTCAATCGACTGCTCTCAATAATCCCAATAATTTAATATTACTACCTACCGTGGTATCCGGGGTCAAACGATGCCATTCTAGCTCTACCCCTTCTACTGTATCAACAACCGAATTAAACCTCACCATAGATTCCCAGGAAGACCCTGAAAATATTATCAATTTTGAAGACTACCCATTGATGACCCCAGTTCAACCCGTAGGTAAAAAATTGAAGAAACTAAAAAAAGCTGAAAAAAATAATTCTTCGGTTAACTTTGAAAGTGCTCGACAGGCAATTGAAGGAAATAAAGAAAAGTACCCTATATCATTTGAAGACATGATCAAGTTAATCGACATATACCCCAATACTAAAAACATCAGTGAATTTGTCCAGGAATTTACTACTAATACGGAGGGTCTTAGGGGCATGCTAAAAGATACTAAAGCATTAATTACTGATCGGAGAACAAAACTTAAAGTCACAAAACTTCTTAAAAAACAGTGGGAAGCAACAGATTTTATAAGTAACACAGACGATAGTACGGATAATTAATTGGTAACAACGCATCTAATCTCTTGGAAACATTTTTATAAAATTTTACATTATGGTTAACAATTCTTTTATTATACAGTGGAACTGTAATGGGTTTTACAAACACTTTGAATACTTTAAACTACTGTTAAATGAAGAGCAACCGTATTGCTGGTGTTTACAAGAAACTCATTTTTCACAATCTCAGGTAGTAAATTTAAAAAATCACGAAATTTACCGGAAAGACAGAACAGATTGTAAATCCGCTTGGGGAGGTGTAGCTATACTAGTTAATAAAGACGTTTATTCAGAACCAGTTAAAATTCATTCCAGTCTAGAAGTTGTAGCCGCAAAAATGTTTAAACCTGAACCGATTACAGTTTGCAATATATATATCCCACCGAATCAAGATTTCACTGCAAATGATCTTCAAGTAATAGTAGATCAACTCCCAAGACCTGTCATCCTTGTCGGAGATCTAAATGGACACAACAAATTATGGGGCTCCTCATTATTTGACTATAGAAATAGGGGAAGTGAAATCGAGAAATTTATTGACTCTAATGATTTTTTGACTCTAATTAACGACGGTTCTCCAACTCATTTATGTGGTGATGGCTCTCTTTCTGCCATCGATTTATCATTAATAGATGTTAGGCTGCTTCACAAAGTGCATTGGGAAGTAAAGGACATGTTGTACGGAAGCGATCACTTCCCAATCACTATAAAGTTTGATAGTGGTACTGATTTCAAGACTGACAAAACTCCGAGATGGTCATTCAAAAGAGCCGACTGGGAAAAGTTTACTACGTTAATTGAAAGGGAAATAGAAAACAAGGGAAGCTTATTGACTGAAGTAGAGGAACAAATATCATTCCTCAATTTGACCATTCTAGATGCTGCAAAGAAGAGTATCCCGCACAAGATGGCATTCAATGATAGGCGCCTAGTTCCTTGGTGGAATGAGGAGTGCCGCATCGCAATACTGAACAAAAAGAAAGCATTCAACAAATTCAAAAGAACAAAACAACCTGAAGATCTAAACAACTTCAAAAAACTAAGATCTATTGCAAAAAAGGTATTAAGGGCAAGCAAAGAAAATTCATGGAAAAACTATGTGAGCTCAATTAATAGTAACAGTTGTCTGCAAGACGTCTGGAAGAAAGTTAATGCGATCCAAGGATCTAAAAAACGTGAGGTTATTTCTACGATTCAGACTGACGGTCAAATTATAACGGACCCATCGAAAATCGCCGAAGCTTTTGGGTTACATTTTGCTTATATGTCGAAAACAAACTCCTACACCCCAGATTTTAAACAGTATAAGATAGAACAGGAGAAAAATATTATTCAATTCCATACGCAAGATTCGGAAATTTATAATCAACCGTTCAATTTATCTGAGATGAAAACATCCCTAAGTACGTGCAAAGATAAATCCACTGCAGGACCAGATCAGATCCCATATCTATTTTTGAAAAAAATGCCCTTAAATGCAAAAACATTTTTACTTTCTATTTATAATAAGATATGGAGCTTAGGACTTTTTCCTGAAAACTGGAAGGTGGCTATAATTATCCCTATCAAGAAAAATGACAAAGGCATTAGTATCAATAACTATCGACCTATATCTCTCCTTTCATGTGTATCGAAACTACTAGAAAAAATGGTTAACAATAGATTGACATATTATTTAGAAAAAAGAAACTTTTTTTCAACTTCGCAGTACGGCTTCAGGAAAAACCACTCAACCATTGACCAAATAATGAAGTTTGAATATGAAATACAGACAGCTTTCTCTAATAAAGAACACTTGGTTGCTGTGTCCATTGATATCCAAAAAGCATATGACACTATGTGGAGATACAATGTCCTAAGCACTCTTTCAAAAGAAGGTCTCACGGGGAGATTACTGATATTCATCAATAACTTCCTCAAAGAAAGAAAATTCAAGGTTAAAGTTGGAACTAACCTTTCTCAAACGTTTCTCCAGGAAAACGGTACGCCGCAAGGATCCCCTCTGAGCGTAACTTTATTCCTAATAGCAATAAACAGCATAGCACAGACAACACCACCTGAAGTAAGATGTTCTTTGTTTGCCGACGATTTTACAATTTATATAAGAAACAAGTCGTTAGAGTATATTGAATGGAAGCTACAAAAAACATTGAAGAACCTTGAAGCATGGTCTAGAACCACAGGTTTTAGCTTTTCAAGCTCCAAAACAATAGCTGTACACTTTTCCAGAAAAACAAAATGTCAAACACACCCGTCACTGACACTTTTAAATCAACCCATTTCCTATGCCAGCACTATGAAGTTCTTAGGCGTCTACTTTGACCAAAAACTAAACTGGTCTCAACACATTCGTCATATAAAATTAAAATGTCAAAAAGGCTTAAATTTACTTAAAGTACTAGCCAACACTCAGTGGGGATCTGACCGGCGAACGTTATTAACGATATACCGAGTCCTTTTCAGACCTATAATTGATTATGGAGCTGTCGGTTATGGTTCAGCTAGCGCTTCGACTTTGAGGTTACTGGATCCAATTCACAACCAAGCTCTTCGCCTCTGTATCGGAGCATTCAGAACAACACCTGTCGGAAGCCTGTACGTGGAGAGTAGTGAGCCCTCATTAGAAACAAGAAGGAAATACCTGCTACTGGCATACGTGGGCAAGTTGATGTCAAGAAAAAAACTTTTTGCTTCTGAATCCACGGCATATCCAATTGCAAGCGAAGAACCCCACGAATCGTGTAAATGTTTTTACAACAGGTTCAAAAAACTGACAAACGATTTACAAATAGTAATTCCAGAAATCTTTACGATGCCAAATAGCTCAGTACCGAATTGGATGGAAATGGAAAACCAGATCGATTACAGTTTAACCGTATTCCCAAAGCTCACAACACCTCAACATGTATACGACCAGCTGTATAAAGAGCGGGAAGAACAATATTCCGATTACCGTTTTTGGTTCACGGATGCTTCTAAATCGAACTCCGAAGTTGGTTGCGCTGTTCTCATGGGCTCTATTTGTATCAAAAATGTTTTACCAGAACCAAATAGTGTATACACTGGAGAGCTCTACTCGATCTGGAAAGCCTTGAAAATCATAGTAAAACACGACCACCAACATCACCTGATTGTAACTGATTCTCTAAGTTCTCTAAAGTCAATAGAGAATAGGTACTCAAAAGAAGCCTTGGTTCAAAGAATCCAGATTCTCGAGGAAGAATGCGAAAGTGAAGGAAAAACAATAAAATTTTTGTGGGTCCCATCTCACTTGGGCATAGGAAGCAACGAGGACGCTGACCGAGCGGCTAATAATGCAAGGATGGACTCTGGAAGGGAAGTGACACGTGTCAATAAGACAACTGCATCGGACTGGCGAAAATACGTCAAGAAAAGGATTTATACTACATGGGCTGCTGAGTGGAGTAGAACTAAAGACAAATTAGGAAAAATTAAAGAGACTCCAGGGATATGGGAAACGTCAGAGAGGAAAAACCGGCGCGAAGAAGTGGTTCTGGCCAGGATAAGAAGCGGACACACAGCACTGACACATAGTTACCCACTGAAAGGATTGTACCCACCGACCTGCAGGACTTGTGAGGCACCTCTGACGGTGGAGCACATCGTACTGCACTGCGGGGCCTTCAGCGTTGCAAGAACGGAGTGCGGAATTGACACCAGGCTGGAAATAGCACTAGGTAACAGTGAAGTGTGTGTTCAAAAAGTATTTAAGTTTTTAAAAAAATGTAAAGTCTTCAATGTGATTTAAGATATAATGTCCTTCTACCAAACATTCACCATTATTGTCTTGTAAATGAAATTATTTTAAGATAAAAAAAACAATTACGTATATAGCTAATGACCCTTAATGGGTAGATGCTCTGTATAAATAAATAAATTTATATTTATTATAAATAAATACATGTATATTATACATGTATATTACTGGAGTCTGCCGTCAGCCATTGTGGAGTGAAGAAGTGTCTATTGTTCCCCAGTTTCAAGTCATTTTTAAATAGTTTAGGTTTAATCTATTCGCATATAAAGTGTTTGTAGTGATCCAGTTATAGTAGTGCTTGTTCTATCTAAGGTTAGTTAAGCGAAGAAATATTTGATATATAATAGAAATAAAATTATAATACTGATTAAGTATTATTGGAAAGCCTACTTAAAGGAATACCTACGTCATAGGTGCACTCTGTTACAGGCGAGTCACGTGGTCTATTGCTACTGCTAACTATATAGCCTTACCCACCAGCTGTTTAACTTTTGTTTTTGTTTTCGTTCTCACTACCTACTACTGTTAGGAGGAATATCTCATACTCTTTAAGGTCACCTATTACTTAAAGAAATTTTACTACTCTATCATAATTTAAATATGGAAGAAAAATTAGAAAAACTAACACAAGTAATCTCAAACTTCCAAATTTCAGTTGCATCAAATGCTGAGCTGTTGTCAGGTGAAATTAAACAAGTTAAAGAAAGTCTATTAAATACTGAAAAAAAGATAGATGACATTAAGTGCCTAACTGAACAGTTCAAAAAAGATATTAATAAGGTCCAGGAAACATTAAAGCAAACGGATCAGAAGTGTAGCTATTTTCATCAAATACTATCTGAAAAATATGAGTTCTTAAGAAGGGAAAGAAATATTATATTATTTAACATTAAAAGTCAATCAGATGATACAGAAGAGGATCTCGTATTATTGGTATTGAAAGTTTTCAGAGATATTTTGAAAACAGAAGTCCATACAAACGACATAGACTTAGTTAAAACATTAGGCAAAAATAATTCAAATACGAGACCAATTCTTGTAAAATTTACCACTTTAAGGATCAAACATCGAATACTTAAAGCATCTAAACTGTTAAAAGGGACAAATATAATCTTATCACAAGACTACAGTAAAGAAGTCAGATCAAAAAGAAAAATTCTCTTACCTTATCTCAAGCAGGCTAAAACTCAAAATATGCGTGCATTTCTGATACATGATAAGTTGAAAATAAATGGCACTATTTTTACAGTAGAAACCATAGATAAACCTGAAAAAGAACTGGAATCAATTTATCGTCAAAATCGTATGAGCAGCACACCGGAGCCAACTGTTTCTAAACATAATATTAAAGAAATAAAGAAAAATACGCATACTGAACACACATTGTCTACCGACTCATCCGAATTCGAAGAAAGAAATGACCACCGATCCGATAAACCGAGCCTATTTGAAGAACTTCAAGCCACAAAAACAAACAGTAAGCGAAACCGACAGAGCGAAAGCCCTAAGCATCAGAAGAAAAAGGCCGTACGTAGCTCATCGACATCTGAGCAATGACTGGATTACCTCCATGTCAACAACGGAACATCAACAGGCTGCCTCCCGGGGACACAAACGGATTATACTACTATAAACATCAATAATGTAGATTATTTACCTTACTCTGTTATATTTTGGAATACTCACGGAATTAATAACTTTTTCTCAACTACACCTTACTAACGGCATCAAACTAACATCAATATTCTGCCTCTACGAAACCTGGCAAACATCTAGTTCACTGAATATTTCTCCAACCTTACAAGATTTTTCTGCAATAATATCACCGGCAATAAAAGAAAAAAGTAGAGGACGTGGAAGCGGTGGCCTAGCGTTACAATACAATAGAAATATATATAATGTAGAAATAATTGATAAATGTGAATACTGGATTTTTGCCCTGGTAAGTGTAAGCACTAACAAATCTTTTATTTTAGGTTTTCTATATTTTAAACCCACTATTAATATTATATATGTCATTGATCTACTTAGAGAAACTCTAATTACAATCAAAAATAAATTCAATAATAAATTAATCCTTATTGGAGGAGATGTTAACTGTCGAATGGGACAACTGAACCAGTATGATGTTGATTTTATATTTGGAACACACTTCGCGGGGCATCGTATTAGCTTGGACCATACTGATAACGATAAAGGTAGAATGCTAAACGAACTCATGGAAGATGAAGGTTTCCTTATTATTAACGGTAGGGCCCCCTCTGACAAACCAGGTAACTTTACAAACGTTAATTATAGAGGGCAAAGTGTAGTTGACATAATATGGTGTAATTTGAATTTTATTAGTGAAATAATTGATCTAACAGTACTTGATTTCCCCTCACTTTCAGATCACTTCCCGATAAAGGCAGAACTTAAATTATCAATAGATAAACATAAAGTAAATAAAACTCGCAAACCATTAGCTCAAACTCAAGTGTTAAAATGGCAACCCGAAAAAACATTATTATTTAAAACATCAATGACCCATTCACCTCGTGTGGGAGGCCATCCGTTTGATAATGTTGACCTGATGTATGAAAATATAGCCCTAGCAATCCAAGAAACTGCTAATTGCCTCCAGCTCTGTACCACTACTGCTGTCAAATTCAAATTAATTAACTACACAAACCCTTGGTATGACAGCGAATGTAAATCCGCGAAATATAATATAAAAGTAAAATTTAAAGCTCTTAAGCAAAGTGGATATGATATCAACATTAGATCGGAATACTTACAAGCAAAAAGTATCTATAGAAATCTATGTAAAAAAAAGAAAGCGGAATATAAACATAACTTAATAGAGGAATTGGGTAACTATAAAGATTCAAAAAAGTTTTGGCACACAGTCAATCGTTTTAGAATTAAAAAATCTACATCCAATCCGATACCTCCCGAAATATGGAGTGAATATTTCAAAAATTTCTACGGACAAAGGTCTATAAGCCTTCATCTGAAATTAACAACAACAGACCCAATATTAGATCGGGAAATCACACTAAATGAATTAACCGCATCATTAAATAAAATAAAATCTGGTAAATCCCCTGGACCTGATAATATTCCGAATGATTTTCTCAAAAACCTACCTCAAAACTGGCAGTTATACTTAGTATCTTTATTCAATAGAATCTTGACTACTGAAAACATACCTAACAACTGGAAAAAATCAAATATAACGATGATATATAAAAAAGGAGACATACATCAACCCGAGAATTACCGGCCAATTTCCTTAATGAACAGCCTTCTGAAAATTTTTACTCAAATTTTGTTAGACCGATTAACAACATGGGAAAATGAAAAAGGAATTTTACCAGAAACACAAAATGGATTTCGGAAAGGAAGATCTTGCCTCGATAACTTATTCCTAATGAATGCGTTAACACAACTGAAATTAGAATACTCAGACAGTGATTTATATGTTATCTTCATTGATTACAGAAGAGCTTTCGACAGTGTAAATCATAATATTCTATGGTACAAATTAAAATTGCTGGGAATAAGTGGAAAAATCATTCGGCTTATAAGAATCTTATGAACGGGCCGCAATAAGAATAAAACAGATGGATCGCTCTCTGATGAAATAGCCGTGACAAAAGGAGTATTACAGGGAGAAGTTCTACCCGCTTACCTTTTTTGTGTATATATATCCGATATGGATTATTACTTCTTTAAAAAAGGCGCTACCGGTATTCAGCTGAATTCGAAATTTAATGTATTGAGCTCTTATTACGCAGACGACATGGCGATATTCTCATATTCCTACGTCGATACTAATAAAAAACTGGAAATTCTTTCTTCATATGTCAAAGAAAATTATCTTGAAGTAAATCGTTCAAAAACAAAAATAATCTTCTTCCATAAAGGAAAACAGAAAAAAACTGAAAAACTTCTATTATGACGAACTAATGGAAACAGTAACATATTACACGTATCTGGGCGTTCCTCTATCCTCTTCTGGTCTCTTCTATGAGGCCTGTAAACACGCTCAATCTAAGACAGCCTGCGCGATAGGTACAGTTATTGATATCTGTAGAAGGTCTAAGATGGAATCATGGGAAAGTAGGAGACGATTAAACGAAGCCATTACTACTAGTTCACTTTTCTACGGTATAGAAATTTGGGGTCTCAGGTATCTAGATGCTATAGAGAAAGCACAGTTAAATTACTTTAAAAGGTTATTTAATTTAAATAGAAACATTCCTTTTTGGCTCTTAAGATTAGAATTTGGGCTTGAACATTCCACGACAAAAATAATAAAATGTGTCCTGAGATTCATACAGAAAATACTTATCATGCCAGACGATAGAATACCCAAAATCTGTTATATGATACTTAGAGAAAAACATAACAATCGACCATCTGCAAAATATAACTGGTTTACCCAAATATATAATCTTTTAGATAAAGCAGATAGCTCAGAGATACTTTTTGAAAATAACCCATCTACTCTACAAAGCAACAGTACAGTAATAATTGAATCATTTAAGAAATTACTACACAACAAAGATATCGAATCGTTAAGATCGAGTCAATACAGCCCTTTCTACAATAGTCTTTACCAACAAACTTCACACAGCCATAGTTATCAAACCATTCATAATATTCCGTTTAAGATGTTAAAAATAATAATACAAGCTCGCCTCTCTGGAAAATACCATATTAAATTCTCTCATGCAAACAATACCTACAATATTAAACCCAAAGAAATCTGCACAATATGTAATATGAACACATATGAAACCATATACCACTTAATAGCAGTCTGTCCAATGTATTCTGCACTTCGAAACCACTACATCCCTCACGCTAATAACATACCAGAAAGCCTATTTCCTACAATATTAACTATTGATGACCCAATTAAAATCAAACTACTCTATTATTATTTAGTTAGTACCTTAAAACTAAGATCATTTGTAATAAATGAGTAATATTTATTAACAATTGCGAGCTACATTAGAAAATAAACAACTATTTATAAAATTAATAATACTGTACCTAGTTAATGTTTCATAATGATTCCTATGTAATAGATAATGTTTGCACTATTGGAAAGAACTATTATAATCCATAATCTGGTTTCACAAAACTCTTTTAACTATATTTATATATCAGTGTTAATTTAAAATCCTAATATTTAATATTCATTCACTCCGATGTTAATTTAAAATGTATTTATGTATATATATAACTATATGTATTAAAAATTTGTATTTCAAAGACTATTTAAAATCTAAAATACTTTAATACTTCTATATAAGATATAAGAAAAAAAAAAAAATTATATAAACCTGTATAATTTGTTACTTTCTGTTTATTTTGTTTATTCTACTATGCTGTTTAATACTTATCTATTATCCTATTGTTATTTGTTGCGTTTCATGTTTATTACTTATAATTGTTATTAATTGCTGTTTGTTATGTATAGCCTGACCAGGCTCTATTTGTATGGGAACCCCCAAAGACAAATAAACTCATTCTAGTACATGTATATTACTGTTCTAATGTTCAAAAACAAAAATAATTGCATTAAAATATATTTTTTCAGGTTTCTCCTTTATTTGGATATCGAATTTGTCCAACTTATATATTTACTTGTTTTTTATCAGTGGTAACAACATAATATGGTTGTTTTTATGGAACCTACAAAATTAAAGTTACTTTAGAGGAAGATAATTTAAAATATTGCATTTAAGCCATGTCAGACTATTTCAACCAGAATGTGACCTACATGATATTAAAGCCCATTAAATTTTACACCGATATGGCGAGTTTAATCAAAATCGTCGGAACCGTTTTTGAGAAAATCGAAAAAACGTTCAAAATGCATGGTATAATGTGGCTCTACCTGTAAGCTCATTTTGATGAAAAAGGTTTTGTAACGTCTCGGGCTTATATTTGTCTTAAATATGAAATTTCACTTTCATAGGACTTTTCGTTACCGCCCGGAAGTTACCACACACAGACAGACACACACCCAGACCTTTTTGCGTTACTTGGTTATTTTTACTCAGGGGACCCTAAAACGTGTATTCCGTTGAAAATGAGAATTCGAACATTTTCACGATCGCAATACTTTCCCTGACTATATATAGTAAGTGAAAGTAATAACAGATATATTGCGTTTTGAAATAAGCAGTGGTGATAGGCCATTTACCTTTGATTAATTTATTACTTTTGATATTAGTTAATTGCCTGTAAACAGGTAAATAAACTGTTGTACTCAAACATAGTTGTTTGTTTATTTATTTAACATCACTTTATGCTACTATGGCTAATCGGACAATGCTACAGTGGGAGTCCTAAATTTAGCCTATCCAGGTTTTATTAGGATAGGGATCTTTAACGAGTACCTGACATCGCACAGGCTTCGGACCACCTTTTAACGTCCCCGCCGAAGGACGGCGTAACTAAGGATTTTTTACTCCCATTAAAAAATCCTAGGACCACCTGCTGGTTTGAACCCGTGACCTTTAGCATGGGAGGCTGTTACGCTAGCCACCCAGACTCTAACATAGTTATTTGGAATAATAAACCATTCTCTAATAGTTTTCTGCGTTTTTTAGCCTTTTAAATTATAAATTTTCTGTGGTTTTTGGGTAAAGGAAAAAATATTTTTTTGTCCACCCGTACATGGGATGGTTAGAGTATTTTAAAAGATGTATATACTTGTATATTACAGGATTTAGAAATATTTTTTATAAATATTTATATTAAATATGTATATTGAAGTAATATAGATTGCTGTATCATATCGCGAATTGAAAGAAGCGCGTGTAATTGGAGAGCTTGAGATAAAAACTAAATCCATAAAAGCATCCACATTTAATTGATAGGGGTATTTCCTAACCACCTCTGCTGACTAGTTATTACGTGCCTGTTGTCAGACCGCTTCTTTTTCATTACTAACAACAACAAAAGGGTGCTCGTTCTCAAAATGTTCAGTTGTAGGTATTTATTGATTAATTGCTACACTACAGCATAACTCAAGTCTTGTCAGGCACTAATCGATCTCCAGAATCAAACAACAATACAATATTATTTCACAAACGAAATGGGAAACCACTCCATCAAAAGTTTGTATGGGTTTTCGTAAGTGCTTACATACGCGACTAATATTACGAATATAAATAAAATCATTAAACAGAAAATAATTTAAAACATTGCATTTTCCTATATGCTAACCCATTGTCGGAAACTTTTATATTGTTTGTTTATTTATTTAAAGTCCCTTTATGCTGCTGTGGCTAATCGGACGATGCTACAGTGTAAGTCCTAAATTGTTTCTATCCAGGTTTAATTAGGATAGGTATCTTTAACGAGTGCCTGACATCGCACATGCTCGGGACCACCTTTTAAAGTCCCCTCTGAAGGACGGCATAACTAAGGATTTTTTACTCTTATTAAAAAATCCTAGGGCCACCTGATCGTTTGAACCATAGGAGGAGGCTGTTATGCTAACCACCATGCTACTGGTAACCGCAGAACCTTTTATATAATTTTTAAATTAAAAAATCTGGTGCGGGCAACACACGACTTTTACTACAGTTGTTAAAATTAATTAAAGAACTTTAAAATACAGTTAGAGATAAAAATTAGTGAAATTATAAAATAATTAATTAAATTTAATTTCTATAGAAACATGTGTTTTATTAAAAAATCTATTATATTATTATCTAAAATAATCAGTTAGTTTTATCTTCTTCTCATCACTCTCTATTAACTTCTAAAAGCTTGTGTATGAGATGATATTTTTTCTAAAATCTTTAGCTTTCCAACGGTATATCATACATGTACGAGTAATATAAAATATTTTTTCTGTTTTCTCCTTTAGTTGGATATCGAATTCATTCAATTTATATATTTACCTGTTTTTTATCAGTGATAACAAGATAATATAGTTAATTTTATAGAATCAATATAATTAAAGGTACTTTAGAGAAAGAAAATTTAACATATCGGCATTTAAGCCCTGTCAGACCATTTCAATCAGAATGAAACCTACATGGTATTAAAGCCCATTAAATTTCACATCGATATAGCGAGTTTAATCAAAATCGTCGGAACCGTTTTTGAGAAAATCATAAAAAGGCCCAATATGCATAGTATTAAGTGGCTCTTCTGGTTAGCCGCGTTTGATGAAAAAGTTTTTGTAACATTTTGGTCGTATAGTAATCGTAAATATGAAATTTCAGTTTCATAGGGCTTATCGTCTTCGCGCTGGACCTACCACACACACAGACCGTTTCGCGGGACTTGTTCGTTTGGACTCACAGGACCCTAAAACGTGTATTTACGTTGAAAACTGGAATTCAAAAATTTTCTCGATCGCAATACTTTCCCTTACTACGTGTATATATAGTAAGCGAAAGTAAAAACAAAAATATGATTTATTTTCTTTTATAATTTTATGAGAAGCTTCATTTAATATCACTTCTTAACACACAAAAAACACATCAAATAGGAAGAATAGCAGTAAGCTAGATATTGTAATAAAGTGTGTGTGTGTGTTAAAAAGTGATATTAAAAAAAGTCATGATAATGGGGACAGTACCCCCAAAACGTAAAAATACAATGCCATAGATAGTGAAGAAAAATAAATTTGTAAGAAACGGAAGTTTCTTGTTTGTTTGTTGTTGCTTAAAGGCGTTAAACTCCGAGGTCATCAACGCCTATAAATTCACTTAAAGTAAAGAAATTTGTGGGGGAGTTCCATTTTGACTTAAAGAAAATAATCATAAGGAAAGTACTGATTATAATAACTTTATAATAAATTAAAATAAATAATAAATAAATAAAAAAACAAAATAATAATTCAGTTATAAGACCTATAGTTGCGACAGGAGCTGGTGCGCTTTCAAAAAATTGATAACGATTGCTATTGCTGTCTCGTCGTCTCTCAAAATATTGCTCAAGTTTGAAGTCAGGCCTATTCTATTAATACTTTCTATATAATGAGTGCACTCCTCAAAGATGTGCTTTATGGTAAGGGTGGAGCTGCAGTAGATGCATTTTGGCGGTGGCTGTTTTTTTATGAGGTATGACTGGGTTAGTGCAGTGTGACCAATTCTTATGCGAGCCAAGGCCACCTCATCCCTACGGTTACTACGGCAGGATGTCGACCAGTGCTTTACTGTTCTCTTGATCTGTTTAAGTTTGCTGGGGGGAGGGAGGAGGAGGCTTTCGTCCCACATAACCTTCTAATTTTAGGTGTCGACATAATTCCGATGGAGTGAGGACGGCGATACCTCGACCTGGGATCGTTAGCGCTTCCTTAGCGGCCCGATCCGCGAGCTCGTTACCGACAATGCCAATCTGGCTCGGGATCCATATGAAGCTGACGGACTTCCTCTGGCCTACGAGTGTCGAAGGGTAATACTGAATTCGTATAATGACTGGATGCTCTGGATACATAAATTTTAAAGCTTTTAGGGAAAAGGAAGTTAATTTGTACTTTTTTGAGTGTGGAAGATTTATAATTTTGTCGAATAAGAGACATTAAAATAAAGTGGTACCTGATAAAAGGCTGAACTTTTTCTAAGCAGTGAAATACTACAGAGAAAACATCTATCTATCCCATGAGCTATGGACTCATATCATGGACTCATCCCATGCTAAAGGTCACGGGTTCAAACCGCAGGTGGTCCTAGGATTTTTTAATGGGAGTAAAAAATCCTTAGTTACGCCGTCCTTCAGAGGGGACGTTAAAAGATGGTCCCGAGCCTGTGCGATGTCAGGTACTCGTTAAAAATCCCTATCCTAATAAAACCTGGATAGGAAAAAATTAGGACTCCCACTGTAGCATCGTCCGATTAGCCATAGTAGCATAAACTGACGTTAAATAAATAAATAAACAAAAGCTACAGAGATAAACATACCTTATAGTTTGGAAAAGGGTCAGTAAGTATTGACCTAAAAATAAATAATCCAGTACTTATAAACAATTTGTTACATTGTATTTAAAATAAAAGTCAAAATTCTTTATTATATTCTGGACAAACTCAATATAGGATAGCTTGAGATGAAGTTGGCAAAGCCAGACTAGGGAATGCATAGACTCCCCACATAGGATTATAAAACCAGTATAGAGACCCCGGGATATTATAATAAAAATATTACAGTCAGTTATAAAGTGCAGTCCTCGTAAAGTAGACTTTATTTCTCTCACTACAGCTCTACACTCTACACTATTCTCTAGGCTGCAACTCTAATCGTAAACTGAACCCATAATCCTATTTACACTGAAATTTATCATCCGATTCTCATATTTAACAATTTATAAAAGCCACGAAGAGAGAATTTAATATTTTTATAATTACACTATAATTTTAACGTTTTAGCTATAATAATTTATATCAGAATAAAAATGAAATTACCTCCTAGAACTGACCAGTTTTTAATGTCTAGAAGTTTATGGTATTCCAAGGAAAATATTTATATATATTTATAACTATAATGTATTTTTATTAAATTGTGGGTTAGGGTTAGGGTTAGGAATGATGATTAGGCGTTTTTAACTGCTCGGTTTTTTACGCCATATACTAATTGTTTGGTAAATTAGGTGGTGTGAATTTTATTTTAACAATCAAAATATGTTTTCCCTTTATAAAATTGAAGTTATATAGCTTGCATACAGATTAACTAAAAATATACATATACATAGATACACACAGACACACAGACACACACATACAAACACACCCATACATATCCATACACACACACACATACAAACACACCCATACATATCCATACACACACACACATACATTTTTTTTTTTTTTTTTTTTTTTTTTTATAAAGATATATATTTTTTATTATTATTTATTTTTTTTTAATATTATTTTTTATTTATTTATTTTTTTTATTTTATATATACATATATTTTTTTTTTTTTTTTTTTTTTTTTTTTTTTTTTTTTTTTTTTTTTTTTTTTTTTTTTTTTTTTTTTTAGAATACGTTACTTATAAGTACTACAATTGTAAAACAGAACAATGTTAGCCATTAAGCCACCTAGAGGCTAGAGCGCTTTAATTAATTTGGTTTCTTTTAGGAATCTGATCAGTCTGGTTATGATATCCTCGCAGTCCAAAAGTGACTCTTTGAGAGCTCGGCCAAGCTTGTACTCCTGCATAAGACTTTCGTAATCCGGGCATTCCTCTATGATATGTTTGACGGTTATGGTTGTCTGACATCTATTGCATATTGGTTGTGGGTCTTTCGTGATGAGATGAATATGAGTGAGTCTTGAGTGGCCTATTCTTAATCTTGTTAGAGCAGTTTCTTCTCTCCGTGTTGCTCTCACTGAAGTCTTCCATCGGTGTGTATCTGGTTTTATCTCCTTTAGCTTGTTATTATCTACGGTGTCCCACATCCTTTGCCAATCAGCTTTAGTATCCGAGCGTAACCATATTTTAATGTCGGCTTTAATGGCAACTGGAACGATATCTTGTTTACTAAGTGCGGCTTCTTTTGCTGATTTGTCAGCTATCTCGTTGTATTTAATCCCCACGTGGGAAGGGGTCCAGAGGAATCCGACATCTTTTTTGAGTGTTTTGAGGATATTAAGATATTCGTGGATTTTGGTGACCAATGGGTGATCGCTGTATAGTTCCAGTAGGCTTTGTAGTGCTGGGAGAGAGTCACTGCAAACTATATATTTGTCTCCCTCTTTTGACATTATATGGTGAAGTGCATATGATAGAGCAGAAAGTTCAGCTGTGAAGATGCTGCAATGAGGTGGTAGTTTGTATTTAAAAGTTTGTTCAGATGTAACAACTGCCGAGCCAATATTGTCGTTCATTTTGGAGCCATCCGTATAGAGAAAAGTTGCGTTTCTATTCTTATTTATTATATCTTGGAATTTCTCATGTAGTATATATGGTGGTGTGGTTTTCTTCCTGAATCGGAGTAGCGTCATATTGATTCGTGGTACTGCATAGATCCATGGTGGGGTTAGGGTTTCTGGGTTTCGTATATATATTTGATCTATTTCTTCTATGATTCGTCTATATCTCATTGATAAGGGTGCTGGTTTTGATGGGTTGTTGCTGTAAAGTTGTTGATATTTCGGTCTAAATGCGTATTGGAAAGCTGGGTTTGTTGGTTGTGTTGCAAGGTTTGTTAAGTAGTTTATGGCTAGTTGATGCCTTCGAAATGTAAGGGGTGGTATACCGGATTCAGCGCATAAGCTAAGGATCGGACTCGTTCTAAAGGCTCCTGTTGCTATCCTTATTCCGTTGTGGTGTACTGTATCGAGCTGTGTGAGGAGACTAAATCTTGCAGAGGCATATATGTGACTTGCGTAATCCAGCTTTGATCGTATTATAGATTGGTATATTTCGAGTAATCTCGATCTGTCCGCTCCCCAGCTAGTGCCAGCTAGTACTTTCATTACATTTAATCGTTGTGAGCAGCTATCCTTCAGTTTCATGATATGCTTTTTCCATGTAAGTTTCGAATCGACTGCTAATCCTAAGAAGGTACAGTGGTCATGGAAATTTAATGCTTTATTGTATAAAGTAATTGTTGGAGGAGTGCTAGGTTGTTTTTTCCGGGAGAAGAGTACGCATTTTGTCTTTTCTGTTGAAAAAGTGAGACCATTATCTTGTGACCAGGTTTGTAATTTGTTCAAAATAGACTGGATTATGGCCTTGGTTCGAGGAGTATCCGTATATTGTATGAGTATGGCGAGGTCATCTACAAAAAGGCATGATTTGAGTGATCGATGGGTGAGTGCATCTTGTACTGAGTTGATGGCAATGAGAAAAAGTGTTCCGCTAAGGACGCTTCCTTGTGGGATTCCATTTTCTAAGATTGTTTTCCTGGAAAGTTGGTCTGCTATGCGTACTTGTATGGACCTTTTCTTAAGAAAATTCTGGATGAAGCGAGGTAGAGCTCCTCTGAATCCCCAGTCATATAACTGTTTTAATATGGATGGTCGCCAAACGGTGTCAAATGCTTTGTCCACATCAAAGAAAATACCTAAGCATTCACGTTTCCTAATGAAGGTATTTAATATTTCGGCTTCAAGTGCAGTGAGTTGATCAACAGTTGACCTTCCTTTTCTTTGCCCGCATTGAATGTCTGCCAGGAGGTTGTTCTTTTCGATGTACCATAGAAGACGCTTATTTATAATTTTTTCCATGAGTTTGCAAAGGCAGCATGTTAGAGATACAGGTCGGTAATTTTTTAGTTCTAATTTGTTCTTTCCTGGCTTCAGGATAGGTATGACTATGGATTTTTGCCATTTTTCTGGTAGTTCACCTTCTAGCCATATCCTGTTAAAAAATCTGAGTAAGTATTTCTTTTGATTTGCCGGGATATTTTTGATCATGGAATTGTGGATATAGTCTGGTCCCATAGCGGACATTTTTAAGGAAGATATAGCCGTATCCAGTTCCCATTCGGTGATTGGTAAGTTGTACGTTTCATTATTATAGGCTCTGTTAATGTCAAATTGTATTGGTTGTTGCTGGTTAATTTTTTGTCGAAACTGTAGGTTATAGTTCATTGAGGACGATATTTCTTCGTAGTGTTCTGCGAATCTCTCAGCTAATATTGTAGGGTCATATATAATATTTCCTTCTATTTCGAGTGTCGGCTGTTCATTAGAATATTTTCCTCTGATAGCATTAATTTTTCTCCATACTGTGCGAATGGGTGTGTTTGCATTTATGTTAGTAACAAAGTTGTTCCAGGATTCTTTTTTCTTGTTTCTAATTAGGTTCCGAGATTGGGCTCTCCATTTTTTAAAGTTGATAAGGTTTTCTGTCGATGGGCATTTTCGGAATTTATTGATGGCTTGGTTTCGTTTTTTGATTACCTTTTTGCAGTCATTGTCAAACCAAGGTGGTTTCGGAATGGATAATGATGGGTTTGATTTTGGGATTGAGGCTTCTGCTGCTTCTAATATTTGCTGAGTGATATAGCTATTGTTCTTATCTATATTTTCTTCTTCACGTTCCAGATTAATTTTCTTTTGAAAAATATCCCAGTTAGCTTTATTGACAGCCCACTGCCAAGGTCGTCTTCCATCACTATTTCTGCCAATCATTTTCATTAAGATAGGGAAATGGTCAGAATTGTGAGGGTCGTGTAGTACTTTCCATTCGAAAAGATTGTAAAGGTTTGGGGAACAAAGGGTTAAATCTATAGCGGTAAGCGTCCCAGTTCTAGGGCATAGATGTGTCATTGTTCCTGTGTTAAGCAGCAACAAATCAAAATTATCCTGTATGCGTTTTATTACGTTTCCTCGTGAGTTATTGTTTCTGTTTCCCCAGCTGGTGTGAGATGCATTTACATCTCCGAGGATAATGAAAGGTTGAGGAAGTTTATTGATAAGTCGTGTTAATTCATATTCATTAATAGGTTCAGTAGGCGGCAGATAAATGTTGCAAATATGTATTTTTATTGTTGTATGAACTATTGTGGTAGTTGCTTGAATGGGAGTGTCTATATTTATCTTCTTTGCTATCAATCGGTTGTGTATTGCCGTTAAAACTCCCCCACAGGCCCGGTTATCAGTTACTTTGTCCGTTCGGAATATTTGATAGTTTTTAATATTAAATACACGGCTCGGTTTTAGATGTGTTTCCTGGAGGCATATTATTTCAGGTTGGTGTTCAGATATTATTAAATTGTGTTAATTTATTATTAATCACAACAATAAAAAATAATGAAGAAAAAAAATACATTAAAATGAAGTGGTACCTGATAAAAGTCTCTCATGCTAGAGGTTGTGAGTTCGCATCCCAGTCCCGGCGGGGCTTTTATAAGCATGTAATTAAATGGGGATTCTGTCACAGCCTCTCCCCCGGGTATGTGAGAACCGTAAGCCAAATGGTTGCCACTCACAAAATTAGGCGTATGCAGTGATGATCCTACACTATAAAATGCATGGAGAAACGTGAGTGTAATCTCCCAGGAGATTACAACGCTCGGCTTAGGGCCTACACGGTCTGTCGCGCCACTGGAAGGTACCTGATAAAAGGCGAACTATTTCTAATCACTGAAATGCTACAGAAGTAAACAAATCTTAGTTTGGAAAACGATCAGAATGTATAGACATACAAATAAAAAATCCAGAATTATGAAATTACCTCCTGGAACTGACCAGTTTTTAATGTCTAGAAGTATATGGTATTCCAAGGAAAATATTTAGAAATATTTTAAACAATAATGTATTTTTATTAAATTGTGTTACTGTTTTATTATTCACAACAATTAAAAAATCTTACGCGTGACATACGACTTTAACTTATATCTGTTGTTGAAATCAATTTAAGGTATATATAAAAAAAATGAATTACGTGGAGTTCGATGGGAACATGTATTTCTGACTAAATAATATATATATATATATATATATATATATATATATATATATATATATATTATATATATATATATATATATATATATATAATTAAATGAAACCCATTTTTCTTCGGCGATAAAAAAGAAAGAAAGATAAAACTGATGAGACTAACTATAGGAGTTTAATCTCCTTACTTTTGGTCACTTATTAGATTTTATCAAAGGCTTTTACTAACAGATTTTACCCACGAGTAGACTCTAGAATCAGGGAATACAATGTTGGTTTTACAAAATTTAGATAGATTTGTCCAATAAGCAATCATAAAAGACTTATACTTTTATTATACCACATACAAAACTGGAACATAAATAAGGATGTATTTACCGGAAGATTGAGTTAGGAGTAATTTTAAAGATATCTATAATTATTAATACTAGTATTTGGTAGTAATTAATAATTGTTGTTGTCTATTTCTGCAAAAGTTTGCACTATCACAAAATTATAACACATGCCCTTCATAACTGGCGTAGATGTGGCCACGTAGACGCGAACTGGTAGCTAAATGACTCAATTGCGGGTTGACCTCTCACACGGATTCGATTTGACTCACCACCGCCTGCTGCTCCAGTTACTGGCTACCTCGTTGCTAAATTGGACTCGGGCAATATCCGTAATGAAGCTTTGATCCGCTTTAAAAAAAAAAATCTCTCGCTAAATTGCTCACACGTTGTTAAATCTATCTCTAATTGCAACTATTAAAGAGCGAAAACTATTGGGTTGTATCACATGAAATGTCCGTTTTCAAGGTGAAGGATTTTTATTAAAAATACGATATGAAAACAAGATAATTTTATTCGAAGTATTTACCTTCTTTTTCTACACATTTTTCCCAACGTGAGACCAACTTTTTTATCCCCGAACTCTGAGCTTTGAAGTGAAACAAAAGCTGAAAACGCACTTTTCACTTGACCATCATTTTCAAAAAGTTTTCCTTTGACGAAGTTGTCTAAATTCCTGAACAGGAGGTAATATGTTGGAGACAAGTCGGGAGAATATGGTGGGTGTGGAAGAACTCCGTAGCCCATTTCTTTCAATTTTTGCACGTTATTTTTTGAAACATTGGGTCTTGCTGCCGCTCAGTGAGATCATGAGGTACCTCCATGCATCGAGCTTTTTTACTTTCTTAATACTCTTTAAATATCTGGAAACGGTCGATGCACTTGCATTTAGTTGTGCTGAGAGTCTTTTAACGGTTTGGTAGGGGTTTCCTTCTACTGTATGTTTGAGGACATCGTTGTCTTTTACGGACGGAGGTCTTCCTCGGGGCAAGTTATCTAAGTAGGTATACCTAGCTGAAAACTTAGCAAACCAACGGCGAATGGTCCGTTCATTAACATTCCCTTCCCTAAACGCCTTGCAAATATTTCTAGCGGCCTCAGCTGTTTAAACTCGTACAAAAATATTACTCGAAAATCGCGTGTTTTCATGTTCATATTTGGAGGTATAATAAAAAGTGAGTAATTGATTGGGAAGCTAATGTTTATAATGCAAAGGTAGAGGATTAGTAACTGTTTACTTTAAATATGTAAACATTCGGAAGAAAACAACAGAGACCTGCAAAATCCTTTATGTATTTCAGAAACTATAAAAACGGACATTTCATGTGAAACAACCCAATATTTGCATGTAGATTATCAATATATGTTCCGCTGGAGGTGATGAAATGAACTCATTAGTATACAATGAAAATTTAATAACTACACATCAATACACTAATATTTTAGCACATATTTTACATGGAATATGAGATTATGAATTTTTATTATGGCATAAAAACAAATTTTAACTCTTAATATAAAATTACTTATAGTCTAAGAGCCGAACTTGAAACGATCTGCACCGAGCTGATAATAGAATGGAACATATTTTATAACAAATTTAATATATTACAAAATATCTTAACAACGGGTTGCTTAAAAAAATCCTGGACTGACTATTTTTAATTATTTAAAACAATATATTTTTAATTAAATGTTGCAACATCATGATAATAATAAAACTTTTTTTTTTTGACAGTTTTTATGAAACAACCCAATATATTGGTTTATTACTTTCAATAACGAATCTTTGTAATTGACCAAAAAAAAAAAAATATCCACCTGGAAAATTTAAGAGTTTACGTTCCAAGATGCCCAGAACCCGAATAACGAATAAAAAAAATCTGTTTGTCCGCCGTCCGCCGCCCGCTGTTTTTTTTTTTTTAATTCACAACAAAAATACTAGGACATACAACGATGATAATAACACCTATACGTTGATATCAGCTTGTTATTTTTAAAATGGCAGTCGATTAAAAGTAATTTAATTCAATAGATCACTTATTTTTTTAAATAGAAAAAAAAAATGTATCTATAAATACGCCCATAACTTAATCATTTTTGAACATAGAGAACAATGTGTAAGAGTTTTAGAATAAGTAAGGTTCAATAAACAAGAAAAAACAAACAGAAAAAGGAAACAAATTGAAATTTTGCCCACATATACGCCCATAACTCAGTTATTTTTGTACATAAAGAATAAATTTATAAGTACTTTTCAACTAAAAAACCACCAATAATTATAAAAAAGATAAAAGAAAAGAAATTATATCCATAAATACTCCTATAACTCATTCGTTTTTTAAAATAGAGAAAAATATGTACAGAGTTTTAAAAAAAAAATGTAATTCCAACAAAAATTGGTTGTTATTGAATATGGAGAAAAATCGAAAAGACTTTTGAGATCAAGAAACGTGATGAACACAGAGAAGAAAAATAAATTTATATTGTCAAGCTACAACTTATAAGATATGTGAAACCCTGATAACTCGGTTATTATTGATGACATAGAAAAATGTATGGTGTTCTGGAGTCAGGAACTTTATTTGAATGAAAATCGACAGAATAGAAAAGAATGGGAACTAGTAACGCAGTCTAGTATAAATGCTTTTGGATTATTATTTTCAATTATCAGCCTTTGTAACCGTCCGCCGTACACGGCATTTCTTCTAAGCTACTGGACCAACTTTTTATAGATCGGGCTTATCATTATTGTATTGAGTTAATAAATAAATGAAAAGCTCATATTGCTGATTCACCTATTAATAAACAGCTCAATACACTGGATAAATTCAAACCTCTAATCTAAGAGTTCCCAACAAACATTTTTCGCTGACCCCTTTGATCAATGATACCTTTCCTATACATACGCCATTAACTCAGTTATTTTTTGTAAGGTGGAGAAAAGTATTGATGGAGTTTTAGAATCAGTTAATTGTGAGCAATAGAAGAAAAATATTCATAATATTTACGTGGTAAATATGGCAGACACTATGCGTCTCTAACTCGTTTATTATCGAATATAGAGAAATTAGATTAAGTTTTTCGGGATCCGAATTTTTTATTCGAACTACTTTAATGGGAATTAAAAGAAAAGAAAATGAAACAGTGAAGATGTCTTGTAAAACGCTTTTGTTTCATTATTTTTAATAATTAACCTTTTTTATCTCTTTGTTGTAGACTTACGTATGAAGATGCTTAAGCCCGAATAACGAATAAAAACCCGTCTGTCCGTCGTAAGAATTTGCAAAAACTAAAAATATCCTTAGTACTATTCCATAGAGTATTGGATCTCCTACAAAACGAAAAGATAAGAATTAAAATAGGTAAAGAAATAACAGAGATGTAGAATTTTGAAAGAAATACAGGCCCTCGTCCATAGTAGACTTTGACGATACGTCAAAATAGCCACGATCTGTTGATCAAGACCATGTTATAATATAATGATAAACTTACCACACAAAGATCTATTTGAGGGACTTGGTCATTTGGACTCGGTAGACACTAAAACGTATATTTCCGTAAAAACTCGAATTCAAAAATTTTCTCGTCCTATAAGTTTCATATAGGAAGTGAAGATAAAAAGTAAAATATTTCGGAAATGATTTTTCGTTGGAACTCTTATGTTAAAATTAGACTGTAAACTGACAACTGTAATCGAAATTACGCGGACTTTGTTTCCATAGTAACCTAAAAGTGTCAAATACTAAACTTCAAAATAAACCCATCTTTTTTTTTTAAGCCGAAATTACTTTCTTGCTGACCTATTATATGATAAAATTACTTATTAATCTAGACGTTATACAGAGAGTAGAGCTGACGTTGCAGATTGTATTTTCTAATTGGAAGGAATGCTGAAAATAAGTTGGAAGTAGAAACTCCCTCTACTTCTGTGATAACTGATTACAGCACAACCTTGTACTACTTAGGACTGCAGGGGTCCGACAATAAAGGCGAAATATAGTTCAATTTTGTAGCTGTGTTCTCTTCCATGCTTGGAGTCCTACTATGTGATAAATTATTACTGATTCGAACAATTTTAAAATAAATCAGTTTTGTCTGTATAAAGGATGATATCCGATTACATAAAAATGTGTAATATTTAATGCAGAAGTAGGTTGTTGATGCATCATCAAGAAAAATACGCTAATAAGACTTATTCATATGATTTTGTGTCAACTTTCCGGCCTGCATTGTAAGCCTTGGTCAGGGCTAAAAAAAAACAATTAAACCGCCAATTAAGCCACCATCCGTGGATCTACACCATGTTATTATTATTATGTTAGTGGCTTTATCCGAAATTCGGACGGCAATACTTCCTAGGAACCCATCTTTACCAATCCTTCAGAACCAAAAAACTTTTCTATATCTATAACATGTTTACTCCACTCTCCTCTGTCCATTCTATCAACACAAGATCCCAGCCCCTGAACCTGTTCATTCCCTCCTACAGAACTGCTTTCTTCAAGAGATCTTTCGTTATTCGAGCTACTTCATTTTGGAATTCCTTACCCATGCCTATTCGTACATCCCAATCCTTAACTTCCTTCAAGCATAAACTATTTTTCCATCTCCATGAATATCAGTCTACCGCGCCTTTATAAGTTTTGACTATTTACACGCTATATTTATTTTTATTTTTTTTAAATTATTCGATGTTTCAGTTTCTTTTATTAATTATAAGGTTGCAATATTACCTTGTACATATATATGCGTGTGTTCAAGTGTATGTATGCATTTTTTTATTTTATTTATTAATTTATTCAAGAAATTTACTGGGATAGATTTGTGATTAAGACACATGGTTGTCCTGTGAAGAAAATTCCCATCGGTAGAACTCCAATGACCAATTTATGGTAAGAGATCTCTTGGCCATCTTCTCTTAAGTCGCCTCGGTGGATTGTTAGGAATAGATATTGAGGAGAGGTTACGGATAAGCGGGTTTGAGTGGACAGGAAGTTTGGAATGGAAGGATGTATATCTGGATCGGGCCAAGTCTTCAACTAATGGGATATTTAGGTCTTTATTGATAATTTTATTTGTAACAAAGTATGGAGCATTACGGATTTTTCGAAGGATCTTGGATTGCAGGGATTAGATGCGAGAGGAATTTGATGGTTTAGTGGACCCCTATAACTCAAATGCATTTTTTAAAAATAATATGCAATATAATTTGTTATATGATGTATATTTTGTAGACGTAATAGCCAGAAGATTAATACTTTAATGTACATTTATATTATTGTTAGGGGACTAGCTGTCCCAGAATAAAAAATATTTTTCATTTCATTTATAGAAGTAGAGATACAACTGTGGATAGCTATTGCAACATGCCAACCATGTTTTTTAGCTCGGAAAAATTCTTTATGGGAAAAATTTCAATTTATTTTTTTTGTTCGTCATCACGGTGTCCTGACTCCTAAAACTCTACATATCTTTCTCTATCTATAAAAAAAAAAAAAAAAAAAAAAAAAAAAAAAAAAAAAAAAAAAAAAAAAAAAAAGAAATTATTGGTGTATATATGTGTAAAATTTTAATTTCTTTATTTTATTTTTACTTTTAATCGCGGTGAACTGATTAGAAAACTACAATTTATGCTGTATCTTAAAAAATAACTGAGTCATTGAATAATATCATTATTTTTAAACTAATCCGCTGTCATCAACGTCGAGGTTTTAGGATCAGCGTCGGATGACCTTGTTTTTTTTTGTTGTAAATTTTGTGCTTTGCTTCTAAAATTTCAGTCCATGGGTTCCGGAGATAAGCCGCGCACGGCAAACAAGACTGATTTAAAAAATATATATATTATTCGGATCCTACGTATCAACTCAAAAAATCAAAGAGGGTGGAAGAATAATCTTCTTTTTTTTTTCATCTTGGTTCATTACACCTAACCTAGGTTATCTTTTGAAAATAATTAACCAAAAATACCGGAACGCATAATATGCAATCGTCCTCCATTTGAATGCATGTTTTTGAAGGGAAAATTTCTTTAGACGAGTTATGCGATTTTTGCAGGAGTAAAGCATTTGATTTCAGGTGACGGTTCACGGGAATGTTAAGTTTGGCTAAACTATCTAAAAGATGCAATATTATGAAAACTCTCTCAGGTTCAATCTTTGGCTGCGATAGAATCTCTTTGCTGAGACTATATAGGTGCTTGTTAAGGCCAGTCTCTGATTACGCTTGCGAAATTTACGGGGATGCATCCAAAAAAGTATTAAGTAGGTTGGACCCTATTCATCACGCAATGATTCGTAGAGCAACCGGGCTTTCAGGACTAGTCCTATCAGTAGCATACTGTGGGAAGCCGATGAGTGGCCCCTAGAGCTCCGTTGGCACTTTCTTCTCTTAAAATTTCTCGGTCGCTTAAAAACAACGCCGGACTTCTTTGACTTTTTCCCGATATAACTTACCCTCCCGCCTTTCAAACTACCCTCCACTATCTGACACACATCCTTTGCCAAAATTTTACGTTTCCACTCCAAACCCCTTACCACCTTGGACAAGTATCCCAGCAACCTTCGATTTTTCTTTGAAATCCATATCATAATCAACGAATCCTCCAGAAATCTTGAAACAAAGCTTTCTAGCTCTCTTAGCCACCTATCAAGATTATACCTGTATTTATACTGACGCGTCTAAACATCTAGATAATGTCGGCTGTTCGGTCGTTTTACCTAATGAGACCGTTCGGTACAGTCTCCCTTCCATTTATTCGGTATACACGTCCGAGCTTTTTGCTCTTTACCTATGTTTGACTTTAATTGAAGACTTAACCCACAGTCAGTTTTTAATTTGCAGTGACTCCTATTCGGCTCTCCAGGGAATCCAAAATTTTCATTATTCAGGTAATCAATTAATATTTCACATTTCGAATTTAATATTTAAAACACAAAGAAAAATTATATTTCTCTGGGTGCCGAGCCACGTAGGAATTACGGGGAATGAACTGGCTGACACAGGCGCAAAAGAAGCAAGTTCCATCTTTCCTATTCCCAACGTCAAGACGATACGGACTGACATCAACTCAGCCATACTGAAGCAATGCAAAGAAGCATGGTGCACCTTTTGGTCTAAGGTTCCGGAGAACAACAAGTTAAAGCGAAACTTCGGAATTTCTCGACCACTACCCCAGATAGTTGGACAACGCAGGGAGCAATCAATAATAACACGATTGAGGATTGAACACACCAGACTGACACATGGGCACCTGCTTGAAGGGAAACCTCCGCCGAGATGCCTGCGCTGTGACTTAGAGCTAACTGTGGAACACATCCTGATGGAATGCCCACTGTATAGTTCAGGCAGAACATGGCCTCTTCTACAGAGTTATAAGGAAACAATGGACCAAAAGAATCAAGAAAGTTTGTTCATTTTTCTGAAAAAAATAAATTGTACCCATCTTTGTAAATAGTTTATGACCACGGTGCCTCTAACCTTTGTCGTTGTACATGGCACCTAAAACTGTAATAAAATAAATAAATCAGTCGATTTTACTTTTGCTTGTCTATACATGAAATATATAGTAAGAGAAAGTATTGCGATCGTGAAAATTTTCGAATTCCAGCATTCGAAGGAAATACACGATTTAGGGTCTCCTGAGTCCACATGACCAAGTCCCGCAAAAAGGTCTCTGTGTGTGTGTGCCAAAATGACCTATCATTATATTAAAATATATTTTTTAATGCAATTTTTCGTTTTTGAGCATAAGAACAGTAATATAGATGTGTAATATACCGATGGAAAGCTAAATATTTTAGAAAAAATATTATCTTATACTCAAACTTGTAAAATTTAATGAAGAGTGAAGAAAAACGTAACTGATTATCATTTCAGATATAATAGATTTTTTAATAAAATACATTGTTTTTATAGAAATTTAATTTTAATAATTCTTCATCACATTTACTTGATGTATTTTTTTAAAAATACAGTTGTAGATATCAATAAATATGTTTAAAAAAAAAAAGTAATTCTTTGTTAGTTTCATTCATTTTTATCTTTAACTGTATTTGAAAATTCTTAAATCGATTTTAACAACAGCGGTAAGGGAAAGTCGTGTGTTCACCGCACCAGATTTTTACGATCAATTATTGGTATCATGTGGTTCTTAATCACATGCTTTCCAGATAATGTGTTTGGATCAGTCTGGAGCCATCTCATATGATTTAAGATATTTCTTTAATACGCATATTTATTAGACTCAATTTAAAACTTAAAACTGATTCATCTAAGTTTATTTTGTTTTTGGTAAGAAGACACCCAAACACTCTTAGCCACAATGACCTATAATTATAAAGTGTCGTTCTAATATCTTACCAAATCCCAACTCCCCTTCACTTTTCTCTCAGACTTGCAGGTAATACAATTTTCAAAACCTATCCTATTAAGCATAAGTGTAGATTATCTATTCTCTTTTCCATTATTGTTCCATTATACAGATGAACGCACAAAAGCTTAAATTACCATTTAGGAAAATTGTTTCTTAGATCTATTTGACTTTTAAATGATATAACAGTAAGACTAATTCACTTAATGTAGCTAGAGCTAGATACAATTCAAAAGATTATTCCAATATAATTCTCTTACTCACCTTCCTAATCCCTTTCTTCCTCCAGCCATCCCTATAACCCTCTTCGTAGGTTGAGGCGGCAGTGGCCTAGAGACCTATTATTTGGGGTGGGCATAATCCAATGACGATTATCGGATCATTCGATTATTTCAATCATTCGAATTAGTCGATTATCGGATTAATCGGTTTGGAGAAACGAATGATCATTCGAACTGAATTTTTTAACGATAATCGAGGAATTTTTTTTTTTTTTTTTATTTCCTCATCACATAAATTATATGCATATATCCACCAAGACTCAGTCATCATAGAGACGGGAATTGTGGCATATTGTCTCTCAGAATGCATATTAATCGTTCGATCATTCGATTATTTAAATCATCGAAGTCCGATGATCCGATTAAGAGGATAATTCGATTATGCCCAACCCTACCTCTTATAACTAACCAATGCTGAGAGTTGGCAATGGCCAGCTTCTCCACTCATGCCTGAGAGTCTGTTTCTCTAGCGCCCTCTCTCAATCTCCACTGGCTTATTAGACCGGTGACGCGCCTGGCTGAGAGAACCTGGGATCTCTTGGCCTAAGCCCAGACATCCAATTGTGATCGTCGGGGTTCCTAATTCCCAGGAGTAGTATGTAAATATTGTATATATGTATGAATGTGGCCAAGATTATTATTATTTAATTTTTTTCTTTTATTTTTTTTCTTTTGATCTAGATTTATTTATTTTATTTACCACAAGGTAGCTAATTGAGCCGTCTTCTCTAATCTCTTTACACTTCCGATATTCCACTTACTATACACTTCAATATAAGAGCGGACAAAGATTAAAAAGTAGGGTCACAGTTAATAAAAAAAGGATAGATATCGTACAGCGAAATGATTTAAGTACAACCGGAAAGAGAAATAACTGAAATAAATGTTTTCATGACAATATTATTGGTTTGTAGAATAAGTTCTTGCGTTTTTAAATATTTTAAGTTAATCCTCTCTGTATTAATAAAATCATGTTTACATTGTCCATACATAATATTTACATATTATAAAAAATCTGGTGCGGGCAACACACGACTTTCACTTACCTCCGTTTTTAAAATCAATGAAAGAAATTTCAAATACAGTCAGAGATAAAAATGAGTGAAACCATTAAAGAATTAATTAAATGGTATTTCTATAGAAAGATGTGTTTTATTAAAAAATCTATTATATTATTATCTAAAATAATCACTTAGTTTTATCGGCTTTTCATTACTCTATACTAACTTTTAAAAGCTTGTGTATGATATAATATTTTTTCTAAAATCTCAAGCTTTCTAACGGTATATCATACATGTATATTACTGCTCTTGTGTTCAAAAACAAAAAATTGCATTAAAAATGTATTTTTTCAGTTTTCTCCTTTAGTTGAATATCGAATTCATTCAATTTATAAATTTACATGTTTTTCATTAGTGGTAACAAGATAATATAGTTATTTTTATAGAATCAACAAAATTAAAGGTACTTTAGAGGAAGAAAATATCGGCATTTAACCCCTGTCAGACCATTTTAATCAGAATAAAACCTACATGATATTAAAGCCCATTAAATTTTACATCGATATAGCGAGTTTAAACAAAATCGTCGGAACCGTGGGTCTTCTGGTAAGCTCGTTTCCGCCCGAGAGTTACCACACACACACACACACACACACAGACCTTTTTGCGGGACTTGGTTATTCGGACTCAGGGGACCCTAAAACGTGTATTTCCGTTGAAAACTGGAATTCGAATATTTTCACGATCGCAATACTTCCCCTTACTAGTTATAGTAAGTGAAAGTAAAACAGAATTTGTTAAGGTGCTTTTATGCATCAGTTTCAACCGAGTTTTCTTATATTTCTCTTTTATTTACATTTTATTGAATTTTACGATTGCATATAACATAAATACTACAAGTAAAGGTGTTGAATTATAATAAAAGGCGTGAAATGGCTTGTGAAGAAATTGCCTAGCGGTAGAACTTCGATATTTATTTAAGTAAGTAGATCCCAAGGCCATCTTCTTTTCAATCGTCTTGGAGATTTATCAGGAATATGTTAGGTTGATGAAAAGATGATTTAGAGTTTGGAATTGAAAGTGCTATATCTGGTACGAGAAAGGTCTGCAATAAATGGGATATCAAGGTCGCTATGGATGATTTTGTTTGTAACGAAGTAAGGAGCATTTAGAATTTTTCTTATCTTTAAGTGGTATTTCTAAATTAAAATAGCTGCAAAACTTTACTTTTTAGCCAAAAGAATGTTCTATCAACGGTTTAAATTTTAAAATAGAATAAATACCGTTTAAAGTTCGTCGGCTCCTTGTTTCTTCTCTCGTCTTCCCCCACTTTGACTATGGCTGCCTAGTTTTTGGTGGATTGTCTGGTGGACTTGAGATGAGATTGGAAAGGCTAATGAAATGTTTCATTAGATTCATCTTCAGAGTCCCCAGACGCACCAGCGTCGCCGACAAGTATGCCGAGTTAAAGTGGCTCAATCCAGTTTCTCGTCGACAGTATTTCCTGGGAGTATTCCTATTCCGCACTTTTAAAACCCAAAGTCCATCCTACATTCTTGACCTACTCATCCCTTGCTCATCAGTACATTCGTTTAACACAAGATCCCAACCCACTAACCTCTATTTGCCCTCTCATCGAACATCATTCTTCAAAAAATCTTTTAGTTTGCATGCCACCTCTCTTTGGAATTCCATACCTACCTCTATACGCAAAGCTTCTTCCTTAACCTCGTTTAAAAACAAATTATTCCATCATCTCCTCAGTAATCAGTCTTCCGAATAATTGTATAAAAAATTAAGAATAATAGTCATATTTCAAGTTAACAAACACTTTTTTTTCTAAGATTTTACGATATTAGTGTGAGGTTCAATCATAGTATCTCTGTATGCACATTTTTTCAGTATTATATAGTCATACATGAATGTTCTATTGTCGTTGTAATTACTACACTATAAATAATGCAAGTAGTAGTCATATGTATTTACTATGTTTATATATAATATAAGTATAACCTTAAGTTTGTTTTTGTAATGTTTTTATTTTTAAGCCAGACTTAATACTCACTCTTGTACTTTTTTTGTTATTCTTAGGGGACAGAAGTCCCAGAATAAAATTTATTTTTCTTCTTCTTCTTCTTAAATATTATCTAATATACGGAATCGTAAAAGTTAATGGAGAACGATGAAAAACCGATAAAACTAACTAATTATTTTAGAAGATAATATAATAATATATTATGATAATATATAATATAATTAATATTAGCGACTTGCCCTAGCTTCGCACGGGTGCAATTGAAATGTGGTGTCTTTATGTTTAAACGACTTCAGTTTGACCAATATAAAGTTTATTACTTTGGGACTATGAGTTCTTCGTAACGAAAAGTGCACTTAGCAAGAAATATTATGTTTAATATATGACGTCTATTAATTCTTATATTTCATCATCGACAGAAATTAGAAACGTAGCTTGGTCAAAGAATAAAAAATTAATTTAGTTTACTTATTTGTTATGTTTGTTTTATTCAGTTTATTACAATTTTAAATTGCATAAAAACTTTCTTTTCTTCATATCCCTTCATATCATACTCCTTGTTTGACTGCTCTAACTTCCGAACAATGGTTTGACAAACCGATTTAGCCTGAGTAAGAGCTTGAGTTGGACTCATACTGGAACTGTAGACGGCTATATCATCGGCGAATACAGCTATTGTTGCGGTTTTATAGTTATAGCCTATTATGTCTGCAGTATATATATTGAGCAAGACGGAAGATAAAACTGCACCCTGAGGAACACCGCAAGTAAGGAGAACAGTGCAGGAATATTCGTCGTGAACTCGGACTGATAGGGTTCGGGTTTCTAGGAAAGATAGCTTGGTATTATAGAGTTGTTCTGGGCACTCAAGATCCGCTAGCTTCTGGCAAAGGATGTAATGAGATACGGAATCGAATGCCTTCGAGCAATCTATAGATATCACAGTAGTTGGATTGTTCTTATTAAAATTGTTGCATATCTCATATTGTAATTTCATTAAGTAATGTTCAGTGCTAAGTTGTGCTTGAAAACCTGTTTGTTCAAACGGAATGAAGGAATTTTCTTCACAAACGTTTCTTAAGTAATTTTTTTTTTTTTAGAAACAATTCTTTATTGAGCGATATTACAATCTGTCCAATTTAGGACATTTTTAATAGTGATGAAGTACAACATTCATACTACATTCACACGATATATACTAAACAATAAATTTATATAATAATAATACAATATACATATATACAAAACAAAATCAATAAAATATATACAAAAGTCACTCATACCTATATACAATTCACAATCATACAGCACGTGAGTGGAGAATCTGGCCAATGCTAGAACTCCAATATACATTTTACAAGAGGTCTCGAGGCCACTGCCGTTTCAACCTTCTAGGAGGATGGTAAGGATGTGTGGAGCTGGATAAGGATTGAGCTAGGCGATTAGGGTGATGGATAAGGTTCTGATGAAATTTAGAGAATTTTAATGGTATAAGGTCTAAAATAAATGGAATATTTAGGTCGCGGTGTAAGGTATGGTTGGATACATAATAAGGAGCATTAACTATTGTTCGGAGGACTTTTGATTGGAAGGATTGAATGCGTTTGATGTTAGAATATTTGGCTGTCCCCCACAGTTCAAGTCCGTAGGTCCAGATAGGTTTCAGTACTGTCTTGTATATTAGCAGTTTGTTCTCGATAGATAATTTAGAATTTCTGTTCAGTAGTCTGTATAATTGTCCAAATCGTCGATTAAGTTCTTGTCGTTTAAGTCTAGTATGCGGGTTCCAAGTTAGTCTTTTGTCCAGAAGGAAGCCAAGATACCGGACTGTGTCGGAGAAAGGAAGCGGAACGGAGTTAAAGAGAACTGGAGGGCAGGATTGTCTTCGAAGGGTAAAGGTGACATGTTTGCATTTGGATTGATTAACTTTGATTCTCCAGTTGTTACACCAGTCTTCAATTTGAGAAAGGTGCGTTTGGAGGCCTATAGATGCAATTTCGGGATCTGAGTGAGAGGATAGGATAGCGGTGTCATCAGCGTACGTTGCTAGGAAGGTATTAGGGCAAACAGGAATATCAGCCGTGTATATGTTGTAGAGGAAAGGACCAAGGACACTGCCCTGAGGAACACCGGATTCGACTGGGTAATAATTGGAATATTCTGCACCACAGCGAACTCGGAAGGAGCGGTTTGATAGATAGGATCGGAGGACTAGGTATATGGATTGGGGTAAATGGTTTTTGAGCTTAAAGAGTAATCCCGGGTGCCACACCCGGTCAAATGCTTGCGTTATGTCCAGAAATGCACCCGAGCAGTACTCCTTGTTCTCAATGGCAGAGGAAATATGGTCAACGACTCGGAGCCCTTGCTGAACGGTTGAATGTTGGGAACGGAATCCAAACTGATGGGAAGGAATAGTGTGGGATTCTAATAAAGGTAATATTCGTTTGAGGAGGATTTTTTTCAAAGATTTTCAAAAGGGAACAGCTGATGCGCTCGATGACAACAGTCATACGTTACTTCGTCTCTCAGATTTTTTCTCTTTTCAGTAGGAATTCGCTTGAGTTCAGTCTGGAAAACATCACTAGACTTCAAGAAAACCACAGCAGTGAATATTGGAGAAATATCGGTAAGCAAAGTTACAATTTACTTTGTAAAATCACGAAAAGTGAAAGGAGGGTCACTGATCAGCTGATCGCCGCTAGCTTGGCAAGCTCGGGCTTGCTTTTCTTCAACTTATCTATTTTTTATTATTCTTCCTTCTCATTCTCATTTCATTATTTATCTATTATTATTTATTTTATTTTTTTTTATTTATTTATTATTTTTTTTTTTTTAATAAATGAGATATTTTCATCAAGTTATGTCCTCAAAAGCTACAAGTAAAAGATCTAGATCTGCGGGTTCAAACTCGTCTCCTACAAAACAGAGAGCTCGCCGTGATAATAATAAAAAAATGATTTCACCAGTGACCGCTTCAGCTACCTCTTTAGGATCTGAACCACAGCCCAGCACATCATCACAAGGAATGACTGATGAATCGCCGTTTTTTACACCGAACCCATTTCAGATCCTCCAAAATCAAAATGAAAAAGAATCTATGGAATCTTCTCCTATACCCAGAGAACCACAACCTCCACCAATTTTTGTTAAAAATATTAAAAATTTTCAACTACTTTGTGCGCATTTAAACAAATTAACCGATCCTAATAGTTATTCTTGTATAAGTAGAACCAGTGATACTAAAATATTCCCAACTACCGCCGAAAGCTACAGAAAAATAGTAAAATATCTGAGTTAGACCAAAGCTGATTTTCATACCTATCAGTTGCGCCAGGAGAGAGCTTTAAGGGTTGTAATTAGAAACCTACACCCTTTGACACCAGTTACAGCTATCAAAGAAGAACTGACGGAGATAGGCTATAAAGTGCGGCAAGTCACCAATGTCCTAAAAGATAAAATTCCAATGCCTCTATTCTTCGTGGACTTGGAACCATCAGCAGGAGTTGGAAAAGTTTACGACCTCAATAGATTGTACTATACTAGTGTAAGAGTTGAGAAACCTTACACTAAGAAAGAAATAGTTCAGTGCCATAATTGTCAGGCATATGGTCATACGAGAACTTACTGCCACCACACACCACGCTGTGTAAAATGCGGTGAGCAACATAAATCAGAAGAATGCACGAGATCAAGATCAACACCCGCTGTATGTGCTCTGTGCCTCGAGGACCACCCGGCTAACTACAAGGGATGTCAAATCTACAAGAACCTCAAAAGCAGATACCAAAAACCTCAGATTCTGGATGAAACAGCTGAACCGATCAGAAGTAGAAGACAACCTTAAAAAAAAATTGATTCCAATGTAACATTTGCCCATCTACTTGGAGGTGGGAACCAGAACAAAGAGGCCCTGCCGGAACAACGCATACTTCAAAATCCTGAACCCCTTCCACAACCACAAATTCCTCAAAATTTAACAAACCATCAAAAACCTCATCCGAATCAAATTTCTCATATTCCTCCTCCATCAAATGTCACAGACCTTACAAGTTTGATGACATCCTTCATCACTGAAATCAAATCCCTTGTTATGCCGCTAATATCACTACTTACTAATCTCGTATCAAATTTAATCCCATCCTTAAAAAATCCTTAAATGACTACACCTAACTCCTTATCCATTCTCCTTTGGAATGCGAATGGTGTTAGAAGAAATCACACTGACGAACTTACAGCTTTATTGCAAGACAAAAACGTTGATGTAGCACTTATTACTGAAACTAGACTAACCACTAAACAGTTCTTTAAAATACCGCAATACGTAACATACCGTACAGACCACCCAGACGGAAAAGCCCATGCCGGTACTGCTGTCATTGTGCACCAGTCCCTCTCCCACCACATACTTCCAGTCCCCTCCTATGATTTCCTACAATGCACCGCCATAGTAATCAAGACTTTTTCTTTTCCGATCCCCCTCGCATCAGCGTACTGCCCTCCTAAACATTCCATCTCCAACATTCTATTCGAATCTTTCCTCAATTCCTTAGGAAACCACTTCATTCTGGGTGCAGACATGAATGCTAAGAACCAACAATGGGGTTCCAGATCCACGAATTGTCGTGGGCGGAATTTACAGTCTGCACTCAACTCTGGACGTTTCAACCTCCTGCCTCCTGATTCCCCTACCTACTGGCCAACTGATCCTAACCGTAATCCTGACATCCTTGACTTCTTCATCCACAGCGGATTAGGCTCCCTAAACATGTCGGTGACTCGCCTTGATGAACTGTCCTCTGACCATAGTCCATTGCTCCTTAAAGTATCCCTAATTCCTATTCCTAAACCCACTCCACCGTCATTTATCAGAGGACCAGTAAACTGGGACCTTTTTCGCCAAATCCTGACCAGTGATATTGACCTCAGTGTGAAACTCAAAACTCCAGATGACCTTGACGATGCCGTAAACTCCTTCACCATCTCTATTCAACAAACTGTTTGGACTGCCTCCTCTCCCAAGCACTCCCAGATAAGTCATAACCAAAATCATTTACCACAACACCTCATAGACCTCATCCGCACCAAACGACGATCCAGATCCTTATGGCAACGCACCCGTCACCCTACAGATCGCCGCTCCTATAACTTTTATTGTAGACAATTAAAGAGGGAGCTGGCGACCTTCCGTTCCCAATCCTTTAGTTCCTTCCTTTCTTCTCTTTCGGCTTGTGACAATTCCCTGTGGAATGTCACCAAGAAAATTCTAAAATCCCGCCATATTTCCCATCCCCTCCGTCGTAGTAATGGCTCCTGGGCTGCGTCTGATGAAGACAAAGCCGAGGAACTTGCCAAATACGTTTCCGAAGTCTTCACACCTCATCCAGAATCCCATCCAAACCACACTGCAGTGGTGGAAAAGTTCCTTCAGTCTCCAATCCCGCTTTCATTACCTCCTAAAGCAGTTAATCCCTCTGAGGTCAAATATCATCTCCGAAAACTTGCACTCCGTAAATCTCCTGGATACGATCTCCTCACTCCTCAGATTCTCAGACAGCTTCCATCTAAAGCCATTATATTTCTTACATATATTTACAACTCCATTCTACGCACTACTCATTTTCCTCTCTTATGGAAACATTCCACTATAATTCTCTTCCTAAAACCAGGTAAACCTCCTAACACAACGACATCATATAGACCTATCAGCCTACTCCCAATCCTTAAGTAATTAAGAATCATTTTCTCGAATATTTTGCCGAGGTGGGGCAATAAACTGATTGGCCTATGGCGGTCTGGGTCATCACCTGTTATTGCCGGTTTCAACAATGGAGAAAGTATGGCATGTTTCCATTGTACCGGAAAATATCGGAGCCCAAGATAAGCATTGTAAAGGTTTGTTAAATGCACTATTCCTTTCCGGGAAAGTTGCTTAAGCAAGTTGGTGCATAAAAACTTTTTAAAAATAAATTTCAATGCATTAAAGTTAATTTGTTTTCCATCTGAATCCCATTAAGTTCACAGTGGAACTGTTTTTTTTTTTTTTTGTTTTTTTTGTGAAATGATCTAAAAGTAGAAATAATTATTAACAGTATTAGTTTATAACAACTTTTCCTTTAGTTTAGCAACTGAGGTACAATTTGGTACATAATATTTTTTTATTCTTTGAAGGATGAACAACGGCTTAAGGTTTTCGAAAATAAGGTATTGCGTAAAATATTTGGTCCGAAGAGAGATGATCTCGGGAGCTTGGGCTTGAATGGTGAGCATTGGACGAGTCTGTGTAGGCGGAATTTGGTGGTATCGGCATCGAACCTTCGGGTTCGCTAAGCCTATTATTATTATAATTATATTTTTTTATTATATTATTTATCTTGACTACAGTATGAAGTATTTAACCTGCACGATCTCCATAAACTCCCTAATCCACAACATTACAAATAACATTTGTTCATAAGTTTATGCGCTAATAATATCTTTCTATTAACTAATCCGACTTATTTTATTGCATATTAACTTTTCTAATATCTTGTGCTTTCCAATTGTATATTACACGTCTATGAATAGAATTTATTTTGTTTAAGATTTACATTCTTGTACAAATCAATTCAAATTATAAAGCTCTTCAATTGCCAACATGAGTCTAGTTAATAATAAATGTCCATTTATTTGGCTCTTGAGAAAAACTTGAAAATAATAATTGTAAACTATTTAAATAATACATTTTATCATTTAATTGATACATAATAGAAAAAACGACACTGAAATAAAACATAAAAAAAACAAACAAAAACAATTAACAACTTGAAAAACAAACTTAAAACATTCGCCGTACAATGAAAAATGATAAACCTTAGATAACTCGACACTTAATTGGTGTGTGGGCCTTCACAGTTCAAGGTATCCAGGGTATTACAAGCATGTAAGTCAGCAGACATAGTAAACCAGAAAATATTGTTCAGTTTTTCAGTATTATTACACGTCTATGTCACTGCTTATATTTCACGAATAATGTTTTTATCAATTGGTCACAGAAAATATTTTGTTTTGGTTATTTATTTAACGAATCACGGAATACGCTGAGGAAATTATCGGAGACTCCAATGCGGTTTTAGGCGGAATCGCTCGACTGTTGATCAAATATTTTCCTTACGTCAAATATTAGAGAAAAAATTGGAATACAACGGTGTAGTCCATCAACTTTATATCGATTTTAAAAAGGCTTATGATTCAATAGACCGTCAGAAGCTATATAACATCATGATTGAACAGGGAATACCTAGAAAGTTAGTAAACCTAGTAGAGATGTGTTTGTCGGAAACATTTCATAAAGTTAGAATCGGTCATAATTACTCCGAGAGATTTGAGGTGCGATCCGGTTTGAAACAAGGTGACTCCCTTTCACCTGTTTTGTTTAAAATAGCTTTAGAATATGTCATAGAAAAGGTGATGTGCACCGAGAAAGGCTTGAATATGGGTGACAAGATTAAAGGTGGGAAATGCGTGTTATTATTCAGTTGCTAAGTTACTTAGCTCACGGCTTCTACCTAAAAACTTAAAGGTTAGAATTTATAAAACTATTATTCTTCCAACGGTTCTTTACGGATGTGAAACGTGGCCGCTTACTTTGAAGGATGAACGGCTTAAGGTTTTCGAAAATAAGGTACTGCGCAAAATTTTTGGTCCGAAGAGAGATGAGGCCGCAGGGGAGTTTAGAAGGGTGCACAACGCGGAATTGCGGAACTTGTATCCTGTGAATATAATTGAGTTGATAGCGTCGCGGGGACTCAAATGGGCGAGTAAAATTGTTGGGCTCGACGAGGAACGGATTCCGAGAAATTTGGTATTTGCTGATCCGACTGGTAGGCGTCCGAAAGGTAGACCGAAGCGTCAATGGGAGGATTGCGTTAAGGCTGATCTTGGGGGCTTGGGCTTGTATGGTGAGCATTGGATGAGTCTGTGTAGACGGACTATGGTGGTATCGGTATCGAACCTTCGGGTTCGGTAAGCCTATTATCATTATTATTTATTTAACGTCACTTTATGCTACAATGGCTAATCGGACGATGCTACAATGGGAGTACTAAATTTTGCATATCCAGGTTTTATTAGGATAGGGATCTTTAACGAGTACCTGACATCGCACAGGATCGGGACCACCTTTTAACGTCCCCTCCGAAGGACGGCATAACTAAGGATTTTTTACTCCATTAAAAAATCCCAGGGCCACCCGCAGGTTTGAACCCACGACCTTTGGCATAGAAAGCTGTTATGCAAGCAACTACGCTATGGGTGACCCCTACATATCAGTAGTTCTTAAAGGATCAGTCCCAAATTAAAAATCATTTTCTATTATATTTTATGCAAAGAATCTTCTCTTGTGAACTGATTCATTTGAGTTATTGGTTTTAGATGATTAAGTATTTCCAAATTGTAAGCACTTTTGTCATTTAAAGGTATTTCAGCATATTGGGAGTTAACTACGTGATGTTGACAAGAACAAATAGCTTTATGTTATTATATTTGCAGCCTTGGATTCACAGACCACTATAATCTCAGATAGATATATTAATTAACATATAGATATGTATATTAATTACTGACGAAAAAGACCTAACTCAAGGTTAATTATAGATGTATGTACAATTCCTGTTCATTGTAAGTGAGAACCAGTTAGTCCAGATATAACAGGTCATTAATAAATTTATTCTATTCTATTCTATAGAGTGATTTCGCAGAGTCAGATAGATACAAACAATTATCTGGTCTTTGAATTTCCTTCATGAGGATATAGGTGATTTATTTTATTTTCTAAGATAATTGCCATATAAAGACCTTATATCATTCCACTGCTCAGGACATATTCTCTTCATTTTCTTAGTCCTCTCTTTCTTATTTTCCCTTCTCTCCAATTCTTTTCCACTACATGGACATTAATGTATTTCCTCAATTCCACGCTGCTCTGGTATTCTTTTTCTGTAATACAAAGTCTTGTTATTTCCTTATTCATGTGACTGGAGTATTTTCCGATATTTCTTAGTCCTATGACCTTGCCAAATATCTACTAGTTGAACCTATTTTTCTTTATCTTTTTATGTACATTCTTTTTCTAAAGTACCTTTAATTTTGTAGATTCAATAAAAATACCTATATTATCTTGTTAACGCTGACGAAAAACAGGTAAATATATAAATTGAATAAATTCGTTACCCGACTAAAGAAGAAAACAGAAAAAATATTTTTTTTAATGCAATTTTTCGTTTTTGAACATAAGATCAGTAATATACATGTATGATATACCGTTGGAAAGCTAAAGATTTTAGAAAAAATATTATCTCATACACAAGCTTTTAAAAGTTAATAGAGAGTGATGAAATGAACATAAAACTAACTGATTATTTTAGATAATAATACAATATATTTTTTAATAAAACACATGTTTGTATATAAATTCAATTTAATTTATTCCTTAATAGTTTCTTATTTTTTACAAATCAACTCTTTATAATGACCTCAACATTCCATTTCATGCAGGCGAAGCCCGTGATAGATATACTACTTTTCATTCTAAACTCCCATCCCTCAGATAACTGATTGAAAAGAAGGTGGCCTCGGGACCTACTCCCTCAAAATAATTAGTGAAGAGCTACTATTCGGTCGTTCTTTCTGAAGGCATTTTCTTGACTTTTCTTCACCCTTTTCATTTACTTATTGTATTTGTAAAATATAGTTGTAAATTGCTATAAATAAATTTAAAAAAAATCCTATTGCATAAAAAAAAATCTGGTGCGGGCAACACACGACTTTCACTTACCTCCATATTTAAAATCAATGAAAGAATTTTCAAATACAGTTAGAGATAAAAATAGGTGGAGCTATTAAAGAATTAATTAAATTGAATTTATATAGAAACATGTGTTTTATTAAAAATTCACTTATATTATTATCTAAAATAATTCGTTAGTTTTATGTTCATTTCATCACTCTCTGTTAACTTTTAAAAGCTCGTGTATAAGATAATATTTTTTCTAAAATCTTTAGCTTTCCAACGGTATATCATACATGTATATTACTGCTCTTATGTTCAAAAACGGAAAATTGCATTAAAAAAATATGTTTTTCTGTTCTCTCCTTTAGTTAGGTATCGAATTTATTCAATTTATATATTTACCTGTTTTTCATCAGCCTTAACAAGATAATATAGTTATTTTTATTAAATCTACAAAATTAAAATATCGGCATTTAAGGCCTGTCAGACCATTTTAATCAGAATAAAATCTACATGATACTAAAGCCCTTTAAATTTTACATCGATATAGCGAGTTTAATCAAAATCATCGGAACAGTTATCGATAAAATCGAAGAAAGGTGCAAAATGTATGGTATAAAGTGGCTCTTCTGGTAAGCTCATTTTGATGAAAAAGGTTTTGTAACGTAACGGGCGTATATTTGTCTTAAATATGAAATTTCAGTTTCATAGGACTTACTGTTTCCGCCCGGGAGTTACCACACACACACACACACACACACACACACACAGACCTTTTTGCGGGACTTGGTTATTTGGACTCAGGGGACCCTAAAATGTGTATTTCCGTTGAAAACTGGAATTCGAAAATTTTTACTATCGCAATACTTTCCCTTACTATACATAGTAAGTGAAGTAAAAAAAAAAAAAAAAACCTCGTATAATGATTCATTTTAAAATTTTTTTTTTATATGGCTAATTATTGATTTAATTAAAATACAGACGATAGCCCATATATATAGAGGGAATATAAACCATAGCATGACAGAGAGTCCGTTGGTGTCGGAGTATGTTGATATCCATGGCTAATTTACCGCTGGATCTATATATTACCTGGGCCATGCTATACACATAGCTCTGTGTATCTTGTCTAATATTAACACGCATTTATCTTTATCTTTGTCTTCCGATAAATTTATTATCTCTTTGGAATGTCAATATTAGTCGACTGTTCGTTGAAGTTAGTACAAACTAATCAATAAGCCATTAATTATTTCGAATTTAACATGCTCCACATTGTTACCTCTTTAATCATATCTTCCGAATACTAATTATTATGTCTCCCAATTACTACCGACAACGGACACACATGCCTGAAAAATATGTTGATACATTTCAATTATAAAAAACAAATATGAGAATCATTTGTTAATTTTTACTTTCACTTACTATATATAGTAAGGGGAAGTATTGCGATCGTGAAAATTTTCGAATTCCAGTTTTCAACGGAAATAGACGTTTTAGGATCCCCTGAGTCCAAATAACCAAGTCCCACAAAAAGGTCTGTGTGTGTGTGTGTGGTAACTCCCGGGTGGAAACAGTAAGTCCTATGAAACTAAAATTTCATATTTAAGTATACGCCCGTGACGTGACAAAACTTTTTTCATCAAAATGAGCTTACCAGAAGAGGCACTTTATACCATGCATTTTGCACCTTTTTTCGATTTTCTCAAAAACGGTTCCGACGATTTTGATTAAACTCGCTGTAATCTATGTAAAATTTAATGGGCTTTAATATCATGTAGTTTTCATTCTGATTAAAATGGTCTGACAGGTCTTAAATGCCGATATTATAACTATATTATCTTGTTAACGCTGATGAAAAACAGGCAAATATATAAATTGAATAAATTCGTTGCCCAACTAAAGGAGAAAACAGAAAAAATATTTTTTTAATGCAATTTTTTCGTTTTTGAACATAAGAGCAGTAATATACATGTATGATATACCGTTGGAAAGCTAAAGATTTTAGAAAACATATTATCTCATACACAAGTTTTTAAAAGTTAATAGAGAGTGATGAAATGAACATAAATCTAACTCATTATTTTAGATAATAATATAACAGATTTTTTAATGAAACACTGTTTCTATATAGATTCAATTTAATTAATTCCCTAATAGTTTCACGTATTTTTATCTCTAACTGTTTTTGAAAATTCTTATATTGATTTTAAAAGGTAGAGGTAGGTGAAAGTCGTGTGTTGCCCGCACCAGATTTTTTAAATGAAGATCTAAGGTACTCTAAAAGGGAAAAAAATGTATAAGTTTGAATTTAGCTAAATCATATCAATAATAAATTTTGATAGTGTTATAGTTTTGATGACGTTTAAGATTTCTTTTTAGCATACTAGATTAAAGTAATTTACATCGCTGCAACTGTATTCAAACATAGTTCTAAGTTGTAATATGCACGTATATAACATATATTAGGTTTGATCTTTTTTAATAATTTCGAAATCTTATACTTAAAATCGAAATAAAATAAATAGTAAAATATTATTATACTTCATAGTACTTTATTGGGTGTCATTAAATATATAAAGAAATAAAAATAATCATTTATTCTTAGACATTAAAAACGCCAAATAGATATGTTATGTTGCATAAAACAGAAAAAAAAATTATATCAATTACTATTATAGAAGAGTAATTTTAATATTGAATGTATTATTCGGAACTCAATACAAGAAATACAAGAATGGAATTAGATAAATGCTAATTTAGTCTGCCTGATAGTGTTTGGCAGCAAAATGTTGAAGGAATTTATTATGTGATGATGAAATAATAGATTATTTGAACAGACTGACATAATTATTCATATATAGAGACTAAATATGAATAATATTACATTATTAAATGACCTATATTAGGATATAATATGGAAATAAATATGATATTTAAAGATCTGAAGATGAAGCATAAGAAGTACCTCGAAACACTTTAATAATCATAGTTTATACATGTTATGATAAATAAAATATAAGAGATTGTTCCGAATAATACATTCAATAAAAAAAAAAATTGTTCCTCTACAATAAGCTGAATACTTACAGAGATTCGTACTGTTTCGAGGTCATCGGAAGTGCAATGAGGTGATTGGACTTTGATCACTCTCAGCCGCCATGTTTTCCCCCAATTTCGGGTACCCACCTTAAAGAGGCTGGGTCTGCCCCAGGAGGGTCTCCATACCTTAGGTTCGCCCCCGGGCCGAATTAACAGAACAAATAATATTCTGCCATAGCCGGGATTCGAATCCAGAACCTGCAGATCAGTAGACTAGTGCTCTATTCACTACACCATATCGCTCCTTAGAACTACTGAAGCTTCCTAACTATGTATAAAACTGAAATTTAACAAGAACAAATTAAAATAAACTTATCCATTAATAAAAATATAATTTAAAGTTACCATCTAAATTTAATAATTATTACTGTCACTTACATATATATGAAATATATAGTAAGGAAAACTATTGCGATCATGAGAAGTTTTGAATTTGATCTCTTACTACATTCTAGTAATAGATGCTAACATTCTAGTGGTACATTTTATTTATTTATTTTTAAATTTATTTTATAAAGATATAATTCAATCCGTCACATTCTGAGGCAATGTGTATTACAGATAGAATAAATCATTGTAAATAAAATTAAAATAAAGAATTAACAAAGATTAAACAAAGAAGAAAGAATATATATATATATATATATATATATATATATATATATATATATATATATATATATATATATATATATATATGTAGAATAGAATAGAATAGAAAAATGAACTTTATTCTGGGACATAGTCCCTTAAGAATAACATTGATGTTACAAATAAATATAGCTCTTCTGGCCAGAATACATAAAATAGATTGAATTATTTACATAGGTATAGTAGATTAAACAAAATAAAAATAAATAACTAAATAAAATGAAAAATATATACATCCACTCACACACACACTCATACACAAATCACAAAGTAATGATCATAATAATAATGATAATAAGTACAATAGAATGATAACCTAAAAACAACTAATTTAAAACTAAAAAAAAAAAAAAATAAATGAAAAATATTTACCTAGGTAGAGAAGATTAACAATCATATATCACACACACACACATACATACACAAATCACAAAGTAATAATCATAAAAATAGTGATAATAATTACATTAGCATAAGAAAATAAAAACAACAATTTTGTGTAAAAACAAAAGCAAAATAAAGTAAGCATTTAGTCATTATAATGATTAAATTATATCTTAAAATATCAGATTAAAGGTCAGCAAGCGTCTTTGAGGAATAATAGGTACTGCAAAAGGAGATATTTAAATGTGGATAAGAAAGAAGCATGATATATATATATACACAAAATTAAATAAATATTTATAAAAAAAATAATAATAACAACCTTGATGATGATGGTAGATATAGCTTGAGAACAATAAGTGGAATAAAATTAAACCTCTACTGATATACCGAAAAAATAGTATGCATATAGCACCTTAACGATTTTGATATCCATGTAAACATTAATTTAATTTATTAACACGTAGATTTCATTCTGATTGAAATAGTATGATAGGACTTAAATGCCAATATCTCAAATTATCTTTTATTTTGTAATTTCCTAAAAAATGATCATTTCATCTTGTTAGCATTCATAACGAATTTTATAACCAACTTGAGGAGATAATTTTTTTATTAAACATTGGAAAAAAATATAAATGTATATTATTATACATTTTTTATAGTATGAATAATATAGGAAAATAAAAAAGATTAAAAAAAAAAAAATGTTATTTTATACACAAAGTTGTTTAAGGTGATTAAGAGCGATGAAAACTAAGTGATGGTTGTGGATTATTTAATCTTGAACACATGTTTACATTGAAAATCAGTGATATTATTTGTCTTTTTTTTTTAACTCTAACATAATTTTAAAGGTCTTAAATTTATTTTAACTATACGAAGCCGAGTGTTACGCGGCACAAGATTTTTGTTGTCATTACATCAATATATAAATTGAATTTACCATTCAAGATTATACATTCCTAAACTATATTTCTTGATGCAACGATGGCTAAAATAAAATTTCATCACGTTATCAGGTAAAATAAACTATAATAAAAATAATAATTATTATCTGTTAAAAACCAGTGTCTGCTTAATATTTTTTTATCGCATCATGTATTTTATTTTTTATAAAAATGTCTGAATTTTTGAGACTCTAACCATACCAGATTGTGTTTTGCGGTTAAAAGATATCGTTCGGAACCTCTAAGAAGAATCTTTAAAAGTTTATAGCCGAGGCCTGACAGGCCCAAGATAAGATAAAATACTCTTCGTATATCTCCAAATAAAATGCTCCTTATTTATTTGCATCTAAAGTTAAAAAAGCCTTTAAGAATATAGTTTTTTTTTACGCACCAATGAAATATATTTTATTGGAATTCAAGCCATTAAAAAAATTCAATGGGTCCATTATGTCTTTATTTATGGGCAAATCATTAGCCAAATCAGAAAATTTTATAACAATTGTTAATCTCCTCTAGGAACAGTTGTTTTTCTTTTAATTATTTTATTTTATATTTCAAGTTTAGTTTATATTATTTTAGATTATCATTACTTTCGCTTGCCTATAAATTAAATAAATACCATATAAAGATATGGTAAGAGAACGTATTACTTTCGCGAAATTTTCGAATTCTAGTTTTCCCCGGAAATACGTGTTTTCATAATAATAAATAAAATTTTTATTTTCCTGGGACATGCCCCTTTAGAATTTAATAATTACTAAACAAGAAGTTAATAATTACTTATATAAAATAGGCACATTTAATTGATAAAAAAACAACAAAATAAAAAAGATTATTTACAATTTTATTGAGCCTGGATAATCATTAAGTGATTAAATATGCGGGATTTGAAGGTAGAAAGAGAATTGGAGTGACGGATGGAAGGAGGTATGGAATTCCATAGGATTGTGGATCGAATGAGAAAGAATCGGTCGAAATGTGCTGTTCGGTAGACCGTGCTGTATAAATCTGAAGGCCTGGAGCGTGTACAAGGATGGACAGAGGATTTGAATTGTAGGAGGTCAAAAATGTATGATGGACGGCGGGATTGGATAGCTTGGTAAAGGAATGATGCAAGGAAATACTTGCGACGATTTGAACTTGCCATAAAATTGGGATACGGAGGTGTACCTAGGGACCCCGAAGATGAATCGGACAAAGCGATTAATTAAGCGTTTAATTTTTACCTCCAGATCCCCAGAAACACCATCGTATACCGCACAGCAATAGTCGAAGTGGGGGAATATTAGAGAGGTAACGAGGAGTTTTCAGGTTTCATGCGGGAATAGGTGACGGAGGGAATGCAATCGCTTTAAGGTTGAAAAGGTACGACGGGAGATTTCGGAAATATGACTTTTGAAACATAGAGTTTGGTCGAAGGTTACTCCCAGATTCCTGACAGTCGGGTGGAACTTTATAGGATTACTATTAAGGTGCAGGGTTGGGATATGTGGAACTGTTTTAGGATCCCCTGAGTCAAAATGACCAAGTCCCGCAAAAATCTTAGTATGAGTAAAGCAACGGTACGCTAAATAAAAGTGAAATTTCATATTTCAGAAGCGTATATTCTTTAGACGTCCCCTAAACTTTTTTAACAAAATCGAGGAACCGCAAGAGAGACTTTAAACCTTTTTTTTTATAATTATGCATTCCCATTTCGGCATTCGCCATAAGGGATCTTGATGGAGTGTCAGCTCTTATGTTTTGTTATGGAGAGCATACTTTTAGATGCGCTGGATCCATTTCACTATGATCATAACAAAGGCAACAAAGTGGAGACTCTACCACTCCGATCCGTTTTTAAGTGTTTCACGAAGTAGTCATGGCCGGTAATCATTTTGAACTGTGCAACAGCATCTCTTCCCTTTAAATCTATCTGGTATCCGTTCTTCCTCTAGAAGAAATTTGGCCCTGTGCTTTTTGATCGAACCTTAGGGAATCCGTTAGTAGAGCATGGTATGCCCTCTTAACTTCATCTCTAGCGCTACGACATGAAATTCGAATGTCTGTTCCGAAGCCGCACCTTCTTTTGCAAGCTTGTCAGCTACTTCATTGCCACAATGGCCTGGTACCCATTGGTCTTGCTGCTTATACATTATTACGTAGTGGGTATAATATACTGTTAAGAAGTAATAGCTTTTGGAAAAGTTAATTTGCAAAGTCGGACAAGTTCATAGAAAGATGTTATAACCGCATAAACGTTTGAAAGAATATTCTTTGTAACATTCTGAATTAGGGAGGGAGGTTATGGGGATTCATGGTGATCGTACAGGTTATACTCGTATACAGTAGTCAAAATTTTAGAAAAAAATATTACGTACCAAAAATCGTATGTAAGTTGCTAAAATAAAGGGGAAATTATTATAAACAAATACTGTTAATAATTATTCCTACTTTTCGATCATTTTACAAAAAATAGTAATTATTTTAACCATCCCTTCGGAGGGGACGTTAAAAGGTGGTGTCAGGTATACGTTAAAGATCACTATCCTAATAAAACCTGGATAGGCAAAATTTAGGACTCCCACTGTAGCATCGTCCGATTAGCCATAGTAGCATAAAGTGACGTTAAATAAATAAACTAACAAAAAATAGTAGTTCCCTTGTAAACTAAAAGGGACTCACGTGGAAACTAAATTAACTTTAATACATTATAATATATTTAGAAAAAGTTCTTATGAAATTTAAAATTGTAATAAACCGAATTAAATAGGAACCTTTAATCATAACCAAACCAATTTTTGATTTTTTGGCCAATTTATATTCTTAATTTTTTCCGATGTCTATAATAATGAATAGACGTTATATGATAAACACAATATTTTCTTGCTAAGTGCACTTTTTGTTAACAACCTACTAAAACTACCAAAGTAAAAAACTTTTAATTGGTCAAACTGAAGTTTTTACTTTTACTTACTATATACAGTTACTATATATAGTAAGGGAAAGTATTGCGATCGTGAAAATTTTCGAATTCCAGTTTTCAACGGAAATACACGTTTTAGGGTCCCCAGAGTCCAAATAACATAGTCCCGAAAAAAGGTGTGTACGTGTGTGTGTGTGTGGTATCTCCCGAGCGGAACAAAAGGCCCTATGAAACTGGAATTTCATATTTAAAGTTACTATACGACCGAGATGTTACAAAAACTGTTTAATCAAATTCGACAAACCAGAAGAGCCACTTTATACCATGCATATTGCAACTTTTTCTGATTTTCTCAAAAACGGTTCCGACGATTTTGATTAAACTCGCTATCTCTATGTAAAATTTAATGGACTACAATTTCATGTAGATTCCATTCTGATTAAAATGGTCCGACAGGACTTAAATGCCGATATTTTAAATTTTCTTCCTCTAAAGTACCTTCAATTTTGTCGATTCTATAAAATAACTATATTATCTTATTACAACTGATGAAAAACAGGTTAATATATAAATTGAATGAATTCGATACCTAACTAAAGAAGAAAACAGAAAAAAAAATGTAATGCCATTTTTCGTTTTTTAACATAAGAACAGTGATGTACATGTATGATATACCATTCAAAAGCTAAAGATATTAGAAAAAAATATTATCTGATACACAAGCTTTTAAAAGTTAATAGAAGGTGATGAAATGAACATGAAACTAACTGATTATTTTAGATAATAATATAACAGATTTTTTAATAAAACACCTGTTTCTATATAAATTCAATTTAATTAATTCCTTAATAGTTTCACGTATTTTTATCTATAACTGTTTTTGAAAAATCTTCTATTGATTTTAACAACGGAGGTAAGTGAAAGTCGTGTGTTGCCCGCACCATATTTTTTAAATCTATATTTCAGCACATTTAAATTGCACCTGTTTGAAGCAAGGGTGAGTCGCTAGTTTAATCTAAAACATGTGATTCCAACAAAAATAATATATATTTCTTTAACATTTTTTTACTCTAAGTATTAGTTTTTAATTGATTTTGACAGGTAAGTGATACTCGTGTGTTGCTCGCGACAGATTTTTTACTGACACATATCAGCGATTAGCGATTATAATTAAAATATAACAACACGTTCTACACATCTCGCCCTTTAACAACTCAATAGCACTCTCATAAAGGGATATTATTTAGCAAACAATTTTGAATATTAATAATTCTCGGATCTCCTGTGTCGATGTTTATCCTTTATGGTACACGTGGTGTTGTATTACAAAAGTTATTTTAATTACCAACTCCTAAAAACCAGCGCTTTGTTCCATTTTGTGTTTAGGAAAATAACTGACTTCATTAAAACTTCACCTCCTCTTAACAAAAGAGAATCCAATATCAAGGGACTTGATATTAATTTTGAAAAAAAAAAATATATATCAAAGAACTCTTTTGTTAAACAAGAATATATTCTTAGTTTAAATATATCGTGGATCGAATTGGGCTTGCAACAATATTTTGATGAAAGAGTCCATATTTTAAAACAATTATAACAACAAAAAGGGTTATCTCTAATTCTGAAAATTTGAATTTTATATGTATAAATGATAATTGAAAAGACATTGGAAGCAGGGGAAGGATATTTATTTGGCCTTTATAGACCTCAAAGCTGCATTCAATTCAGTTCCAAGGGATGAAGTATGGGCAGCTTTGCAGTATAAAAATGTCCCCTCAAACCTTATTGCAGCTATGCAGTCCATTTGTCAGAGTCCGAAAGGAGTAATACGCCTAAATGGAAAAGAATCCCAGCCTTTCTATTTCCACGTTGGGGTCACACAGGGGTACAGTCTTAGACCATTGCTATTTATAACCTTCATAAACGAAATATTAAAAATGTGTAAGAGAAGGACTACACGAACCCTGATTGGGTATAGAAACTTGATGCCTGTATCAGCCCAAGCCAGGATTTTCGCTGATTATATAGTTCTAGTAGCAAATTCACAGGAGAACCTACAACAAGCAGTTAATCAGTGGAAAAAAGAACTGTATAGAAAGGGAATGGCTATAAATGCACAGAAAAGCAAAATCATGAAAGTAGAGCGAGACGAAACAAACGCGAATGTGACCTGCAATGGTGAATTGCTGGAAACTGTGAACACATACGATTATTTGGGCACAACAGCAAGCAATGATGGAAGGATAGAACATAAAGTAAATAGCTGGATTAGAAAGGCCAACCTCGCATACTATCAAATCAGTCACATAATTGGAACAAAAGAAATAACTAATGCCACCAAATTAGTTCTTTACAAAACAATTTTCCTTCCAATACTTCTGTATGGAGCAGAGCACTGGACAGGCCCAAAGCAAGTTGTATAGAATGACGGCCTCAGAAATGAGATTTCTGCGAAGTATAGTTGGAAAAACAAGAAGGGACTTCGTTAGAAACGAAGTCATCAGGTAAGAATTGAAAGTGGTGGCACTGAAGGAGACAATAGAAGAACGCCAACTGCGCTGGTTTGGGTACTTGTTCAGACTCCCAGTAGACAGAAGAGTGAAATGGTTCATGGAAGCCAACAAATAGTGAAGAGAATGGTTGGCAGACGCAGAAATACGTTGGCAGTATCTGGAGGGACTCGGAAGAAAGAGAGGCAAATCAGTTACCCAAATGAAAAATATGGCAATTTAAAGGGATGAGTGGAAGCGATGGACTGAGGCTTTTGCTACACGCTGAAAGGCACTAAGGAGCTTGTGAAAGAAGAAGAAGAAGTTACAAATTCAATATACTTCAAACATCAGATACCTTGAGGTATGGTGTCAGAATTGGCGAATTAAAATAAGTACCAACAAATAACCATTACCTTTCGTCCCAGTTGAACATATGCGCTATCTAGAACTCTTACTAGAGAAATGTCTTACATGTAATCCGCACACTAGACTGAAACGTCAAGAAACTGCTCGCCGCTTTCAGTTACTTCAACATTTACTAGAAAGACGCTCTAACCTTCCACTTTACCAAAAAAGGCTCATCTACATGACTATCATAAGGCCTATCTGGACTTAAGTAGATGAGTTTTGGAGCTCTACTAAACCATCAAATTCTTCAAGTATCCAATCCTTAGAATCTAAAATCCTTCAAAAAATCCTCAACGCTCCTTACTTTGTCACGAATGAGCTTATTCATTAAGACCTTAATGTTTCATATTCGGCTGACAAGGCCGGAAACAGGTCTCAATCCTTCCATTTCCACTCTAACCCACTAGTTTTAATCCTTGCTTCCTCTCCTATTCCTGACTATCCTCTGAAGCGTCTGAATAGAAGATGATCTCGAGATCTTCTGGTTTAGATTACCTCCTTGAGTGCTGTTTCATGTATGTTATCTAACAGCTAATTTATTAGATGTATTAACCAATACAGTTGTAAATATACAATTAGTAAATTTTAATATCTTTACCGATTGTAGGACGATATACTTCTTCCCTTTCAACCTTTGCGTTCGCGTCGCCTAGTATTATCTTAATGTAATTTCGCGGTAACTTATCGTAAACCGACTCTAGTTTATCATAAAATTCGCATTTTACTTCATCATCACTGTCTTCGGTGGGAGAATGAATGTTTATAAACGCGATTTTAAACCAACGTCCTTGAAATATAGCAACCGATATTCTTTTACTTGGTATTTGCTGATCCGACTGGTAGGCGTCCGAAAGGTAGGCCGAAGCGTAGATGGGAGGATTGCGTTAAGGCTGATCTCGGGAGCTTGGGCTTGATTGGTGAACATTGGACGAGTCTGTGTAGGCAGAATTTGGTGGTATCGGCATCGAACCTTCGGGTTCGCTAAGCCTATTATTATTATTAAATTTTAATATATATATATATATATATATATATATATATTCTTTAAAGTTTAGATGCTAAGAAACTAGCGACTCGCAAATTCAAAGTGAAAACGATAATAAATTCTACGGTCATAAACATTTATCGGGTAATCAATTGAACTTCAAGGCACTGGGGAAATCTTGAGTTTCTAGATGATTCAGATCAAAACCAACAAGGATTCACAATTTACAGGTTCTCGTTCCTTCTTCTAGTCACAAGACTTTCAGAAAAAAAAACAAAAAAAAAAAAACGAGGAAAGCTACAAAGCAGATAGAAAAGAAACAATGTAAGTGACCCTAGCTGGCAACAACAACATTAGAAATCGATGGAAATTTTTCTAGGATTAACTACATGACTTTTTTTTATTATTTTTTTATTTATTAATTTATTGAAATTTACAACTGTATTAGTAAATACATCAAGTAAATTGGTTCATAATATACATGAAAAGACATGAAGAGAATATGCCTATTGGCAACACTCCACTAGGTAATCTAAAATGGAAGGTCTCGAGGCCATCTTCTTTTCAGACGCTTCGGAGGATTGTCAGGAATGGAAGAGGAAGCAAAGATTGAAACTAGTGGGTTAATGTGGGAGTGGAGTTTGTCATGGAGGGAATGATACCTCGTACGGACCAAACCTGCAACATATGGGACAATAAGGTCTTTATGGATGAGTTTGTTGGTGACAAAGTAGGGAGCATTGAGGATTTTTCGAAGGATTTTAAATCGTAAGGATTGAATACGGGAAGAATTTGATGATTTATTAGAGCCCCAAAGCTCAACTCCGTTCGTCCAGATAGGCCTTATGATGGTAATATAGATGAGCTTTTTGTAGTTAAGTGGAAGGTTAGAGCGTCTGTCCAGTAAGTGTTGAAGTAAGCGAAAGCGTTGGGCAGTTTCTTGTCGTTTCAGTCTTGTGTGCGAATTCCTAGTTAGTCGTTTGTCGAGTAGGAGTCCTGGATAGCGAATCTGTTCAACCGGGACTAGCGGAATATTATTAAAGGACGAAAGTCGTAGGTTTACGATGAATGTAATTTGGTGGGATTTGTTGGAATTGATTTTGATTCTCCAATTCTGACACAATACTTCAAGGTTTCAAAAGATAATTTAACTTAAAATAAATCTTTATTGATTCAATTTATGTAGCTGTTATTATTACTATAAAGTCTAAAATATCAATGTTCTTCTCAACTGAATGTGTCAAAAACGATGTGCTAGAAATTTCTGTTATAAAAACAAAATAATTTCTACAGGCTATAATCATTTTCAGATTTCCCTCTATAGGTGTCCGTTTTTTTAAGTTACATTGACACAGGTAGCCAACCCCATTTGAAATTAGTATTTGTACGTTTTTAATCTCAAACTGGTTTGAACAAGTTTCAGGTGATATTTACAATTGTATTAAGAAATATCTAGTCAAACTGATAGAAATCTAATGCAATGATATGGAATAAATAAAGAGACATTACCCATTAGCAGAATTCGGAATTCAAAAATCAGGAAGTCCCGCGGCCATCTTCTTCTTAGACTCATCGGAGGATAATCAGGGATAGAAGAGGATGCTGGGGTAGGAACTAGTATGTGAGAGTAGAAATGGACTTTTTCATGGAAGGATTGTTACCCAGTTCAGGGCAAAACAGTAACATAGGGCACATTACGGTCTTTATGAAATAGTTTATTCGTGACAAAGTAAGGAGCGTTGCGATTTTTAAGTGTGTTGCCGACTCATTTTTCCAAATTATTGCACTTTTCCGATGATTTTAAACAATATAATATGGATATAGTACTTTTTGAAACGAAACATGGATATAGTACTTTTTGGAAAGAATTAAAAGGGATATAGTACGTTTTGGGAGAATATAACTCGAGATAAGTTTGTAACAGTCACTATAACCTTCCTAATACAACATTAGAGATAACTTAAGTCTTTATATCGTTAATTACTAAGTTATGTATATTTCCTTATTCTCCTTCTGTGAAATATCTTTCATTGTTGGTTAATTACATTGATTGTCTATTATTCATCAAGAAAGTGAATATTCAAAGGACAATTTATGTATTTATGATACTATAATACTACGTATCATTCCTCCGTTCGTTCTCGTAACACCCGCTCGCGGCCTTCTGATCTGTATATAACGCCCCATCGATCCACAGCTTTCGATAGATCATTCTTAATCCGCTCCGCATCTCTATGGAATTCCATCCCTTCCGACATCCGTCACTCCCAAACTCTTTCAACATTCAAATCCCGTCTATTCAGCCATTTCCTGTCAATCCAATTCCCCAATAATCCCAATTAGATCCTAGTTTCAGAGAAAATCAACAAATAAAGCAGACAGATGCGTTATTTAACTTTAATGGATACATTCGTAGCAAATATTATTTAAAGAAAATTATCTTTTCAAAGATGAAAGATTAAATCACATATAATTTTACAAACATATAGAAGCATTGTAATTTTTTTTTTTAACTATATATTTTTAATTTTTTTAAAATAATATTATTATACTTTTAATTATATGTTATTTTCTGTACTCATTTTAGATATATCTTTATTTATATTTTCCTTGTATTCACATTTTATTAGAAGTTGTCTTTTGAGTTATTTTATTTTTTTTCATCTTATTAATTCAATTCTGTTGTTATTTTTACTTATCTTTATATTCTTAATTTTTTTACTCTAAGATTCTAGTCTTAAGACCCTTGTTTATTTCCTGTATTATTATTCTTAAGGGACTCGTCCCAGAATAAATAAAGAATTATTATTATTATTATTATTATTATAATAAGAAATTATGTAATTTTTAAGTTTGTTTTGAATTTGTATTTACTATTTGTGTGAATTTAGCAAATTTAACTATATTATTAACGACTTGTAAACAATATTTAATCATAGATACTGATAAATAATAACTTTTGAGCTTTTATTTTTCATAAAAAAATCTACTACTAAGTTAGATCAGGCACAGATTTTCTTCACATATTTAGCAAGTTCGTAGAATACTAATTCCCACTATTTGCTGTATCATATACCATTATTCTATTAAAATGTGAGTTTCTGAAAAATTTTAAACCAGATTTATGTTCCTGCAAGAAGAAATACTATGAACAAACTTAATTTAATTGACAACCTAAAAGAAACAAAGCGATGCAACTAAGTTGTTTCAAATAGCCTAAAAACTGATTATTAGGTTAAAACCAGTGATCAAAATAATAGCTGTGATTCAAGACGTGCTAAATAAAAATGCATAAAATGATGAAAACAATAAATTAATGGTGATATATTACGGGACTAGGTGCTTCTGCCGTATAGTAGGAAATATAGTACCTTTTGGAAGGAAATTAAAAGAAAGGTTATATCTGTTTACATAGGATATAAGGGGTACTCACTACGTTTGCTATAGCATGCTATTGTGCTAAACCCATCAATTTTATACAGCAAATAACTGTAGAAACTCGACGGGTTTAGCAAAATAACACAAATAGCATGCTATAGCAAACGTAGGATTAGGATTAGGAATGATGATTAGGCGTTTTTAACTGCGCGGTTTTTTACGCCATATACTAATTGTTTGGTAAATTAGGTGGTGTGAATTTTATTTTAACAATCAAAATATGTTTTCCCTTTATAAAATTGAAGTTATATAGCTTGCATACAGATTAACTAAAAATATACATATACATATATACACACAAACACACACACACATACAAACACACACATACATATCCATACACACACACACACACATACTTTTTTTTTTTTTTTTTTTTTTTTTTTTTTTTTTTTTTAATATAGATATATATTTTTTATTATTTTATATTATTTTTTATTTATTTATTTATTTTTTATTTTATATATGTTTTTTTTTTTTTTTTTTTTTTTTTTTTTTTTTTTTTTTTTTTTTTTTTTTTTTTTTTTTAGAATACGTTACTTATAAGTACTACAATTGTAAAACAGAACAATGTTAGCCATTAAGCCACCTAGAGGCTAGAGCGCTTTAATTAATTTGGTTTCTTTTAGGAATCTGATCAGTCTGGTTATGACATCTTCGCAGTCCAAAAGTGACTCTTTGAGAGCTCGGCCAAGCTTGTACTCCTGCATAAGACTTTCGTAATCCGGGCATTCCTCTATGATATGTTTGACGGTTATGGTTGTCTGACATCTATTGCATATTGGTTGTGGGTCTTTCGTGATGAGATGAATATGAGTGAGTCTTGAGTGGCCTATTCTTAATCTTGTTAGAGCAGTTTCTTCTCTCCGTGTTGCTCTCACTGAAGTCTTCCATCGGTGTGTATCTGGTTTTATCTCCTTTAGCTTGTTATTATCTACGGTGTCCCACATCCTTTGCCAATCAGCTTTAGTATCCGAGCGTAACCATATTTTAATGTCGGCTTTAATGGCAACTGGAACGATATCTTGTTTACTAAGTGCGGCTTCTTTTGCTAATTTGTCAGCTATCTCGTTGTATTTAATCCCCACGTGGGAAGGGGTCCAGAGGAATCCGACATCTTTTTTGAGTGTTTTGAGGATATTAAGATATTCGTGGATTTTGGTGACCAATGGGTGATCGCTGTATAGTTCCAGTAGGCTTTGTAGTGCTGGGAGAGGGGCGAATGAAATGCAATTTTTATACGCTTTTATTAAAGGATTTTTATGTTTTTTAGATAAAATTTGATGACGGATTTAGATTAGATTTGATGACTACACCATTAGAATACAATTATGAGAAAATATCAACTTTGAAAAAATGTCCTTCAGTACCTTTTGGAAATCACCGCCACAATTGCAACATTCATTCAATAGCAGTATTATTACATCTTTCGAAATGAGAAATTCCACTTCTGTGGTTCTCAAGTTGGCCAAAATAATATTAAGAATAATTTTCCAAGATGTAATTTATTCTTGTTTATTTTTTTATCCCGCCCAAAAGGGAATGAAGGAAGGAAGGAAGAGGAACTATAAAAAGACTAAGCGATCCAGAGAATGAAAAGAAATGAGTTAGGTTAAGACGAGAGCGCCCCCCTTCCTCAAATTAAATAAAAGCTCTGCCTAGATAAAGAGGCCTATAGGACAATTAATCTTGACTTAATGGAACCGGGACAAATGATCTAGATAAATGACTTGCCAAGGAGTCTTCTTAATATTTTTCTAACCTCTCTCGCTAATAATAACTCCTGCTTTTTCATCTGTCATAAATGCCATTAACTACCTTTTTTTTGTTTTGTTTATAATTATCAACGCTTCTTACGTTTAAATTGCTTCTTGTGTCGCCAAACGTCTTGCCTTTTTAATCGAAACAGTAATGAAAACATCAAGAAGGGTCTTTGGCAGAGATGGGCATATAAGAGTACGCGAGTACTGTACTCAATGATGATAAATTAAATAATCTATTACGAAATCGATAAAATGAAAAAATCTGGTGCGGGCAACATACGACATTCACTTACCTCCATTTTTAAAATCAATGAAAGAATTTTCAAAAACAGTTAGAGATAAAAATACGTGAAACTATTAAGGAATTAATTATATTGAATTTATATAGAAACATGTGTTTTATTAAAAAATCTATTATATTATAATCTAAAATAATGAGTTAGTTTTATGTTCATTTCATCACTCTCTATTAACTTTTAAAAGCTTGTGTATGAGATAATATTTTTTCTAAAATCTTTAGCTTTTCAACGGTATATACATGTATATTACCGCTCTTATGTCCAAAAACGAATATTTGCATTAAAAATTTTTTTTTTCTGTTTCCTCTTTTAGTTGGGTATCGAATTTATTCAATTGATATATTAACCTGTTTTTCATCAGCGTTAACAAGATAATATAGTTATTTTTATTGAATTTACAACATTAAAGGTACTTTAGAAGAAGAAAATTTAAAATATCGGCATTTAAGCCCTGTTAAGCCATTTTAATCAGAATTGAACCTATATGATATTAAAGCCCATTAAATTTTACATCGATATAGCGAGCTTAATCAAAATCGTCAGAATCGTTTTCGAGAAAATCGAAAAAAGGGACAAAGTGCACGGTATAAAGTGCCTCTTCTTGTAAGTTCATTTTGATGAAAAAAGTTTTGTCTCATCTCGAGCGTATTGTTGTCTTAAATATGAAATTTCAGTTTCATAGGACTTACTGTTTCCGCCCGGGAGTTACCACACACACACACACACAGACCTTTTTGCGGGACTTTGGACTCGGGGGACCTAAAAACGTGTATTTCCGTTGAAAACTGGAATTCGAAAATTTTCACGATCGCAATACTTTCCTTTACTGTATAAAGTAAGTGAAAGTAAAAATAGAAAAACCATAAAATAATTAATTAAAATAAATTTCTAAAGAAACATATGTTTTTATTAAATAATCTATTTATTTTTTATCTACAACAATCAGTTAGTTTTATTGACTTTTCATCACTTTCCATTAACTTTTACCATTTTGTGTATAAGATAACATTTTTCCTAAATTCTTTAGCATTCCAATGGTATATTATACATCTATATTACTGTTTTTATGTTCAAAAATTGCATGAAAATTATTTTTGCCCTTTTGTTGGATATCGAATTCACTCAATTTATATGTTTACCCTTTTTTATCAATGCTAACAAGATGATATGGTTAATTTATTCATATCTACAAAATTTTAGGTAGTTCAGAAAAAGAAAATTTAAACTATCGGCATTTAAGCCCTTACAAAGAATTTCAATAAGACCTACAATATATTAAAGCACATCAAATTTTACATCAATAAAGAGAGTTTAATCAAAATCGTTGGAGCCGTTTTTAAAAAAAAAAAACGAAAAAAGGTGCTCAATGCATGGTATAAAGCGGTTCTTCAGGTTAGCTGATTCTGATGAAAAAGTTTCTTTGACATCTCGGGCGTAGAGTTGTCTCAAATATGAAAGGGCCTAGCCGGATAAGCATGTGAAATCTGCCCCCGGGTCTATTAGAACCAAATTTATACCATTGAGTCACACCTATGAGAGACAACCTTACGCAAATTTTTAGCCCCTTAATCCTAACGGGAGGGAAGTTATGGAGGGGGAAAGAAAAAACAAAAAAATTTGTTTTCTCCTGAACAGCTCAACCGATTTGCACGAAAAAAATATATGTTATGCACTTTACAAATAGGTTTCAAAAAATATTTTTTTAATATTTTTTCCACGAAAATGCTGGTCAAAACAAATTTTTGAATTTTTCAAAAAAATATTTTCTACTTATGATGGTTTGGTACACCTCCATTTTTTCGTTACTTTATTTCATTGGAGGGTTCTCCATAACATATATTTTTTTCAATTTCATTGCAAGTGTACCCCACGGTGAAAAATAAAAAAAACAATTTTTTCTCCTGAACCGATCAACCGAATTTCACGAAAAAATATATGTTAATGGTTTACTAAAAGAGTTTCAAAAAAACATTTTTTACATTTTTTTTATTTCGAAAACGTGCGTCAAAATTTTTATTTTTAATTTTTAAATTAAAAAAAAAAAATTATTTTGAATTGGTACACCAACAATTTTTTGCTAATTTAATTCATTAGAGGATCCTGCACAATATATATTTTTTTCAAGTTGATCTAAAATGTACCCAATAAAGAAAAATAAAAAAAGCAGCATTTTTTCAGCTCTCTGAGTAGTAGCTGGTCACGCATTAAGAGTAGAGAAAGAGCTGTAGGATCGTAATTTCATTAGATATTACTTACACACTATGCACATACATACTATTAATTATACCTATTATTATAAATATCTCATGTTGGATTGAATATATTTATTTGTTTACTTTTTTGACTTGGAAAACTACTACATAGCACTATATGCTATATTTATATTAAACATAACTACAAAGATTTTTTAATATATATTTTTCATATATTTGATGACAGACTTGACAGCATGAAATGTTCAAGAAAAAGTCAGTATCTTCGTTTCCCAGATGAACTATTCGGTTTTTCACGAACATTAAAAATTATTTATTCTTTAAATATCAACTGTCTATGTAAATATCCGGAATTAGCGAAAAATACTGTAATTTATAATATTAGAATTTTTTTTTTTTTTTATAACAACATAACACTATGTGCTCTATTTATATAAGAATTAAGAATAAGAATTCAAAAAAGAAACTACGAAACATTTTTTATATAATTAAGATAAAACTGTAAAACCAGTTAAAATGTTAGTCTATAAAATTATGATGATGTATGGAATGATCGTTCAAAAAATAAATAAAAATACCACTATTTTTTGCTACTTCAGGTTATTTAGATAGATAGGCAATATTTAAAGAATAAATAATTTTTAATGTTTGTAAAAAACGGAATAATTTCACTCGTTAACGAGGATAGTGTTTTTTTTTTCTAAAAAATTCTATGCAAGTCTGACATCATAGCTTTTTAGATTAACATATAATAATATGAAAAAATATATATTAAAAAATCTTTGTAGTTATGTTTAATATAAATATAGTATATAGTGAGTGCTATGTAGTAGTTATCCAAACAAAAAAGTAAACAAATAAATATATTCCATCCAACATGAAATATTTACAATAATTGGTATAATTAATAGTATGTATGTGCATAGTATGTAAGTAATCTCTAATGAAATTACGATCCTACAGCTCTATCTCTACTCTTAATGCGTGACCAGCTACTACTCAGAGAGCTGAAAAAATGCTGCTTTTTTTTATTTTTAATTATTGGGTACATTTTAGATCAACTTGAAAAAATGTATATATTGTGCAGGATCTTCTAATGAATTAAATTAGCAAAAAATTGTTGGTGTACCAATTCAAAATAATTTTTTAAAAAAAATTTAAAAATTAAAAATAAAAATTTTGACGCACGTTTTCGATATAAAAAAAATGTAAAAAATGTTTTTTTAAACTCTTTTAGTAAACCATTAACGTATATTTTTTCGTGAAATTCGGTTGATCGGTTAAGGAGAAAAAAATGTTTTTTTTATTTTTCACCGTGGGGTACACTTGCAATAAAATTTAAAAAAAATATATGTTATGGACGACTCTCCAATGAAATAAAGTAACGAAAAATTGGAGGTGTACCAAACCATCATAAGTAGAAAATATTTTTTTGAAAAATTCAAAAATTTGTTTTGACCAGCATTTTCGTGGAAAAAATATTAAAAAAATATTTTTTTAAACCTATTTGTAAAGTGCATAACATATATTTTTTTCGTGCAAATCGGTTGAGCTGTTCAGGAGAAAACAAATTTTTTTGTTTTTTCTTTCCCCCTCCATAACTTCCCTCCCGTTAGGATTAAGGGGCTAAAAATTTGCGTAAGGTTGTTTCTCATAGATGTGACTCAATGGTATAAATTTAGTTCTAATACACGCGGGGGCAGATTTCACATGCTTATCCGGCTAGGCCCTTTCAGTTTCATAGGTCTTTTGGTTTTCGCGCTGAAGTTACCACACACGAACACACATACATTCACACACCTTTTTGCGGGACTTGTCATTTGGACTCAGGGGACCCTAAAACGTGTATTTAGGTTTCAGTTTTCGTGTGAAAATTGGAATTTGAAAATTTTCACGATCGCAATACTTTTCTTTACATATATATTTTAAAAAAATAAATTCTAACTAAGCCTCTACTGGTTTACACAGAGAGAGGCGCTGGGATCTCTTGGATTCGGCTTCTCTCCCCACTTGTAGAAGCCCATACTGGGATCCCTTTTGCAAATTGTATATAGTTAAGTTTGCTTGTATGATGTTTATTTATTTCCCAACTTTGTATTTATCTCTACTACAGGTTGTTGTTTTGATTTGTTTGTTGTTGTTTTTTTATATTAATTGTTATTTTTTTGTATATACTTGACGTATATATTTTATATATACGTAAGTGAAAGTAAAAAGTTGGTGTACTGTACCCAATACTTTTAAATAATCGATTTCGAAGTCTATAGTATGAAATAACACGGCCTACATAAAATATTAATAGACATTTACTGCTTTTCCCCTGTAATTTATTATGAAGGATTTATCTGTGAGGTAGGACTAGATAATGAGAAAATATGTAAGATGAAGAAAACTTAAACTAAAATTTAATTAATTTTTTGCCATGCATTGGATACTTAGTTGAAAAATAATTCATTTTTTAAAATGATTTCACATTACTTAAATGGGATATTTTTTTTATTTTTTAATTTGAATTTACAACTGTATAATGTAATACATCAAGTAAATTGTAATGCAATGTAAAAAGGCGTGAAACACATGTAAAGAAGCTTCCCGAGGGAAGCACTCTAAAAATGTTCTAAACTAGAAGGTCTAGGGCCACCTCCTTTTCAGACGCCTCGGAGGAATGTCAGGAATTGAAGAGGAAGAAAGGATCGGAACTAGAGGATTAGGGTGGGAATGGAGTTTGCCATGAAAGGAATGGTATCTAGATCGGGCCAAATCAGCAACATACGGAACATTAAGGCCTTTATGCATTAGTGTATTCGTGACAAAGTGAGGAGCATTGATGATTTTGGATTGTAGGGATTAGATACGGGAAGAATTCGATGGTTTAGTAGAGCCCCAAAGCTCTACTCCGTAAGTCAATATCGGCCTTATGATAGTCATGTGAATGAGTCTTTTGTAGTTAAGTGGAAGATTAGAACGTTTGTCTAGTAAGTGTTGGAGTAGTCGAAAACGTCGAGCAGTTTCTTGTTTCAGTCTTGTATGATGGTTCAAAGTGAGACGTTTGTAAAGGTGCAGTCCTAGATATCGGATCTGTTCAACTGGGACAAGAAGAGTATTATTGAAGGAGACAGTAGGGCAGAATGTCATAGGTTTACGACGAAGGGTAAAGGTTATTTGGTGGGATTAGTTAGAATTAATTTTAATCCTCCATTTCTGGCACCATACTTCAAGGTCTCGGATGTGGGATTGAAGAGTAACCTATTAGATATTAAGTAAAAATCATTTAGTGCTGTATAAAACTAATTAAAATCGTCTGAGCTGTTTTCGAGAAATGTACAATCGATGCTTTTAAGTAGAACTTTATCCATTTTGTTAAAGAATTCGCTTTAACATTCCAGGCATACAACTACATTAAGTAAGGTATAAGGAAAATTTCAAAAATATGACCTTCCAGTTTAAAGGCGGAGGTATTATCAGATAGAACCCGCTTATAAGTGGTTGGTTAAATTCAGAAGCTAAAATTACAACTTGAAAGGAGGCGGGTGTTCAAATAGCCCTTTCTACCTTGAAATATATTGAGTTAGGGAAATGACCTCTCTCTTTACTTAAACAAGATTTTAACATTACAAAATGCTATGAATTGAGTGCAGAATAAATTTAAATAATAAATATTTAAGATAAAAGATGCAGTTGAATCTGTCATTTCGAAAAGAGTAGCTAAAATAACTTTTCTAAGATATAAGATTAATAAATAAATATGTTAACGTGAAGTTTCAAAAATTTGTTGTTTTAATGAATATATGTTAAAATATATGGCCATAATAATGTAGAATAGAATAGAAAAGAAACTTTATTCTGGGACAGTGTCCCTTTAGGATAACAATTATGAACAAAATAATAAATTATAACTGGCCAAAAACAATATATAACTACAATTAAATAACACAATAATGAAAAAAAAAAAGAAAAGTTAAAAGGGTCATAGTACCATCTCTATTTACAAATTATATAAATAAATAAATAAGAATAAACATAAAATTTAACTTTTACATCTCATTATAGTAAATTCATCAAAGTGAAATTCATCTTACATAAGTTGGCATAATAAAAATCAGCTTAGATCTGTCTGAAGAGGAAGGAAGTATTGAAAGAGGAGGGATTTAAACGATGATAGGGAAGGAGCATGACGGATGTCTGAAGGGAGAGTATTCCATGAGGCAGTAGAACGGGCTAAAAAGGAGCAGTCATATTTTTACTGCTGATAAATAATAAGATGAAAATCCCAGGTAATTCTTGTTGGATTCATTTTATACTTATGTTTTTGTTTGATTCAGTTTTCTTTTTTTTTTTACATTTGTTTATATGTGCGTATATATATAAATATATATATAAATAATTTAAAATAAATATTTTAAAATAAGGAAAATAATGAAGAAGCAGGACAAGAGGACAAGATGAATTTATCATTCCCTTGTATAATCAGTCGTTTAAAGTCAATTGGTTTAATTTTTTTTTGTTTTGTTTTTTAGATATGTCCTAAATTACACTGTAGGTTTATATATATATATATATATATATATATATATATATATATATATATATATATATATATATATATATTATGTGTGTGAATAGGTTAGTTTTAATAAAAAAATTGTTTGTTATGTATTACAATAATTGTTTTATTTTCTATATATATATATATATATATATATATATATATATATATATATATATATATATATATATATATATATATATATATATATGCAGGTGTATGCGTGTGTTTGTGTATGTATAAAATGAATGAATGAATAAATAAATAAAAATAAATATTTTCATTTTTTATAGTAATTTCATGGCAATACGAATCATTGAAATACTACTGTATTAAAAAGGAATAATTTATCTTTCCCTTGTATAATCAGTCGTTCAAAGTCAATTGGTTTAATTTTTTTTGTTTTGTTTTTTAGTTATGTCCTAAATTACACTGTAGGTTTATATATATTATATATATATATATATATATATATATATATATATATATATATGAATAGGTTAGTTTTAATAAAAAAATTGTTGTTTATGTATTACAATAATTGTTTTCTTTTCTCTCTCTCTCTCTCTCTCTATATATATATATATATATATATATATATATATATATGCAGGTGTATGCGTGTGTTTGTGTATGTATAAAATGAATGAATGAATAAATAAAGAAAAATAAATATTTTCATTTTTTATAGTAATTTCATGGCAATACGAATCATTGAAATACTACTGTATTAAAAAGGAATAACCATAAAAAACCGCTATAACGTTTACAAAGCCTCATATATTTTATCTTTCCTTATTATTAAAAGGTAGATTATAAAAAAGAAATAAAAAATTTCTGGTAAAGAAATGAAATGTGAAAGGGAATGGGTCCAAACCAAAATAAACAACCCTGGTAATTGATTTCAATGGAATTCCTTTCGAAGAAATTCATTTTTAAAGTAAACAATTTATTATTTAATGATCAATTTTATATCCTTTCATTTTGGGAATAATGAGAATTTAAATATTTAGGTCAAACGATATTTGATTCATGTTCAGAAATTGATTATAAACAATTTTCATAAAATCAAAATGTGTTTTCAAATAAAAGTCTTGAACTTAGTTTTATTTTATTATATAAGATAATTTAAAACAGAAACTGAATAAATAAACATACCTAATTCACGATTTACAGAAGCATGGCTCAGCGAAAAACACTCACATACAAAAATTATTTCATTAGAAAATTTTAAGACTCATTACGACAGCTCCTTGGTCCGTAACCAACATAACCCTACTTACGGACTTACAAATACCAAAAGTTGACCTACATATTCGAACACTTTATTCAGTAAACTGCACGAACATGACTTCTTCTTCTTTTGCATCACCCTGTAGTGCCTTTCAGCGTAGGGGAGCGTTTAGCAAGGATCGCCAATGTTCCCTGTTATATGCTAGATGTCTGGCTTGGCGAATATTATTATTTCGTTTCTTGCATAAACGGTCGACGTACTCCAGGTACGACATTCTTGGTCGGCCACGGGGTCTCTTACCGGTGGGAATATAGTCCATGGTTTTCAATGGATCTTTGTGTCCCTCCATCCGGACAACATGTCCAAACCACTTAAGCTGCCGAGTTTCCAGGACATTTTTCATTGAGGGAACTAACTCTTTTCTCATCCTATCATTGCGGATGCAGCCTCGTCTTGTTCTCCTTGCGATTCTTCGGAGAAATCTCATCTCCGCAGCAATGACTTTGCTTTCCAGTCTGCTAGTTATCACCTAGCTTTCTGCACCATAAAGGTGTATAGGAAGGTACACCGCCTTAAAGATGTGCAGTTTCACATATCTGCTCACTTCTCTCTTCCCGATCACTGTATTGCAGATCTGGTAGTACACAGCGTTGGCCTTGCTTATCCTGTTCACTATTTCTGAGTCTACTTTCCCAGATCTATGCATAACAGTGCCGAGGTAGGTGAAATCTGACACCTCTTCCATCGCCTCTCCATTGCAGTATACCAAAATATCTTCCTGTTCATGGTCATGCCTTTCCTGCGGAGCTCTTCATTTCATTCGTCAACTGCTTGCTGCAAGTTCTCTACAGAATCTGCAATCAGGAGAATATCGTCGGCATACAGGAGAAGCTGTATCACTACTGGACGCAGATTCCTTCGCCTTAGGAAAGTCCTTCCTGTTCACCTTTTGCAGATTACAGCTATTTCATCCATATATATAATGTATTCATGTAATGTGTCCATATAATGTAAATAGCAATGGGCTTAAGCTATCCCCTTGTTTAACCCCTCTAGCTACGCTAAAATAGTCAGATTCCTGTCCATTCAGTCTCACTATACCCTTTGGATCTTGGTATATGGATTTTATAGCGTCCACCAGGCTTTTTGGAACATTCTTTGCTCGCACGGACATGGCAGTAGAAATAAAAACGACATGACAAAAGCTAAAATGCCAGTCAGAAGAAGGCTGAAGAGAAGCTGGATGAGAGACCTCTTCTTCCAAATTAAAGATTAGGAAGGGGTGCTGCTGGGCACTTTCCATCCCCATCCATGCCTACCATGTATGGGGTACTGCCTACCATACCAATACCAAATGTATTGGGTTGTGTCACATGCAATGTCCGTTTTCAAGGTAAGGGATTTTTATTAAAAATACGATATGAAAACAAGATCATTTTATTCGAAGTATTTACCTTCTTTTTCTACAAATTTATCCCAACGTGACACTAAGTTTTCTATCCCCGAACTGTTAAACTCTGAGCTTTGAAGTGAAACAAAACTTGAAAACGCACATTTCACTTGATCATCATTTTCAAAAGGTTTTCCTTTGACGAAGTTGTCTAAATTTCTGAACAGGTAGTAATCTGGTATAATAATCGGAGAATATGGTGTGTGCGGAAGAAATTCGTAGCAAAGTTCTTTCAATTTTTGCACGGTATGTTTTGAAACATGGGGCTTGCTACCGCACAGTGAGATAATGAGGTACCCATGTATCGAGCTTTTTTACTTTCCCAATACACTTTAAATGTCTGGAAACGGTAGATGCACTTGCATTTAGTTGTACTGATAGTCCTTTTAACTGTTTGGTAGGGTCTGTTGTCTATTACTGACTGAGGTCTTCCTCGGGGCAAGTTTTCCAAGTCGGTATCCCCAGATGAAAACTTGGCAAACCAACGGCGAATGGTCCGTTCATTAGCACTCCCTTCTCCAAACGCCTTGCAAATATTTCTAGCGGCCTTAGGAGCTGAATGGCCGAGTTTAAACTCGTACAAAAATATTACTCGAAAATCGCGTGTTTCCTTGTTCATATTTGGAGCTATACTAAAAAGTGGGTAATTGATTGGGAAGCTAATTTTTATAATAAAAAGGTAGATGATTAGTAACTGTTTACTTTAAATATGTAAACATTCGGAAGAAAATAACAGAGACCTTAAAAAACCTTTATGTATTTCAGAAACTATAAAAACGGACATTTCATTTGAAACAACCCAATACAAAAATTTCTAAGCCGCACAATTTAAAAATTGCGTTTTATTGACTAAATTCTAATAATTTTGATCAAATTGAAGTAAATTATGAGAGTTTTTTTTATTATTTATACTCTCATTGAAATTTTTAAAACAATTCCGATTGAAAAAATAAATAACTAATAATAAAACTCGATGCACACTTAAGGCTTTTTCCTAAATTAATGTTCGAAAATAGGGCCCTATCCCATTCTGTTTGATCGATCAAATTGTATCATGGCATTTAGGTAATACACACCTTCTAATACACACACATAAAAAACAATTAAATTCAAATGTTTCTAATAAAGATCTGTAATATAATATATATATATATATATATATATATATATATATATATATATATATGTATATATATATATATATATATATAATATATATACATATACTTTAATTTACTTTTTAATAACTGATATTTTTAACATAGCATTAATTACCTCTTAATTTTATTTAATACTTTTCAATTATCTTTTTTTCTTTAGAAAAAAAAAATTAATTTAATCAAGCTGTATACACATTGTGAGCGGTGTGGTCTACTGGATAGAGCACTAGTCTACTGTTCTCCGGGTTCCGGGTTCGAATCCCGGTTGTGGAAGATTATTATTTATTCTTCTAATTTAGTCGGGGGGCTACCCTAGGGTATGGAGCCCTTCCAGGGACAGACCCAGCTTTTTCATGCACATTAATTAAGTTTAATTAAGCTTTATTTAAAGGATAAGTATTAAAAAAAATATTATGCTTAGATAAAGTTTTCGATTTTCGTACTCAAATAATAATTACTAACAAATCTTGTATATGTATTAAATGCCTGAAAATAAAATGTGCAAATTCAGTTCATAAAATTTAAAAAAATAAATAAAAGATCCAGAGACGCAATTGGGGATTTTTTTTTATTTTACTGACAGAGAAAATCCTATAAAGACAAATTAAGAACTTTTTTTATTTATTCGAAAATTATGGAATTTTTTTGAAGTTCTTTGTGACTTTCTTTTTTCTTAGTATGTTCTGAGGACTCACCACATATATTTCCCTTCTAAGAATATGTAAATAATTAATCCAATTTATTATAAATAATTTACTACTCAATTTTTTGAGAGCTGAGAAAAAAAAAATTGAAAACTTACCTAATATTCCGAAAAAGGCTTACACAAAATATTAAGGACATCATTGTAAAGTATTTTGTTAATTTATTAAATTATTAAAGAATTCAGGGTTTCAAAGAGGTGGTTTATTTGCGACTAGGTTAATGTTCTCATGATGATTTATTTAATTTATTATTTTGTTAACGTTTATTTATTTTTTGTTATAGACTTGTATATAACGTGTTATATTTTTCTTATATAAAATTTGCACATAAAGTTTAATTTTTTAAATTATATTTGTTTGCGGAATCCTGTTAGTAACCTCGGTAGAGGACAACTACTCCAGAAAACAGATGTCGGTAAATCAAGAGAGAGCGACAGAAATTAGCAATTCAGATCTCCTCCTAGTTTGTACATTCCACTCGAGTGGCTATATATTTGGCACATAGTAGGGCGATAATACACACTTCTCACTTGTTTTATTTACTACATATTATTTATATATATATATATATATATATATATATATATATATATATATATATATATATATATATATATATATATATATATATATAGTAAAAAAATCTGGTAAGCGCAACACACAAATTTAACTTGCCTCCGTTGTTAATATCAATTTAACAATTTTTAAAAACAGTTAGATATGAAATACACTGCCGGACAAAATTAAAGGATCAATTACTTAATATTTATATTATTATTACATAAGAGATAAAAATAGGAATTCCTTTGTCCCAGACTGGACTTTGTGTTGTATCTTATCAAGTTAATCCTCTACCTGTTTATATTTCTACCTGTTTATGAAGAAAAGGGTAAGCTAATCCTCTTCTTTTCTTTCTTCCTATCAGTAAATGGTTAGTTGTTAGCAAAGATTCATCTCATTGAAGATTTTCTAACATTTAAGAGACTTTAGTTTTTACTTGTGAGTTTAGTAAGAACATTGTGATGGCCAACAGAAGAGCATTGACCGAAGAGGAATCAATTCGTGCTGTTGCTTTGAGTGAAGAAGGTTTTTCTCAAAGGCATATTGCGCAACGGCTCCAGCGGTCACAATCCGTAGTGTCCAGGGTGCTTAATAGGCGCCGTCAAATTGGAGGGCATACAAGAAAAGTTGGACAAGGCCGTCCGAGGTCAACTTCCCACCGTGACGAGAGATTTTTGCAACTGCATGCTTTTCGGGATCGCCGATCAACTGGAAACAGTCTGCTTGGTCTCCTCCAGAGGTTCAGGAATGTGCAAATTTAAGAGTGAACCGTGAGAAGACGACTCAACGATTATGGATTGACCTTCCATCCTTCAGCTACTGGACCTCTTCTCTCCAGGGAGCACCGGGTTGAGCGCAGTGAGCAAACCTCAAGGGAGCACTTAAACTGGACTCAGGAAGATTGGAGCCTCGTATTATTCAGCGATGAGTCAAGATTCTGTGTCCGATCTCCAGATGGACGGGAGAAGGCGGGAAGAGAGGTATGCTCCATGCACTTTTTCTCCAAGGATTGCGTTTGGTGGTGGGTCAGTGATGGTGTGGGGGGAGGGCATAAATTTAAACTCTCGTACAGAGTTGGTTCTTGTGAAACGTGGCTCTATAACTGCTGACAAGTACATTAGGGAGGTACTTGAACCACATGTAATACCTTTCGCCAGAAATATCGCAGGTAACTTGTACGATAATGCCCGACCTCACGTTGCTCGATCAGTGCAAAATTTCCTCAGACAAGAAGAAATTGACGTTATGGTTTGGCCACCCAGAAGTCAAATAGAGCATTAATGGGACATGCTTGGAAGACGCGCCCGTGACCCACAAAATTTGGCAGATTTAAGGGTAATGGTAGTGGAAGAGTGGAACAACATCCCAGAAGAACATGTAAGAGCCCTGGTCGCGGGAATGGGCAGGAAAATGGAAGCAATTATCAGAGCTAGAGGTGGGAATACCAATTATTGATCGTTTTCCTCGAAATCTTCCTTTTTACTCAGTTTTGTTATTTCATTTCAAAGATTTACTTTTTCATTTTGAGACTGTAGGACATTTTTTTAATTTGTTTTCCTATTAAAAATTTCTAGAAAAGAATTTTTTATTTTTCATTACACTTATAATAAAGTGTGACTTCCGAAGAAAAAAGAATATTTTCAAAAATACTATACAGTTCAGTAATTTCACAATATTGAAGTGATCTTTTAATTTTGTCCGACAGTGTATATAGGTAAGTGTAAATGAAAAGGTTAAGGAGTTAATTAAATTGATTTTCGTAAAAAAAAATTTGGCTTTTAATTAATCTATTATGTTATTTTAACGTTAATCTTAATCTTAATTTTACAAATTTATGTTTAAGATAATATTTAGCTTTTCAACGGTATATTGAACATCTATATTAATGTTTTTTTATGTTTCTGAACATAACAAAAAAATATTTTTTTTTTTTTTTTTTTTATTTTATTGAGATATATTACAATTTGTTTCTATATGAACATTAGTAATAGTGATATATGATCCCATTCACACAATATATACAATGATAAAGTCAAACAAATAAAATATAATATATATACAAAATAAGAAAACAAACAACAACCTATAACTGAGATAAATACAAATAAATGATATATATAGAATTAAATAATAATAAATATAAAAACAAAACAAAACATTAACCTATAATTGAGATAAATAAAAGTTTGCAGATAAATAAACATCATTCAAACAAACATAACTATATACAAAATATACAAGTGCTATAGAGGGACCCCAGACTGGGCTTTTCCCCCCACTTGTGGAGGAAAAAGCGGAATCCAAAAGATCCTAGACCCTCGCTCTCAGCCGCGTCACTGGTGTGAATCAGTGGAGGCCGAACTAGGGCGTAATAGCCACAAACATACATTACATGAGTGGAGGATCTGACCAGTGTCAGAACTCCAATTTAAACGTTTACAATACGTCTCGCGGCCACTGCCGTTTCAATCTTCGAGGAGGATTATAGGGATGGGTGGTACTGGATAGGGATTGTGCTAGAGGGTTAGGATGATGACTAAGGTTCTGATGAAATTTGGAAAATTTGGATGGTACCAGGTCTAAAATAAATGGAATTTTAAGGTCGTGGTGTAGGGTAGAGTTGGTAACGTAATAAGGAGCATTAACTATTGTTCGGAGAACTTTGGATTGGAAGGATTGGATGCGTTTGATGTTAGAATGTTTAGCTGTCCCCCACAGTTCAAGTCCGTAGGTCCATATTGGTTTCAGTACTGTCTTGTATATTAGTAATTTGTTGTCAACTGTAAGATGAGATTTTCTATTTAGTAGTCTGTATAACTGGCCGAATCTGCGGTTAAGTTCTTTTCTTTTAAGTCTTGTGTGTGGGTTCCACGTCAGTCTTTTGTCTAGTAAAAAGCCAAGATACCGGACTGTGTCAGAGGAAGGAAGCGGTAGGGAATTTAAATAAACCGTTGGACAGGATTTGCGTCGAAGAGTGAATGTGACGTGTGAGCACTTGTTTTCGTTCACCTTAATACGCCAAGCGTTACACCAGTCTTCGACAAGGGAAAGGTGATTTTGTAAATTAATCGATGCTACTTCAGGATCGGAATTGGATGACAAAATGGCGGTATCATCAGCAAATGTTGCCAGAAAGGTATCGGGATCGGTAGGGATATCGGCGGTGTAGAGGATGTAGAGGACGGGTCCCAAGACGCTGCCTTGAGGAACACCAGCCTCAACAATATAATGTTTGGAAAATTCTGAGCCACAGCGAACTCGGAAGGAGCGGTTTGATAGATAGGATCGGAGGACTAGGTATAAGGATTGGGGTAAATGGGTTTTGAGCTTAAAGAGCAATCCCGGGTGCCACACCCGGTCGAAAGCTTGAGATATGTCCAGAAAGGCACCCGAACAATACTCCTTGCACTCAAGGGCAGAGGAAATGTGGTCCACAACTCGGAGTCCTTGCTGAACCGTGGAATGTTGAGGACGAAATCCGAACTGATGTGAAGGAAAATTTTGAAATTTGGCTAGGATTCGTTTTAGTAGGAGCTTTTCGAAAATTTTTGAGAGGATCGGAAGTAGGCTGATAGGTCTGTAAGATGACGTGTTGTTAGAAGGTTTGCCTGGTTTTAGGAAAAGGATGATAGTTGAATGTTTCCATAAGAGAGGAAAATAGGTAGTGCGTAGGATACAGTTATAGAGATATGTAAGGAATGTAATGGCTTTAGGTGGAAGTTGTCTTAAGATTTGAGGAGTAAGGAGATCGTATCCAGGGGATTTACGGAGAGGAAGCTTTTTAAGAAGATATCTGACCTCAGAGGGATTAACTGCTTTAGGTGGTAAGGAAAGCGGTATTGGTGATATAAGGAACTCTTCAACTGCCGCCGTATGGGTAGGATTGAGCTCTGGATGAGGAGTAAAAACTTTGGAAAGGTGCTGTGCGAATTCCTCGGCCTTATCCTTGTCAGAAGCAGCCCAGGAACTATCACAGCGCCGGAGAGGATGGGAAATGGTGTGGGATTTTAGGATTCTCTTCGTGACATTCCAAAGGGAATTGTCACGAGTCGAGAGAGAGGAGAGGTAGGTATTGTAGGATTGGGAACGGAAGATCGCCAACTCCCGCTTTAATTTTCTACAAAAAAAGTTATAGGAGCGGCGATCCTCTGGGTGGCGGGTGCGTTGCCATAATGTTCTGGCTCGGCGTTTGCTGTTGATGAGGTCTGTCAGGTGTTGTGGTAAATGGCTTTTATAAGGAGTTATTTGGGAGTACTTGGGAGAGGAGGCAGTCCAGGCAGCTTGTTGAATAGCGGTTGTAAAGGAATATACGGCGTCGTCAAGGTCATTTGGGGTTTTGAGAATCACTCTGAGGTCAATATCATTAGTGAGGATTTCGCGGAAGAGGTTCCAGTTGACAGGGCCTCTAATGAATGACGGTGGGATAGGTTTAGGAATAGGTGTTATGGATACATTTAGAATCAATGGACTATGATCAGAGGATAGTTCATCAAGGCAAGCTATGGAAAAATTAAGAGAGCCTAATCCGCTGTGGATGAAGAAGTCGAGGATGTCAGGATCACGGTTAGGATCTGTTGGCCAGTAGGTAGGAGAATCGGGAGGTAGGAGATGAAAGCGTCGGGAGTTGAGTGCAGATTGCAATGTCCGTCCACGAGAATTGGTGGTTCTAGAACCCCACTGTTGATTCTTGGCATTTAAGTCTGCACCCAAAATGAAGTGATTACCCAAGTAGTTGAGAAACGATTCAAATTGGGCAGAGGAAATGGGATGTTTAGGAGGGCAGTATGCTGATGCAATGATAAGCGGAAAGGAAAATGTTTTGATAACAATGGAAGTTGCTTGTAGGTAATCGTGGGCGGGAAGTGTGGTGTAAGTGATGGGAGAGGGATCGGCGGACTATGACAGCAGTACCGGCATGGGCTTTGCCGTCTGGATGGTCTGTCCGGTATGTCGTGTATCCTGGTATTTTAAAGCACTGTTTAGTGGTTAGTCTAGTTTCAGTAATGAGTGCAACATCAATGTTTTTGTCTTGCAGTACGGCTGTAAGTTCGTCAGTGTGAGTTCTAACACCATTCGCATTCCAAAGGAGAATGGATAAGGAATTAGGTGTAGTCATTTATGGTTTTTTTAAGGCAGGAATGAGATTTGATACGAGATTCGTAAGGAGTGATATTAGGGGCATAACAAGGGATTTAATTTCGGAGATAAAGGATGTCATCAAACTGGTAAGGTCTGTGGCATTTGAAGGAGGAGGGATATGAGAGATTTGTGGTTGATTAGGATTTTTAGGATTGGTTACATTTTGAGGAAGAGGTATATGTGGAATGGATTGAGGTACATTCTGTAGTTCCGGCAGGGCCACGGCTTCAGTACTTTGATTTCCACCTCCAAGTAGGTGGGCAAATGATACATTGGCATCAATAAGTTTTGAGGGTTCTCTTCTGTTTCTTACTTGTCTTGCTGTTTCATCCAGTACTTGAGGTTTTTGAAACCTGGTCCTCAGTTCCTTATAGATTTGGCATCCTTTATAGTTGGCTGGGTGGTCCTTGAGGCAATGAGCACATACAGCTGGTGTTGATTTTGGTTTTGTACACTCCACAGACTTGTGCTGTTCACCGCATTTCACGCATCGAGGTATGTGATGACAATAACTTTTAGTATGACCATATGCTTGACAGTTATGGCACTGAACTATCTCCTTCTTTATGTAAGGTTTTTCAACTCTTACGCTGGTATAGTATAATCTATTGAGGTCATAGATTTTTTCAACTCCTTCTGCTGGTTCCAAATCCACAAAAAAGAGAGGTAGAGGAATTTTATCCTTTAGGACATTAGTGACTTGCCGCACTTTATAGCCCATCTCCGTTAGTTCTTCTTTAATTGCTTCAACTGGTGTCGAGGGGTGTAAGTTTCTGATTACAACCCTTAAAGCTCTCTCTTGGCGTAGCTGATAGGTATGGAAATCTGCTTTGGTTTCAGTTAAATATTTCACTATTTTTCTATATGTCTCGGCAGTAGTAGGAGATATTTTGGTATCATTGATTCTACTCATACAGTAGTAGCTGGTAGATTCGGTAATTTTGTTCAATTGCGCACACAACAACTGGAAATTTCTAATATTTTTGACAAATATGGGAGGAGGCCGTGGTTCACTGGGTATAGGAGTAGATTCCATGTTTTCTTTTTCATTATGCAAAATCTGAAAAGGATTCGGGGTGAAAAACGGCGATTCGTCAGTCATCCCTTGTGACGATGTGCCAGGTTGTGGTTCAGATTCTGAATTAGTACCCGAAGGGGTTGCTTGTAGATTTAATTTTTTATTAGTATCACGGCGAGGTCTTTGTTTTGTAGGAGACGTGATTGAACCACTAGATCTAGATCTTTTAGTTGAAGCTTTGGAGGACATTACTTGATGATAATATCGCATTTCATGTAAGGAAAATAATTAAATAATAACCAGATGTGGGGGGAAAAAAAATAACTTAAGAAAACTTAAGCAAGACCAGCCTTGCCTAGCTATTGGCAATCAGCTGATATGAAGAGGTGACTCAGCATTCACTTTACAGTGTAAATTGTAACCCAACTTACCGTTGTTTGCTCCAATATTTACTGTTGTTGTTATCCTGAAGCCTGGTGATGTTTTCAAGACTGTTCTGAAGTGATATCCAACTGAAAAAGCAAGAAATCCAAGAGCCGACTTGAAAGATGACCGCTATACACACGCGCATGCGCAGAACTCAAACAAAAAAAAAAATAAAAAAAAATAAGAAATTTTTTTTTCTCTTTTTTTTTTTTAGTTTGATATAAAATATGTTCAACTTGCTTATTTAGCCCTCTTTTTATCAATTCTCATGAGATATTTTTAATTTTTGAAGTGAAAACTTCTTTAGACGCGTTATGCGTTTGGGAGAGTTAAAAGCTTTGATTTCGTTACCATGGTGACGGTTTGCGTTACCGGCATGCTCTAGACCGGCAGCGGTGTGGACAGTTACTAGAGATAGGACATCGGTAATAATTTCCGTAAACGTTATGGATGCCGGTGTAATATTGAAACAAAAGTATCGATATTTATAATATTGTTTTTTCAGTCTTTAATTAAATGAAAATCAATGAAAATGATTAAAGCCATGGTAGATAAACTATGTCTCAGAACTTATCTTTTACCGTAAATAAAGTTAAGGAATATATAAATACATATGTATCAATACAAATATTAGAAATAAATTAATTCTCATGAGACTAAAATTCAATATTTGTAAATATTATGAAAACATGACTTCCCACAAAAATATTTAAACATACGAAGCAAAATCATAATCTTATTGTCAATATTTAAATTGTAGTAAAACGAAATTAAAAAGAATATCTAGATCATATCACCATAGAGATGTGGCATTTAAAAATTAAATTAATTTTAGTAATATATATTTCAATTAGGCATAATGTATATTTTATTACAAACTAAAACATTTTTTTAAAATTTATTTATTGTAATTTACAACTGTATGTTTTGTTACAACAAGTAAATATGCTACAATGATAAAACACATGAAAAAAAAAACATGAAGAGAAGCAGCCCATTGGCAGCATTCTAGCAGTTTATCTAAACAAGAAGATCCCAAGGCCATCTTCTTTTCAGACGCCTCAGCGGATTGTCGGGAATTGAAGTGGAAACAAGAAGCAAGAATACTAGTAAATTAGAGTGGGAGTGGAGTTTTTCATGGAAGTAGTGATGGTCATTAAGGTCATTGTAGATGATTTTATTTGTGATAAAGTAAGGAGCGTTAAGGATTTTATTTTGTCCGAAGGATTTTAGATTGTAAGGGAAGAGTTTGATGACGGGAAGAGAAAGGTGAGATCGTCTGTCCAGTAAATGTTGATGTAACCGAAATCGGCGTGCAGTTTCTTAACTTTTCAGACTTGTATGCGGATTCTATGTAAGACGTTTGTCAAGCAGGAGGCCTAAATCTGACGAATCTGTTCTACTGGGACAAGCGGGATATTAAAAGACACTGTAGGGCAGGATGTCATAGGTTAACGACGAAGGCTAACTAAAACATATATTTATTTTTTTTTTGCTTGCAAGCGAAACTTAGGATATCTCTGTGTTTCCCATTTATCAGTGTTATGCACCTACATAAATTCCAAAATATGTCTCAAATAATTATTACTTTTGAACTAATAGAACTCAGTCTAGGAGGTTATGTATCTGAATGTTAACCTTTGACAATTTTACTTCTGAAAAATATATTTATAATATTAGCGAAGAAATAACTATACTTCTTAATATATTTATTTTTTTATTAAATTAAATATAAGAGAAAAGGAGAATGATCCCCCTCCCCTCCTTTGAGTCAAAAATCCTGTTTTGAATTTCGATCCAACAACTCATACAGTCTCTATAGACTGTGACTATTCACATTCAGATTACGATGACATGATTCAAGATGATATATCTCTTTAAGATGATGATGTTAAATTAAATTAAACAATAATAACAAATATGCATTCTTAACATAATCTATTTTTACAAATGTATCTTCTTTGCAACAAAATTCCAGTGCAAATCGAGAATTTAAGTAGTTTTCACTTCAATCGTCAGTTCCAATGGCTGTCATAATTTTAATTGTTTCAATATTTTGTTACAATACGATTCAACATTGATGGTTTCTTCAGGATTTAAGAATTTTTAGTGTATGTGTAATAAACCGATATCATAAATCTATGAGGAGCCGAGTCATTTCCTTATTGTATTATTTTTTTTTTAGTTAATACGTATGTCACGTAATAGGGGATACGACCCATGACATGAAATATGGGAAGATAACCTAATATTAGTTTTCCGAGAAATATATATTTTTACTTTCACTTACCTATGTATGAAATATATAGCAAGGGAAAGTATTGCGATCGTGAAAATTTTCGAATTCCAGTTTTCGATACTACCTTGCGGTACACCGGCTGACTGAGTGAATACGGATGAGTAAGAAAGGTTATGGTTAACTTTGGAGGTTCTATCAGGGAGAAAGGAACGAATTAATAGGAAGTACGCTGGAGAGAGGAATTGACGGAGCTTGTATAGCAGACCTGGATGCCAAACTCGATCAAAAGCCTGTTCCACGTCGAGAAAGGCTCCAGTGCAATACTTTCCGCGCTCCAATGTGGAAGATATGACATCCACCACACGGTGACACTGTTGTATAGTGGAATGGGGTGTCCGAAGTCCAAACTGGTGGTCAGGAATCACGTGGTTGGATTCGAGGATTGGGTATAAACGTTTGAGGAGAAGTTTTTCGAGAATTTTGCCCAGAATGGGCAAGAGGGAGATAGGACGGTAAGAGGATGGATATTCAAGAGGCTTTTTTGGTTTAGGTATTATTTCGATAATGGTGGTCCAGTGGTCTGGAAAATAGGTAGAACGGAGAGTGGCATTATAATATATATATATATATGTATATGTTTTTAGAGAAATATATATTTTTACTTTCACTTAAGTATGTATGAAATATATAGTAAGGGAAAGTATTTTGATCGTGAAAATTTTCGAACTCCAGTTTTCGACAGAAATACACATTTTAGGTCCCCTGTGTCCAAGTAACCAAGTCCCGAAAAAAGATCTGTGTTTGGGGTAACTCACGAGAAAAAACAAAAAGTCCTATGAAACTGAAATTTATATTTAAGAGAACTATACGCTCGAGATGTTACAGACACTTTTTCTTCAAAATCAGCTGATCGGAAGATGTACTTTCTACCATGCATATTGCACCTTTTTTCGATATTCTTAAAAACGGCTCTAACGATCTTGATAAAACTCTACATGTCGATGTAAAATTTGAAGGGCTTTAATATGTTGTAGGTTTCATTCTGATTTAAACAGTCTGATAGGGCTTAAATGCCGATAGTATAAGTTTTCTTCCTCTAAAGTACCTTTAATTTTGTAGATACTAAAAAAATAACAATATAATTTTGTTATTAATGATAAAAAACAGGTAAATATATAACTTGAACGAATTCGATCACTAACTAAATGAGGAAACTGCAAAAATAGTTTTAATGCATTTTTTTTTAATTTTGAACATAAGAACAGTTATATTGATCTGTAACATACCGTTCGATAGCTAAAGATTTTCGAAAAAAAAATATTATCTTATACAAAAGCTTGTAAAATGTCATGAAGAGTGAAGAAAAGCCGAGAAAACTAACTGATTATTTTAGATAATAATATAATAGATTTTTAATAGAACACATGTTTCTATAGATATTCAATTTACTTAATTCGTTATTAGTTTTACTCATTTTTATCTTTGACTGTACTTGATAATTCTTTAATCGATTTTAACAACGACGGTAAGTGAAAGTCGTGTGTTGTCCGCACCATTTTTTTTTTTTTTTTTGCTTCAGATATGTGGTAGTTTACTGATCATTTATCGTATATTGAAGTTTTTAGTAGCTGTAATGACTTATTCGCAGCCCTGAGAAGCAGATAGATCGATTACTAAACCAAGTAGCAATCAGAGAGACCAATCACACACTTAATCAGTAGCCGAGGCCTAGTTAGCGCTGAATATAATTATCGCTGAGCGAAGTGCCTCGCCAAAGCTTTAACTCGGATTAAATTGCCTTTGACCTATCGCTTACTGATACCTCTTCCTGATTTCACAAGTCATGAAAAAAAAAAAAAAAATCTGATGCTTGCAATACACGACTTTAACTTAGCTCCGTTGTTGAAATCGATTAAAAAAGTTTTAAATAAAGTAAGGGTTCGAAAACGCTTAAAAAATTACACTCGGTTTCTCTGTAGACACGTGTTTTTAATTAAATTTTAATTATTTAATTAATTTCTTCCAGTTTTATAGTTTAGGGTCATCACACCCTACGCCTGTTTTAGTGAGTGGCTACCATTTGGCTGATGGGTCTCACATAACCGGACGTGAGGCGGTAAGGGAACCGCAATTATTTTAAATCCTTGAAAAAAATCTCTCCGGTATTGTTTTTCGAACTTACAACCTTTGGCGTGGGAGAAAAGCGCGATAACTACTCAGCCACGGGCTCCCCTTAACTATTTTTTTTTTTTTTTATTAATTTATTTATATTTACAATCTTTATTAATTAATACATCTAGTAAATTGGCTGTGAGATAAAACACATTAAAAAGACATGAAGAGAAACTGCCCATTGGCAGCACTCCAATAGTTAATCTAAACTAGATGGTCTCGAGGCCATCTTATTTTCAGGAATGGAAGAGAAAGAAATTGAAACTATTTAGATTAGATTTTTATTGTCTTAGGCCAGAGGCCCTTTCTTACAGAAAAAATAATAATTTTTACAATACTTAATGTGCCTTTGTATAAATTGTATGCACTTTTCGTCACTTTTATTACCTTCCAATATTTTGTATATAATTTTTCCATTCCAACAGAATATTATACATTTCTTTTTATATTAAAACAGCTCCCCGGAAAAGTCATTTTATTCCTCACCTATATATATATATATATATAATGCCACTCTCCGTTCTACCTATTTTTCAGACCACTGGAAACTGAATCAAATCACCTTCACTCTACGTCGTAAACCTATGACTTCCTGCCCCATCCCATCCTTTAACAATATCCTACTTACTCCTGTTGAACAGATTCGGTACTTAGGACTCCACCTCGACAAACGCCTAACATGGAATCCTCATACTAGACTGAAACGACAGGAAACTGCTCGTAGATATAGATTACTACAACACTTACTCGACAAACGCTCAAAACTTCCTACTTACTACAAAAAACTTATTTATATAACAATTATCAGGCCTATTTGGACCTATGGCATTGAGCTATGGGGGTCTACTTAACCATCGAATTCCTCTCACATCCAATCTTTGCAGTCCAAAATCCTTCGTAAAATCCCCAATGCTCCTTACTTTGTTACTAATAAAATCATCCATAAAGACCTAACTATCCCATTTGTTGAAGACTTGGACAGTTACAGATATACCTCTTTTCATTCCAAACAACCTGCCCACTCAAACCCGTTTATCCGTGACCTCTCCACCATATCTATTCCCGACAACCCACCGAGGCGCCTTAAAAGAAGATGGCTAAGAGATCTCCTAACATAAATTAGACATTGAAGTGCTACCAATGGGTAGTTTCTTCTCAGGACAACCATGTGTTCTAATCATATATAAAGCCTATTTACTTGTTGTATTTATTTAATACAGTTGTAAATTTCTTTAAATAAATAAAAAAAATTATATTAAAGAAACAAAACAAAAAAACCTATAAACATATTTTTACTCACTTCCCTTGACTTGATAATCAAATTCGTATAAATTGCATATTTAGCCGTTTTTTATCAATGCTAATAAGATGAAATGCTTTTCATTTCAGACTATTTCAATCATTATATCCCATTAAATTATCTATCGATTTCGTAGAAGAATGCAAAATCTATAGTATAATGTAAAACTTTTAGTCAGCTTATGTTATTTGAACAAATTATCGTTTTAGAGTTGAACTAACCACCTACACCAACACAGACCTTCTTTCAGGATTGGGTCAGTTGGACTCGGGTAGCTTTAAATCGTTTATTTTAAAGGAATACTTGAACTTGGAATTTTCAACGATCGCAATACTTTTCCTTACTATATATTCCATATATAGGTAGGTAAAATTAAAAAGTTAAAAATATAACCCTTGTTTTCCTCTAAAACTTCCTCAGTCTTTTACTTCTTGGAATTTCTTTTCTTAGACTACTTCCCTGCATTATATTATTTATTTTTTTCTACTGAAAACTTCAATTTATTAGGAAATTTCATATTTATTTTTAGTTCAACCTTTAGGATCCTCCCTTCAACACAGAATAGATAAGAATATACTTTATTTGTGAAAAACTAAGTTTTGTACAAATTCACTACATTAAAAAAATTATAAAACAAAACCTGAGTCTAGTTTTTCATTACAAAAACAATGAACAAAAGATAATATAGTACTTAATTATGTAATAAAAACCGGATAATACAAATAAATAACAAAAATAGCGTACAAAAGCATATTTATGATTGTATCTCGCTTCGGGACAGTACTTCTTTATGGTTTATCATTTGGAAAAATTAAGTTAGACATTAAAATAATTTTATATGTCAATTGTTTTCTGGTCTTTCTATCAAAGAAATTTCTATAACCAACAATGCGTTCTACTTTACCAAGATCGTGGAAATTAATTTACGGTTTTGAAATTTTGTTCGTAAAAACTATAAACAAAACTACATTTTTTAAAACAGTTTGCACTTCAGTATGTTGGGCATATATTGAGATATTTAAAATAATTTTATTTTTTTGAAATTTCCTAAAAATTTACTAGGTCGTTATATGAAGCCCAAAATTTACTTAAAGTTATCTAATTACGAACAAAGTTAAATGGAGGAAATATAGATATATAAAGATGTATATATGAATAATTAGATAAAGAGACATTTCTCTGAAATTATCGACAATACCTATATATATATAAAATATGGGCGAAGTCCATCATTGAAGAAACAAATTGGAGAATTATTGAATAAAAATTACTTAACTCTATACACATGTCCTCATTGCCAGCCTGCATCACTCATTCTGATATTTATCCTATATACAAGTATACGAGATGTATTTCTTATAGATTTTCGTTTTTTTTTCAATTACTGTTTCTTACTGTTTACTGTATTATGTTTCTTTATAATTGTTTATTATATAATTCAATTATGTATTCACATGCCTTAATTTTTAAAACAGTTCGCACTTCAGTATGTTGGGCATATATTGAGATATTTAAAATAATTTTATTTTTTTGAAATTTCCTAAAAATTCACTAAGTCGTTATATGAAGCCCCAAATTTACTTAAAGTTATCTAATAACGATTCTAAACAAAGTTAAATGGAGGAAATATAGATATATAAAGATGTATATAGGAATAATTAGATAAAGAGACATTTCGCTGAAATTATCGACAATACCTATATATTTTCATAGCATAAAAATAAGCCAAAAATATGCCAACCATACCATTGAAAATAAATTTATTAAGGAACAAAATGACATTAAAATGACTGATATATCTTAAATAGAACGATTGGTATAGACTTTTGTCCTGAAAAAGTACGTTTGGAACCACTGTGCAACGGTATATTAAATATGTATATTACTATTCTTATGTTCACAAACAAAAAAATTCATTAAAAAAATATGTCAGCATGATGGAGGAGTAAACAATAGGAGCTGACCTGCCCACGGCCGAATAGAAGCGGACAGATGAAAACATGAGAAACGTTCACCTCATTAGCTAGATATGTACAATAGATAATAATTTAAACCACTAACCCTCATTATAGTCTCATGTAACCATACTAGAACAATATATATCTATTATATAATACAGTCGTCTATTCATTTGAACACCCAGCCCATCACTGTTTAATTAATTATGATTAGGAGTTCCCTGGAACGCTTCAGGCCTCCCATTCATAAACCAGGACTGTAAAGGGTGAGTCATATTGAACATTCCGATTTCAAAGAGGTGCATAATAAATACAAAGCAAGATGTAATGTAAATTATTTTATTTTTTGAAAGACTATAGAATGCAGTTTTTTTTATTATGATTTAAAAATTATATCTTGTAAATGTCTGCCTATATTGTCCAAACACTGACGGAGCCTTTCTTGGAAGTTGTCCATGACTCTGTTAATGATATTCAGAGGAATAAAATTAATTTCATGGCAGCCTTCAGTTCATCGATAGCTCGGGAACGATGCTAGTACACATTTTCCAAAGAAAAAAAATTGCATTGGGTTCAAGCGATCTGGGGAGCCACCTAATGTCACCTCGCAAGGACATAAGACGGCCGGGAAACATTTGCCTTAGAAATTCCATTGAACGACGAGATGTATGGGCAGTTTGCATTGCTTAACTAAAAATTGCATGTTATGGCGCGTCTGACGGTGCTATTATATATATTATTATATTATATACAGTGCAACATGAATACATATTTAATATAAAATCAAATATTAGTAAGAAAACAAAACTATTGGGTTCGGGATTACCCCACTGCACGACGGGTAATTACTTTTTCAAGTTTTTTAATTTATATTTGGTCTCCGTCTTTCTTTGGTATTTTCGTGGCATCTGAAACACCTTGGAGTAGGTATAAATGAGCTCGTAAAGGTACAGGGCTGAAAGCAGAGAGGCATACAAACAAACTATCGCAAGTTTATTTCATCTAAATCTATCATTATTTATTTATTAAATTCATCTTTATTTATCATTTATTAAATTCATCATTATAAATTATAAATTAAAATTTTATTGTTTGAAGGTAACTGCAAACAGTCGGAATTACCCTACTTAAATCGTCCGTCATTACCTAACAGACACAGTAACGTAAAACTAATATTTTTTTAGGTCAGAATCCCGTGACACACGCTGCAAGTCCTTAAAAACATTATTTAATTAGACGTTAATTCATAAAAAAAATTACAGACTTTCTTTGTCACTCCTAAAATATTATATATCTATTCAATTTTACCCGAAAACTGTATGAAATTGTTTAAAAAAAACAAACATGAAATTAACATACCTTGTACACCAAGAGCGTCGTTGCTTTAACACTCCTGCTTCCGCACTACGTTCGGGTTGACTCACGGTTGCATAACTTGGAATGTCTTATATTCTTTTCCAACATAGCCAAACAAACGTATTCGCGATTACCCCGCGTTTGTAATCACCCCACTCTCCCCTATATTTCATATATAGTTAAGTGTATGAACTAAATTATTATAAATTCCAGAGTACACTGGAGCTGGAGATGGCTATAACGAACCTAAGCGTAGATAAGATTTGTCAAAGATGACATTGGTTGGACCGGAGGGATTAGAGGAGTTAGTGGAGGACTGTCTGCTTTAATTGTGTTAGGCCTCGCTTAGCAGTTGTGGTTCCCCCGGCTGCTTGCCTAATAAAGCTGTAGCATTCACCGCTTTATTGTACTCTGTAATGCTGAATATCTATAAGGCCTGTCAGCAGTCGGGGCGCTAATGGACAGTTCTAAGAGGTCGGGGATCGATAGTTGGTAGTTGTTCTGATATCGACGGTCTACGAATTATAACGTAAAAAATAAAATATGTTGCACCCAATAAACACTAACCGCATTACTTTAAAAAAATCAGGTGCGCACAACAAACGACTTTCGCTAACCTCCTATGTTTGATTTCTGATGTATTTTTCTTAATTTTATCCATGCTAAGTTCAAATCTGTAAGAGTTATATTCCTATCACACTAAGTTTTTCTGCTACACGATTGTATATGCACCTCCTGCAAAAGGGAGGGAAGATATAAGAGGCCCCATTTATAGATGCTTCTAAGGCTAGTTTAAAAGGAGTCCTTCTTCATAATGGGAATAAATATTCATCTATACCTATACTTCAGTCTGTGCATTTGAAAGAAACTTATCAAATCCTGAAAATTGTATTAGAAAACATTGAATAACACACTCACAAATGGATGTTGTGCGGAGATTTCAAGGTCATTGGCCTGTTACTAGGCCTGCAGGCTGGATTCACTAAGATGCCTTGTTTTCTATGTGAGTGGGATAGTAGGGCCAGAGCAAAGGCCCCTAAGAACAGAGTTAAAACCTGGCTCAAAAAACGTGATAAATCCAAGTATGTCGGACCCTAAAAGTGTGTTGCTTCCACCCTTACATATCGAACTCGGGCTTATGAAGCAGATTATTAAAGCTCTGAATCACAAAGACCCTTGTTTTCAGTATTTAGAAAAGAAGTTTTCCAAAGTAACTTCAGAAAAAAAACAAACAAAACGGGTATATTTGTTGGCCCCCAAATCCGCTAGCTTTTTAAAGACCGTGAGTTTGAGAACACCATGAATTCCCTGGAAAAGGAAGCCTGGCTAAGCTTCAAGGCTGTGGTGGAAGGTTTCCTAGGCAACAACAAGGACCCCAATTACCGGAATTCGGTGGAACGCTTGTTGAAAGCTTTCCAAAATCTTGGCTGCCTCATGAGCTTGAAGGTTCATTTCCTTCATTCGCACATAGATTATTTCCCCCAAAATTTAGGGGATTACGGTGAAGAACAAGGTGAAAGGTTCCACCAGGACATAAAAGTGATAGAGCAGCGATACCAGTAGAAATGGAATGCCACCATGTGGCTGATTACTGTTGGAACCTAAAAAGGGACTCTGAAGGTGAAAGAACATCCAGAAAGTCGAGAAAAAGAAAATTCTGCAGCCACTAATTTGTACTTAAATTGGACCAAAACTTCAAAAATATTCTTATTTCATTTAAAACTTATGTAATTAAAGATATTATTTATAAAAAATTTTATTTTACTTGTAATTTTTCTTTAAATTTAAGCATGATCTCGTGGCTCATCTCAGTTGACAGATTTTGTGGAAAATCTGTACGTGATAGAGAAAAACTGACTCTTAAATCAAATTCATCATGGGAAAATATGTTGAAAACACCATTTAAGTTCAAAACATCGATCAAAAGTTTTAATAAATGCAGCATTGTGTAATTAGAGATAAAAAAAAATGTTGAGGAACTAACTAAATTGAATGTCAATAGAAATATGTGTTTTATTAAATAATCTATTATATTATTATGTACAAAGCTGATAAATCTAACTTATTGTCCTAAATCTATTAAAACACATGCTCCTATTGAAACTCTAGTTAGTTAATTATTTTATAATTTATTTGTATCTCTTAATGTTTTTAAAGATTCTTAAAGGCCCTAGCCGGCCCTAACTATGTGAAATCTGCCCCCGCGTGTATAAGAACCAAATTTATACCATTGAGTCACACCTATGAGAAACAACCTTACGCAAATATTTAGCCCCTTAATCCTAACGGGAGGGAAGTTATGGAGGGAGGGAAGAAAAAACAAAAAAAATTGTTTTCTCCTGAACAGCTCAACCGATTGTCACGAAAACAATATATGTTATGGACTTTACAAATAGGTTTCCAAAAATATTTTTCACTAAAATATAGGTCAAAAAACATAAAAAGTTATTTATTCTTTAAATATTGCCTACCTATCTAAATAACCTGAAGTAGCAAAAAAGTACTGGTATTTTTATTTTATTTTTTGAACGATCACTCTATACATCATCATAGTTTTTATAGACTAACATTTTAACTGGTTTTACAGTTTTATCCTAATGATATAAAAATATATATAAAAACTGTTTCGTAGTTACTTATTTGAATTCTTATTCTTAATTTTTATATAAAAAGAGCACATAGTGTTATATTGATATAAAAAAAAAAAAAAAAAAAAAAAAAAAAAAAAATTACATCCTATAGAAGATATTTCTGATATTATAAATAACAGTATTTTTCGCTACTTCAGGATATTTACATAGAAAGTTGATAGTTAAAGAATAAATATTTTTTAATGTTCGTGAAAAACGGAATAGTTCATCTGGGAGACGAAGATAGTGACTTTTTCTCGAACATTTCATGCTGTCAAGTCTGTCATCACTTTTTTGATTAACATATAATATGAAAAAATATATATTAAAAAAATAGTTATAGTTATGTTTTATATAAATATAGCATATGTAATAGTTATCCAAATCAAAAAAATTAAATAAATAAAAAAAATATATATTCCATCCAATATAAGATATTTATAATAATTGGTATAATAAATAGTATGTATGTGGATAGTCTGTAAGTAATATCTAATTACATTACGATCCTACAGCTCTATCTCTGCTCCTCATGCGTGACCAGCTACTACTCAGAGAGCTGAAAAATGCTGCTTTTTTTTATTTTTCACTATTGGGTACATTTTAGATCAACTCGAAAAAAATATATATTGTGCAGGACTCTCTAATGAATCAAATTAGCACAAAATTTTTGGTGTACTAATCCACAATAATTAAGAAAAAAATAAAAATAAAGACTTTTACTCACGTTTTCGAATTTTTTTTTTTTTTTTTTAAACTCTTTTAGAAAACAATTAACAAATATTTTTTTCGTCAAATTCGGTTGATCCGTTCAGAAGAAAAAATTGTTTTTTTTATTTTCACCATGGGGTACATTTACAATAAAATTAAAAAAAAATATTTGTTATGGAGGACCCGCAAATGAAATAAAGTATCGAAAAATTGGAGGTGTACCAAACCATCATAAGCAGAAAATATTTTTTTAAAAATTTCAAAAAATTTTTTGACCAGCATTTTCGTGGGAAAAAATGTAAACAAATATTTTCTTAAACCTATTTGTTAAACCAATAACATATATTTTTTTCGCGAAAATCGGTCGAGCTGTTCAGGAGAAAACAATTTTTTTTGGTTTGGTTTCCCCCCCCCCCTACATAACTTCCCTCCCGTTAGGATTAAGAGGCTAAATATTTGCGTAAGGTTGTTTCTCATAGGTGTGACTCAATGGTATAAGTTTGGTTCTAATACACGCGGGGGCAGATTTCACATGGTTATCCGGCTAGGGCCTTTATTTATTTATTGACGAGCAGATACTCCTATTTTACAAGAATGTGAACAGAAAAAAGAGGAATAACCTAAAAAGATAAATAAATACGAATTTAGGGAGAATTAACAAACAGAAATATAGATTAGTACAATAAATTGGTTATAAAACGGAGCTAAGTGAAAGTCGCGTGTTGCGCGCACCAGATTGTTTTTAAATTTGTTTTAAGAATAAAAATATTTAAGATATGAAAAATATTATAAATAATTTTTTTAAAGTATGGTAAAAGAAAATTGAACAATGTCTAGAGGTTATAGAAGAATAAATATCTACAGAAACCAGACCAATAAAGGAAAAGTAAAGAACAGAAGATTTCTCTTTCGAAGAAGGGAGAGGTATATGGACCCATACCTGGGTAGAGTAGACAAAATCCACTTGGTCAGTTTCGATATGTGGGTATGGACTTGGGTATAACAAAACTTTTGTTCGAGGTAGTAAAACCAGGAGAAGCAATAAATTGTATAGCGTCCGTCGTACAATACATGTGGCATAAAGGGTGGTTTCTTACTTTTAATAAAAACTATAACTATTACATGTAACAAAAAATCTGGTGCGCGCAACACACGACTTTCACTTCCCTCCGTTATTAATATAATTTTAAGAATTTTCAAACAAATTTAGAAACAAAAATAAATTGTTAAAGAATTATTTACATTGAATTTTAAAAGAAATATGTGTTTTACTAAATAATCTATTTTAATACTATCTACGACAATCAGTTTGTTTTAACGGCTTTTCATCACTCTCCGTTAACTTTTACAATAGTATGCATAAGATAATATTTTTCTAAAATTATTAGCATTCCAACGGTATATTATACATGTATATTACTGTTCTTAAGTTCAAAAAATAAAAATTGCATTAAAAAAAATATTGTTGCACTGTTCTTCTTTATTTGAATATCGAATTCGTTCAACTTATATGTTTACCTGTTTTTTAAATTTTCTAAACAGAGGATATGGTGAATTTTATAAAAAAAACAACATTTTTTTAATATTTATTTATTGAGAAATATTACAATCTGTTTCAGAATGAACAATAGTAATAGAGATATAGGACCACATTCATACAATATATACAGAAAATAACGATAAAGTCAAATTACATAAAATAGAAAAAAAATCATTTATATGTACAATAAAATATAACAAAATAAAAAAAAAAAAAAAAAAAAAAAAAAAAAACAAAAAAAAAAAAAACAACAACAAACCTATAATTGAAATAAATACAATGTTGGCAAATAAATAAAAATCATACAAACAAACATAACTATATACAATATTTACAACTGCTAAGGGGACCCCAGACTGGGCTTTTCTCTCCACTTGTGGAGGAAAAAAGCGGAATCCAAGAGATCCCAGCGCCTCTCTCTCAGCCGCATCACTGGTCTTAGCCAGTAGAGGCTGAGTTAGGGCGCAATAGCCACAAACATACAGTACATGAGTGGAGGATCTGACCAGTGTCAGAACTCCAGTATAAATGTTATAGAACGTCGCGGGGCCACTGCCGTTTCAATCTTCTTGGAGGATTGTAGGGGTGGGTGGAGCTGGAGAGGGATTGAGCTAAAGGATTAGGATGATGAAGGAGGTTCCGATGGAAATTAGAAAATTTGGATGGTACCAGATCTAAAATGAATGGAATATTGAGGTCGTGGTGTAAGGTACAGTTGGAAACATAATAGGGAGCATTAACTATTGTTCGTAGGACTTTGGATTGGAAGGATTGAATGCGTTTGATGTTAGAGTATTTAGCTGTCCCCCACAGCTCAAGTCCGTAGGTCCATATAGGTTTCAGTACTGTCTTGTATATTAGTAATTTGTTGTCAACTGTAAGATGAGATTTTCTGTTTAATAGTCTGTATAAATGGCCGAATCTGCGGTTGAGTTCTTTTCTTTTAAGTCTTGTATGTGGGTTCCACGTTAGTCTTTTGTCTAGTAAAAAGCCCAGATACCGGACTGTGTCTGAGGAAGGAAGCGGTATGGAATTGAGTTTAACTGTTGGGCAGGATTTGCGTCGAAGGGTGAAGGTGACGTGTGTGCATTTTCTTTCGTTCACCTTAATACGCCAAGCATTACACCAGTCTTCGACAAGGGAAAGGTGCCTTTGGAGATTTAGCGATGCTGCTTCAGGATCGGAATCGGATGATAAAATGGCTGTGTCATCAGCAAATGTTGCCAGAAAGGTATCGGGATCGGTAGGGATATCGGCGGTATAGAGGATGTAGAGGATGGGTCCTAAGACGCTGCCTTGAGGAACACCGGCCTCAACAGTATAATGTTTGGAAAACTTTAAACCAGAGCGAACTCGGAAGGAGCGGTTTGATAAATAGGACCGGAGGACTAGGTATAAGGATTGGGGTAAATGGGTTTTGAGCTTAAAGAGCAGTCCCGGGTGCCACACCCGGTCAAAAGCTTGCGCTATGTCCAGAAAGGCACCCGAACAATACTCCTTGCACTCAAGGGCGGAGGAAATGTGGTCTACAACTCGGAGTCCTTGCTGAACCGTGGAATGTTGAGGACGGAATCCAAACTGGTGTGAAGGAAAATTGTGAAATTTGGCTAGGATTCGTTTTAATAGGAGTTTTTCGAAGATTTTGGAGAGGATCGGAAGAAGGCTAATAGGTCTGTAGGATGACGTACAGTTGGAGGGTTTACCTGGTTTTAGGAAAAGGATGATAGTCGAGTGTTTCCACAACAGAGGGAAATAGATAGTGCGTAGGATACAGTTATAGATATATGTAAGGAATGTAATGGCTTTAGGTGGAAGTTGTCTTAGAATTTGAGGAGTAAGGAGATCGTATCCAGGGGATTTACGGAAAGGAAGCTTTTTAAGAAGATATTTGACCTCAGAGGGATTGATTGCTTTAGGTGGTAAGGAAATTGATATCGGTGACGTAAGGAACTCTTCAACTATTGCGGTATGGGTTGGATTGAGATCAGAATGAGGAGTGAATACCTTGGAAAGGTGTAGTGCAAATTCCTGGGCCCTATCTTTGTCAGAAGCAGCCCAGGAATTATCACTACGCCGGAGAGGATGGGATATCAGGGGAGATTTTAGGATTCTCTTCGTGACATTCCACAAGGAATTGTCACGAGTCGAGAGAGAGGAGAGGTAGGAATTGTAGGATTGAGAACGGAAGATCGCCAACTCCCGCTTTAATTGTCTAGAATAAAAGTTATAGGAGTGGCGATCTGCTGGGTGGCGGGTGCGTTGCCATAATGTTCTGGCTCGGCGTTTGGTGTGGATTAGGTCTAGGAGGTGTTGTGGTAAATGGTTTTTGTAAGGATTTATTTGGGAGTGCTTGGGAACGGAGGCAGTCCAGGCGGCTTGTTGAATCGAGGTTGTAAAGGAATAGACGGCATCGTCAAGGTCAGTTTGGGTTTTGAGAGTCACTCTGAGGTCAATATCATTGGTGAGGATTTCGCGGAAGAGGTTCCAGTTGATAGGGCCTCTGATGAATGACGGTGGGACAGGTTTAGGCATAGGTGTTAAGGATACATTTAGGATCAGTGGACTATGGTCAGAGGATAGTTCATCAAGGCGAGTTACGGAATAGTTCAGGGAGCCTAATCCGCTGTGGATGAAGAAGTCGAGGATGTCTGGATTACGGTTAGGATCTGTTGGCCAGTAGGTAGGGGAATTGGGAGGTAGGAGATTAAGGCGTCGGGAGTTGAGTGCAGCCTGCAATGTCCGTCCACGAGTATTTGTGGTCCTGGAACCCCATTGTTGGTGCTTGGCGTTTAGGTCTGCACCCAGAATAAAGTGATTCCCCAATGAGTTGAGGAAGGATCCAAATTGGGTAATGGAAATAGAATGTTTAGGAGGGCAGTATGCTGATGCGATGACGAGTTGAAAGGAAAAGGTCTTGATTATAACAGAGGTGGCTTGAAGGAAGTCGTGGGCGGGAAGTGGGTGTAAGTGATGGGAGAGGGATCGGTGGACAATGACTGCAGTACCGGCATGGGCTTTGCCGTCTGGATGGTCTGTCCGGTATGTCGTGTATTCAGGTATTTTGAAGTACTGTTTAGTGGTTAGTCTAGTTTCAGTAATGAGTGCAACATCAACGTTTTTGTCTTGCAGTAAGGCTGTAAGTTCGTCAGTGTGAGTTCTAACACCATTCGCATTCCAAAGGAGAATGGATAAGGAATTAGGTGAGGTCATTTATGGTTTTTGTAAGGCAGGAATGAGATTTGATACTAGGTTCGTAAGGAGTGATATTAGAGGCATAACAAGGGATTTGATTTCGGAGATAAAGGATGTCATCAAACTGGTAAGGTCTGTGGCGTTTGAAGGAGGAGGAATATGAGAGATTTGTTGTGGATGAGGATTTTTAGGATTGATTATGTTTTGAGGAAGAGGTATTTGTTGAATGGACTGAGGATATTGAGGTACATTTTGCAGTTCCGGCAGGGCCTCGGCTTCAGTACATTGGTTCCCACCTCCAAGTAAGTGGGCAAATGATACATTGGCATCGATTATTTTTGAGGGTTCTCTTCTAGTTTTTGTCTGTCTTGCTGTTTCATCCAGTACTTGGGGTGATTGATACCTGGTCCTTAGTTCCTTATAGATTTGGCATCCTTTGTAGTTGGCCGGGTGGTCCTTGAGGCAATGAGCACATACAGCGGGTCTTGACTTTGGTTTTGTACATTCCACAGACTTGTGCTGTTCACCGCATTTCACGCAGCGTGGTATGTGATAACAGTAACTTTTGGTATGACCATACGCCTGACAATTGTGACACTGAACAATTTCTCTCTTGGTGTAAGGTTTTTCGACTTTTACACTTGTATAGTACAGTCTTTTTAGATCGTAAATTTTTTCTACCTCTGACAATGGTTCCAGGTCAACAAAGAATAGAGGAAGTTGAACTCTATCTTTTATGACATTAGTGACTTGGCGCACTTTGTAACCCATCTCTATAAGTTCTTCTTTAATAGCTTCAACTGGTGTAGAAGAATGTAGATTTCTGATTACAACTCTAAGAGATCTCTCTTGGCGTAGCTGGTAAGTATGGAAATCCGCTTTAGTATCAGTTAGATATTTCACTATTTTTCTATACGTCTCGGCGGTGGTCGGTGATATTTTGGTGTCATTGATTCTACTGATACAGTAGTAGCTGGTGGAGTCGGTAATTTTATTCAATTGAGCACACAACAACTGAAAATTTTTAATATTTTTGACAAATATCGGTGGAGGCCGTGGTTCACTGGGTGTAGGAGCAGATTCCATGTTTTCTTTTTCATTATGTAGAATTTGAAAAGGATTTGGAGTGAAAAACGGAGATTCATCAGTCATCTCTTGTGACGATGTGCCAGGTTGTGGTTCAGATTCGGTATTAGTACCTGAAGGGGTTTCTTGCTGTTTTAATTTTTTATTAGTATCACGGCGGGGTCTTTGTTTTATGGGAGACGTGATTGAACCACTAGATCTAGATCTTTTAGTTGATGCTTTGGAGGACATCACTTGGTGAAAATGTCGCATTTCATGTGAAGAAGATAATGAGATAATAACTAGATGTGGGAAATAAAACAATAACTAAAGAAAAGAAAAAGCAATCCCGGCCTTGCCGAGCTACTGGCAATCAGCTGATGTGAAGAGGCCACCCAGCATCCACTTCACACTGCAAATTGTAACAAAACCCACCGCTCCTTGCTCCAACACCCACTGCTGCTGCTATCCCGAAGTCCGGTGAGGCTTCCAAGACTGTACTGAAGCGAACTCCAACTGAAAAAGCAAGAAATCCAAGAGACGACCCGAATGATGACTGCCACACTCACGCGCATGCGCAGAACTCGTAAAAAAAAAAAAAAAAAAAAAAAAAACAACATTGACGTTAGTTTATAGGAAGAAAAATATTGAAATATCGGCAGTTAAACCCTGCCAGATTATTTTAAACAGAATGAAACCTACATGATATTAAAGCCCGTATAATTTTACATCGATGCAGCGAGTTTATTCAAAATCGTTATAGCCGTTTTTAAGAAAATCGTAAAAAGGTGTAAATTGCGTAGTATAAAGTGACTCTTCTGGTTAGCTGATTTTGGTAAAAAAAACTTGCTATAACATCTCGGGCGTATAGTTGTCTCAAATATGAAATTTCAGTTTGATAGGACTATTTTTTTACGCGCTGTACGTTCACACACAAAACCCATACCTTTTTTCGGGACTTCGTCATTTGGACCTAGGTGACTCTAAAAGTGTATTTCTGTTGAAAACTGGAATTCGAAAATATTCACGATGGCAATACTTTCCCTTACTATATAGTTCATATATAGGTAAGTATAAGTAAAAAGAATAATGAGAAAATAAAATTTGCTAACCATAATCAATGTAGTCTTGGATTTTGGACTTTGTCTATTAATATAATATCTGAGATTGGGCAGAGAAAGAATTTTGGGTATGAATCAAATATTCCCATCAATTAATATATTCTCGGACCTTAATGTAATGTCTGCAAAAAAATGATGCATGGTCTTAATTATGAAGAAACTGTATTTTAGACGGAATGATCAAGTCGGGAAGATTGACCACCGTTTTTCTACAAGATTGAAAAAATACTATAGCTTAGTTGTGCCAAGACCATAACATAGTTGGACGACACACCAGACATGTCATTCCATTGCTACTGTTTACAATAATATTCCTCTGAATTTTCTATATTCTCACACAAATCGTCCAAAGTATTGAAGTTATAACCAAAATGTTAAAATATGTGCGAAATCCAGGATTGAAGAAAAAATTCCTGAATCATTGAATCAAAATTACTAATCTGTATAGACATGTCGTCAATGCCAGCCTGCGTCACCCATTCTGATATTTATCCTGTATACATATATATGTATTCCTTATTTTTTTTTTGGTTTTGTCAATTACTGTTCAATTACTGTTATGTTTCTTTATAAATGTTAATTATATGATTCAATTTTATCAGATGATGCTGTTGTGGGTGTCCTCAATTCCGCCTAACCAGGTTTAATTAGATTAAGCATCTTAAACGAGTACTGGCATAGCACTGGCTCGGAACCACCATTTTATTTCTCCAACGAAGGAAGGCAAATAAAAAGTTAATGAGGATCGTGCCATTTCTGGTTCGACATCTGACTCTAATAACTTCACGAATATCAAACCGAACAAAGAACTAAAAATATAGATTTTCTGATCATCGTCCTAAGTTTTCTTTTGGTTCAATATTTTGTAAGATACGTTTTTGGCCGTTTCTAAAAGAAGTTGAATTTATTTTACTCATTCATACATTTCGTATGATACATGAAAATGTATTTGTTTATAGATACTTGCGAATGACCATTGAGGTCGAAAAATTTAATAATAAAAAAAAAAGATAATAATAATAATAGGCTTAGCGAACCCGAAGGTTCAATGCCAATACCATCAAATTCCGCCTACACAGACTCGTCCAATGTTCACCATTCAAGCCCAAGCTCCCGAGATCAGCCTTAACGCAATCCTCCCATCTCCGCTTCGGCCTACCTTTCGGACGCCTACCAGTCGGATCAGCAAATACCAACTTTCTCGGAATCCGCTCGTCATCGAGCCCAACAACTTTACTTGTCCATTTGAGTCTCCGCGATGCAAAACATTGTACGATACGAAAATAAAATAAATTATTTTGGAAACCGCCAAAAATATATATCATACAAAAATATGGATAGAAAGTGATTTCGTTTTTCTGTTCGAATAATACATCATCTAGGTAGTATGAGAAATGCTTCTATAAGTTATCATAAATTATTTTAAAAACAATAATAATATTCTACTATAGTCAGGATTCGAACCCGGGACCTGGAGAACAATAGACTATTGCACTATCTACTAGACCACGGCGCATCTTATATAAAGTGTGTATATATACATACAGATCATCTTTTTTAATCATCCATTAAAAAAAAAAAAGTGATCCTTTAGCCCCTTTATCGTTTTACTTAAAAATGCTTTTACCAATAGCTGAAAAAATTACATTTAAAAATATATTTCTGTAATTAATTAACAAAACTAAGTAATTTGGTTTCCAGAAGTAAAATAAATTGCAAGTTGCTGGCTGATAGACGACAAATTGAAGTAATTATGCTGACTACGATGGCTCTAACATGAACAACTTTGTTTCGGGCTCACCTCGCCCCATAATGAATTCAATCCTAGGGTTATAGTATAATAATAATAAAGCGAAATTCAAAACAGGACATGAATTAATAAATTAATCATCAATTGATTAACAATTATTATCATATTGAATTTATGAATTACGTGCAAAGTGATATAATGAATTTCTTCTTTCACTTCAGTTATTGATTTGCAACTGCCAGCAGTGTTGTGACAATTAGCAAATAGGATAAAATAATAACATGTCAGGCATGAGGAAGGACTGTACCCAGCATCGATTTTTTATGTATGGTGTACAGTATTTTTTAAATTATTAAAGTCTTTATTTTATTTCAGAGTGTTAATAAGGCTATCATTAGATGATTAGGGACCATTTGGAGAATTCATAGCTTGAGTAAAGTAAGCAAGCGTTTGGAGAAGGCTCAAAAGGGGCTGGATAAGATTGAAATCTAATGATTTTTTTTTTTATTATTTGTTTATAGTAATTTTCAACTGTTTTAAAGAACACAATAAGTAAATATGTAGAATGAAAAAAAAGTCATGAAAATGACTTGAGAAAGAAGTACCCAGTGGTAGCACTTCACTAATGAAATGTGAAAAAAAAAAAAAAACGAAAGGAGAAAACATTAGAAATATATTTCTAGGTAAATTTATTTTATATTTAAATTAGATCTATAACATAAATATTTTTGGAAAGATAAAAAAAAGAAAGAAATAATTAGCTACTAAAAAAAAATATTTTTAATCGTCTATGTAAATTGAGACATTGACATTATACATTATTCATTTTTTTTTATTCAAACCAATATACCTAGCGACAAACTGTTAATTAATTTATAATTAGGGGAACAATTAAATAATAAAACAGCTGAAAGCTCCTTCTAGCGTATCACCCTCTTGTCTTTTGTATGAAATTTCGGTTTCATGCGGCTGTACATTTTAGCACTAGAATTACCTATTTTCGGGACTTGGCTATTTGGGCTCGGGGTGTATATTTCCGTTGAAAACTGGAATTTAAAAATTTTCAAGATCGCAATACTTTCTCCTAATATATATTCCATATACAGATAAGTGAAAGTAAAAATTATAAATCAAAATGATACTATTTTGAATCTTAGAAAAATAAAGTTGGATTTATGACAGTAATAAAAAAAAACAAAAATAAGTTCAATTAGGTCAATCCATTCGAACTTATCTATCAAATGTGGCTCAATATATATATATATATATATATATATATATATATATATATATATATATATATATATATATATATATATATATATATATATATATATATATATATTTTATACAATTAGGGTTTAAATATTATCCGCAGAAACTCGGATTTTAAGAGATCTTTTTCAGATACCACATAAATAATTTTTAAATGGAAATATCTCAAAAGCTTGTTAATTATAGAACTTATAGACCTTAAACCGATATATGATGTCTTAATGTAGCCAAAACTTTAGTGACTGGGACTTAACTGGTCTCGCACATTTATGGATTGAACTACTTATGGAATTCAGAAAGGGATTAATACGGGTGACGCTAGTTCCTTTCACTGGCTGCCATCCGGACTATTTTTACTTTCACTTACTATAATAGTAAGGGAAAGTATTGCTATCCTGAATTTTTTTTAATTCCAGTTTTCAACGAAAATACAAGTTTTAGGGTCCCCTGAGTCCAAATAACCAAGTCCCGAAAAAAGGTATTTTTTTTTTTTTTTTTTTTATTGTAGGGGAAAATCTTTCATAAGACGAAGTGGGCTCTTGAATCCACAACAGTGTGAGATTCTTACTCACTAAAAACCACCTACATTCGCTGCGATGTCACACCGCGGGACTGCTTGCAGGCATTACTTCGCGGTGGACAGGATGGCTAAGCGCCTACTTCTCTACTGCATACTTCTCGGTACTTGACCTAAAATACAAGTTTTAGGGTCCCCTGAGTCCAAATAACCAAGTCCCGAAAAAAGGTATGTGTGTGTGTGTGTGTGTGTGTGGTAACTCCCGGGCATAAACGAGTAGTCCTATGAAACTGAAATTTCATATTTAATAGTACTATACGCCTGAGAGGTAACAGAATCATTTTCATCAAAATCATTTGACCGAAAGATCTACTTTATACTATTCATTTTGCACCTTTTTACAATTTTCCCGAAAACTGCTCTAAAAATGTTGATTAAACTCCGTATGTTGATGTAAAATTTATTGAACTTTAATAACATGTAGGTTTAATTCTGATTGAAATAGTATGACAGGGATTAAATGCCGATATTTAAAATTTTTTTTCATCTAAAGTACCTTTAATTTTGTAGATGCTAAAAAAATATCTATATTATCTTTTTAGCATTGATAATTAATAGCCAAATATGCAAATTGAACGAATTTGATATACAACTTAAGGAGAAAACCGAAAAAAAACAATTCTTTGTTTTTGAACATAAGAACAGTAATGTACATGTATTATACACCGTTGGAAAGAGAAAGATTTTAGAAAAAATATTATCTAATACACAAACTTGTGAAAGTTAATAAAGAGTGATAAAAAGTCGATAAACCTAACTGATTATTTTAGAATATAATATAATAGAGTTTTTAATAAAACACATGTTTATATGTTAATTCAATTTAATTAATTTATTAATGGTTTCACTCATTTTTATCTATAGCTGTATTTGAAAATTCTTTAATAGATTTTTAAATCGGTTTTTAAGTCGTGTGTAGCCCGCACCAGATTTTTAAACTTCTAACAGTAACAAAGCTTCATTCCTTGTAAATTTTATAAACCAACTTGGTCGTTTTAACTGCTTTAATTCCGCTTGGATGAATGCAGAGAGATGAAATACAAGACAAGGCTTTAGGGTTAAATTAAGCAGATACTTCCTTGTAAGTTATTCTCCTATATAGATCACCATAACAATAGATAAAAATAATCCATACTATGCTATATTGTTTGCTTTGTTTATTCGCTATTTTTAGAATTACAGCTTGATGAATTAGAATAACAAAAGACACAAAAACAATGTTAACTTATCTCGAAATATATTTCGGGAATCTTTTACTTTAAAATTTATTTTAAAAGGCTTAATATAGTTTTATTTTATGCATTTATTACAGACTTTTTCTTTTATGGTTTTTCTTTAAAACATTTTCAAATCATGATTGAAGAAAATAAATTTCACTTTCACCTACTTATATTTTATATTTACTCACTTTTAAATTAAACAATGAGCAATAGTTAACCATTACCAACCAACAAAAAAAAAATACTTCAATTAAAATTGTCAATTATGCATAGTAAGACTCTTATAATGACAATAAAACTTGCATAATATTAAAGCCCATTTTGTTTTACATCAATACAGTGAGATTAGAGAAAGCGTTGATTTCTAAAAGATACAAAATTCATGTTTTATGAAATTGATAATGTGTCATATTTACTCTAAATAAAATCCACTTTATAGAACTATTTTGTAACTTTAATAGCTCTCGGCAAAGAGTATTTAACTTTTCATGTTATTATAAATAAACTGAGACTCGTTAGAAAACTATGAATCTATAAAAAAAAAAAAAAAAAAAAAAAAAAAATGTTATTTGGAACTATTTCAGATAACTATTAACAACTATTTTTCTAGTTAATCCGTTTAGGAGAATATTTATTTAACTTTGGAGTTCACTTGCGATAAAATTGAAAAAAATATATATTACGGAGGACCCTCCAATAAAACAAAGTAGCGAAAAATTAGAATTGTACCAAACCATCATAACCTGAAAATATTTTTTGAAAAATTCAAAATTTTGACTTACTTTTTCGTGAAATTTTTTTTTTAAAATTTTGGGTTGTGTCACATAAAATTTCCGTTTTCAAGTTAAAGGATTTTTATGAAAAATACGATATGAAAACAAGATAATTTTATTCGAAGTATTTACCTTCTTTTTCTACACATTTTTCCCAATGTGACACCAACTTTTTTATCCCCGAACTAAAAAACTCTGAGCTTTGAAGTAAAACAAAATCAGAAAACGCCCTTTTACTTGATCATCATTTTCAAAAAGTTTTCCTTTGAAAAAGTTGTCTGAATTCCTTGAACAGGTGGTAATCTGTTGGAGACAAGTCGGGAGAATATGGTGGGTGCGGAAGAACTTCGTAGCCCAGTTCTTTAAATTTTTGCACGGTATGTTTTTAAACATGGGGTCTAGCGTTGTCGTGTAAGAGTATAGGACCCTTCCGATTTACCAATCCAGGTTGTTTTTTAAATAATTTTGTGTGCATTTGGTCGATTTCATTGCAGTACGTTGTAGAGGTAATGGTTTCACCTCTAGGTAAAAAGGAATAATGAATTATCCCAGCCATGGACCGTCATACTGTAACCATCGGTATCCCCAGCTGAAAACTTAGCAAACCAACGGCGAATGGTCCGTTCATTAACACTCCCTTCCACAAACGCCTTGCAAATATTTCTAGCGGTCTCAGCTGCTGAATGGCCGAGTTTAAACTCGTACAAAAATATTACTCGTAAATCGCGTGTTTCCATGTTCATATTTGGAGGTATACTAAAAATTGGGTAATTAATTGGGAATCTAATGTTTATAATACAAAGGTAGAGGATTAGTAACTGTTTACTGTAAATATGTAAACATTTCATTGTATTTCAGAAATTACAAAAACGGACATTTCGTGTGAAACAACCTAATAATTTATAAACTGTTGTAAAATTCATAACAAATATATATATATATATATATATATTTTTTTTTTTAAATCGGTTGAGTTGTTCAGGAGAAAACAATTTTTTTTCTCTCTCCATATCTTCCCTCCTGTACCCATTAAGGGGCTAAAAATTTGCATAAGGTTGTTTCTCATAGGTGTGAATCAATGGTATAAATTTGGTTCTGATATACGTAGGGGCAGATTTCACATGCTTATTCTACTATGCCCTTTAACGAAAGTTTCTATATTATACATTCAATGGAAATATTTTTGTTGTGTAACATTTCATTTTAGAACCTATTGTTTTGGACCTATATAGGTTTAAATAAAATATTTCACCTTTTGTCAACATTTTTTAAGTGTTGGGAATTTTTAATACCCTTTATCTCAGCCAGTGTTTCATTGGTCTATAATTTGACTACAGTTAATCATATGTATCATCTGTACGCATATCATAGCAGTCTCAGAGAAAAGCCGTGGAGACGTATTTTTTTTGTATTCTACGTACTTGAAACATATTTAGAGAGAGAGAGAGAGTCTTGGTCGATTACAAAAGGTGTTTATTGATAATAATGAACTAATAACTAATGAAAACATTGTTTCAATATTTCATCGAACATAGAGAATGAAACCAACAGCTAAATTATAGTATTTGTATTGGAATTATTTTATTTGGTTATTTCATTTTATTTTTTACTTATTTAATTGTTTTCATTCAATTTTTACTTTCACTTACTATATGTAAAATAGTAAGGGAAAGTATTGCGATCGTGAAAATTTTCGAATTATAGTTTTCAACGGAAAAATACACATTTTAGGGTACCCTGAGTCAAAATAACCAAGTCCCGCAAAAAGGGAGACGATAAAAAACCTTTTTTATCCAAATGAGTTTGCAACTTTTTTTTTTAGATTTTCTCAAAAACGGTTCTGACGATTTTGATTAAACTCGCTATATCGATGTAAAATTTAATGGGATTTAATATCATGTAGGTTTTATTCTGATAAAAATCGTCTGACAGGGCTTAAATGCCGATATTTTAAATTATCTTCCTCTAAAGTACCTTTAATTTTGTCGATTCTATAAAAATAACTATATTATCTTGTTACTACTGATAAAAAACAGGTAAATATATAAATTGAATGACTTCGATACCCAACTAAAGAAGAAAACAAAAAAAAATATTTTTTTAATGCAATTTTTCGTTATTGAACATAACAGTAATATACATGTATGATATACCGTTGGAAAGCTTAATATTTTAGAAAAATATTATCTCATACACAAGCTTTTAAAAGTTAATAGAGAGTGATAAAAATCCGATAAAACTTAAAAATCCGATTTTGTCCGCACCAGTTTTTTTTTTTTTTTTTTGATTTTTGTATTTAAATTTTCACCAGCAATAAAAAAAAAATGTACAAAATATATTATAGATAATAAATAGCACCTTGTTAAAGAATGTATTATAAATATAAAAACAAAATGAATGTCAGAAGAAAAACCTGTTATATCAAAATTGACGAGTCTATATCAGATTTCGTTATACCATTCATTTCCTTGTATGTTGGAGAAACATAATATTTCTTTTTCACAAAGTAATGCTATTGACATCAACAAAATGACAAATGATTTATGTCAGTATTTCGAGAACTGAAATGCTCAATAAGCTTATTAATAATAACAAATATATTTTTTTCGAAATTTATGTTTATGTCAATAAATGAATTATTCATTATAATTATTGATGAATAATTACTGGATATCACTTATTTCTAATAGGATGAATAATAAATATAGCTTAAAGCACTTACGTATTGATAATATAGTATTCTGCACAGAACTACAGTGCTTTACAAGATTGATACCAAACCACTTAAAATTTCTAAAATCACTTAAGTGTGGCAATACAGCTACTGCAACAATTATTTTACACTAAATTTAATGAATTTTGAAGAGATAGGACGGAACTTGTATAAAAAAAAAAAAAAAAAATTCTGGATGAAAAAAAACAATCTAGACATTAAACCATTATACTTGAAATATTAGGGGCCAACACTTTCTAGGAGTAAAAAAATTAGAAACATTTTATTTAATATCTCTGGTTCTAGTGAAGGTATAAATATAAGTTTGGTGGCAAAATTACCCTATTTAAAAGCGAAATATTAAAAAAAAAAAAAAAATCAGCAGATTAAATTATTTAAGTTTTATGCTTGGCAACGACTCTAAAAATAAAAACAATTTCGTCAAAACAGTACTTTTAATAATTATTCTTAAAAAATGCTTTCATCACTCCTAAAAAGTAATCTTATTCTGAGTATAGCATAACCTACATGTTTTTATGTAAAACATAATTCTAGTGTTTTGCAAATAATATTAAATGTTAATATGTTCAAATAAATAAAAAGTCAATATCGATGTTATATTTGGGGGGATTTCACCACATATTGGTGACCCCGACGTGATATCTCCGAATGTATCGGTACCGAATACTTCTCGCGTTTTCGTCAGGGACGACACAATACGGAAAGCCCTATCAAGGCCCTTTTCGAGTAGTAAACACAAGTATAACACTATTGATCGGCATGGAAAAGAAGAGGACATATCGATTGATAGATTGATACGATATCTAGTATTACACTTTGACAAACGTCTTACTTGGAACCCTCATACAAGACTGAAACGACAAGAAACTGCCCGACGTTTTCGACTACATCTACACTTACTGGACAAACGGTCAAGCCTTCCTCACATGTTCAAAAGCCTCATCTACATGGCTATCATCAGACCGATATGGACGTAGGGAGTAGGCATTTGGGGCTCCACTAAACCATCAAATTCTCCTCGTCACAAATCTTTACAATAAAAAATCCTCAATGTTCGCTATTTAGTCACTAACAAACTCATCCATAAAGACTTTAATGTTCCCTATCTTGCTGACTTGGTGCAAACCGGATACCTCTCCTTTCATGACAAACTCCATTCCTACTATATCAGACTAGTTTCAATCCTTGGTTTATCTATCCGAGGCGTCGGAAAAGAAGATGGCCCCGAGACCTTCTAGTTTAGCATAGTTTTTGAAGAACTGCCAATGGGTAGTATTCCTACATGTGAATCATGACAGTTTATCCTACATCACATTCACTGAATGTATTTTATTATACAGTTGTATAATATATTTTATAAATATATTAAAAAAAAATCAAATATCGAATTTCAATTTCGAAAGAATCTTCGTTTTAGAAATACACTTAACATAGCATATACATACTTGGAAAATACAAACATTTACTTATTATACATGCTTTTAGATCTCAATGGACCGCTGTGATTTCCTCTTCCTCAAGAGGAATAAAATAGGATATTAGGAAGGAGAGAGTTATTGCCGTGCAAACAAATATATAGCAGACGTTGTGAAGAGTTATCAGAGAAGTCCCTCTCCAAGCTCTCCAATCCCCTTCCATGTTCATGTTTCATTGTTGTTGGCCCCCTTGTTGTTCTCTTCCGTGTTGTATTGGTCTTCGCTCTGCTGTAGGTCCCTCTCCAAGGATTTCCTCTCGCTGGGATCGTATTCAATGGTCAGATCGCTGGGGTTGAGTATTGTCTGGACTAATCTCTGGGAACAATGTCTTGGGGGATTCTATAAATGTTTGCATTATATCGTTATGAGTATATCTAATTGCCCGATATATTAATTTATAAATGGTCGTTATAACATTGAAATATTTCTGATATATTTATTATTTAATATTCATTATTTATTATATAATATATTATAGAAAACATTGGGATACAACAGTGTAGTCCATCAACTTTATATCGATTTTAAAAAGGCTTATGATTCAATAGACCGTCAAAAGATATATAACATCATGATTGAACAGGGAATACCTAGAAAGTTAGTAAACGTAGTAGAGATGTGTTTGTCGGAAACATTCCATAAAGTTAGAATTGGTCATAATTACTCCGAGAGATTTGAGGTGCGATCGGGTTTGAAACAGGGTGACTCCCTTTCACCTGTGTTATTTAATATAGCTTTAGAATATGTCATAGAATAGGTTATGTGAACCGAGAAAGGTTTAAATATGGGTGACAAGATTCCTGTTTGGGGGTATGCCGATGATTTAGTACTGCTAGGTGAAGACACGGAAACCATACAACTAAATACAAGTGTGTTAATAAAAACCGGTAAAAAAATAGGACTAGAATTAAATACCGATAAGACGAAATATATGATTAGTAGCAGAAACGGTGGCGGTCTTGGTGATATTGATGTATCAGGGGATACTTTTGAACACGTAGAGAAATCCAAGTATTTAGGTTCAATGATAACAAGAAAAAATGAAATCCAGGAAGAAATAAAGTCCCGGTTAAAGGTGAGAAATGCATGTTATTATTCAGTTGCTAAATTACTTAGCTCGCTGCTTCTGTCTAAAAACTTAAAGGTTAGAATTTATAAAACTATTATTCTTCCGACGGTTCTTTTCGGATGTGAAACGTGGCCGCTTACTTTGAAGGATGATCAAAGCCTTAATGTTTTCGAAAATAAGGTATTGCGTAAAATATTTAGTACGAAGAGAAATGAGACCGCTGGGGAGCTTAGAAGGTTGCATAACGCGGAATTGAGGAACTTGTATCAAGTGAATATAATTGAGTTGATAGCATCGCGGAGATTCAAATGGGCGAGTAAAGTATTTGGGCTCGATGAGGAGCGGATTCCGAGAAAGTTGGTATTCGCTGATCCGACTGGTAGGCGTCCGAAAGGTAGGCTGAAGCGTCGATGGGAGGATTGCGTTAAGGCTGATCTCGGGAGCTTGGGCTTGAACGGGATGGTGCCCGAATGGGAGGATTAAAATTAATTCTAACAAATCCCACCAGATAACCTTTACCCTTCGTCGTAAACCAATGACCTCCTGCCCCACAGTATCCTTTAATGACACTTCACTAGCCCCTGTTGAACAGATTCGATACCTAGGACTGCACCTTGACAAACGTTTAAGTTGAAATCCCTATACAAGACTGAAACGACAAGAAACTGCCCGACGTTTTCGACTACTTCAACACTTATTGGATAAACTCTCTAACCTTCCACTTAATTACAAAAAATGTATTTATATGACCATCATAAGACCGATATGTACTTACGGAGTAGAGCTATGGGGTTCTACTAAACTATTGAAATACTCTCATTTCCAATCCTTACAATCCAAAATCCTTCGGAAAATCCTCGATGCTCCTTATTTTGTCAAAAAAAAAAAAATCATTCATAAAGACGTTAATATTCCATTGCGGACTTAGCCCGGAACTAGGTACGATTCCTTCCATGAAAAACTCCATTCCCACTACAATCCATTACTTTCAGTCCTTGCTTTCTCATCGATCCCTCATAATCCTCCGAGGCTTCAGAACAGAAGATGACCACGAGACCTTCTAGTTTAGAATATTTTTAGAGTGCTGCCACTGGGTAGTGTCTCTACGTGTATTACATAAAAGTTTCCTATATTACCATTACATTTACTTGATGTATTTTTTTTTTAAATACAGTTGTAGATATCAATAAATATGATTTGAAAAAATGTTCACTTATTATTTAATATTCCTAAAGTTGCTAAATTCCTGAAGAAAAGAACACATTTTTTTTATAATTCCTCATTAGTGCCTTCAAACCCAGTTTATAGTAGGCTTGAGGTTCCTCCAGATCCTCAGAGGTAGCATTGTGTCTAAGCTAGAGTTTAAGTTAACCATAGTGTACTAATTGAGAGCGTTTTGCTTTTACGTACCTACATATGAAAAATATAGTCAAAGAAAGTATTGTGATCGTCAAAATTTTTCGAATTCAAGTTTTTATTGAAAATACAAATTTTTAGATCCCCTGAGTCTACATTAAAATGCAACTCAAAAAATAAGGGTGTGTAATAAGTCTAGCCAAAAAAACAAACGTTATACTAAACCGGAATCCTATATTTCAGAATCGTACATGCCTGAGAAGTTACAGCAACCTCCGAAAAACCGAAATTTTTTGCTGTTCACACTTTATACCACCCACTTTTTTTTTCTCAAATACAGCTATGACGATTCTGATTAAACCTTCTATATAGATGAAAAATTTTTGACCGTATTTTTTTTCCCTTGAAGTACCTTTAATTTTATAGATTTGAAAAAATAAACATATTTTCTAATTAGCATTGAAAAAAATAGGTAAATGTAAAATTTGAAATAATTTGATAACCAACTAAATGAGAGAACTTATTAAATATCATATTTAATATTTATCGGTTAGTTATATATATGAATGTTTTTATAACATAATAGAGTTGTATAACACGTTACGTTTTATATATATATATATATATATATATATATACTTTCACTTACTATGTATAGTAAGGGAATGTATTGCGATCGTAAATACACGGAAATACACGTTTTTAGCCTGAGTCCAAATAACCAAGTCCCGCCAAAAGTTGTGTATGTGTGTGTGTGTGTGTGTCTGTGTGGTAACTCCCGGAAAACGAAAACGAAATGTCCTATGAAACTGAAATTTCATATTTAGGACAATTATACGCCCGAGGTGTAACAAAAACATTTTCATGCATATTGCACGTTCTTATGATTTTCTCAAAAACGGTTCCGACGATTTTGATTAAACTCGCTATATCGATGTAAAATTCAATAGGCTTTAATATCACGTAGGTTTCATTCTGATTAAAATAGTCTGAGGGGGCTTAAATGCCGATATTTTAAATTTTCTTATCCTAAAGTACCTTTAATTTTGTTGATTCTATAAGAATAACTATATTTTCTTGTTACCACTGATGAAAAACAGGTAAATATATAAATTGAATGAATTTGATACCCAACTAAAGGAGAAAACAGAAAACATATTTTTTGAATGCAATTTTTCGCTTTCGAACATAAGAACAGTAGTATACATGTATGATATACCTTTGAAAAGCTAAAGATTTTAGAAGAAATATTATCTCATTCACAAGTTTTTAAAAGTTAATAGGGAGTAATGAAAATCCGATAAAACTAAGTGATTTTTTTAGATAATAATATAATGGATTTTTTAATAAATCACATGTTTCTATAGGAATTCAATTTAATTAATTCTTTAATAGTTTCACTAATTTTTAGCTCCAACAGTATTTGAAAATTCTTTAATCGATTTTTAAAACGAAGGTAAGTAAAATCGTGTGTTGCTCGCACCAGATTTTTTATAACTGTTTCTAAGTTTGTTAGCATATTAATCCCTATTTAAGTGCTTTACTTCCGAGAGCTAACAAAAAAAAAAAAAATAAAAATAAAAATAATGAAGACTAATGGTTCATGATACCTTGAAGAATTTTCAAACGTAATAAGTTACAAAATTGTTGAATGGTTAAACAAAGTGAGGAAATGTCGCCTCTCTGATTCGAAGTAATGTTGTTTATTTTAAATGTAAAAAATGAGAAAAAAATAAGGAAAAAATGTTTAAATAAAGTCTTATCTCTTGGAATGTCATTTCTAATTTTAAAGCGAAATTCTCTGAAGATATAGGTAAAAAGAGTGAATTAATTACGTCTTTAAAAAAATTACATTATTAATTAAATTCTTCTAAAGTCAAGACGATGCTAAATTGAAATGCTAAGTAATAATAATAAAAAAGGAGAAAAATAATTAATGATTTCTGGTCTTTACTGATTAACAATTTGTTGATATAAGACTGATTATTGGGGGTTTTGTACATTAACAATACAAAATAACTATATTCTAAAAGTTAAAAATCTACCAAACAATAGACTGCCATATTTCATAAATGAGGAAGTAATCACACAAAATATTTTCTGGATTAAACATATAAGAGAACTGGCTGAAAAACATAATATTTCTATTGACATTCAACTTAACAACAAATATAACTGGGCTCTAATCTTACAGCAATTTAGGGAATCTCTGACAAGTATTTATAGATCAAAATGTTTACAAAGGTCTATAGTCTCAAAAAAAATGTTTGTATATAAAAATTTAGACTATGATTATAGGACACAATATTTATTTGATACCAAATTAAGTTTTAATGGGGCAAAATGGATATTTAAAGTTAGATGTGAATTGGTATACCTCAACTATAATAGATTTTGGTCAAATGAAAATGTGATTTGTTCGCTTTGTAATAGAAAAGAAGTAGAAAATACCTTTCATTTCCTCTCCACATGTCCCATTTTATCTGAAATTAGAATAAGGTGTTTCGAAAAGAATTATTTAAACACCGATGAAGTAATAAACTATCTTAATGGACAGAACTGGACGGCTGTGTATAAATATTGTAAAATAGCATGGCCTTACAGATATAAACTTATAAAAGAATTTAACTATATTTAAAAATTATAATATATTAATATATATAAAATTGTTTATTATTATTGTTTTGAACCTGATAATGAAATAGTTGAATCAGAGTGAGATTGTTTTACTGTTATTGTGTGTTGTATTGTATATGTATATATAGTTACTGTTGTATAAATTGTAAAACTGAACAGGTCGGCTTCGGACTAGACGGTCTAAAGATAGTTCTTTTATATGTTATATTTTTGTTGTAATATGCTGAAATAAAAAAAACAGTTATCTATCTCATCTATCTATCTATCTAATAATTGTTCGTATAATATGTTTGCTTATGAACAATTTTTATATAAATATTATTTTACTATACAAAAATGTATATTCCGCCTTGTGTTCCATTCGGTAATGTAAGAGCATACCGGATTATGAAGGCAGAGCCGAGGAACGGAAGTGGATAACACACTTCTGCTTTACACGCAAAGTAAAGAGGGAGAGAGAGAGAAAGAGAAAGAGAGAGGGAGTGATGGAGGAGAAAGAGAGATGAGGGAGTGATGGAAGAGTGAGGTAGTGATGAGAGGGGTAAAGTAGGAGAGCGATGGAGGGATCCACTATCCTCCTCTTCCACTATACATCAGAGTAAAAATTCAGTGTAGTGTTTTGAATATAAATTACTGTAAGGAACACTTCTTTCAATCGTATTTACTAAAAATCTGGTGAGCACAACACACACACTCACAATATTTACAAAGAATATATTGGCTGTGATGAATTTTTAAAATTTTAATGACTTTTTCCATTTATTATTGACAAAATTTGAGAAAATTGAATCTGCATTGCTGTCAGTTGGTCCTTAAGATGGAGAAACCCCACGAAATTTATACTATTAATAATTATTGGTATAAAACAAACTTTTCGGGAAGGATTTAGACCCAATTATTTATCACAAAAATCAAGTGCAGGCAACACACGACTTTCACTTACCCCCATTTTTAAAATCAATTAAAGAATATTCAAATACACTTAAAGATAAAAAACACGTGAAACTATTTGTGAATCAATTAGTTTCATCGGCTTTTCATCACTCTTTATTAACTTCTACAAGCTCTTGTGTATTAGATAATTTTTTTTTCTAAAATCTTTAGCTTTTCAACGGTATATTATAAGTGTATATTACTTTTGCTATGTTCAAAATGAAAAAAATGCATTAAAAAAATATGTTTTCAGTTTTCTCCTTTAGTTGTTTTTCAAATTAGCACAACTTACATATTTAGCTGTTATTTATCAATGCTAACAAGATAATTTGGTTATTTTTATAGAATCTACAAAATAAAAGGTACTTTAGAAGAAGAAAATTTAACATATCGGCATTTAAGCCCTGTCGGACTATTTTTTTTCAGAATAATAGCTACATGATATTAATGCCCATTAAATTTTACATCGATATAGTGAGTTTAATCAAAATTGTCAGAACCGTTTTCGAGAAAATCGAAAAAAGGTGCAAAATGCATAGTATAAAATGGCTCTTCTGGTAAGCTCATTTTGATGAAAAACGTTTTGTAATGTCTCGGGCGTATATTGGTCTGAAATATGAAATTTCAGTTTCATAGGACTTACCGTTTCCGCCAGGGAGTTACCACACACACACACAGACCCTAAAATGTGTATTTCCGTTGAAAACTGGAATTCGAAAATGTTCACGATCGCAATACTTTCCCTTACTATATATAGTAAGTGAAAGTACAAAATATAAAAATCTCTTCTGTTTATGCTCTTTGGTTATTTTACAACTCTGTATGCTAGGAATCCTTTTGTTTGAAATCTTCACCTTTCCAACCATGTTGTTTACGCCATGTTTATTATTTTAATCTTATTATTTTATATTATAAATTCCTCACAAAACCAACTCTTTCTACAATAATTATTTTTATTTCTAATAACTTATTTTAATAATGTAAAATAACAGAAAAACAACATAGGTTTTACTATGGGAACAGGGTTGATATAAAGATACGTTGCGATTATTATTGTGTTTTACCTAACTAGTTGTGACAAAAATTAATCTATTATTCGAATCACCAATGTATTTATTCACCTAAATTACAAATAAACAACCACGTTTATCTATTTTGCAATAAATTAATGTTAAGAAGCAACATTAAGTTGATTTAGAAATTTTTTACGAAATACTTTCCATTTTGGTATATTTCATATAGAAATAAGTTAAAGAAAAAATTAACGCGGAAAAATTGTTTCCCCACATGTATAGGGAAAAGCAAAATCCGTTGGATCCCAGCGCCTCTGTTTCAGCCGCTTCACTGGTGGTAGCCAGAGGAAGTTAAGCCCTCCATTATGGTTATTAATCAATGTGTTTTAAATTGATTTATTTCGTTGTCTATAATAGAAATATATGTTATGTTGTTGGAGTTTATTGCATATTTGAATGTTAAAGATCATATATTGCCTTGATAATGGGAAATTATGTAATAAATATAATATATGTAATTATATAATAAACATAATAAATTATATATATATATATATATATATATATATATATATATATATATATACCAGGCATGTTTTTTAAGTAAGTACCGTTTTGGAATTAAAAAAAGACGTGAAAAGATATCGCAATAATTTATTTTTACATGAAAGCCTATACCTTAATCTACTTTTCTACATAATTTCCATAAATTTTGAGACACTTTATTTTCATAACGCGGCACCTGTTTTTGAATACCCTCCTCAAAAAATTCTGCCTCCTGACTTGTTAATCTCTGCATCACAAATGTTTTGACTTCGTTACCGTCTTGAAGACGCCGACCGCCAAGGTGTTTCTTCAAGTGCAGGAACAAATGGTAGTCCCTGGGTGCCAGATCAGTGCTGTATGGAGGATGATCTAGAGTTTCCCATTTAAATGATTTGATGAGATCTTTGGTCCGATTAGCCACATGTGAACAGGCATTTTCATGCAGCAAAACGATACCCTTACTCAACTTGCCACGTCTTTTGTTCTGGATTGCACGACGCAGATTTTTCAATGTCTCACAATAAGACGCTGCATTGATTGTCTCATTACTATGCACAAACTCCACTAGCAATACGGACGCCGACTCCGTTCTTTATCATGCACATTTGTGCGGCCATCTTTAACTGCTCTCACCCATTTCCTTACCATTCCATCACTCATAATGTTTTGTCCGTAAACTTCAACGATCTCACGATGAATATCGATCGGTTTTGCGCCTTTAGCACTATGAAATAGTATAACAGCCCGTAATTCACAATCAGCGGGACTCACGACTGTCAGAGGCATCTTAAACACTCAGTAAACAACGTATACAATGAAGAAAATTCATGGAAATTATGTAGTAAAGTAAATTAAGGTACAGGCTTTGGTGTAAAAATAAAAGTAAAGTACGTGTTTTTTTAATTCCAAAACGGTACTTACTTAAAAAACATGGCTCATATATATATATGATATATATGTTATTATATATATATATAACATATTTTATAGATATGCATAATTAATAAAAGCAGGGGGAGTGAGAAGAATCATGACAATGTTTAATATTTCTAATATTTTATATTGAGAGAATTTATGATATATTGACATTTGACCTCAGACTGGTACTACGTAATATCTTTTAAAAACTGCTCTTTTTCACTTTTCGACAGATTTAATTCTGAATATTTAATCCGTCGTTTAAAAACTTAATCCCAGTGCCACATGCTGGCGAGGATAACTCTCAACTAAGCTTATAAAAAGACAGCGACATTATAATCCGTTTTATGGTGTTTTTCTTCAATCTTTCTGAGAACGGAAGAGCTGATGTTGAGTGGTGAATAAATAATTGATACAAAAGCTTTATTTATACTTAAATATTATTAATAATAAAAAAATATAATTAATAATTATTGAAATTATTATATAAATTTATTGTTTTGTATATATCGTGTGAATGTAGTATGAATGTTGTACTTCATCACTATTAAAAATGTCCTAAATTGGACAGATTGTAATATTGCTCAATAAAGAATTGTTTCTAAAAAATAAAAAATAATAATAATTGAAAACATTGCACTAGGTGAATATTATTGTACTGGACTAATATATGTCAAATTATCTAATTTTCCGGAATTATGATATCCAGGAAATCAATGTACTTTTTAATTTCAGATTCAAATTTCATGGCACGAGCCAAGCGATATACCGACATCCTCAGCAACTTCTTATCAACGTATCATTTTTCAGGGTCAATATCCCGTTTCTAGCTGTAGGAAAAAAAAAATCAAATCGCTAAACATTTTTTATTTTATTTGACCATTTGTTGTTAAATGTCCCTATTAATTAATATAAGCAGAGTCGATTTTTTTCTCTTTTCAGATACAGAAGAAAATTTGCTATTTATAGTACCGTTTGTTTTTTTGTTTTTTTTTCCTTAAACTCGTTTTCCAAGATTAATTTTGGCGTATCGAATGATATTGCCGACTGAGCAGAAGGCAAAACTCATTACTAGGAAATCAGTAGGCATTGCCAGGACTAAGGGGAACAACTTTGCCCATTCTTCAATGATGGGAGCTGACGACTTCCACAACTGGAACAAATCTTACAATATTAGCGTCTTCGCCTTCCAGCCAGCGTTCCAAACTTCCAGCAACTTTACCAATCATACTCCACCCTCATGTTATCATAAATTTTAATATTGCCTAAGGATTATTGGAAATTTTTATGTACATCATCAATAAGATTCCAACCCTTTAATTAACATTCTGTCAATTAAACACAATCAAATTTTATAATACTACTTTTTTTTTCTTCATATTTATTATTCGCACCTGTCCAACGCATTAATTGAAAACAAATGTGCTATAGAAACATAAGCAGCGGTCATGATGGGCACGGAGAAGGTAAGTGCCCAGCAGTAATGTTATTTACGTACCAAGGAGCTGTCGTTATGAGTCTTAAAATTTTTGACTGAAGGGATTTTATTTTTTATATGTGAGTCTTTTTTGCTGACCCATAAATGAATGAATGAATGAATGAATGAATAAATGCTTTATTTACATAATATACAAAATAGCAATAACATATATATACATTTTTTTGAGATCAAAGCCCACAAGACAATGGCGTTAAGCCGTCTGTCGAGTTGCCCCTTTTTCTTTTTTCTTTTTTTTCAGTTTTGATAATAATTTATATATATATATATATATATATATATATATATATATATATATTTTTTAGTAACGTTATGATTTATTTTTTTGATTGTAAAGATTTAATAATTAAAATGCTGTATTAAAAAATATTCTGTATTTTATCTTCACAAAATTCCGCGACTTTAATTCCTCCTTCATCTATTTTACCGTCTTTTGAATTTCTCATTTCAGTTGTTAAGTTTTTTCCCTCTAAAATTCCATTAGGACATATTTTCAATTTTCCAGTGTGAGCATTCCAGTCACCGATAAGAACAACATCATAATTTCTAGTCAATTCAATTAATTCTATTACTTCATCAAATTCACTATTCCAATTACTGGAATTTAAATAGATCGGAACCAGATATATTATTTTTTCATTAATTTTTAACTTAATACAAATTTTGTTTTGAATAATGCAGTATTCAACTTGATTTTTATTGAATTTTGTTTTATTAAATCCATATAGATTGATAGATAGATAGTTGCGCCCAGACCGGCAGTGTAGGAACATCGTCTCCGTACCGATTGAACTTAGAATTCGTTTGTGAAGCCGTTTCGAAATAAGAATTGGTATATAGTGTTTCAGAGTATTTCTGTGAATTTTGAAGAAAATCGGACGACGGATACCTCCGTAGTGATTGCGAAACTATTTGCTGACCCATAAATCTGTGAGGCGTAGGTCCATATGGGCTTAGGTAAGTTTGTAAATATATTTAGTTTTTGTCTAATTTTTAATTTTGATGATTTAGATGGTACTTCAGTCGCTGGTTGAGAGTTTTTCTTTTCACCTTGACGTGTTGGACCAAGATAATACAACTAAACTCGAATTTGAAAATTTTCCCGATCGCAATACTTTAACATTCTAAAGATATAGATAGAAAATTATCTTTATTTTTCAAAATTATAGCAAATATAGAATAAACAAATTAAAAAATAAACAATTTACAAATTACAAAATACAATAATAAAACTTAGATACACTACATAGTCTATTGACCGTCAGTGGAGTTTGTGTTTGTTGACAAACTTAATCTTTAATCTTTCAATAAAATAATAATCAATAACAAAATAAGAAACAATATATCAATACTTCAGATGTTATTTATGTATTAAAATAAAATTCACTAATAGTTAAATTCTTTTGTTAACAACATTCTATAAGAGAAAGCCGATCTGGAGTAATTAACTAACGCCAGCCAATCGTTTCCATTTATTAACTCTAATGTTACTTCCTCATAATCCGTTCCTACCTCACAAATAGAACCTTCCAAGTAAATCATAACCTTTCCTACTCTTCCATATTTTCTCAGTCTGCAAGTGTGCCTCAGGCTAGTATCTTAGGTCCCATCCTTTATACGTTATATATAGCTTTTTTCAGTCAAATTCATAATTTTTTCAGTCAAATTCATAATTTTTTCAATCGAATTCAAATTTTTCATCAATTCATAATTTTTCAGTCAAATTCATAATTTTTTCAGTCAAATTCATATTTTCAATCGAATTCATTTTTTCAGTCAAATTCATAATTTTTTCAATCAAATTCATAATTTTTTTCAGTCAAATTCATAATTTTTTCAATCAAATTCATAACTTTTTCAGTCAATTTCATAATTTCTTGTACCCATATTATACAGTTAATTGAATGAGGTTTTGCAATCAAGAACTTAACATTTTTATTAAATCATGTTCTTGTTTATCAATTTAACGTCACTTTATGTTACTGTGCTTAATCCGACGGTGCCGCGGGAGTCTTGAGATTTGCCTATCCAGATTTACTTAAGATAGGGATCTTTTACGAGTTACACTTTTTAAATCTTTTAAGGGTCACTTGTGGAGCACAAATATAGGGTGATCTGCTGGTTTTGGACTTGCGACCTTAAGCATAGAAGGCTGTTATGCTAGCCACTACTCCACAGGTGACCTCAATGTTCCAAAAATCCACAGCTCTTTGAATCTGCCGGGTTTAAACACGTGACCTTGAGCATATTGATCTTTAACACCTTGCTGAATGCATCCAAGGTCACCTGTGGAGTAGTGGCTAGCATAACAGGCCCCTTTTAAAGGACAAAATAACCAAGGATTTTTAATCCCTAAAAGCAAATATAGGGCCATCTGCTGGTTTTGAAATTGCGACCTTAATCAAAGAGAGCTGTTATGACTAGCCACTACTCCACAGGTGAACCTTTATGCATTCTAAAAGGTGTTAAGGACTAATATGTCCAAGGTCAGGGGTTCAAACCCGGCAGATTCAAACACCCTGTTGAGTGCATCGAGGGTCACCTGTGGTGCAGTGAATAGCATAACATCCTTATATCCACTAGGACTTGCGACCTTAAGCATATAAGGCTGTTATGCTAGCCACTACTCCACAGGTGACCTTCAATGTTCCAAAAATCCACAGCTGTTTGAATCTGCCGGGTTCAAACACGTGACCTAGGGCATATTGGTCTTTAACTCCTTGCTGAATGCATCCAGGGTCACCTGTGGAGTAGTGGCTAGCATAACAGCCTATTTTAAAGGACGAAATAACCAAGGATTTTTACTCCCTAAAAACAATATAGGGCCATCTGCTGGTTTTGAACTTTCGACTTTAAGCATAGAGAGCTGTTATGGCTAGCCACTACTCCACAGGTGATCCTCGATGCATTCAAAAAGGTGTTTGATCTGCCGAGTTGAACCCGTGCCTTAAAACATGAATCCTTAACACCTTTTAGAATGCATAAAGGTTCACCTGTGGAGTAGTGGCTAGTCATAACAGCTCTCTTTGATTAAGGTCGCAATTTCAAAACCAGCAGATGGCCCTATATTTGCTTTTAGGGATTAAAAATCCTTGGTTATTTTGTCCTTTAAAAGGGGCCTGTTATGCTAGCCACTACTCCACAGGTGACCTTGGATGCATTCAGCAAGGTGTTAAAGATCAATATGCTCAAGGTCACGTGTTTAAACCCGGCAGATTCAAAGAGCTGTGGATTTTTGGAACATTGAGGGTCACCTGTGGAGTAGTGGCTAGCATAACAGCCTTCTATGCTTAAGGTCGCAAGTCCAAAACCAGCAGATCACCCTATATTTGTGCTCCACAAGTGACCCTTAAAAGATTTAAAAAGTGTAACTCGTAAAAGATCCCTATCTTAAGTAAATCTGGATAGGCAAATCTCAAGACTCCCGCGGCACCGTCGGATTAAGCACAGTAACATAAAGTGACGTTAAATTGATAAACAAGAACATGATTTAATAAAAATGTTAAGTTCTTGATTGCAAAACCTCATTCAATTAACTGTATAATATGGGTACAAGAAATTATGAAATTGACTGAAAAAGTTATGAATTTGATTGAAAAAATTATGAATTTGACTGAAAAAATTATGAATTTGACTGATCCTCGATGCATTCAAAAAGGTGTTAAGGATTAATATGTCTAAGGTCACGGGTTCAAACTCGGCAGATCAAACACCTTTTTTGAATGCATCGAGGATCACCTGTGGAGTAGTGACTAGCCATAACAGCTCTCTATGCTTAAAGTCGAAAGTTCAAAACCAGCAGATGGCCCTATATTTGTTTTTAGGGAGTAAAAATCCTTGGTTATTTCGTCCTTTAAAATAGGCTGTTATGCTAGCCACTACTCCACAGGTGACCCTCGATGCATTCAGCAAGGAGTTAAAGATTAATATGTTCAAGGTAAAGTGTTCAAACCGGGCAGATTCAAACACCTCGTTGATGCCGATAGGATCACCTGTGGTGTAGTGGCTAGCATAACAGCCTTCTATGCTTAAGGTCGCAAGTCTAAAACCAGCAGATCGTCCTATATTTGTGCACCTCAGATGACTCTTAAAAGATTTAATAAGTGGAACTCGTAAAAGATCCCTATCTTAAGGAAACCTGGGTAGGCACAACTTTGGACTCCCGCTGCACCGTCGGATTAAGCACAGTAACATAAATTGACGTTAAATGGATAAAAAACAACAAGATTTGATAAAAATGTTAAGTTCTTGGTAGCAAAACCTCATTATATTAACTGTATAAAATGGGTACAAGAAATTATGAAATTGACTGAAAAAATTATGAATTTGATTGAAAAAATTATGAATTTTACTGAAAAAATTATGAATTTGACTGAAAAAATTATGAAATTGACTGAAAAATTATGAATTTGACTGAAAAAATTATGAATTTGATTGAAAAAATTATGAATTTGACTGAAAAAATTATGAAATTGACTGAAAAAATTATGAATTTGACTGAAAAAATTATGAATTTGATTGAAAAAATTATGAATTTGACTGAAAAAATTATGAATTTGACTGAAAAAAGCTATACATCTTAGCACGTATCCCACTCCATACTCGCACTGTGCTCACGACTTACGCGGATGACACTTGTGTGATATCCGTCCATAACGATTCAACCGCTGCATCCCAAAGCCTTCAGTCCCACATCACAGCCATTTAGGAATAGTGTCAGAACTGGAGGATTAAAATAAATCATAAAAAATTACCATTACCCTTCGTAGTAAAAAGATGACCTCCTGCCCTACCGTATCTTTTAATAATACGCCAGTCATACCTGTTGAAGAAATCCGATACCTAGGACTCTAGACATACGTCTTACACGTGACTAAAACGACAAGAAACTGCCCGTAGATACCGATTACTACAACACTTACTAGACAAACGTTCAAAACTTCCAATTCACTACAAAAAGCTCATTTATATTACTGTCATCAGACCCATCTGGACATATGGAATCGAGCTTTGGGGCTCTATTAAGCCATCTAATTCCTCCCGCATCCAATCCTTACAATCCGAAATCCTTCGCAAAATCCTAAATGCTCTTTATTTCGTCACAAATAAAATCATCCATAACGACCTTAATATCCCATTTGTGGCAGACCTTTCTCGTACCAGATATACCACTTTTAATTCCAAACTCCCAGCCCATATAAACCCTCTTGTCCGTAACCTATCAACCTCACATATTCCTGACAACCCTCCGTGGCGATTGAAAAGAAGATGGCCTCGGGATCTACTTACTTAAATAAACATCGAAGTACTACCGCTGGGTAGTTTTTTCACAAGCCTTTTATTATAATTCATCACTTTTACTTATTGTATTTATGTGATACACAGTTGTAAAATTCAATAAAATATAAATTAAAAAAAACTTTAATGTTTGATCTCAAGTCAGATTTTTAGAATTCAAATATATTTTTCTAAACCCTAAAAATATCGGACAAGCAGCCAAAAAGTGAAAGAGATCTTCTATTTCATTTGTATAACACAAACTAATTAATTAATTGTTTACATGAAATTTTTATAATTTAGGTTTAAAACATCGCCTCTGATTTTAATTACCCATCTAATTACGTCCAGTGAACATTGGTCAGTAATGTAATTTACTGTGGTTAGATGTGGATAAAATGGAGAACTTTTGGAATTTATAACTTTGATAATATTTTGACTATAAATATCTTTTTGTTTTCGAACCCTTTGTGTTGCAAAATTATTTTTCCATAACTCAATACCATTGCAGTTTGATATATTTAAATTAAAATTTAATCCATGCGATTCTTTCAGATTAAGAATATTTTTGAACCATGCTATTTTTTTCTTGATTATTTGTGATGCTAAAATCTTTGGATATCTATGCGGTGGTAAATTCAAAAATTTAATAATATAATCAAAATGAACCTTTAGAGTGAACATAAATAATGGATATATTGTCGTTTCAAAGTGGAGAAAATGAGTTGGGGTATATTTTGGTAATTTTTAACTTTCTATATATTTCATATTTAAGTAAGGGAAAGTAAAATTTTAGAATATAATTGAAAATAAGCTTTTATTCTGGGACTTAGTCCCTTAAGAATAACATAAGTTTTAAAAATAAAGATAGCACATCTGCCCAAAATATATTTGATAGACTAAATTATTTACAAACCTTATAATTTACGTAAAAGAGATAGAGAAAGAAATTTATATATAAAATTGAATTTCTTCTGATTTCGCATGTATTTGTTTAAAAAAAAATAATAATAATAATAAAATCAAAAAACTTACTATATTTCTGGATACAAAATAGAAAACAGTTGTTTGAGCCTGGACATTATATATATATATATATTTTTTTTACCTATATATTTTGTATGAAATTTAAAAATTAAAGATAGTTTGTTTTTTTTAATGAGGAAAATATTTATATTTGTTGTTAGTTTACGTTTTCTATTCAATAGTATAGGGATTAGACAGATAACAGTGTCCCCCTTGCCCTCAAGCCAGTACCGATCGCACTAGTAAGCTGAGAGCACGCTTTTCTCGTTTGACATCTTCAAACCATTTTTTGACCAGGACTTCGTCTCATCTTTTTGAAGATAACCGTCCTTCCAGAGGATCACCGTCCTTCCAGAATCGCCTACCCGTCGTGCGGAACCGAAGTATTTATGGACAGATAACTATCCTATATATTTTTTCTCATTATAATAGTTCATTTTTTTGTAATATTTTAATAGTACTAACACACTAACCCAATTTTTAAATTTATTTTTTTAAAGTTTGGTGAATCGAAGAATTTTTATTTTTTTATTAATCAAATGGTTTTTATATTTTTTTTTTATAAATTTTCCTCATTTTATTATTAAACTTTTATGTATTTTGTTTACTTTCAATTTTATACTTTTATTTAATATTACCTATTTTTTAAATTTTAATGTTAAGTACTCAAGACCAGCTCTTTTCGAAACGGGATCGAGTCTACATTAGCCCATCTTTCTTTTATTTCGTTTTAATGTCACTCATCCCAATAACAGTAATGAGAGTAATATAGATGACTTAAATTACAAAGCTAGGCAGAATTCTAACGATCTTAATAGCTGAATGAGAACACACGTGTAGACAATAGCCATGCAGCGAACAAATATTGTAAAAAATATCTGCGATGCGTTCTGAATATTCAATTTAATATGAAAGAAGTATGGAAAACCTGAATGGTGATTCCGTTACTTTTCCTGTTTATAACGGTTCCATTTCTAAGCATTGGACTTACCTTTCGGTCCAAAATTAAAAAAGTTTGTCCGCAATACATACGATATTGAGAAGAAACAAATATTTTAGATGTATGAAGATAAAAATTAAATATTTTATACGCATTATACATTTTTAAAAGTGTGGAGCGTCGCGGTGGACTAAGCACTGGTTTTCTGGGGAGCGACCCTGAGGTAGGGAGACCCTCCTGTGGCACACTCAGCCTCTATAAAGTGGGTACTTAAAATCTATATATACTCAACCCAAGACCCTAAAAGGATTAAAGAGACACAGTATACATTAATTAAAGAGATATACTTCCTCCGTACTTCTGAATTCACTTCCATAGAAACATTTATTTATTTATTTATTAATAAAATATTAGAAATTATAACAAAATTTATACATAAGGTTTTCTCCTATTACTAATGAGCTTCAAGTTTTTATATGGTAGATACAATTTGTCTTTTCACTCTGCTATATAATATTGTTTTTGTATATATGTTGTAATTCTTTAAAAAAAAATCATATTTTATCTTTGATTTAAAAATCTAAATTTCTTCAATTCAAAACATTTCAGCAGGAGTCTTGCAAGTATCAATACTTGTACCACTACTATATATTATATATACACACTAAATACCTACTGACTCTACGACATGGACTTGTTTAACCAATACCTTTGCTTATTGTCACTGTAGTTTCTGACAGTTTGACTAACCATTTGATTAAAAATTTGGTAACGTGTTGTGGACGGTCTCTCAAAAACGGTAAAACAATCATTTTATAAAATGATACTTCCAGCTGTTAATTATTAAAACTAAAAGTATTGGCCAGAATTTTTTTTGTTTATGGTTATAATATTTACGAAAAATAAGAGAATAGCTGGTCAAAAAATCACGAAAAAAAAAATGTCGAGCGGCAAAATTAATGGAAATAAGACGATTTCAAATGGATTGATCTTAACTAATTAACTATTTATATATTTTATAAATTTGTTCATAAATCCCTGTAAGTTGTATAGCACTGTTAGTAAAAGAACTAATCTAAATCCAACACCAGTTCAATACACATTACGTTATTTAGGACTTTACCTTGACAAACGACTAACATGGGCATACCACCTCAAACGAAAAAGAAATGAACTAAAACAACGATATGGACTTCTTTCAAGATTACTAGACAAACGTTCAAAATTAGCATTGACGAACAAATTAACTATATATAAAGTACTAATAAAACCCATTTTGGCTTTATTGAGTTATGGGGAATAGCAAAAAAGTCAAACATCAAAATCATTCAATCATTTCAATCAAAATTACTTAGGAAAATTATAAATGCCCCTTTTTACTTTCACTTACTACTTATATATAGTAAGGGGAAGTATTACGATCGTGAAAATTTTCGAATTCCTGTTTTCAACGGAAATACACCTTTTAGGGTTCCCTGAGTCCAAATAACCAAGTCCCGCAAAAAGGTCTGTGTGTTTGTGTGGTAAGTGCTATGAAACTGAAATTTTATATTTAAGACAACTATACGCCCGAGACGTGAAGAAACTTTTTTCATCAAAATGAGCTTACCAGAAGAGGCTCTTTATACCATGCATTTTGCACCTTTTTTCGATTTTCTCAAAAACGTTTTCGACGATTTTAATTAAACTCGTTTTTTTCATATCGATGTAAAATGTAATGGGCTTTAATATCATGTAGGTTTTATTCTGATTAAAATGGTCTGACAGGGCTTAAATGCCGATATTTTAAATTTTCTTCTTCTAAAGTACCTCTTATTTTGTAGATTCAATAAGAATAACTATATTACCTTGTTAACGCTGATGAAAAAACAGATAAATATATAAATTGAATAAATTCGATACCCAACTAAAGGAGAAAACAGAAAAAATATATTTTTAATGAAATTTTTCGTTTTTGAACATAAGAGCAGTAATATACATGTATGATATACCGTTGGAAAGCTAAAGATTTTAGAAAAAATATCATCTCATACACAAGCTTTTAGAAGTTAATAGAGAGTGATGAGAAGAAGATAAAACTAACTGATTATTTTAGATAATAATATTATAGATTTTTTAATAAAACACATGTTTCTATATAAATTCAATTTAATTAATTCCTTAATAGTTTCACGTATTTTTATCTCTAACTGTTTTGGAAAATTCCTTCATTGATTTTAAAAATGAAAGTCGTGTGTTGCTCGAACCAGATTATTACGTATCTAACGAAACACTACATACTGGCCTAGACATTCCATTCCTCAATGCAACTGCTATTGATCGCTACAATAAATTTCATGACAGACTGACACTATATTCAAACCCGCTGACTCAAAACTTATCAACTGCCACAAACCCATATAATCCGCCCAGAAGACTATCGAGGCGCTGGCCAAGAGACCTGAAATATTGAAAGTTATTAGTTTTTTTTTTAATCTATCATATGTAGTTTGTTACATCATTTGTTAGCATATTTGCTTATTGCATAAAAGCAGATAGCAAATACAATTATAATGCCCAAAACTTCTATGAATAAATAAATATTATGAGATATGGATTGACCCTCATGTAACTTAATACACCTAGAGCGGGGAGATTTGAGCTTGTGTAATCCAATAACTGGAGATGGGGACCAGGGGTACACATTAATACATGCGGTCGCTCCTGTGTGCTTAGTACACTCGGCACATGCTGTCATGCAACCATATTGACCGATCATATATATACGATCGGACGAGTCTGCAACAGACCGTACCATGAACTGGGAGAATCGAGCATAGGCAAACCCTTGGGATAAGTTGTCCGTTACGGTAGCACTCTCCTAACAGATTAAATTAATTATCCAAACTCTAAGTCCCAGGCCAATGGGATTCGTCCCACCTGAAAATGGTAATCCCAACTCACTCCATCTCTTGGATTTCGCTTTCGGATCGCATTAATAATTAGAACATCTATAATCTCATGCACACATTGGACTATCACTTAATCCTCAAATATATTTTATTAATGTTTATTATATATTTAATATGTTTGAGTGAATGAATAATTTATTAATTTTTATAAATTATAAATAACATCCATATTTTACACCCAACTACCTTTTTTTTTTTTTTTTTTATTTCTCCTAGGTTTTGACCTTTGCCTTTTCAATGATCCTACTTTAATCAATCCTGTTTATTACATATATAAAAATAGATAATAACAAGCTGACATGACTTGTTTCAGCCTAATTTATATATTTTTAATAATGTAACAATATATTGGGTTGTGTCACATGAAATGTCCGTTTTCAAGGTAAAGGATATTTACTAAAAATACGATATGAAAACAAGATAATTTTATTCGAAGTATTTACCTTATTTTTCTACACATTTTTCCCAACGTGACACCAACTTTTTTATCGCCGAACTGAAAAACTCTGAGCTTTGAAGTGAAACAAAATCTGAAAACGCACTTTTCACTTGATCATCATTTTTAAAAAGTTTCCCTTCGACGAAGTTGTCTAAATTCCTGAACAGGCGGTAATCTGTTGGAGACAAGTCGGGAGAATATGGTGGTTGCGGAAGAACTTCTTAGACCAGTTCTTTCAATTTTTGCACGGTATGTTTTGAAACATATAGGGTCTTCCTGCAGCTCAGTGAGATCATGAGGTACCCATGTATCGAGATTTTTTACTTTCCCAGTACACTTTAAATGTCTGGAAATGGTAGATGCACTAGCATTTAGTCGTGCTGAGAGTCCTTTAACTGTTTGGTAGGGGTTTTCTTCTACTGTATATTTGAGGACATCGTTCTTTATTACGGACGGAGGTCTTCCTCGGGGCAAGTTTTCCAAGTCGGTATCCCCAGCTGAAAACTTAGCCAACCAACGGCGAATGGTCCGATCATTAACAATCCCTTCCCCAAACGCCTTGCAAATATGTCTAGCGGCCTCAGCTGCTGAATGGCCGAGTTTAAACTCGTACAAAAATATTACTCGAAAATCGCGTGTTTCCATGTTCATATTTGGAGGTATACTAAAAAGTGGGTAATTGATTGGGAAGCTAACGTTTATAATAAAAAGGTAGAGGATTAGTAACTGTTTACTTTAAGTATGTAAACATTCGGAAGAAAACAACACAGACATGCAAAATCTTTTATGTATTTCAGAAACTATAAAACGGAGATTTTATGTAAACCCAACCAATATATATTGAAACAAGACTAATTAATGTAGGTTCGTTGATAATGGCAAAGGCCGAAACAGAGAAAAATGAAATAAAAGGATTGTTGAGTGTAAAATATGGATCGTTTTTTTTTTTTTTTTTTAATCAAAAAGAAGCTAAAAATAATATATTTAAAAAAATTCATCCAGTTGAATTAAACATTAATAGACATTTGAACATAGATTAAGATTTATACAAAAGACTACGGTTTTAGGAAAAATACTTTTTTTTTTCGTCAGGAATTTCTTCAATTTGAAGGTTTCCTCAACAAACTCCTGCCCCAGCAGGTCTTTCAGTCTCTGCCGGTCCATCGCGTCCTCCTCGACAGTCCCTCACCATACTCTCCAAAACTCCATCTGCCATCTAACTGGGGGTCTTCCTCTCCTTCTTCTACCATCTGCCTCCCAATCCATAATTATTTTGGGTAACCAGTTGTCCCATATTCGTTTCACGTGGCCGTACCATCTTAACCTCCTTTCTTCCACCGCCTCAAGAATGTTGTGCTTTATTTCGAGTTTCTCTCTTATAGTGATATTTTATACCATTTCGATTTTATGTAAAGTTTCTGTATAAAAAATTTAATCATGATTATGAGATACATTACCTGAATGACAACAAATTAAACTTTAGTAGGGTAAACCTATGACTTCCTGACCCCACTATCGTTATAATGACATCACACTTACTCCTGGAATCCCACACAAGACTGAAACGACAAGATGTTAACGATTACTACAACACTTACTAGCCCGAACGCTCAAAATTTCCAGTATATTACAAAAGACTCATTTACATCACTATTATCAGACCTATTTTGATATATGGTACCGAGCTTTGGGACTCTACTAAACTATCTAATTCCTCCTGCAATCAATCCTTACAATCCAAAATCATTAGCAAAATCCTGAATGCCTCTTATTTGGTCACTAATAATCTCCTTCATAATGACCTTAGCAACACATTTGTTGCAGACATAGCCTAATTGAAAAGAAGGTGGCCTCGGAACCTACTGCCTTAAAATACTTAGTGAAGAGCTACCTCTGGGTAGACATTTTCACGAATTTTCTTCATCCTGCTTATTTTGTTGTATACTACTGTTGTAATTTTTTTTTAAAAATTATTTATTGAATTTACAACTTTATATTACATAAATACAATAAGTAAAAGTGATGAATTATAATAAAAGGCGTAAAAGGCTTGTGAAGAAACTACCCAGCGGTAGTACTTCGATGTTTATTTAAGTAAGTAGATCCCAAGGCCATCTTCTTTTCAATCACCTCTGAGGGTTGTCAGGAATATGTGAGGTTGATAAGTTGCGGAAAAGAGGGTTTATATGGGCTGGGAGTTTAGAATTAAAAGTGGTATATCTGGTACGAGAAAGGTCTGCCACAAATAGGATATTAAGGTCGTTATGGATGACTTTATTTGTGACGAAATAAGGAGCATTTAGGATTTTGCGAAGGATTTTGGATTATAAGGATTGGATGCGGAGGGAATTAAATGACTTAGTTGAGCCCCAAAGCTCGATTCAATATGTCCAGATGGGTCTGATGACAGTAATATAAATGAGCTTTTTGTAGTGAATTGGAAGTTTTGAACGATTGTCTAGTAAGTGTTGTAGTAATCGGTATCTTTTTTTTTTTGTCCTTTTAGTCTCGTGTGAGGGTGTGTTGTGAATTAAAATGTATATATATATATATATATATATATATATATATATATATATATATATATATATATATATATATATATATATATATATTTATGAATATTTATCCAAATAGTACAGTGATGTGTTAGCTTTGTAATACAATAGAAACAGAGAACATATTTCATTTCCTAGCTAAATGACCGATTTAGCTATGACCGATCTGAAAATAAAAAAAGTTGTGAGAGAAAGAGTTTTATATTTTATCACCAGAAAAACTGTCTCAATGCTAAGTCTGTGTTGGCTGTGTAAAATATTTATTTATTTATTTAACGTCACTTTATGCTACTATGGCTAATAGGACGATGCTACAGTGGGAATCCTAAATTTTGCCTATCCAGGTTTTATAAGGATAGGGATCTTTAACGAGTACCTGACATCGCACAGGCTGAAAATTTTGTTTTTTTTTCGATTTTCGAGGCTGTTACGCCACCCAGCTACAAGTGATCCCATACTGTGTAAAATAGCGTGGCCTTCTAGATAAAGGCTTCGTAAGGAGGTTAATTATAATTAAATTGTTTTCTAATGTATAGTATTAGTTTTTTGCTTGTTGTTGTTTAGAGGCATAAACTCTTGAGATCATCAATGCCTGAAATAATATCAATTGCTTATTGTTATTTGCTGTTTTTTTGTTTTGTTTGTTATGCGTTTAGAACATGAGTAGAAACAGTAAGTGACTTACGTTTGACTGTTATATAATTTGCAAATTTAACAGGTTGGCTTCGGACTGACGGCCTAAAGGCCTACAAATGCTTTCGTATATGGTAATATATTTTGGTTTTGTAATATAGCTAAAAAAATATAAACGGTTATCTATCTATCTAAAAATTAATTTTTATCAGCTATAAAAATCATTTCAGTGCAAATTTCGTAACACTCTAATAATTATAAATATTTATTAAAATAATTTTTAACTGTAGTTTATTCAGGACTCAACTTGGCAGAAAGAATTTAGAAGAAAATTGGGCTTGCAAACAAATAAAACAAAAAAAGCTCAAAATACGTCTTAAACTACTTCAATCAAATCTTCCACATTAAAATAGAAAGTGAATACATACTAACTCAAACCGATAAGGACATACTACATAATATGCACGGTGGTAACACTGAATCACCATAACCTCACACCATATAACTTAAGTTCATACGTTTGGGCGCTTATAACGACACTATATTAATATTTATGACTTATTTCATTGAATATAAACATTTCGAAAAACCTCGCGCTTTCTAACGGTATTATATGCCTCTATAGTTCTGCTCATAATTAATAAATAATTTTTGAATGATTTAGTTACAGAAAATTAATTGTTCCCTCTTTAAGAAAAACTTAATTCCAATTATTTTTCAAATTAAATTTCAGGAAAGTATTTAAAATTTTTACCGGTTAGGATCATTTAGTTTACCAAAAAAGAATATTTTTTATGCTTAGTAAAAAAAAATGTTAGTTTCATAAGACAGTTCTGCGCATGAGCATGTGTATAGCAGTCATCTTTCAAATCGGCTCTTGGATTTCATGCTTTTTCAGTTTGAATTCTCTTCAGTGCAATCTTGAAAACATCGCCAGACTTCAGGATAACAACAGCAGTAAATATTGGAGCAAACAACAGTAAGTTTTGTTACAATTTACGGTGTAAAGTGAATGCTGGGTAACCTCATCACATCAGCTGATTGTCAATAGCTCGGCAAGGCCGGGATTGGTTTTCTTTTCTTTAGTTATTGTTTTATTACCAACATCTAGTTATTTTCTTATTATCTTCTTCACATGAAATGCGATATTTTCACCAAGTGATGTCCTCCAAAGCATCAACTAAAAGATCTAGATCTAGTGGTTCAATCACGTCTCCCATAAAACAAAGACCCCGCCGTGATACTAATAAAAAATTAAATCAACAAGCAACCCCTTCAGGTTCTAATACAGAATCTGAACCACAGCCTGGCACATCGTCACAGGGGATGACTGACGAATCTCCGTTTTTCACCCCAAATCCTTTTCAAATCCTACATAATGAAAAAGAAAACATGGAATCTGCTCCTACACCCAGTGAACCACGGCCTCCACCGATATTTGTCAAAAATATTAAAAATTTCCAGTTGTTATGTGCGCAATTAAACAAGATTACCGAATCCACCAGCTACTACTGTATAAGTAGAATCAATGACACCAAAATATCACCGACCACCGCCGAGGCATATAGAAAAATTGTGAAATACCTAACTGAAACTAAAGCGGATTTTCACACTTATCAGCTACGGCAAGAGAGAGCTCTTAGAGTTGTGATCAGAAATCTACACCCTTCAACACCAGTTGACGCTATCAAAGAAGAACTCATGGAGATGGGTTACAAAGTGCGACAAGTCACTAATGTCATAAAAGATAGAGTTCAACTGCCTCTATTCTTCGCTGACTTGGAACCATTAGCAGGAGTAGAAAAAATTTATGATCTAAAAAGACTGTATTATACAAGTGTAAGAGTCGAAAAACCTTATACAAAGAGAGAAATTGTTCAGTGTTACAATTGTCAGGCGTATGGTCATACCAAAAGTTACTGTCACCACATACCACGCTGCGTGAAATGCGGTGAACAGCACAAGTCTGTGGAATGTACAAAACCGAAGTCAACACCCGCTGTATGTACTCATTGCCTCAAGGACCACTCGGCCAACTACAAAGGATGCCAAATCTATAAGGAGCTAAGGACCAGGTATCAAAAACCCCAAGTACTGGATGAAACAACAAGACAGGCTAGAACTAGAAGAGAACCCTCAAAATTAATCGATGCCAATGTATCATTTGCCCACTTACTTGGAGGTGGGAACCAATGTACTGAAGCCGAGGCCCTGCCGGAACTACAAAATGTACCTCAATATCCTCAATTCATTCCACAAATACCTCTTCCTCAAAACGTAATCAGTCCTAAAAATCCTCATCCACAACAAATCTCTCATATTCCCCCTCCTTCAAATGCCACAGATCTTACCAGTTTGATGACATCCTTCATTTCCGAAATCAAATCCCTTGTCATGCCCCTAATAACAATCCTCACGAATCTTGTATCAAATCTTATTCCTAACTAAAAAAATCCATAAATGACCTCACCTAACTCCTTATCTATTCTCCTATGAAATGCGAATGGTGTTAGAACTTACACTGACGAACTTACAGCCTTACTCCAAGACAAAAAAGTTGACGTTGCACTCATTACTGAAACTAGACTAACCACTAAACAGTACTTCAAAATACCTGAATACACAACATACCGGACAGACCATCCAGACGGCAAAGCCCATGCCGGTACTGCTGTCATTGTCAACCGATCCCTCTCCCATCACTTACACCCACTTCCCGCCCACGATTTCCTACAAGCCACCTCTATTATAATCAAGACCTTTTTCTTTCCGCTAGTCATCGCATCAGCATATTGCCCTCCTAAAAATTCTATTTCTATTACCCAATTTGGTTCCTTCCTCAACTTATTGGGGAATCACTTTATTCTGGGTGCAGACTTAAACGCGAAGCACCAACAATGGGGTTGCAGAACCACAAATACTCGTGGACGGACATTGCAGTCTGCACTCAACTCCAGACGCCTTAATCTCCTACCTCCCGATTCCCCTACCTACTGGCCAACAGATCCTAACCGTAATCCAGACATCCTCGACTTCTTCATCCACAGCGGATTAGGCTCCCTGACCTATTCCGTAACTCGCCTTGATGAACTATCCTCTGATCATAGTCCATTAATCCTAAATGTATCCATGACTCCTATTCCGAAACCTTTCCCACCGTCATTCATCAGAGGCCCCATCAACTGGAACCTCTTCCGCGAAATCCTCACCAATGATATCGACCTCAGAGTATCTCTCAAAACCCCTTCTGACCTTGATGATGCCGTATATTCCTTTACAACCTTGATTCAACAAGCTGCCTGGACTGCCTCCTTTCCTAAACAATCCCAAATTATTCCTTACAAATGCCATTTACCACAACACCTGACGGACCTCATCAACACCAAACGCCGAGCCAGAGCATTATGGCAACGCACCCGCCACCCAGAAGATCGCCGCTCTTATAACTTTTATTGTAGAAAATTAAAGCGGGAGTTGGCGACCTTTCGTTCCCAATCCTACAATTCCTACCTCTCCTCTCTCTTGACTCGTGACAATTCCCTGTGGAATGTCACGAAGAGAATCCTGAATACTCACACGATTTCCCATCCTCTCCTGCGCGGTGATAGTTCCTGGGCTGCTTCTGACAAGGATAAGGCCCAGGAATTTGCACAGCACCTTTCCAAAGTTTTCACTCCTCATCCTGAGTTGAATCCAAACCATACTTCAACAGTTGAACAGTTCCTTACTTCGCCAATACCACTCTCCTTACCTCCTAAAGCAGTTAATCCCTCTGAGGTCAAATATCTTCTTAAAAAGCTCCCTCTCCGTAAATCCCCTGGATATGATCTCCTCACGCCTCACATCTTAAGACAACTTCCACAGAAAGCCATTAAATTCCTTACATATCTTTATAACAGTATCCTACGCACTACCTATTTTCCTCTCTTATGGAAACATTCAACTATCATCCTTTTCCTGAAACCAGGCAAACCTTCCAACAGCACGTCATCTTACAGACCTATTAGCCTACTTCCGATGCTCTCAAAAATTTTCGAAAAGCTCCTACTAAAACGAATCCTAGATAAATTTAAAAATTTTCCTTCGCATCAGTTTGGATTTCGTTCTCATCATTCCACAGTTCAGCAAGGACTCCGAGTTGTGGATCACATTTCCTCTGCCCTTGAGTGCAAGGAGTATTGTTCGGGTGCCTTTCTGGACATAGCTCAAGCTTTTGACCGGGAGTGGCACCCGGGATTGCTCTTTAAGCTCAAAACCCATTTACCTCAATCCTTATACCTAATCCTCCGATCCTATTTATCAAACCGCTCCTTCCGAGTTCGCTGTGGTTCCGAATTTTCCAAACATTATACTGTTGAGGCCGGTGTTCCTCAAGGCAGCGTCTTAGGACCCGTCCTCTACATCCTCTACACCGCCGATATCCCTACCGATCCCGATACCTTTCTGGCAACATTTGCTGACGACACAGCCATTTTATCATCCAATTCCGATCCTGAAGTAGCATCTCTAAATCTCCAAAGGCACCTTTCCCTTGTCGAAGACTGGTGTAAGGCTTGGCGAATTAAGGTGAACGAAAGCAAATGTACACACGTCACCTTCACCCTTCGACGTAAATCCTGTCCAACAGTTAAATTCAATTCCATACCGCTTCCTTCCTCAGACACAGTCCGGTACCTTGGCTTTTTACTAGACAAAAGACTGACGTGGAACCCACATACGAGACTTAAAAGGATAGAACTCAACCGCAGATTCGGCCGGTTATACAAATTACGAAACAGAAAATCTCATCTTACAGTCGACAACAAATTACTAATATATAAGACAGTACTGAAACCTATATGGACCTACGGACTTGAACTATGGGGGACAACTAAACATTCTAACATCAAACGTATCCAATCCTTCCAATCCAAAATCCTCCGAACAATAGTTAATGCTCCTTATTACGTTACCAACTGTACCCTACACCATGACCTTAATATTCCATTTATTTTAGACCTGGTACCATCCAAATTCTCCAAATTCCATCAGAACCTTCTTCATCATCCTAATCCTCTTGCTCAATCGCTTTCCAGCTTCACCCATCCCTACAATCATCCTCGAAGATTGAAACGGCAGTGGCCCCGCAACGTTTTGTAAACATTTATCTGGAGTTCTGACACTGGCTAGATTCTCCACTCAATGTGATGTATGTATGAGTGTGTGTATATGTATATAGGTATAAGTGAATTCTTGACTATTGTATTGATTCATTATTGTGTATATATTTTATTGTAATTTTATGCCGTGTAAATATTCTATGATATCTTTCAGCACTACTATTAATGTCCAAATTGGGACAGATTGTAATTATGTACTGTATGTTTGTGGCTATTCCGCTCTGGCTCGGCCTCCACTGGCATACACCAGTGAAGCGCTGAGTGGGAGGCGCTGGGATCTCTTGGATTCCGCTTCTCCCCCCACTTGTGGGGGGAGCAGCCGAGTCTAGGGTTCCTTTGGCTGATTGTATATATTGTATATAGTTAAGTTTGCTTGTATGATTTTTATTTATTTCCCAACTTGTATTTATCTCTACTACAGGTTGTTGTTTTGATTTGTTTCTTGTTGCTTTTTTTTTTGTATATATTTGAATTTATTTATTTCCGATTTTATGTAATTTGACTTTATCATTATTGGCTGTATATATTGTATGAATGTGTACTACATCTCTATTACTACTGTTCATTATGCAACAAATTGTAATATTTCTAAATAAAAAAATAAAAAAAAAGTTTCATAAGTGCTAAAAATCGATAAAATAATTTTATCCTATAATAAAGAAAAAATTATTTTAAAAAACTTTTGAATTGCTGAACTTTAATCATGGTAATGAGACAGATTGAGTAGAAATATATAGTTTTATACTGACTACTATATGATTTTAAAAAGTTCCGATACTGATAGCTCAATTGATTATTTCATTTTACAATAAGATAATTTGTTAGTTCTTTATGTATGCTATTTACCAAATTCTGGTTAATCAAATAAATATATTAAGATTTTCAGTGATAAAACCAATCTAGGGGTTGAGTATATACAGCTTTTCAATGCCGTTAGGTATTGCGGTTAGTGCATACCCATCACGCCGTGGCCAAGATTGTAAACATGCCTAATTGATAATTAAACTAACACTTGGTAAAAAAAGTATTCTTATAAACTAACAAACATTATAATCCTCCCTGAATTTTAACATTAAAAAAAATAATAAATACATTGCGTGTATGAGTGTACGACAGGCCAATAAAATTTTTGAGAATAAAATACTCTAAATTTGATGAAGGCCTACGTTCCAAGATATGTAGAATCACCAGTAGCTGGATGGCTAGTATAACAGCCTTCTTTGCCAAAGGTCACGGGTTCGAACCTGCAGGTGGTCCTAGGATTTTTTAATGGGAGTAAAAAATTCTTAGTTATGTCCTTCAGAGGGGACGTAAAAAGGTGGTTCCGAGCCTATGCAAAGATCCCTATCCTAATTAAACCTGGATAGGCAAAATTTAGGACTCCCACTGTAGCATCGTCAAATTAGCCACAGTAGCATAAAAGTGACGTTAAATAAATCAACAAACAACAACAAAAACGAATAAAAAATCCGTTGTTCACCGCCCGCCGCCCGCTGTCTCTCCGAAACTACAGGACCATTTTTTTTTTTTTTTTTTTTTTTTAATTCGGGACAAAAATAACAGGACATCAAACGATGATCCTAACACCTTGACGCTTACATCAGTTGATTATTTCTATAATATCGGCTTATTAAAAAGTATTTAATTCAATAGCTCAGTTATTTTTTAGATAGATACAAAGGTTATTAGGGCTTTCCGACCAAGAAACCGCGGATGGTTATAGAAAAAAAGAAGAAAAAGAATTTAATGCATAAATTAACTATAAATTAATCATAAATACGCCTATATTTCAATTTTTTAAGCTAGAGAAAACAATGTTTGAAATTTTAGGATCAGGACACAGTGAGAAATGAAAAAAAAAAACTAATCTTGCCTATATATACGCTTGAAACTCCGTTTTTTTTTCGAAGATAAAATAAATACTAAGAGTTACCATTGGTTAGAGAATTAAACTTCCTACTAAACGAAAATAAAATTATTGAAATCGGTTTAGAAATAGCAGAGATATAGCGTTTTGAAAATAGCAGTAGTACTATTTTCCTTTGAATTATTTATTGGTCTTTATATCATTTAATTGTCTTAGAACAGCTGCTATATTTAGCTGTAATAGTTATACTCTAATAATGATGGAGTTTAGTTGACCGTTGAGAAATTAGATGAGGATGATGGTTGGGGTGCGCTCATTTGAGAGAAACACACTTTAAAACAATGTGCTATTTTAATTATTTGCCGAAGTTTCGGCCTACATATAATTAGATAATTAGATATATAAAAAAATTTAGGGGAGGGGAATCCAGACTAGGTATATAATAATAATATGGTGACAGTAATTTATATACCTAACGCATTATAAAGACTGTAATTACATTGGTTGTTATCTTTTTCTTTTAGCCCTGATGAAGAGGCCCACAATGTAGTCCGAAACGTCGGCAAATAATTAAAATAGCACAATGTTTTAATGTGTTTCTCTTTAATGACCGCACCCCCAACCATCATCTTAAACTCTAATATAGTTTTTTTGAAAATAATAAACTATTGTGTAATCATTTCCAGCGTTTTTATTTTTTTGAATGTGACTGTTGGTATGAGAATGGCCCTCAACCTGACTGAGTAACATTTCAACCTTCTATCGCTCAAATTTATATTAATTAATCGATAGCCTGAAGATTATGGATACCATCAAAGGTAGGATTAATATCGATATTAAGAGGCAATTTACACCTAGAAGGTGGCGGGCTTTACCACCTGTGCGACCCAAACCAACCACAACACGTAACCTATATTTCAGGGCAGTGTCCAATATTATACCAGCCTCTGTAATATCCATTGCTAACTATTCCTCTCTTACCTTCCTCCTGTTCCTTCATATAATGGTAATAGTATATGAACAATAGAATATTTGATAAATATAGAAGATGACCCGGCAATTGTTCTGCCATATGTTCTGTCCTGTGTTACCCACATCATTTGTAATAAATACATAATATATTCTTTTTATTAGGAATACATTTTAGCTAAATGATTTTTGTAGGGGAGTCGGCTGTACATAGGTAACATACAATTATCTATTAACATCCATAATTAAAAATGAAGAAAATAATGATAATAAGTAAAACAATCAAATAACCACCGTATTATACCTAAATACGAAATAACTAATACCTATTTAATATTTATTCACACTAAAAGTTATGAATGTTTATATACACAAATACAATCATATTATTCATACAAAGTTCTTAAGTTGATACAATGAAATTCATTGATCTTTTATATTATAATTTTGTTTAAAGATGAGAGAGAGAGAGAGAGAAAGAAAGAGAGAGAGAGAAAGAGAGAGAGAGAGAGAGATTAAATTATAATTTAATGTCTTTAAAAAAATTCTAAAATATACTTTTTAAAATATTATATGACCCGAAAAATTATCGAAATTTTTCCCACGACTGGTTTAGCATGACTATTAGGAAATATAAGAAAACTTGAAAGTAGGAAAGTTTGGCGACGTGTTCTGATCTGAAAATCACCGCGAGAGAATTTCCTCCTGGATACAGGTGTGGTTACTTAACCAAGACAGTTCTATAAACCCTACTTGGGCTTAAGTACACTAAGATTTATTTTTCTTATGTAAGAAGTGTCACACCTTTTTGCTTTTACATATATTACATTAAAATGTATATTCAGGTTTATTAATTTATACAAGAAACTATAAACAAAATTTTATCTACTTTTCTAGGTTTTATTGTTCTCATATTCATTCTCTTTACTGATGGATTAAGTAATTAGTATTTGACAATACCGTTATAAATATTTATAATAAAGTAAATAAATACAAAGAATGCACAATTATTAAAGGGAATGTACAACAATTATTTATTGAATATTAAGATTACTATTTTTTCAGTGGCGCGACAGGCCGTGCAGGCCCTGGGCCTCGCGGTGTGATCTCCTGAGAGATTACACTCGCGTTTCATGATGAAATTCGTAGTGTAGGGTCATCACTCCCTACGCCTAATTTTGTGAGTGGCCATCATTAGGCTGACGGGTCTCACATACCCGGGGGAGAGGCTGCGAGTGAATCCCCATTTAATTACATCATTATAAAAGCCCCGCCGGGACTGGGATTCAAACTCGCAACCTGTAGCATGAGAAACTAGCGCGCTAACTACTCAGCCACGGGCTCCCCCCGATTAAGATTACTACCCTGCTAAAATTATCACTTGTTTGAATCTTATAAATATGTCATTCTATTGTTTAGCCAAGATCAGCTGATGCGCCAGATGGTAACAGTCGCACTTAACTTCGTCTCTGAGATTTTTGATTTTTCAAAAGGATTTTCATCGATTCCAGTCTCGAAAAAGCTGCCAGCTTTTTGGACATCAACAGCAGTAAGGTTTGGAGTATTATTTCGGTAAGCAGAGTAATTTTTTTTACCGCAAACAGTGAATGCAGAGTCAATAGGCTTGACACAAAGGGTAGCCATATTTCCTCATATCAGCTGATTGCTGGTATTGGGAATATATACTTATTACTTGTTTCCCTTTAACATTCTTATATTACTATCTTTTTTTTATATATGAAATGCGATATTTTCATCAAGTGATGTCTTCTAAAACGGCAAGTAAAAGATCAAGATCAGCAGGTTCAAATTCGTCTCCCACTAAACAAAGACCCCGTCGTGATAACAATAAGAAGTTACCAACACAAGCGAACCCTTCAAGTAACACTTTGAAATCTGAACCCCAGCCTGGCCCATCATCACAGGAGATGACAGATGAATCTCCTTTTTTCACACCGAATCCATTTCAAATCCTCCATAGTGAAAAAGAAGACATGGAATCTGCCCCTACACCAAGGGAACCACCATCTCCCCCGATATTTGTCAAAAATATTAAAAATTTTCAACTTCTTTGTGCACAACTTAATAAATTAACCAACCCTGGTAGCTACTCATGTCTGAATAGAACAAATGACACTAAAATATCTCCGGATAGTGCTGAAACCTACAGGAAAGTAGTAAAATATCTGACAGACACCAAGGCCGAGTTCCATACTTATCAGCTACGCCAGGAGAGAGCACTGAGGGTTGTAATAAGAAACTTGCATCCCTCGACACCAACTGAAATTATTAAAGAAGAACTGATGGAGATGGGATATAAGGTGCGCCAAGTCACCAACGTTTTGAAAGATAAAGTTCAACTTCCAATGTTTTTTGTTGATCTAGAACCATCGACAGGAGTCGAAAAAATCTACGATCTTAAACGACTGTACTACAGCTGTGTAAGAGTTGAGAAGCCCTACATGAAGAAGGATATAGTCCAATGCCATAATTGTCAGGCATATGGCCATACTAAATCTTATTGCCACCATATACCACGCTGTGTGAAATGCGGAGAAGAGCATAGGACAGGAGAATGCACTAAACCGAAGTCATCACCCGCAGTATGTGCTCATTGCCTCAAGGACCATCCAGCCAACTACAAGGGATGCCAAATATATAAAAATCTAAAGACTAGATTTCAAGAACCAGAAACAGCAAGAATAACAAGATCTAGAAGAGAACCATCTAAATTTGTAGATTCCAATGTCTCATTTGCCCACTTACTTGGAGGTGGGGACCAGAGTAATGAAGCCGAGGCCCTGCCGAAACAACGTTTACCTCAGCATAATCCACCTATTCCACAACAAACTATTCCGCAAAATTTTCCTATTCTTCAAAAAACTCCTCAACATCAAATTTCCCATATCCCTTCTCCATCAAATGTCACAGACCTTACCAGTCTCATGACATCCTTCATCTCCGAAATCAAATCCCTTGTTATGCCTCTAATATCACTCCTTACGAACCTTGTATCAAATCTCATTCCTGCCTTACAAAAACCATAAATGACCTCACCTAATTCCTTATCCATTCTCCTTTGGAATGCGAATGGTGTTAGAAATCACACTGACGAACTGACAGCGTTGTTGCAAGACAAAACAATTGACGTTGCACTTATTACTGAAACTAGACTAACCACTAAACAGCTTTTCAAAATACCGCAGTACATAACATAGCGTACAGACCACCCAGACGGCAAAGCTCATGCCGGTTCTGCTATCATTGTCCACCAATCCATCTCTCATCATTTACTTCCACTTCCTACCTATGATTTCCTGCAAGCCACAGCAATAGTAATCAAGACTTTTTCCTATCCGGTAACTATTACATCAGCATATTGCCCTCCCAAACACTCCATTTCCAACACCGAATTTGCATCCTTCCTGGATTCCTTAGGAAATCATTTTATTATGGGTGGAGATCTAAACGCCAAGAACCAGCAGTGGGGTTCTAGAACCACGAATTCTCGTGGAAGAAATTTGCTGACTGCTCTGAATTCCCGAAATTTTAACCTCATACCTCCTGACTCCCCTACCTACTGGCCAACAGATCCTAAGCGTAATCCAGATATCCTCGACTTCTTCATCCACAGCGGATTAGGCTCCCTGAACTATTCCGTAACTCGCCTTGATGAACTATCCTCTGACCATAGTCCACTGATCCTTAAAGTATCTCTAACTCCTATTCCAAAACCCATTCCACCATCATTTATCCGAGGCCCTGTCAACTGGAACCTCTTCCGCCAAATCCTCACCGATAATATTGACCTCAGTGTGACCCTCAAAACACTGGATGACCTTGATGATTCCGTCTACTCGTTTACAACCGCCATTCAGCAAGCTGTCTGGACTGCCTCCTCTCCTAAGCACTCCAATAGAACTCCTCAGCAAAACCATTTACCTCAACACCTAGCTGACCTCATCCATGCAAAACGCCGAGCCAGATCATTATGGCAAAGAACCCGACACCCAACAGATCGCCGCTCCTATAACTTTTATTGTAGGCAATTAAAGCGGGAGTTGGCGACCTTCCGTTCCCAGTCCTTTAATTCCTACCTCTCCTCTCTATCAGCTCGAGATAATTCCCTGTGGAATGTGACCAAAAAGATCCTAAAATACCATAAAGTTTCCCATCCTCTCCGGCGTGGTGATGACTCCTGGGCTGCGTCTGATGAAGATAAAGCCGAGGAATTCGCCACACACCTCTCCAAAGTATTCACTCCTCACCCGGAATCCAACAAAAATCATACCACAACAGTTCAAGAATTCCTTCTCTCACCAATACCTCTTTCCCTACCTCCTAAAGCTATTAATCCATCTGAGGTGAAATATCTTCTTCAAAAACTGACCCTTCGTAAATCTCCTGGACACGATCTCCTTACCCCCCAGATCCTGCGACAACTTCCCCAGAAAGCCATTATTTTTCTTACATACATCTACAACTGCATCCTTCGCACCACCTATTTTCCTCTCTTATGGAAACATTCCACAATCATTCTATTCCTAAAACCAGGTAAACCTTCCAGTAACACTTCATCCTACAGACCTATAAGTCTACTCCCCATCCTCTCAAAAATCTTCGAAAAGCTCCTTCTAAAACGAATCCTGCCTATATTAGAATCTCACAACCTTCCTTCCCACCAGTTTGGTTTCCGTTCTCATCATTCCACTGTTCAACAAGGACTCCGAGTTGTAGACCATATTTCCTCAGCCCTCGAATGTAAAGAGTATTGTTCTGGTGCGTTTCTGGACATAGCGCAAGCTTTTGACCGGGTATGGCACGCTGGATTACTCTTCAAGCTTAAAACGCATTTACCCCAGTCTCTCTACCTCATTCTAAGATCCTATCTCTCAAACCGCTCCTTCCAAGTACGCTGTGGTGTAGAATTTTCCAACTTTTATCCCGTTGAGGCCGGTGTTCCTCAGGGCAGCGTCCTGGGACCCGTTCTCTACATCCTTTACACCGCTGATATTCTTAATCATCCTGACACCTTTCTGGCAACATTTGCAGATGACACCGCCATCCTATCATCCAATTCCGATCCTGAAATAGCATCCTTAATCCTGCAAAGACACCTTTGTCTTATCGAAGACTGGTGTGGTGCTTGGCGCATAAAGGTGAACGAGGCCAAATGCAAACATGTAACCTTCACTCTTCGACGAAACTCCTGTCCGCCAGTTTACTTCAATTCCATTCCTATTCCTCCTTCAGATACAGTCCGCTATCTTGGCTTACTACTAGACAAAAGACTGACGTGGAACCCACATACAAGACTTAAAAGAAAAGAACTCAATCGACGATTCGGACAGTTATACAGACTGTTAAACAGAAAATCTGAACTTACAGTTGACAACAAATTATTAATTTATAAGACAATACTGAAGCCCATCTGGACCTACGGACTTGAACTGTGGGGGACAGCTAAACGTTCTAACATCAAACGCATTCAATCCTTTCAATCCAAAGTCCTTCGAATAATAGTAATTGCTCCTTATTATGTATCCAACTATACCTTGCACCACGACCTTAATGTTCCATTTATTTCAGACCTCATTCCATCCAAATTTTCCAAATTCCATCAGAACCTCATTCATCATCCTAATCCTTTAGCACGATCCCTATCCAGCTCCACTCATCCATACAACCCACCTAGAAGGTTGAAACGGCAGTGGCCCCGAGATATATTGTAAATACATATGCTGGAGTTCTGACACTGGTCAGATTCTCCTCTCAAGTGCGGTGTGATTGTGGCTATGGCGCCCTCACTTAGCTTCCGCTGGCTCTCACCAGTGATGCGGCTGAGAGGGAGGCGCTGGGATCCTTTGGACTCTGCTTGTCCTTCCACAAGTGGGGGACAAGCCCCGTCCGGGGTTCCCGAGCTGATTGTAAATATTGTACATAGGTATGAATGTGACATGTTTTGTTTATTTATTTGTTAACTTCATTTATTTGTATTTATTTTGTCTACTTAATTTTGTTATTGTATACGTTTACTTATTTTGATTTTATTTTATGTAAATTTGACTTTCCTTTTGTTTATATTGTAAATATTGTATGAATGAGATCCTGTAGCACTATTATTATTGTCTATTATGACAAATTGTAATATATACGAATAAAAAAAAAAAAAATAAAAAAAAAAAAATAAAAAAAAATTGTTTAGCCAACAGTCTTTCTTGCCTAATCAGCCATTTGATGTCCGAAATTCTAACAAATCTGATGCAAGTTGTTGATTCTTTTGTGACAAAAATCATTGACATGAATCAAAACAGGCTTGATATTGGCTATATAGACACGATTTTTATAGTGGATTGGATGTTTTGCTTAAATAAAAAAGATCTGGGCGAACAACACTAGAATTTCACTTACTTCCGTTGATAAAATCATTATAAGAAATTTCGAATAGAGTATGATTGAAAACAGGTTTGAGAACTATTGGGTTCACATGAAATGTCCGTTTTCACGGTAAAGGATTTTTATTAAAAATACGATATGAAAACAAGATAATTTTATTCGAAGTATTTACCTTCTTTTTTTACACATTTTTCCCAACGTGACACCAACTTTTTTATCCCCGAACTGAAAAGCTCTGAGCTTTGAAGTGAAAGAAAATCTGAAAACGCACTTTTCACTTGATCATCATATTAAAAACGTTTTCCTTTGACGAAGTTGTCTAAATTCTTGCACAGGTGGTCATCTGTTGGAGAATATGGTGGGTGCGGAAGAACTTCGTAGGCCAGTTCTTTCAATTTTTGCACGGTATGTTTTGAAACATGGGGTCTTGTTGCCGCTCAGTGAGATCATGAGGTACCTATGTATACTTTCCCAATATACTTTAAATGTCTGGAAACGATAGATTCACTTGCATTTAGTTGTGCTGAGAGTCCTTTAACTGTTTGGTAGGGGTTTCCTTCTACTGTATCTTTGAGGACATCGTTGTCTATTACGGACGGAGGTCATCCTCGGTGCAAGTTTTTTAAATCGGTATCCCCAGCTAAAAACTTAAGAAACCAAAGCGAATGGTCCGTTTAATAACACTCCCTTCCCCAAATGCCTTGCAAATATTTCTAGCGGCCTCAGCTGCTGAATGGCCGAGTTTAAACTCGTACAAAAATATTACTCGAAAATCGCGTGTTTCCACGTTCATATTTGGAAGTATACTAAAAAGCGGGTAATTGATTGGGAAGCTAATGTTTATAATACAAAGGTAGAGGATTAGTAACTGTTTACTTTAAATATGTAAACATTCGGAAGAAAACAACAAAGACCTGCAAAATCCTATATGTATTTCAGAAACTGTAAAAACGGACATTTCATGTGAAACAACCCAACAGATCTTCCGGTCAGCTGATTTTGATGAAAACTATTCTGTACACGCACACACAGAAACGAACTTTTATAGAGGACTTGATCATTTGGATTCAAGGGACCCTAAAACATGTATTTTCGTTGAAAAATGGAATTCGAAAATTTTATCGATCGCAATACTTTCCCATACTATATATTCCATATGTAGGTAAGTGATAATAATTATAACAGTTGAGGTTATTGTAGCACTAGGGAAATATGGTACAACCTGTTGCTATCACAAAGGCAGCTGCTTCAATAAATACAGCAGGCAGTGCATCCCCCCACTCTACGCCGAGTAGTTGCTGACGCAGTTATTTGCGTTCGCTATCCCCCTCTCTCGACTCACCCTCGATATGAGAGTTGTTTATTACTGATACTCCGCGGATTACCGATTTACGGATTACGTGGTCAACACTGTACTCCAACTGCATGATTAAAGATACGCTGTGTTAATTCAGGCTGAATTTCCTCTCACTGAGCTAAGCTGTGAGGTAATCGCTTATGTTTTTAAATACTTAAATAACTCTGGATTAATAGAGAGCTCAGATATTGGAGATCCGAACATTTAATGGTTAAAACAGATAAAGGATAAGTAAAAAATCTGGTGCGGGTAACACACGACTTTCAGTTACTTCCATTTTTAAAATTAATAAATGAATTTTCAAATACAGTTAGAGATAATACAGTTATACAGAAACTATAAAAGAATTAATTAAATCGAATCTATATAGAAATATGTGTTTTATTAAAAAATCTATCATATTATTATCTGAAATAATCAATTAGTTTTATCGTTTTTTCATCTCTCTATTAACTTTTAAGAGCTTGTGTATGAGACAATATTTTTTCTAAAATCTTAGCTTTCCAACGGTATATTATACATGTATATTACTGTTCTTAAGTTAAAAAACAAAAGCTCGCATTAAGAAAGTATTTTTTCAGTTTTTTCTTTAGTAGGGTACCGAATTCATTCAATTTATATATTTACCTGTTTTTCATCAGTGGTAACAAGATAACATAGTTATTTTTATAGAATCAACAAAATTAAAGGTACTTTAGAAAAAGAAAATTTAAAATATCGGCATTTGAGCTATGTCAAACCATTTTAATCAGAATGAAAAATACCAGATATTAAAGCCCATTTAATTTTACATCGATATAGCGAGTTTAATCAAAATTGTCGGAACTGTTTTTAAGAAAATTGAAAAATGGTGCAAAATGCATGGTACAAAGTTGCTTTTCTGGTATGCTCATTTTGATGAAAAGGTTTTGTGACGTCTCGGGCTTATATATTTGTCTTAAATATGAATTTCAGTTTCATAGGACTTACCGTTTCCGCCCGGAAGTTACCACACACACACTCAGACCTTTTTGCGGGACTTGGTTATTTGGACTCAGGGGACCCTAAAATTTGTATGTCCGTTGAAAACTAGAATTCGATAATTTTCACGATTACAATACTTTACTATATATAGTAAGTAAAAGTAAAAATTAGTCTATGTTAAATAAAAAAATTCTGCATATATTACATAATGATGGAGTTTTGTTGACCGTAGAGAAATTAGATAAGGAAGATGGTTGGGGGTGCGGTCATAAATTAAAAACACACATTTAAAATAAGTGTTATTTTAATTATGTGCCGACGTTTCGGCCTACAATGTGGGCCTTCATGTCGAGTCACCCCTGATGAAGGCCCACATTGTAGGCCGAAACGTCGGCACATAATTAAAATAACACTTATTTTAAATGTGTGTTTTTAATTTATGACCGCACCCCCAACCATCTTCCTCATCTACATATATTTTTTTTACTGTTTCAGATTAATTATATTAATATTAACAATTTATATAGCTATGTTGGTTATTAAGTTTATTTATATCAACCAATTAATCAAAGATTATTACAAACAATGAATTACCACAGCTAAACTTAAAACACTATTATAAATATATAAAACACGCTAATTCTTAACTAATTTCAATTTTTCGTTTTGATTTTTTTTAATAATGAACTTTTTTATTTGACGAAAAAAAGTAAAACTTTGAGGGCTTACGTTTAAAGATACGCAAAGCTGGAATAAATTATATAAAAGTTCTTCTATCCGCCGTACACGGCTTCGAAACTATTAGATCAATTACTTCGAAGTTTGGCCTCAAAGGGCGTCTAGCGATAATTCTAACAACTAGAAGTTGATGACAAGCGATATCGCTATTTTCAATAATGAACCATTGTAATCGACCCTCTACTTCCCCACCAAATTTTGAATGCTAGAGACCGAATAAAGAATAAAAAATCTGTCTATCCGTTGTACAAACAAATGAATAAGTAAATAACATATTGCGAATAAGTAAATTGTTGCCCGTTAGTGTTATGGGATAAAACATTAAAATTCTTACAAAACAAAAAAATAATCAATGTAATCAACCGATAAATATCAAAGATATAGCGTTTTGAAATTAGCAGTAGTGATAGGTCCTTTGAATTAGTTAATGTTTTTCATATTAGGTAATTGCCTGTAATAGTTCACGAACAGTATCTCTAGGATTTTGTTTAATACAGCTCGCAGAATATCGTCTACTCCATTCACAACTTTCTTAGTCTTCCAAGAGCAGTGCACACACAATTGCTACCCTAGCCTCGTTGTTGTTCCTGCCCGTTCCGGTCGAGTTCAAAGTCGTGAAAAAATATATCCTATTTATGCTTTGACATTTCAGTAAGCACTAAACGCTTTTCAAATAGAGAAATACAGAGGTAAACTAACCTTTTTTTTTAATAAATATTAATGTGTTGAAGTCCATGCAAATGTTAACAGTTTAACATATTAGTAATATATGGACATTCAAAGAAACAACTTGATATCCTGCCTATTCAGCGGATAACAAAGTACAAATGTTTTGTTAAATCATATTATATCGCCTGCTACTAACACTTGATCGAAAGAAACCACTATACTTGGGGCCAATAAGACAAAATGGAAATAATGACTACCAACCAGCCATTGAAAGTACTATACTCTCTTCTAACTAAATTATCTAAACTATAAATTAGACAGGACTAAATACATAAACATAACTACTTAAACCCATATGACGTAGCCTTCTGATATTTATGGCTAAACAATTAGACTCGCTCACAAAAACTGCAAACGTTTAAGGTTCATAACGAAAGCTCCTTATTACGTAAACAACAAAACCCTACATACGGACTTTTAACAACTACAGTTTAATAAGATATACAAGCTATCTATTCCCGTTTCAATAGAAAACGATACGGACACGAAAATTTATTTTTTTTTTTTATTCGTATTTATTACAATTTGTCATAATAGACAATAATAATAGTGCTACAGGATCTCATTCATACAATATTTACAATATAAACAAAAGGAAAGTCAAATTACATAAAATAAAATCAAAATTAATAAACGTATACAATAACAGAATTTATAGACAAAATAAATACAAATAAATGAAGTTAACAAATAAATAAACAAAACATTTCACATTCATACCTATGTACAATATTTACAATCAGCTCGAGAAGCCCGGACGGGGCTTGTCCCCCCACTTGTGGAAGGACAAGCAGAGTCCAAAGGATCCCAGCGCCTCCTTCTCAGCCGCATCACTGGTGAGAACCAGCGGAAGCTAAGCAAGGGCGCCACAGCCACAATCACACCGCACATGAGAGGAGAATCTGACCAGTGTCAGAACTCCAGAACAGATGTTTACAATATGTCTCGGGGCCACTGCCGTTTCAACCTTCTAGGAGGGTTGTATGGATGAGTGGAGCTGGATAGGGATTGTGCTAGAGGATTAGGATGATGAATGAGGTTCTGGTGGAATTTGGAAAATTTAGATGGAATCAGGTCTGAAATAAATGGAACATTAAGGTCGTGGTGTAAGGTATAGTTGGAGACATAATAAGGAGCATTTACTATTGTTCGGAGGACTTTGGATTGAAAGGATTGAATGCGTTTGATGTTAGAACGTTTAGCTGTCCCCCACAGCTCAAGTCCGTAGGTCCAGATTGGCTTCAGTATTGTCTTGTAAAGTAATAATTTGTTGTCAACTGTAAGCTTAGATTTTCTGTTTAGTAGTCTGTATAACTGTCCGAATCGTCTGTTGAGTTCTTTTCGTTTAAGTCTTGTATGTGGGTTCCACGTCAATCTTTTGTCTAGTAGTAAGCCAAGATACCGGACTGTGTCTGAGGAAGAAAGCGGTATGGAATTGAAATGAACCATTGGACAGGATTTGCGTCGAAGGGTGAAGGTGACGTGGGTGCATTTGCTTTCATTAACCTTAATACGCCAAGCACTACACCAGTCCTCGATAAGACAAAGGTGTCTTTGCAGGATTAAGGATGCTATTTCAGGATCGGAATTGGATGATAGGATGGCGGTGTCATCTGCAAATGTTGCCAGAAAGGTTTCAGGATGATTAGGAATATCAGCAGTGTAAAGGATGTAGAAGACGGGTCCCAAGACGCTGCCTTGAGGAACACCGGCCTCAATGGGATAAAAGTTAGAAAATTCTACACCACAGCGAACTCGGAAGGAGCGGTTTAAGAGATAGGATCGTAGAATGAGGTATAGAGACTGGGGTAAATGCGTTTTAAGCTTGAAGAGTAAACCGGTGTGCCATACCCGGTCAAAAGCTTGCGCTATGTCCAGAAACGCACCAGAACAATACTCTTTGCATTCAAGGGCTGAGGAAATATGGTCTACAACTCGGAGTCCTTGTTGAACAGTGGAATGATGAGCACGGAAACCAAACTGATGGGAAGGAAGATTTTGTGATTCTAATATAGGCAGGATTCGTTTTTCAAAGACTTTTGAGAGGATGGGGAGTAGACTAATAGGTCTGTAGGATGAAGTGTTGCTGGAAGGTTTACCTGGTTTTAGGAAGAGAATGATTGTGGAATGTTTCCACAAGAGAGGAAAATAGGTGGTGCGTAGGATGCAGTTGTAGATATAGGTAAGGAATATGATAGCTTTCTGTGGAAGTTGACGGAGGATCTGGGGGGTAAGGAGATCATGTCCAGGAGATTTACGGAGGGTCAGTTTCTGGAGAAGATATTTAACCTCAGAGAGATTAATAGCTTTAGGAGGTAGGGAATGAGGTATTGGTGACAAAAGGAAGTCTTGTACTGCTGCGGTATGATTGCTTTGGGATTCCGGGTGAGGAGTGAATACTTTGGAGAGGTGTGTGGCGAATTCCTCGGCTTTATCTTCATCAGACGCAGCCCAGGAGTCATCACTACGCCGGAGAGGATGGGAAACTTGATGGGATTTTAAAATCTTCTTCGTGACATTCCACCGGGAATTATCACTAGCTGACAGAGAGGAGAGGTAGGAATTAAAGGACTGGGAACGGAAGGTCGCCAACTCCTGCTTCAATTGTCTACAATAGAAGTTATAGGAGCGGCGATCTGTTGGGTGTCGGGTGCGCTGCCATATTGATCTGGCACGGCGTTTTGCATGGATTAGGTCTGTAAGGTGTTGGGGCAAATGGTTTTGGTGAGGAGTTATATTGGAGTGCTTAGGAGAGGAGGCAGTCCAGACAGCTTGCTGAATGGCGGTGGTGAAGGAGTAGACGGAATCGTCAAGGTCTTCTGGGGTTTTGAGGGTCGCTCTGAGGTTAATATTATCGGTCAGGATTTGGCGAAATAGGTTCCAGTTGACAGGGCCTCGGATAAATGACGGTGGGATAGGTTTTGGAATTGGAGTGAGAGATATTTTTAGGATCAGTGGACTATGGTCTGAGGATAGTTCATCAAGTCGAGTAACAGATAAGTTGAGGGAGCCTAATCCGCTGTGAATGAAGAAGTCAAGGATGTCAGGATTACGGTTGGGATCGGTTGGCCAGTAGGTAGGGGAATCAGGAGGTAGGAGATTGAAATGACGGGAGTTGAGCGCAGACAACAAATTTCGTCCACGAGAATTTGTGGTTCTCGAACCCCACTGTTGATGCTTGGCATTTAAGTTTGCACCCAGTATGAAATGATTTCCTAAGGAATTTAGAAAGGATACAAATTCGGTGTTGGAAATAGAATGTTTGGGAGGGCAATATGCTGATGTAAGGGTTACCGGAAAGGAAAAAGTTTTGATTACTATGGCTGTGGTTTGTAGGAAATCATAGGTAGGAAGTGGGAGTAAGTGATGAGAGAGGGACTGGTGCACAATGACAGCAGTACCGGCATGGGCTTTGCCGTCTGGGTGGTCCGTACGGTATGTTACGTATTGAGGTATTTTGAAGAACTGTTTAGTGGTTAGTCTAGTTTCAGTAATAAGTGCTACGTCAACGTTTTTTTCTTGCAATAAAGCTGTAAGTTCGTCAGTATGATTTCTAACACCATTCGCATTCCATAGGAGAATGGATAAGGAGTTAGGTGAAGTCATTTAAGGATTTTTTAAGGAAGGGATTAAGTTTGATACAAGATTAGTAAGTAGTGATATTAGCGGCATAACGAGGGATTTGATTTCAGTGATGAAGGATGTCATCAAACTTGTAAGGTCTGAGACATTTGATGGAGGAGGAATATGAGAAATTTGATGCGGATAAGGTTTTTGAGGGTTGGGTAAATTTTGAGGAATAGCTGGTTGTGGAATGGGTTGAGGATTTTGAAGTGTGCGTTGTTCCGGCAGGGCCTCGGCCTCTTTGTTCTGGTTCCCACCTTCAAGTAGATGGGCAAATGTTACATTGGAATCAATTGTTTTTGAAGGTTGTCTTCTTCTTCTGATCGGTTCAGCTGTTTCATCCAGATTATGAGGTTTTTGGTATCTGCTTTTGAGGTTCTTGTAGATTTGACATCCCTTGTAGCTAGCCGGGTGGTCCTTCAGGCACAGAGCACAAACAGCGGGTGTTGATCTTGGTCTTGTACATTCTTCTGACTTATGTTGTTCACCGCATTTCACACAGCGTGGTATGTGGTGACAATAACTTCTGGTATGACCATATGCCTGACAATTGTGGCACTGAACTATTTCTTTCTTAGTGTAAGGTTTTTCAACTCTTACACTAGTATAGTATAATCTATTGAGGTCATAAATTTTTTCAACTCCTGCTGATGGTTCCAAGTCCACAAAGAATAGAGGCAGTGGAATTTTATCTTTTAGGACGTTGGTGACTTGTCGCACTTTATAGCCTATCTCCGTAAGTTCTTCTTGGATAGCTGCTGCTGGTGTCGAAGGGTGTAGGTTTCTAATTACAACCCTTAAAGCTCTCTCCTGGCGTAACTGATATGTATGAAAATCAGCTTTGGTCTCAGTCAGATATTTTACTATTTTTCTGTAGGTTTCGGCGGTAGTCGGGGATATTTTAGTATCACTGGTTCTACTTATACAATAATAACTGTTAGGATCGGTTAATTTGTTTAAATGCGCACACAGTAGTTGAAAATTTTTAATATTTTTAACAAATATTGGTGGAGGTGATGGTTCTTTTGGTGTAGGAGAAGATTCCATTGTTTCTTTTTCAATTTGAAGTATCTGAAATGGGTTCGGTGTAAAAAACGGCGATTCTTCAGTTAATCCTTGTGATGATGTGCTAGGCTGTGGTTCAGATCCTAAAGAGGTAGCTGAAGCAGTCGCTGGTGGAATCATTTTTTTATTATTATCACGGCGAGGTCTCTGTTTTGTGGGAGACGAGTTTGAACCTGCAGATCTAGATCTTTTACTTGTAACTTTCGAGGACATCACTTGATGAAAATATCGCATTGATTAAAAAAAATAAATAGGAATAAATATATAATGGAATAAGAATAAGAAGGAAAAAAAATAAATAAAAGAAAGATAAGGAAAAGAAAAGCAAGCCCGAGCTTGCCGAGCTAGCGGCAATCAGCTGATCAGTGACCCTCCTTTCACTTTTTCGCGATTGTACAAAGTAAATTATAACTTTGCTTACCGAAATTTCTCCAATATTCACTGCTGTAGTTTTCCTGAGGTCTAGTGATGTTTTCCAGACTGAACTCAAGCGAATTCCTACTGAAAAAAGCAAAAATCTGAGAGACGAAGTAACGTATGACTGTTATCATCGAGCGCATCAGCTGATCGTCGGACACGAAAATAGACTTATAAATATGTCCATAGCTGAAATCCTTGTTAGAAGAAGGCTGAAGAGAAGCTGGATGAGAGACCTCTGCTAAATTAAAGCCTAGAAAGGGGTGCTGCTGGCACTTTTATTCTCCATGCTTATCGAGTGTGCTGCTAAAGTTTCATATAGCACATATGACGATTGTCAGACAGCTTCTGACAAGTAGGAATAGAAAAAAAAACATTATATCATTGATAGTAATTTTAGTAAAAACAAATCTCACTTTTCGATCTTTACCTCTGATTCATTCCGCTAACTACTGAAAAGAAAAAGGGGGAAGAAACAACCAAAATATAATTTTCAGTTTAACAGAAAAGTCTATTACGAAGAATAGTACCTCTCCCAACCCCACCATTTTACTGAGAAAATAGAATTCATTTAGAAGCTGGGCCCCTGTTTCTATTCAACCGGAACAACTGCTCCTCCAGCCAATGACAAACCTATTTAAGGAACGCTTAGGGAAATTGTAAACTTCCTTAGGAACAAATAAAAAAGATTTTTCTCATCTCTTCACCCTCCTCTGTCCTATGCCTTTCTAATTTAAGGAGAAATGACTCAAAGATCTCGAAATGGAAGCAGAAAGTTCTGGAATCGAATTAGGATTTGAAAGGACTCTTTTCATTTGCAATGAGCCATCATCGACAAACTAAATATATAAGTTTTTTTAACAATTATATTTTAAACCAGATGTAATAATAATATTGAAGTGAGAATGATTGACTGTGTGAGTAAGTGGGCGAAGTTAGTTCAGTGTAGTTCAGTCAGAAGAACACACAATTAAGATGTAAACTTAATAAACTAGTGCCGACGTTTCAGCCTAAATTATAGGCCTTCTTCAGGGCTATAAAAACAAAAGATAACAACCAGATGTAGAATACAATATAAATATGATAAGTAAAAGAAATATAAAGATAATAAAATCAGAGTGAAATGAAAGTAATGACAAATATAAAAAAATAAGAATATAAGAAGATAATATAAAATAGAAATATGATATACAATCAAAATAGAGGTGAGAGATATTGAATCAGATATGAGTACGTACCGTTTGAAGGATAGCGTTAAAACAATTAAGCAATAATGGCACCCATAGTGGGGAAATATTGAACTGAAATTGGCGGCAAAAATTGTATAAAAGTAAACATTAAACAAATAAATATTAAAAAAATACTGGGAATACTCAATACAAATTTTTAATAACAGGGAAAACACGGTGGAATACAATTAAAACGATAATATTATTTAAACAATATTTTAGTTATTGTTTTTTTTTTCATTTCTATAGCGGCTTATCGGATGATGCTACATTAGGAGTCCTAAACTAAGCCTATCCAAATTGAATTACGATAGGGATCTTTAATGAGTATCTGATATTGCACAGGTTCGGGATAACAATTTTGCTTCTTCTCCGAAGGACTGTAGAACCAAGGATCATTTTCTCCAAAAAATATTTAGCTATCTACCAGGTTGAAAAACGCAAACTTGGGCATAGGAGGTTGTAACGCTAGCCAACAAACTGCAATTGACTTTAAATATGTTATGTTATCAATCCCTAATCTTTATCTATAAGATCCCATTTAAATCTCCTATACAAAATCACTTAATGCCACTACAATATTGGTACACTCTTTGGACAATTCGTTTAAATGACGAAAAATCAAAAAACGTAACAACCACTCTACGACAAAATACTTGTCCACCATTTTTTATCGACAACAACCACATTCCTTAGACTAACTCTATACATCACCTAGGACTGACACTCGATCAAAGGATAACTTGGGGCCAACATGTCAAGATGAAAAGACAGACTCTCAACCACTGACTGAAAGTACTATACCCACTTTTCTGAATCATCAAATCATCAAAATTAAAAATTAGACAGAAACTGAATACATGCACATATCTGCCTAAGCCAATTAGGACTTACGCTTTGGTTCAGCAAAGAAAGACTCGCATACAAAACTGCAATAATTTCAATCCACAATTTTAAGACCCATAACGACAGCTTTGGTACGTAAACAACAGAACCCTACATACGGACTTACAACAACCAACAGTTGACCAACATATATAAACACTCTATTCTCGTTTTCACAGTAAACTTAACGGACACGATAATAGGCCGATTAATACCATGTCAATAGCTGAAATGCCAGTCAGAAGAAGGCAAAAGAGAAGCTGGATGAGAGACCTCCTCTGCTAAATTAAAGCTTAGGAAGTGGTGCTGCTGGGCACTTCTCTTCCCGATTTTGGCAGAACAGAAGTGCAACAGTTAAACCTGAGGGCTTTGCGTATTTCATGTAAAAATTTCCGGTTCTGAAAGAAACCACTTAGGGACGGTAATTTCTCCCACGGCATCATCGTAAGTTTTTGATGCACACTGTAAATTTTGATAACGGTATGTGCAGTGAATTTTCTTTTCAGTTGTAAAAAACTCGGTTGTGCCCTCGGCGCCGTGGCGACTTTAACTTGACATTCTCAACGTTAACGACAAACATAAGTAATAGATGATATGTAGTAAATAAAACATGATACTCAATGACTCATCAGCACGTGTCACAGACACTACCCCCACTCCTTGACGATGAACTCTGAATCTTGCGCATGCGCACACGTGTACATGGTAACGGGACACAACTTTTTCGTTCATGTACCCATCAATTTATAAGACGTTTCCATGTCAAAAAAAAAAAAGGATTGATTGACGAAAATTAATTTTTCTCTCTTCCATTTGGAGCAAGCAAAATACCATATACAGATATTCCTTATCTGTTAAAAAAAAAACTGATGCAAAAAACAAAAAAAAAACTAATTCTTATTCGGAATATGTAAAAAAATACTGCATATGAATATATTATAAAAATTGAACATATAACTGTAATATGAAAATATTACAGTAAAGTAAATAAAATGATAGTTGAAGAATATAATTGCGAATGGTAAACAAAATAATATGCGTCTTATGTATTTTCTCTGCTTACAGATTTCTGTTTTTCATAAGATTTTATGAATCTGCACAACATCCCGCACACCGAGTTAATTCAGGTCGTACTTTAATGAAAATGCTTATCACATTATTGGTTTCTTTTAAAATAAAAAATATAATAACATTCCGGACATACCCGAAGCACCTGGAAGTTATATTTACGACGATATTAAAAAGGGTGGTAGAAGAGCTTCAAATTTTTCACATATCTTTTTTTTTAAAACTGTATTAAATCCGAAGAAACAAGAATTTTTTGTTCTTATGCTTGGGAATTCCACATACATTACGAAAAATTACGCATTCTTTCGATTTCACCAATACAAAATTCGTATATTATATTCACTAAAAGAGAATTAAGACGGTAGATATAATATTTATAATCTTAGAACTATAAAAAATGTATTTCTATTAAGCAGCATCGATTAATTTTCTATGAAAAATAATTCAGATAAGGCGATTTCCAGTCTTTTTTCCTTTTTTTGTTTTTCCTATTCGTTCATGCTATGACTTATTAATATGACTATTAGTAATTGCGTTGAAAAAAAACTTGAGTAGACCACATTTCATACATTAAGGATATTAAGAATCGCAATGCATGACAGTGTTACGGGTAATCCATGACTTTCCTATTAACATTTACTTATATTATTTTTTTTACTATACAATTACCGTATTTACATACCTTAACATACCAACATTCAACGATCAGATCAGGAGCCTCTAAAAACATTTTAACGACGATTTACACGGTCATAATAATAATAATAATTGTTAGGTTCTTTTCATTAAAGTGATCCCTTTCATTCAACTTATTTTATTTCTTTTTTCCTTCTCTTCTTTCCCTACATTTCGGCTTTTCGCCATTAAAAAAAAAAATAAAAAAATAAATAAAAAAAAAAAAAAAAATAAATAAATAAAAAAAAAATAAATAAAAAAAAAAAATAAAAAAAAAACTTCATAAGAAAATGCTTTAATCCAGTGGGTAATAACAAGCATGACTAGTCAGCCTATAATTTTTTTTTTTATGTGACAAAATATATGTTTGTGTAAGTGGATAATGATGGAATATTAAAAGATCCCTTGAGAATGGCAAAAAGCCGAAACGAAGGGAAAGAAGAGAAGGAAATAAGAAATAAAATAAGTTGAATGAAAATGGATCACTTTAATTAAAAGAACCTAGCAATACATTTATTCATTTAAACAACTTTTAATTGCAATAAAAATTAATAATAATAATGATAATTCTTTATTTATATGAAAATACCTACAAATTAAAAAATACCTTCCCTTAGTAGACTGAGAAAATAACTATTTAAAATCAGTGAGTTTACATATAGACTTCCCCAAAGGGAGATTACATTCATTAAAAGAAACTAAAAAAAAAAACAGTCTTGCTAATCTCATCCACAAAGAGCCGTTAGCTTTGGTGAGTTCGTTGTCGACCTCTGCATCTCTTTTTACCCATCGGGATCCATTCTTCAGTTCCTCCTCGTTACATGGCCTGCCCAAGTCATTTTCCTATCTCTCTTAATTGGACTGAATTGATTTTTTCCTTAGAAAAAACCCTAGCACTGTCCTATCCATTCTTTTATGACAGAAATGTCTCTTTCCTTCGAGATTCTTGGCCAAAGACGATGTTTGGTAACTATAGGTGTAGAACAGAAATAACTGAGCTGTTAAAGGCGATTGCTTTATGTTTCATTTTTGCCGACCTTTAAATATGCATTTAAGGCTCCAAAACGTCTAAACGCCTATCCTGGTTTCGATCTCTTTGGCGTACCTATTTGAGAAAGATATTGTCCGTCCTAGGTAGTAGGTAATTAAAAATACCTAATTGTCTGTGAATGTCCGTTAGTCAAGATGACAGTTTTTTGAGGACTTAATATTAAGCCAGGTTGAGAAGTTTCACTTCTAGCCGGGCAATCATTGTTATCAGTTCTTTCTCCTTATTTGCTACTAGAACGTCTGCAAATTTCAGTTTATTTAGTTTTATTCCGTTAAGAGAGCTTACCATGTCTTCCCAATTCAGGGACTCGAATATACGTTCTAATTCTGCGATGAAAATGTTTGGCGATAGGGAATCCTTCTGCCTTATTTCTTTTATAATCGGGAATATTTTCCCTCTTCGCTGCATTTCTACGTGTCTTTTACGATCAATATACATATTTTTAATTATTTAGACGTATTCTTTATCCATTATTATTCGTTCCAGTGCCTATATCTGGGATTTATCGATTTCAAAAAAGCATTTGATAGCATATACCACAATAATACACGGTCATACTAACACATTAATACAAATATGGTCACTATATCTAAAAACATCCTTCGAAGGCTGAAAAGGAGCTAGATGACTTCTTGTCATAATCAGAAAATATGAATCGAACCATGAAGAGATGCCTCTGAGTATTACTCTATCCGTGAATTATACCCCATCGCATTCACTGACGATTGTGAATAAAAAAATTCTAATTATTTATTGAGATATATTACAATTTTTTACAAAATGAACAATAGTAATAGTGATATGAGACCACATTCATACAATATACACAGAAAATAATAACAATAGTCAAATTACATAAAATAATCAAATTACATAAAATTAATAAAAACATTACGTTAAAAAAAAAAAAGTAGCGTCATGAAAGTGGTGAGTATAGTAGTCTTAGCCTTATGTTTGGCGTTGCCTGCTTGTTCTCAATCTTTGCGTCCCATGTCATTCTTCAGCCGAATGTCAAGCCGAGTTATTTTAATCCGTCATTTGATCTTTTTAATTTTATAAAATTTTTATGCTTATCATTTAATAATAATTATTAACTTATGTTGGTGTAACAGGGTATTGAGAAACTTGTACACACGATTAGGTATTTTATTCCAGTACCTTACAACAAAACTCAAATCAAAAAGTATAAAAACTTATAAACACCATAGAACTACCTTTTTCTTCAAATAAAATGATGATTTCACTCCCCGCCTTAATACTTTGTACGCCATTCCTCAGACCTACTTCCGGCGTAGAAGCATACTTCTGAAACGAAAAACTAGGAGTTGGTTGCTGGCGTTCGTTTCAAGGTGCGTTATCGTTGGACGCACCATTAAAGGTGATGAACGCCCGTACCTTAAGTGTTCTGAAGAGCTATTTCCTGAATTATAGAAAGTGGTTCAAACTACCCTCTTCCTCCACCGTTGAAATACCGCACGCTGTGTAATATTCATAGCAATGTTCTTGTTTTTCGTCAGTTATCATCGTCGATGTTGTTATTTTGTTATTTTTCAATATATTATATAATAAAAAATCTCCTGTCACGGCTCAATCGATTTTTATGAAATTCTTTAAATTTGTGTTTAGTAGGTATGAGAATATGCCGTGAAGTGTATTTTATACCAATAGGTCAATCGGACGTTCTTATCAAGAAAATGTTTTTCTTATTTTTTAAAAATTATATTATTCTTTTTTTACAAAAACAAATATCTATAACTAAACAATTTTACCGTCCTTTCCTCACACTTGAATTTTTTTTTTTTTTTTTTACTTTTTTTCTTACAATCTGCCGCCTACTGTGGCAATGGTAATATAGCTAGAAGAAACCATTCATCCCATGTACATATAAGGAAAAAAATATATATAAATATTATATAACAAAAATAAAATAAATAATAAGATATATATAAAGAAAAAAATACAAAACAATAAATAAGAGATATATTAACAAAATAAAGAAAATAATAACAACTTTGATCTCATTCGTACCTATTAGCACACTTGAATTTTAGTATTTTTGTATGCATAATATCTAAATAATTAAACCGTCGCTCGTATTTAAAAATTCATGACGTTGAATCGTATCATTCAATTCGACTTAATTCTTCTATCTAACTTTCATCCACAAATACTCGAATCGTTCATAATAAGTTCAAATTTAAAACTTCTAAGATATAAAACAATGAAAACGTCCATTACTTTAATGAATGCATTAAATTGAGGATAGTAATAGTTATCGTTTTTTTTTTTTTTTGTTATATTAGAGCAAAAACAGCACTATATTCATCTTTCTGTTATAAAATCCAATCCCAACTTCTAATGTTTACTTGTTATTTCTTTATTGTATATTTTTTTAAGCTATGTTTTTGCTGTAACAGCAACTCTACAACTCTATTTATATTTGTAGTGCAGAGATAACAAACACGTCATTGAAAATATTTTGTAGGGAGTTTCTCAAACGAAATATATAAATCGTGTTCATTATACTTCAATTCATGCTGTTTTCGATGATCGGACGATGATGCAGAAGGAGTCCTAAATTTTTTCTATCCAGATTTAATTAGAATAGGTTATCTTTAACTAGTACCTAACATCGCACAGGATCAGGTCCATCTTTTTATGCTCCATCGTAAGGACGGCATAATTAAGGATTTTTTACTCCCCTTAAAATCCATGGTGGCAGGTACAAACCTGACAGGTGAATCTAGGAATCATGTCAGGCATGAGAAAGGACAGTACATAGTAGCACATAAAAATATATTTAAATCATATATATTAAAAAAAAAAAATTACTCTTGAAATGTTGCTTTGCGCACTTTAGACAACACGAGCACAATCAGCGGATGTAAAGAAGTGTAAAATGCTGACTTATGAGGCAAGAAAAAGGGTTAGTGATTAAGAATCTGTGATACGTAAACAACGAAATTTTCAGTTCGCTAAAATTTATAACGTTTTTGTAGTATCGTTCAATCAAGAAAAAATCTGATGATGGCAACATACAAATTCTACCTCAGTTGTTAAAATCAATTTAAAATTATTAAACAAAGTTCAAAATCTTTTCAATAATTTTATTTAACTTCGTCGTTAAAAGATGCTCTATATTAAATAATATAAAAATAACATTAAGTCATGAAAAATAAACTGTACTTATCTTGAGTTGGGAAGCAAAATTACTTGGAACAATACTTTTGCTCTATAATTCTTAAATCGGATATCGAATTACTCCAACTTGTATATTTATCTGTTTTTTTTTATCAATACTAATATATTTAAGACGATATATTTCATTAGAACTTGGCCAGTATTTTTAATTATTACCAGAATACAATTTTTAACTAGGTCGGACAATTTGCTATCGGAAACAATTAACATTGTGAGTAGAATAATTTTCACGGAAACTATAGTGACGGAAATCAATAGTGGTCATAGTTTAGAAAATTAATATTATGAAAGACTTAAACTTCTTCATTTTTTTTTTATTTGTATCGATTTGTATGTGATTTTTTTAATTTTCATTATATAATATTATTTTATCCTGTTATCATCATTCTCATCAAAAACGTGTGGTTATGTTTAGTTTTCGGAACATATTTTTTATTGAGTGATACTATTTTATGACCGTGACTGTACAATATTTGTAATGAAACAGCATTAGAAAAACTTGGATTTTCAATCCTCAAAAATCTGATGATGGAGTTTTGTTGACCGTTGAGAAATTAGATGAGGAAGATAGTTGGGGGTGCGGTCATAAATAAAAACACAAATTTAAAATAAGTGTTATTTTAATTATGTGCCGACGTTTCGGCCTACAATGTAATGATTACTTTAATGTATATTCTTTTTTCTTTTTTTTTTTTTTTTTTTATATTACCTATACTCTTGACTATTTTTTAATATATTACCGTCATATATCAACTCAAAATTGTTAATATTTAAAATTTTAATTGTTCACATATTTTTCCTTTATCATTTTTTTCATTTACTTAGTCTCTCTTTATATATTCTCATTACAATATTATCATCTCAATTATGTTTACTTCCATACTTTATAACTATCATCTTAATTTTGTTTATTTCCATACTTTAAACTGTCACCTTATTCCATACTTTATATTGTCATCTTATTATCATTTTACATTTATATTATTTATGTTCCCATAATTTATTACTGTCATATTATTATTAATACCTAATGCATTATTAAGTCTATAATTACATTGGTTGTTATCTTGTTTCTTTTAGCCCTAATGAAGGCCCACATTGTAGGCTGAAACTTCGGGACATAATTAAATAACACTTATTTTAAATGTGTGTTTTTAATTTATGACCGCACCCCAACCATCTTCCTCATCTCAAAATATCTGAATTCCACCCCCAATTTAAATCTGAAAGGTATTTTTTTTTCTTCTGATTTTATTAATTACCACTTTCCTAAACTATACTTGATCAAAAAAAAAAAAAAAAATAATTGACTAGCCTGAATGAGCTGAAAATAGCCAATCAGCCGACCCTAGGTACTAGGTTAGAGGTAGTAAAAATATTTTTTCTCTCGCGAGATAGGCACATTACGACAACTAATTCGGAAGTTTATGAAGTGTCCGCTTTTGAGGGTCGCTATAAAAGAGGGCTTTATTCACTAAAGCTGTCGAGGGAGGTTGGTTTATGATCCCCAGTTTATAGGCTCCACCCCTCCCACCTCCTCTGTATTGTGTCCTTGTTACCAACGACAGTTTTAACGGCGCTGTTATGCGCTTTAGTGTATCATTCTCTTTAAAATACTCCATGGTGCGCTCAAAGTGATCGTTTGAGCATTTGTCGGCTCCAGCAAACCAAACGGGTGCTGTAAGATTTAGAAAAAAATGAGGTAGCAACCTTGTTTCCAACCTATCTAAGTGAATATAGAAAAATCTCGTACGAGCTACACACCATTTTTAAAATCAAATAAAGAAATTTTAAATAAAGTTAGAGTTGATCAAAGAAAAAAATAGGTTTTAGACTCATGATATAACAATAGTAGTTGTCATGTAAACCAATCATGTAATTGTAATATTAAATTTCCTATATAATATAACTCTATTTCCTAAATCTTTAGCTCTCCAGCGCTACGTCGTGGTCATAGAAATTTCAGCACTGAATTAAAAAAAAAAGTTTCCAAAATTAAAACATAACTGCACGTCTTTAAAAACGCTGATTACAGAAGAAAAGTAATATTATATATTGAAAATTAAAGAAAAGCACGTAAAAATCAATGAAAAAAACGTAGATTTTTAAGTAACCTCGTTAAATGAATTATTATAAATTTTCAAAACTATAACTCTTCACGGTGATATATTCTAATAAAGAAGCTGTCTGTCAACCCTCAGTAATCCGATCAGTCAATCTAGAATATGGAGAGTATCGATTCTTCCTTATATTTAATACAGGCATCAATTACTAGTTATAATTAGTATATGTATCGATTCTATGTTAAAAAACCCACTCCCCATGTTTTCCGTTCATATCCTAAATCAATCTATAATGAAAAAGATTTTGAAATTATATCTATATTTTAAAACTCTAACCACTTTTGATTGTGTCACCGCTATTTTTTATAAAGATTCTTCTATAACAATTTATAAAAATTCGATATAACACACACCTAAAAAATAAAACTAAAATGTAGAAAAAATAAGTGAACATTTATCATTGAAAATACGTGTTTTGGTTGTTAAATAAAAAATAACGAATGTATTGTAAGTTTGTTGGTATAGGATTTAAAAAAAAAAGAGGAAAGGTAAACACTCCAATTCTCTTTCTATCCCAATTCACATTTGAATTGGGTGTGGAATTCAGATGTTTTGTGAATTGAAAATCCAAATTTTCCTAATGCTGTTTGATCGCATTGTCATGGTCATATAAATTGCATCGCTCAATAAAAAAGTCTTCATATTGTAATGTATTAAGGATACTGAGAGGAGTTAGGATTGTATAATTATGGTATTAATTAAATAAATATTGATTAACCTTTGTCGGCAAAACATCAAAAGGTGTTTACCTAGCCCCCTAGATTTCCCATCGGTATGGGCCCCCCAGCGGTACCAGAAACCTCTGGTAGTTTCCCCCCAGCGGCGGCCAACAAGAATATTAAGATTGGTGAAAAGATAAGAATAATAGCACAAAGGCTATACCGCCAGCCAGGCCACTTCCCACCTTGGCCCACCCGAGGTGACGAGAATGAGATAGAAGAACCGAGGAGTTAGTCAAGTTTTATCCTCAAGAAGAGTGAGTCGGGTTCCATCTACAAGAAGAGGAGGTGGCCGTCGGGGTTCTGAGAGCAGCTGGAGGATGATGTCGAGAAAGGGGACCTAAGACTGATTTCATCTTTGCCAGCCGGTTAAGTGTTTCAGAGGTATATTGTTAGTTGTAATATTGTATGGCAAAGGTAGTAGAGAAAATGTCCCTCAGTATTCTCAATCAAAGTTCTAGGCAATGTGTTGATATAATTTATATGTGTTAGTGAATAATTATAATAACGTATTAATTGAATCTTGTTTACTTTAATCTTACCCTGCATGCCACCTCTTGGATTGGTAAACACGATACCTTTGGAAAGGAGATCCATGGTATCATTAAATATAGTTTATATTTTGACTAAACATAGTAAGTAAGCTAGTTTTTGAAGCTACCGCTGCCTTAGAAAAGCAGCCGGTCAAAAACATAGCAATATCTTATCATAGAATGAATCTGACAATCAGAAAATGTGCTGTACAAATTGAAGTCAGGCATGATAGGCATGGGGAAGTAGAGTGCCCAGCAGCACCCCTTCCAAGGCTTTAATCTAGCTGAGGAGGTCTCTCATCCAGCTTCTCTTTAGCCTTCTTCTGACTTGCATTTCATCTATTGACTTGATAATCAGTGTATTGTCATATCCATTAAGATTACTGCAAAAACGAGAATAGAGTGTTCGTATATGTTGATGAGCTGTTGTTTTTTGTAAGTCCGTATGTAGGGTTCTGTTGTTTACGTATCAAGGAGCAGTTGTTATGAGTCTTAAAATTTTGGATTGAAATGATTGCAGTTATTACATGTGAGTCGATTCTGCTGAACCAAAAAATTGTGAAGCATAAGTCCATATTGGCTCAAGTAGGTATGTGTATGTATTCAGTTTCTGTCTAATTTTTAATTTTGATGATTTTGATATAATAGAGTATAGTACATCCTTCGTTTGAGTGTCAGTCCAGGTAATGTACAGAGTTGGTATGAGAAATTTGGTTGTTGTCGATTAAAATTGGTAAGCAAGTGTTGTGTCGCAGTGTGAACGATACATGTTTTGATTTGTGGTGATATAAACGAATTTCCCAAAGATTGTACCAATTTTGTAGTAGCATAGATTTTGTAGTCAGTGAGGCCAGTATAGGATCTCCGTTTGATGTTAGAATTGCAGTATCTTCTGCAATAATCAAATAATATAATCAATAATAAAATGTTTTGCAAAAACTAAACATAACCACATGTTTTTAAACAATGTTGATTACAGAATACCAGAATTTTTACCAGAGATCATATATGGAGCTTGATAAAGATAATTAATATTTTATTTTTTTTCAACGCAAGTGATTCGATTTCAGTCAATTCTATGGACTACATTCAATTTCCGTCATTGAAAATTTAATACTTGAGTTGCCTCAGTGACAATAATAAGTTGAAGGCGAGACAATTATTGTTATTATAATTAATATTTTTTTATAGGTACAATGATATAATTTTAATGTGAATGGGTCCGTGGACATTAAATATTCCGGTTGGGAGAATAATATACCGCTGCCTTCCTCTCACACCCCGCCCTCCAGAGACAGGAATTAATTGAGTCGAACAATATTTCACTTTAACAGCCTTGGGGATTGACTCGGCTTTATACAGTTGCAACAGTTTCAACGCTTTGAGCTTTCTGGGACTAAACTGTTTGTATATGCGGGCCCGCATTGTAAAGCGCAGGAATTTTCACCTCATAAAAAAAAAAAAAATAAAATAATAATAATAATTATGTTAGATGGGGAAGATGGTTGGGGGTGCGGTCATAAATTAGAAACACACGTTTAAAATAAGTGCTATTTTAATTATGTGCCGACGTTTCGGCCTACAATGTGGGCCTTCGTCAGGGTTGACTCTGAGACGCTGTCTAAAGGAGTGGAATAATAAATAATAGAATAATAATTAATAGTAATATATATATATATATATATATATATATATATATATATATATATATATATACACATACTAGCTGACCCAGTAAATCCTGTTCTGCCAAAAACTGATTTTGCACCATTTTACGATTTTGTTTAAAATTTATTGAGCTTTAATCATGTAAGTTTCATTCTAAATGAAATAGTCTGACAGGGCTTAAATGCCGATATTTTAAAATGTTTTCTCCAAAGTACCTTTAATTCTTTCAATTGAAAAAAATTAACTAATCATCAAGGATGGATTAAAATCGGCTAAATATAAAAGTAATTAGCTGGAATCGCTCGACTATTGATCAAATATTTTCCTTACGTCTTTTAAAGTTATTTTAAAACTAATCGGCTGATATCGTGGGATAAGTGTTAGGATCATCCTTAGATGCACTATTATTTTTGTGGAAAATTAAAAATAAAATGGTCCAATAGTTTCGAAGAAAAGCCAGGTGCGGCCTATGAGGGATGGGGGACAAACGGATTTTTTTTGGTTATTCGTGTTCGATGTATCTTAAAAAGTAAGCCCTCAAATTTTGAGAGGGGGTAATTTTATTTTTGTCGATTACAAAGGTACATTATTAAAAAAAATAAACCAAAAAATAATATGTAAAAATCTTATACATAAAGAAAGATCCGAAGTTAATCCCGGACGCTTTGAATTCCGTAATATAACATTTATTTAATACTGAATTAAATAAATAAATTCTTTATTAACCTGGGACATGTCCCTTTAGAATAAATAATACAGAAAGTACAAAGTGCTTTGGAGTCTTAAAGTATATTAACTACATATAAACAAATAAAGAATTACTCATATGAACTAGACATATTTAAATGTGAAGAAAGCAACAATCACACACAAAAAAAAAAATAATAAAATAAAAAATAATAATAAAAAAAAACCATATTTGCAATTTCATTGAGCCTGGATATTCATTAAGTAATTAAATTTACAGGATTTGAAGGTAGAAAGAGAATTGGAGTGACGGATGGAAGGAGGAATGGAATTCCATAGGATTGTGGATCGAATGAGAAAGGATCTGTCGAAATGTGCAGTTCGGTTGGCTGTACTGTATAAATCTGAAGGCCTGGAGCGTGTACAACGAGGATGGATAGAGGATTTGAACTGTAGGAGGTCAAAAATGTATGATGGGCGGCGGGATTGGAAATACTTGCGACGATTGGAAGGGTAAAGCCACTTCAACTCGCCATAAAATTGGGATACGGAGGTGTACCTAGGGACCAAGGGACAAAGCAATTGATTAAGCGTTTAATTTTTACCTCGAGATCCCCAGAAACACCATCGTATACCGTACAGCAATAGTCGAAGTGGGGGAATATTAGCGAGGTAACGAGGAGCTTCCGGGTTTCATACGGGAATAGGTGACGGAGGGAATTCAGTCGCTTTAAGGTGAAAAAGGTGCGGCGGGAAATTTCGAAAATATGGTTCTTGAAAGAGAGGGTTTGATCAAAGGTTACTCTCAGATTCCTGACGGTCGGGAAAACATTAACATTATAGGGTTATCATTTAGGAAGAGAGTTGGGATATATGGAACAGTTTTCAAGAGGTGATGGGATCCTATTACAATGAGTTTTGTTTTATCGACATTTAGTTTCAGTTTATTGACTACAGCCCAGTGACTTATTCGATCTAAGTCCTCTTGTAGTCTTTTTGTAGCTGGTAATAGGCCGGAAGGTGGGAAGGAAAGGTATATTTGGAAATGGTCAGCATAGAGGTGGTATTTAGAGTGATGGATATAAAGAGGGAGGTCATTGATGTAGATAGCGAATAGAGCTGGGGATAAAGAAGATCCCTCATCTTTCCATATTTCATAAAAGAAACTAAAATTAACTAATTAAAACTAAATTAAATGAAAGCTTAAAAAAAACTAATTACTTTTGTATTATACTTTTAACAAGCCTGTATAATTGGTAGACAGAGCCGACATCTGTTTTATCCTTATAGTTTATAAACAAAAAGGAGATTTAAAAAAATATTACAGACAATATATAAGCAAAATATATTTTTGTCAAATCCTAAGAGTATCGCACCCCAAAATATACAAAATAAGTCTTCCCTAATCCGGCTCAATATCATTCTTCGCCCTCCCTCTTCACGGTGATATATTCTAATAAAGAAGCTGTCTGTCAACCCTCAGTAATCCGATCAGTCAATCTAGAATATGGAGAGTATCAATTCTTCCTTATATTTAATATAGGCATCGATTACTAGTTATATTTAGTATATGTATTGAAATGTATTGAGGATACTGAGGGGAGTTCATAATTAAATAATTTTAATATTAAACAATTAATGATAACGAACCTTTGTCGGCAAAACATCAAAAGGTGTTTACCTAGCCCCCTAGATTTCCCATCGGTATGGGCCACCCAGCGGTACCAGAAACCTCTGGTAGTTTCCCCCCAGCGGTGGCCATCAAGAATATTAAGATGGGTGGAAAGATAAGAATAATAGCACAAAGGCTATACCGCCAACCGGGGGACTTCCAATCTCGGCCCATCCGAGGTGACGAAAATGAGAGAGAAGAACCGAAGAGGCAGTCAAGTTTTATCCTCAAGAGGAGTGAGTCGGGTTCCACCTACAAGAAGAGGAGGTGGCCGTCGGAGTTCTGAGAGCAGCTGAGGATGATGCCGAGAAAGGGGACCTAAGAATGTTTTCACCTTCGCCAGCCGGTTAAGGGTTTCAAAGGTATATTGTTATTTGTAATATTGTATGGCAAAAGTAGTAGTATTCTCAATCATAGTTTTAGGCAATATGTGAATATAATGATATGTGTAAATTAATAATTATAGTAATGTATTAATTGAATCTTGTTTACTTTAATCTTACCCTGCATGCCACATATTGGATTGGTAAACACTATACCTTTGGAAAGGAGATCCATGGTATCATTAAATATAGTTTATATATTGACTAAATATAGTAAGTAAACTAGTTTTTGAAGCTACCGCTGCCTTAGAAAAGCAGCCGGTAAAAACATAGCAGTATCGATTCTAGATTATGAAAACCCACTCCCCATGTTTTCCGTTGATATCCCAAATCAACCTATAATGAAAAAGTTTTTGGAATTATATCTATATTTTACTAAAATAAGAGTAGAAGACCCCTCCCCCCCCCCAAAAAAAAAGAGCCATTCCACAGTGGATCAGATGCCAGTCATGCTGTAACCACCCTCCACGTTGTATGAGATGTGGTCTTAACCACGACAGCGCAACTTGTAACAGAGGCAAAGAAAATAACAGCGACATCCAGCCAACTGCCAGGGAGGACATCCAGCCAACTATCGTGGGTGCCAAATTCTGAAGGAGTTGAGGATTCGACAAACATCACGAACACACCGCTCCGAACGACCTCATCCTTCACCACGAAAGTCGAATTTCCAGATCTTCGTTAAAAAAAAAAACATTAATCAACTTGGCAGCACAGAATAATGGTACACAATTAGAGTTACCAGTTCAGCAGCTGAGAGCTCCTACTCGACAACAGGAACCAACACTCCAGCCACTGGAACCAACACTCAAGCCATTTGGACCACCAATCCAGTCTCTGGTACCACTAATCCAACCACGGGATCATCAGCCCTTCAGACGGGACCAAGTTACTCTTTTCCGCCTATCAACAACGAACCAACAGGTTCGGGTTTGAGGAGGGAAATACCTCAGCAGCCGTCTTCAGATGAAAATTCATCCCAAATTTCACAAATAATTAGAGGGTTGAATAATCTTATACAGCTAAGATGTAAGTAAGAGCTCGCTTACTTCCCTCAGGCTATGAACTAAGTTATTAATTGACCCTAATTAAATAATGATAGCCTTATTAAAACTGTGACATAAAAAATAAAGATTTCAGGATTTCCCTCGCGCGGATCTCATTACCGCGTATGGGGAGCGTCCCACGGGTGGCGGATGTGGGGATGGTCGGTGGAATTTCCTCGGAAGCTCCTCCCGGCTAAGTCCGATGGACTCGCTGACTAACAATGAGAGCGGCCCTCCAGGCTTGCTGGAGGGTGTGACGTAGGTTCGAACGCCCTACTCACATATTTTGGTTCACGAAATATCACCAAAAGTCATGGATTCCTCTGAGGTAAAACGCTCATTATCCGGAGGTAAACTAGTCCCCCGTTCGGGTCTCCGGGTGGGGACTGCTTCAGGGGAATCATGGCGCAAGATGAAAATTAGAGATCTAACAATAGGGACGTGGAACGTTAGAAGTTTAAATACGGCAGGTGGGTTAAAGTCGGTCGCGAATGAAGTTAAGGGATACCACTTAGATATCGTTGCATTACAAGAGGTTCGCTGGCCAGGGGAGGGTTCGTTAACAGAAGGAAAGTATACTATTTGGTACGGGGGGAGCGTCAATTACTGTCTAGGTACCGGGTTTCTAATTAGGAATAGATTTCTTTCCGCATTACGGGACGTACAGTTCTTTAGTGAAAGAATATCGGTTGCTATATTTCAAGGACGTTGGTTTAAAATCGCGTTTATAAACATTCATTCTCCCACCGAAGACAGTGATGATGAAGTAAAATGCGAATTTTATGATAAACTAGAGTCGGTTTACGATAAATTACCGCGAAATTACATTAAGATAATACTAGGTGACGCGAACGCAAAGGTTGGAAGGGAAGAAGTATATCGTCCTACAATCGGTAAAGAAAGTTTGCACGAATATAGTAATGATAATGGGACCCGACTAATAAACTTTGCCATTTCGAAAAACCTAGTAATCAAAAGTACTACATTTAAACATAAGGATATTCATAAGTATACGTGGACATCGCCGGATGGACAAACACGGAATCAAATCGATCATGTTTTAATACAAAACAGATGGCAAAGTAGCATAATTAACGTGAGATCGTATCGGGGTGCAGAATGCGGTTCTGATCATGAATTAGTAATCGCGAAACTTCGACAGAAACTAAATACAAAAAAGAGAACACCGAACTATATTCGTCCCGAGAATTTTGATTTAGTTAAATTGAACAATCTCGAAATTAGAAAACAGTTCGCGATAGAAGTAAAAAATCGGTTCGAAGCTTTGGAATCTTCAGACGAGGAACACGAAGATGTAAACAAACTATGGGAAGGGATTAGGGATAATATTAAAGAGGTCGGTAATTTATGTCTTGGAAAAATCGAAAATAAAAAGAACAAACCTTGGTTCGACAGGGATTGTCAAAATATGTGCGAAAAAAGAAAAACCGCTAAACTGAATTCCCTAAATAATCCAAGCGATAATAATGTGGCTTATTTTCGGTTAGTAAAGAATGAAAATTCAAAACTCTTAAAAAATAAGAAAAGAGAGTATCTTAAAGGCAAAATAATAGAAATAGAAAAACACAGAAACGAAAATAACGTAAGAGAGATCTACAAAGGTATAAACCAATCGCGTAAAAGATTTGAACCTCTATTGAATGCGGTTAAAGATGCAATTAACAATATAATTGCGGATCCTTCTGAGATATTAAATAAATTTAAACAACACTTTGACGGCATCTTAAATACGGAAAATAATAATCAATCTCCTCTCTCTGAATATCAGAGCGCTGAACCATGGATAGACGCACCGAGTAAAGAGGAAGTCGAAATGGCGATAGGAAAATTAAAACGTTATAAGGTTGCAGGAAATGATAATATCACGAGTGAATTAATCAAGGCGTGTGGAGAAGCGGGCGTTTTCAAAATACATTTTTTAGTTAAAAAGATCTGGATAACTGAAAAAATGCCAGAAGAATGGAAAGAATCAATACTTATTCCGATTCATAAAAAAGGACCGAGGTCGGATTGTAACAACTATCGTGGGATCTCTCTTCTCCCAGTATGCTATAAAATATTCTCGTCAATTCTAACTAGTCGAATCACGGAATACGCTGAGGAAATTATCGGAGATTACCAATGTGGTTTTAGGCGGAATCGCTCGACTATTGACCAAATATTTTCCTTACGTCAAATATTAGAGAAAAAATTGGAATACAACGGTGTAGTCCATCAACTTTATATCGATTTTAAAAAGGCTTATGATTCAATAGACCGTCAGAAGCTATATAATATCATGATTGAACAGGGAATACCTAGAAAGTTAGTAAACCTAGTAGAGATGTGTTTGTCGGAAACATTCCATAAAGTTAGAATCGGCCATAATTACTCCGAGAGATTTGAGGTGCGATCGGGTTTGAAACAGGGTGACTCCCTTTCACCTGTGTTATTTAATTTAGCTTTAGAATATGTCATAGAAAAGGTGATGTGTACCGAGAAAGGCTTAAATATGGGTGACAAGATTCCGGTTTTGGGGTATGCCGATGATCTGATACTGCTAGGTGAAGACACGGAAACCATACAACTAAATACAAGTGTGTTAATAAAAATCGGTAAAGAAATAGGACTCGAATTAAATACCGATAAGACGAAGTATATGATCAGTAGCAGAAACGGTGTCGATCTTGGTGATATTGATGTATCAAGTCATACTTTTGAACACGTAGAGAAATTCAAGTATTTAGGTTCAATTATAACTAGAAAAAATGAAATCCAGGAAGAAATAAAGTCCCGGTTAAAGGTGGGAAATGCGTGTTATTATTCAGTTGCTAAGTTACTTAGTTCGCGGCTTCTATCTAAAAACTTAAAGATTAGAATTTATAAAACTATTATTGTTCCAACGGTTCTTTACGGATGTGAAACGTGGCCGCTTACTTTGAAGGCTGAACAACGGCTTAAGGTTTTCGAAAATAAGGTATTGCGTAAAATATTTGGTCCGGAGAGAGAGGATGCCACTGGAGAGTTTAGAAGGTTGCACAACGCGGAATTGCGGAACTTGTATCCTGTGAATATAATTGAGCTGATTGCGTCCCTGAGACTCAAATGGGCGAGTAAAGTTGTTGGGTTCGATGACGAGCGGATTCCGAGAAAGTTGGTATTTGCTGATCAGACTGGTAGGCGTCCGAAAGGTAGGCCGGAGCGGAGATGGGAGGATTGCGTTAAGGCTGATCTCGGGAGCTTGGGCTTGAAAGGTGAACATTGGACGAGTCTGTGTAGGCGGAATTTGGTGGTATCGGCATCGAACCTTCGGGTTCGCTAAGCCTATTATTATTATTCAGGATTTCATTAATTTAAAAACTTTTGTAAACCATACATAAAAAAACCTCACGAGAAGACGTGCTGCTGGGTACTGTCCTTCCTCATGCCTGACATGTCATTATTTTGTTTATTATTTTATCCTATTTGCTGGTTGTCAGAATAATGCTGACAGGTGCAAATCAATAAATGAAGTAAAAAAAAAAAAATAAATAAAGAAAAAAAAAAAAAAATATATATATATATATATATATATATATATATATATATATATATATATATATTACTGAATGAACGTTCAAAACGTTGAAAATAAAATGAATATAGTAGTAATTTTTGGTTCGATTTATTGTTTACATTCCTTTTAACATTATAAACTGGTTAACAACTGTTTTTAAAACATATATAAAATAAGCTAAAAGCAAGTAAATTACGGAATGGTAGTGAATTCCGAATAATTTTGACACTCACTGTATATAAGTAATGGTGTTTTAGAGGTAGAAAATTTTAAAAATCGGTATTCCTTGTCAGGCTATTTCAATCAGAATGAAACCTAAATCATATCAAAGCCTATTCAATTTTACATCGTTACAACGAGTTTAATAAAAAACGTTAGAACGGTTTTTGAGAAAATCATAAAATGCATGGTATAAAGTACAGCTTCCGGTCACCTGATTTTAGTGAAAACGTTGCGTATAGTCTTCTCAAATATGAAATTTCAATTTCGTACACCTTTTTGCAGGTCCTTGTTTTTTGGACTAAGTTGAACTTAAAACATATATTTCTATTAAAAACTGGAATTCGGAAATTTTTACGATCCCAATAGTTCCCTATTGCAAGAATCCCTTATGGCGGAAGCCGAAATGGAGGGGTATAATTAATAAATAATTTTTTTTTCTCATCCAAATCATAATTGTCTAATAATTTGTATCTATTAGCAGTTTTTTCTCGGTTCAGTCTTGTTTAAGTATTCTATGTAAGACACATGTCAAAATTTAGCCCTAGATAAAGGTATTTTAAGGAAAGGGATAGGTGAAATGTTATTAAAGCGAACCTTGGGATATGCAGCGAAAGGTTAAAGGTTAATGTAAGGTATTAAGATATAATCTCTCAGGATTCAGATAAGAGTGATAGTAAAGAGGAAATGTAAATTTTAATTACTATTGTATACATTTTTTTTTCTGAACAGTTGTCATAGATAGATAGATAGATAAACGTGTTTTATTATTAAATTATACATGTTTCTTAACAGTAGCTAGAGAACACAAATTAGTGGCATGGAATTCCGTCTGCCGGGAATTTTTTTTATTTATATATATATATATATATATATATATATATATATATATATATATATATATATATATATATATATATTATATATAATTAAAAAACAAACAAAAAAGATAAATAAAATTATACACAAGTCTCAAAAGATATTAGGATAATCTGTTTTTTTTACTTTCACTTACTATATATAGTAAGGGGAAGTATTGCGATCGTGAAAATTTTCGAATTCCAGTTTTAAACGGAAATACACGTTTTAGGGTCCCCTGAGTCCAAATAACCAAGTCCCGCAAAGAGGTCGGTGTGTGTGTGTGTGTGTGTGTGTGTGTGTGTGTGTGTATGTGGTAACTCCCGGGCGGAAACGGTAAGTCCTACGAAACTGAAATTTCATTATTAAGAAAACTATACGCCCGAGACGTGACAAAACTTTTTTCATCAAAATGAGCTTACCAGAAGAGGCACTTTATACTATGCATTTTGCACCTTTTTTCGATTTTCTCGAAAACGGTTCCGACGATTTTGATTAAACTCGCTATATCGATGTAAAATTTAATGGGCTTTAATATAATTTAGGTTTTATTTGGATAAAAATGGTCTGACAAGCCTTAAATACCGATATTTTAAATTTTCTTCCTCTAAATTACCTTTAATTTTGTAGGTTCAATAATAATAACTAGATTATCTTGTTAACGCTGATGAAAAACAGGTAAATATATAAATTAAATAAATTCGATACCCAACTAAAGGAGAAAACAGAAAAAAAATTTTTTAATGCAATTTTTCGTTTTTGAACATAAGAGCAGTAATATACATGTATGATATACCGTTGGAAAGCTAAAGATTTTAGAAAAAAATATCATCTCATACACAAGCTTTTAGAAGTTAATAGAGAGTGATGAGAAGAAGATAAAACTAACTGATTATTTTGGATAATAAAATAAAAGATTTTTTAATAAAACACATGTTTCTATATAAATTAAATTTATTTAATTATTTAATAGTTTCACGTATTTTTAACTCTAATTGAAAATTCTTTCATTGATTTTACAAATTAATGTAAGTGAAAGTCGTGTGTTGCCCGCACCAGATTTTTTTTTAATATAGAATTAACAAAATATAAATAAAACTTATCTGTAACAACTTATTTTCTGTTTATTTATTTATTATAGTTGTATTCCTTAATTAAAAAATCTCAATAGTTTACAGCACATTTCATGAATTTATACGACGAGTTCCAATTATTTCCATTTAAAATTTCAATTATTTTGTTTTCAGATAAAATACTCACTCCGAAATACTTTTTCCTAAAATTACTAAATGCCGTACACTAACCTACAAAATGAGTTAAATTTTCATCATCCTTACTATTACAAATTGATATGTGTAAACTATTTCCCCAGGGAAACAGTTGTCATGGAGTGATGTCGAATACTGTTGCGTCATAATATAAAGCCGAATCTTCTTACTTTTCTGCAATATATATATATTATAAGTACACCTGTCAATAAATGATGACAATCCGTGAATGTGATGATGAAGGAATGATAGTTGGCGTGGTAGGCATGATTGAGAGAAGATGTCCAGCGACACCTCTTTCTGGCGTGCTTCCTATTACGGATTTAGTTTAGAAGGTCCCTCATCCAACTTCTTTCCAGTCTTCTGCGAGTATTGCCCGGCATGTTATTAGTGGCCATGCTTCGTATTAGATTGTTTGTATGTCCGTGTAAGTTGTTGTGAAAACGTTTGTAGGGGGTCCGAATCTGTTTGTTGACTGTTGGCATGTGAACGTCTGTATGTAAAGTAGTGTTGCTAACGTACCATGGTGAGTTTGTGATAATTCTGAAAGATTTGGAATGAATAATTTGAATTTGCGTATGTGTGTCTTTTTGGCAGTCCCGTATATCTGTGAGGCGTAAGTCCAAATAGGCTTTAGTATGGTAAGTGTAAGTGTTTAGTTTATTTTTAAGTTTTAATTTTGAACGTCTTGAGAGTAGTGAGTATAAAAGTTTTAGTCTTTTGCTTCGCGTTATCTGTTTGTTCTTGATGTATCATCATGTTATTCGTCTGTCGAATGTCAAGCCCAGATATTTTATTGTTTCTGTCTGAGGAATTTGGATGTTGTCAAGATAACATTTTAATTGTTCATATTATTATTAATTGTATATATTTTAATTGTACATTAATAATATTCTTAATAGACCCTGTCCCACAAAAGAAGTTATTATCTAGTTCTATTACTATAAAGAAATAAATGAATTTGATTAACAGGATTCCTTTTTTTTAGTATGAAAAAAAATTTATTTATCCGCAAACTTTCAAATCCAGCCATAATCCTTTACAGCCAACGATGTGTCTGGGGTTAGGTGTATTAACTTTACCTTATGTGACACTTTAACATTAGTTAAATATTTAAACTAGGTGTTAAGGCGAATTAACTAACTTTAATTACAGCGTTTTACGGCTAATCAAGGCTGGTGCAGGAATAGCGGTTAATCCGTGATTGCTCTAATCTAAATTAGTAGATTAATAGTTTATAGCGATCGAGGGTAACAGGCCTTAAGAATACGAAATTGAGCTTTGGCACTCTAAACCTACAATTTCTTACCTAATACAATAACGAAAAAAAAATTTATATAAACCTCATCGTTAAATTTTTTGCAAATTTGGGTCGAAATGGATATATTCTATAACCCACTTGTAACATTTTATCCTTAGCTATTTCGAATAATCGTGACCTTGATTTCTTATAGAACAATTTTAAGAAATCTTTTTTTTTTTTAATCTGCTGCTTTAGTTTTGTTAAAATCATCCGATCAAATCTAAAATACACCTTTTACGAAATTAAGATACAAAAAATCAGAAACATAAACCGAACCACATGTTTTAATAGACTAATGGAATTCGGTCCATAAAATAGTATGAATTAACATTTCCTAAACTTGTTAATATAAGAAGGAAAACTGTGCCTCATCCAATTGGCAAAATAATTGGAAAACATATGTAAAGAATAAAATAGAAGCATAAAGTTATTTATTTATAAGTCTCTATAGTTAAATATTGTTGAATTATAGTTTATAATATAGATATCTTTTCTAAATTAACATAACCTTAAAAGAGAACGTTAAAAAGAAACTTTATAATAAATACTTTATTATTATTTCTCTATAAATACAAAGAAAATTTGTTTTGAATATTCATTTTTTTTAAAAACAACAGAAAACCAAATCTGATAAGTAATTAAATAATAATAAAAGATATTTCTCTGAGGAAGAATGAGGAAGCATACATTATTATTTAAATTAATTAACATAAGGAAAACGAGAGCTATCAGTAACTTTGTAATCATAAAATGTATAGAGACTCAGTGTTGCCACCACACGGTATGTTCATATACTGAGTACTTACACAACATAGAATATATTCTTACATACAGTACTTTATTTCTTCCAAAGGGCCTAGCCGGATAAGCATGTGAAATCTGCCCCCGCGTGTATTTGAACCAAATTTATACAATTAAGTCACACCTATGAGAAACAACCTTACGCAAGTTTTTAGCCCCTTAATCCTAACGGGGGGGGGGAAGTTATGGAGGAGGAAAGATAAAACGAAAAAAATTGTTTTCTCCTGAACAGCTCAACCGATTTTCACGAAAAAAAATATATGTTATGGATTTTATAAATAGGTTTCAAAAAATATTTTTTTAAATTTTTTTTCCACGAAATTGTTGGTCCCAAAAAATTTTTGAAATTTTCAAAAAAATATTTTTTGGTTATGATGGTTTGGCACACCTCCAATTTTTTGCTACTTTATTTCATTATAGAGACCTCCATAACATATATTTTTTTCAATTTTATCGGAAGTGTACCTCATGGTGAAAAATAAAAAAAACAGCATTTTTTAAGCTCTATTAGTAGTAGCTGATCACGCATGAAGAGCTCTATCCTTTTTTTCATATTATTATACCAAACCATCATAACCAAAAAATATTTTTTTGAAAAATTCAAAAACATTTTGGGACCGAACAATTTCGTGGAAAAAAATTTTAAAAAATATTTTTTGAAATCTATTTATAAAATCCATAACATATATTTTTTTCGTGAAAATCGGTTGAGCTGTTCAGGAGAAAACAATTTTTTTTGTTTTATCTTTCCCCCTCCATAACTTCCCCCCGTTAGGATTAAGGGGCTAAAAATTTGCGTAAGGTTGTTTCTCATAGGTGTGACTCAATGGTATAAATTTGGTTCTAATACACGCGGGGGCAGATTTCACATGCTTATCCGGCTAGGCCCTTTATTCAAAGAGTGCAGTGACCACTATTTATTGACTGAGACCGCTATGATTGTATAGTCTAGTCAAAAGACGCATTAAAAAAAAGTAATGCTTTGCAAATATAAGATAAACAGACACAAAACGAATATCTCTATTTTTTTTCACTTCATTTATTGATTTGCACCTGTCCGCAATATGTGACAATCAGCAAATAGGATAGAATAATAAACAAAATAATGACATGTCAGGAATAAGGAAGGGCATTACCCAGCAGCATGTCTTCTCGTCAGTTTTTCTATAAATTTTAATTTTTAAATATAATCAAGTACTATATTGCGCCAATTATAAATAAATTACAAATGTATGCGTTTTTCATGAAATGTCCTAAAATAAATATGGTGATTATTGAAAAACATCTTTAGAACTGTTCTCTTCTACTACATACACACTTGTAAATTTTCCTAAATATATATATTTTTAAATAAACTGGTTTATACTTAGCCCACTTTAGTTTTTCTCGTCCACCGATTTCAGAGCTCTTTTGATTGATTATCCTCAATGTTGAATCTTATCGTAAGGGAAAAAAAAATCGGAACTGCGAGCTATCAGAACTAAAAAATCAGGTCACGGTTTTTCTCCTAAGAAAAGATAGTTTATTTTTCAGATTTATTGTTGAAATCACATATCGTAGTAACATCTTATCATAGTACGTAATTTTGTTTTTAATCGGTACTGATTACAGTTTCGAAACGCTTACATATCTGCTAAATTTGCTAAAATTCTGCTAAGCCAGAATAATATGACAAAATGATTTATAATAATATATGTCTACCAGTAATTGTATTTAAAAATATATATTGTGTTTTTTTGTCTTAATTGTGTTCCCTTATTTTGTTGCAGAATCCGGCTGTTATTTCAAGGCCAGGAGGCTAAATCAAAGGTAAACACAACAGATCATTTTATAAATGTATTTATTTTTTAAAATAATGATGCTTATTGAAGCGATTATATTACCAAGTCAAACTGTACAGTTGACACACTTCGATGAAATAGAAGAAGAAAAAAATAAACTTTATTTACATTTTTACATATTGACAAAATATTTATAAATGATTTCGGATGAGACATCCTTACAATCAGCAAATGTTTGGTTCATTTGGTAGTTATAATCTAATTAACTAATCTATAGTTAGTGGTAAAATTAAATTGTGATTATATATGGTTGTAGGAAAAATTATACAAAAACCTACAAATAAAAACAGATAACATAATTGATAATATAAAATTAGAAATTATCACATGTTTAGTTCTTTTATGAGTGTAGCGTTTTAGAGATGCTTTATTATAGTTACCGATTTCCTGTATTAATGGATTTTTGGAGACTGGTGTTTTACTGAAGTAAGAAGCTGTTTGAGTATGGACAAAATGTTTAATTGTTGGAAGCTGTAAGTCCTGGAGCATAGATGATATTTTAGTGTAGCGGGGGTAATTGTTAATTATCCGCATTGATAGATTTTGAATTCTTTCAAGTTTTTGGTAGTTAGTCAAGCAGGTTGAGCTCCAGACTGGCGAGGCGTACGTAATTAACGGGCGAATAACTGATTGGTATATTATTAATTTGTTATGAGAGCTCAAATGGGATTTTTTGTTGAAGTATGGGAACATTTTAAATATTAATTTTTTGGCTTTATCGATTTTTTTATTGATATGGTCTGTGAATGTAAGAGATTTGTCTAATGTTATGCCTAGGTACTGTACGGAATTTTGACGAAGGGATGAGAGCTGAATTTATCTTGATTCGGTGGTTGATTTGTGGGCGACGTTTAGTAAAAAGAATTGCATCAGATTTGGTGGGATTAATTTTCAATTTCCCTTCGATGAAATAAAATCCACCATTCTGAAGGCATGGTAACAATAGATCTGCAACAGCCAAGATTCGAACCCAGGATTCGGGGAACAGTAGACTAGTGCTCTATCCACTAGAACAGATCACTTCAAAAATCGTTAGGGTTGACTATGTTACCATGTCCTCTGCCCGGGGTTTATATTCGATCCTTGTCAAAGAGAGTGCTTAACTTCTCTCATTTTTTACTACACCGTTATGAATCTTAAGTTTTAAAATTGAAATTATTGCAATTTGTGTTTGTGTTCCTTATTTTTTAGAACCATAAATAGGTCCATATTGGTTTAAAATGGTGTGTGTATATATTCAGTTTATTTCTAATTTTTAATTATGATGATTTAGTTAGGAGAGAGTATATTACTTTCAGTCGATGGTTGAAAGTTTTTCTAGTCATCTTAACATGTGGGCTCCTAGTCATTCTTCGATCGAGTGTCAGTCCTAGGAAAGTACAAACTTGGTCTGAGGAGTTCAGTTGTCGGCAAGTGTTGTGTCTTAGTAGTGAACATTACGTATTTTGATTTATCGTGATTAATCGGAGTTTCCAAAGAGTGTACCAATTTGTAATGTCATTAAGTGATTTTGTAGAATCAGTGAGGCCAGTATATAATCATTTAAGTTAAAATTGCTTTATCATCGGTGTATCAGTCAAGGATATGTTATGTGTGTACACAATGTATGGTTCAGGAGCAAGTATAAATCCTTGCAAGTACTCCTGCCAAGACTGGTCGGTTCGAAAAGTTTTCTAGCCCTGCCGAACAGAGAAAAACCTATCGGAGAGGAAAGAGTGTATAATAAGATAGTACGTTCTTGGGTTTGAAGAGAAGCTCCTTGTGCCATACTTTATCAAACGCCACCTCAAAATAAAAAAACGTATTGTCTTTTACTAGTACTCCAGCAATGAAGTCAGTGACTCTGTGTAGTCGGTGCGTCGTTGATTGTGATATGTGAAAACATAATTGGTAGTCCGTTATTATTTTTTGCTCAGTCAGTATGTCTACCAATCTTTTATAAACTAATTTTTCGAAAAGTTTAGAGCATATCGGAAGGAGACTAATAGATCAGTAAGAGGAAGGTTTGTACATGCCTTTGTCTTGTTTGTGTTATATTTTTATGATTAAATTTTTCCACCGTAATGGGAATTGAGCTGTCCCTAGTATACAATTGTTCACTATTAATATTTAACATAGGTAATTTATGCATATTTCATATATCTAACTACACAATTCGTCATTTTATTCGACGTTTCGGGATTTTGTCCTCATTTACAAGACTAAAATTGTTGAATACAGTTTGATTTTAGTCACAATCAACAAATATTTTCTTCATCCATACATATTAATTTTTATAACGTCATAAATTTGTATAAATTGTAGCTTACTACTACAAGTCCTGTTTAATTGTCTACTATAACATAAAGATAAATTTATAGTTAATTATATCATATGAAATTCTATCTAATTTATGACGTGAAAAAATTGATTATTAAATTAAAAACTGATCAAAGAAATTGATTATTTCATGTCTAAGGAACTATAGTAAAATGAAAAAATTGCGGCGCGATGTTATGCAAGACCAGCAATACTGTTGAGCGTTGAGGTGCTATATAAACCTAACCCCTGGATTAGCTAAGCTGCTTAAATTGTTTCAAAGAAATATTTACTTTATTCATACAATACGTATATATTTATTTTAAACCTTAATGATTTTATTCATAACTGTAAACTTTATAGACATACAATGAATGAGATGAGAGTAGATTAGCTCTTCTTGGTCTGATCCCTATTTCCGGGTTGTAACAGGAGGTCCCTCATCCAGCTTCTTTTCAGCCTTCGACAAATGTGAGGTATGTCAGTAGTGGCCATGTTGTATATTAACGTGTTAGTTTATCCGTGTATGATTTCGTGAAAACGTTTGTACAGGATGATTTTTTGGTTGACTGCTGGTAGTTGAAGGTGTGTGTGTGTGTTACCGTAATATTGTTGATTACCAAGAAGCTTCAGTGATTTTCTCTGAAAGTTTTTGATTGAATTTCAGTAAAGTGTCTTTTTTACTGTTCTTTACATCTGTGATGCTTAGTTCAAATGGATTTCAGTAAGGATGTTTAATTGTAATTTTTGTTTAATATTGTATGAATGTGTACTACATCACTATTACTACTGTTCATTATGTAACAAATTATAATATTTCTCAATAAATAAAAAATAAAAAAATGTTTAAATTTTAATTGTTAACGTTCTGAAAGAAGGAGTTTAAAAGTGTTAGCCTTTTGTTTAGCGTTATCTTTCTGCTCTGTTCTGGGTATGCATATTATGTTTTCTTGTTCTCACTCAGAGGTATATTTTTTTATATTAGTAAATTAAGTTTTCACATTCGACTATCGATTCTTGCTCGAGAAAGCGAATATTCAGAAAAAAAAAAGAAACAATTTATAATAAAGTTCATTGTAACATTTATAAGCCATATTAATTTAGAAATGTTTTAAGTCCGATCGGTTTCAGTAAGTATTGTAAGCGTTCGATTTGTTGTTAGGTTTGGATTTTTGAAAGTAGCTGGGTATAAAAGTTTTAGCCTTTTGTTTAGCATTATCTTTCCGTTCTTGATGCCTCATGTCATCCTTCTGTCGAATGTCAAACAGGTATCTGATAGTGTCTTTCTGTGGAATTAAGATGTTTTCAAGATATACTGCAGGCCATGTTTGATGTTTTGATAAAATATTAAGATAATCTTCCTAAAAGTCCTAAAGGACGAGTCGAATTATTGTTTTAGGCGTTTGATAAATAATTCGGAAATGTGAATAAATCTCGATTCTTTAAAAAAAACTGAAACTTTTTAATATTTGTTTTTACTTTATTTATTGATTTGAACTTTTAAGCACTATCTTGACAAAAAGCAAACAGGATAAAATAATAAACAAATTAATAACATGTCAGGCATGAGGAAAGACAGTACCCAGCAGCATCACTTCTCGTCAGGCTTTTCTTATGTATAATGTCCAGCGTATTTTCAATAATTGAAGTATTTTATGCTATATGTTATATATGTAGGTAGGAAAATATGGTGCTTGATGATGTATAAATAACTTATGTTTTTTTCTCAAAAACTTTATCCGATTTCAGTCAATTTTTTTTATTAAATTTAATTGTTGTTTTATTAAAAATTGAAGACTGGAGGTACCTCAGTGGAAATTGTAAGTCAAAGGTGGGACCTAATGCTGAAATGTAACCCAATTCAAGGCAGTTTGTTGGGGAAGTCGGGAAGATGTATGGGACTTAAATCGTGATAACAAATTACGTGAAACATAACCTGGGATTTAGTTACTGGGAAGAAAAGGAAACTTGCCAGCTGAATCATGAAAAAATGACACGCCCATCCTAGTAAATAACACTTTTGCAAAGTAAGAAAATTTAATTGAAGTAGATTAGCCTATCGAAATGCTAACCCTCCAAAGACCAACCGCCTTCAATATACATTAACGGCTTCCACGGCTGCCTAGCTTTCATCACATTTCTAGAAAATATATTGTCTCTAAATATATAATTAGTGTTTGTCTTTTGAGGGTATAGCAATGCGGTAGGCTAAACCCTCCTAAGACAAACCGCCTCTAATATGCATTAATGACATCCAAGACTTGCTAAGCTTTCATCATATTTCTAAAAAAATATCGTCTCTAAAAATATAATTAATTTAATACATTGGTATAAACTAATTTTTTTTTCTCTCTTTATATCTTTATTTACACCTGTCAGAGATATTGGACAAGCAGAAATTTGGACAAAAGTAAGATCAGACATGGTAGCTGGGAAGTAAAGTGCCCAGCAGCACCCCTTCCAGGCTTTAATCTAGCTGAGGAGGTCCCTCATCCACTTCGTTTTAAGCCTTCTCCTGACCGGCATTTCAGCTATTGACATGTCGTTAATCAGTCTATTGTCGTGTTCGTTAAGTTTACTGTGAAAACGAGAATATAGTGTTCGTATATGTTGATCAACTTTGGTTGTTGTAAATCCGTATTTAGGGTTCTATGTTTACGTACTAAGAGCTGTCGTTTGAGTCTTAAAATTTTTTATTGAAATCTGAAGCTAAAAATCTGTGAAGCGTAAGTCCATATTGGCTTAAGAAGGTATGTGTATGTATTCAGTTTCAGTCTAATTTTTAATTTTGAAAAAATAAGTATATTACTTTCAGTCGGTGGTTGAGAGTCTGTCTTTTCATCTTGACACGTGGGCTTCAAGACATCCGTCGATCGAGTGTCAGTCTAGGTGATGTACAGAGTTTGTCTGAGAAATTTGGTTGTTGTCGATAAAAATTGTGGGCAAGTGTTTTGTCGTAGTGTGAACGTTACGTGTTATGATTTGTCGTGATTTAAACGAATTTTTCCAAAGATTTTACCAATTTTGTAGTAGCATTAAGTTATTTTGTAGAGTCAGTGAGGCCAGTATGGGATCGCCGTTTGATGTTAGAATTGCAGTATTGTCCGCGTATAAACTAATAAACAAAAAAAATATAATTTTAACAATATTGCTTTAGTAAATCCAGAGGAATTGCTTAACGGTAGAGCAGGTCTGAATGGAGAGACTTTAAAGCACTCTCGGAGACCGCATAGTGGAATTGTGGCTAGATCAGTCGGCTCCTGTCTCTTTGAACCTGATAGCTCATATCCTTTGTTAGGTTTCCTATCTACTCGTAGAGCGCTCTACCATATCACACCCTAGTCTAGGCGACACCTCTTAGTCTGAAGCTCCCTAATCATATTATTGGTAAGAGCTCTTTTTAAGGTATCTGACACACCTGTCTGGTAGCGAACACCAAATTTCCCTTCATAATTTTTAAAAATAAAATGTGAACATTTTTATTGGGTTGTGTCACATGAAATGTCCGTTTTCAAGGTAAAGGATTTTTATTAAAAATACGATATGAAAACAAGATAATTTTATTCGAAGTATTTATCTTCTTTATCTACACATTTTTCCCAACGTGAAACCAAATTTTTTATCTCCGAACTGAAAAACTCTGAGCTTTGAAGTGAAACAAAATCTGAAAACGCACATTTCACTTGATGATCATTTTCAAAAAGTTTTTCTTCGACGAAGTTGTCTAAACTCATGAACAAGGGGTAATCTGTTGGAGACAAGTCGGGAGAATATGGTGGGTGGGAGAACTTCGTAGCCCAGTTCTTTCAATTTTCGCACGGTATGTTTTGAATCATGGGGTCTAGCTGCCACTCAGTGAGGTCATAAGGTACCCGAGTATTGAGCTTTTTTACTTTCCCAATACACTTTAAATGTCTGGAAACGTTAGATGCACGTGCATTTAGTTTTGTTGAGAGTCCTTTAACTGTTTGGTAGGGGTTTCCTTCTACTGTATGTTTGAGGACCTCGTTGTCTATTAGGGAAGGAGGTCTTCCTCGGGGCAAGATTTCCAAGTCGGTATCCCAAGCTGAAAACTTAGCAAACCAACAGCGAATGGTCCGTTCTTTAACACTCCCTTCCCCAAACGCCTTGCAAATATTTCTAGCGGCCTCAACTGCTGAATGACCGAGTTTAAACTCGTACAAAAATATTTGCAAAATCCTTTATGTATTTCAGAAACTATAAAAACGGACATTTCATGTGAAACAACCCGATTAGTTGTCTAGTCAAAAATGCATAATTTTAATTGTTTTTTTTTTTTGTTTTTTTATATCGCCTCTTACATGTATCAAATTTTCTTACGTTTACTGGAAAATTCATTTTTATGAATGTCGATACTTATTGATTCTATTCCAAACTATAATGTTTATTTAACTCTGTAGTATTTCGTGAAGATATAATTCAATCTTTACTAAGATGTCATGTATTTTTCACTTTCACTTACCGATATATGAAATTTATAGTAAAGCATTGCGATCGCCTACAACAAGCAGTTAATGAGTGGAGAGAAGAACTATATAGAAAGGGTATGGCTATAAATGCACTGAAAAGCAAAATCATGAAAGTAGGGCGAGACGAAAAAAACGTGAATGTGACCTGCAATGGTGAATTGCTCGAAACTGTAAACACATACGAGTATTTGGGCACAACCGTAAGCAATGATGGAAGGATAGAAGATGAAGTAAATAGCCGGATTATAAAGGCCAACCTCACATACTACCAAATCAGCCACATTATAGGAACAAAAGAAATTACTAATGCCACCAAATCAGTCCTTTATAAAACAATTTTCCTTCCTATCCTGCTGTATGGAGCACAGAACTGGACAGGCCCAAAGCAAGTTATAAATAGAATGACGGCCTCAGAAATGAGATTACTGCGAAGGATAGTTGGAAAAACAAGAAGGGACTGCGTTAGAAACGAAGTCATTAGGGAAGAATTGAAAGTGGTGGCACTGAAGGAGACAATAGAAGAACGCCAACTACGCTGGTTTGGGCACGTGTGCAGACTCCCATAAGACAGAAGAGTGAAATGGTTCATGGAAGCCAAACCAATAGGAAAGAGAATGGTTGGCAGACCCAGAACTACGTATATGCAGTACCTGGAGGGACTCGGAAGAAAGAGAGGCAAATCAGTTACCCAAATGAAAAATATGGCCATTCAAAGGGATGAGTGGAAGCGATGGACTGAGGCTGGTGCTCCACGCTGAAAGGCACTAAGGAGCTTGTGAAAGAAGAAGTATTGCGATCGGGAAAATTTGCGATTTCCAGTTTTTACCCGAAACACACGTTTTTAGTCCCATGAGTCCAAATGACCAAGTCCAGCAAAAAGGTCTGTATGTGTGCGTGTGTAGTAAGTCTAGCACAAAAACGAAAAGTCGTACGAAACAGAAATTTCATATTTAAGACAATTATACGGCCGAGATGTTACAGCAACTTTGTCATCTAAATCGACAAATCAGAAGGACCACTTTATACCATGCATTTTGCACCTTTTTACGATTTTCTCAAAAACGGCTCTAACGATTTTGATTAAACTCCCTATATTGATGTAAAGTCTAATAGGCTTTAATATTGTGGAGGTTTTATTATGTTTGAAATAGTCTGTCAGTGCTTAAATTCCGATATTTAAAAAATTTATTCCTCTATACTACCTTTAACTTTGTGCATTCCAAAAGATTAACCATATCACCTTGATGACTTTAATAAAGTACGACTTAATATAAAAGTTGGACGAATTTGTTGACCAACTAAATAATAAAAGTGCAAAACTGTTTTTTAATGTTTTTTTTTTTTTATATAATAACAGTAATATAGAGTTTCTGATTCTGATTGAAATAGTCTGACAGTGCTTAAATTCCGATATTTAAAAAAATTATTCCTCTATACTACCTTTAATTTTGTACATTCCAAAAGATTAACCATATCACCTTGATGACATTAATAAAGTACGACTTAATATAAAAGTTGGACGAATTTATTGACCAACTAAATAATAAAAGTGCAAAACTGTTTTTTAATGTATTTTTTTTTTTTATAATAACAGTAATATAGAGTTTCTGATTCTGATTGAAATAGTCTGACAGTGATTAAATTCCGATATTTAAAAATTTATTCCTCTATACTACCTTTAATTTTGTACATTCCAAAAGATTAACCATATCACCTTGATGACTTTAATAAAGTACGACTTAATATAAAAATTGGACGAATTTGTTGACCAACTAAATAATAAAAGTGCAAAACTGTTTTTAATGTATTTTTTTTTTTTAATAATAACAGTAATATAGACTTTCTGATTCTGATTGAAATAGTCTGACAGGGCTCAAATTCCGAAATTTTAAATTTTATTTCTCTACATCATCTATAATTTTGAACTTTCTAAAATATTATTTAAATCATCTTGATGGCATTAAAGAAGGACGACTAAATATACAACTTAAATTCCGATATCTTAAATTTTCTTTTTTTAAAGTTACTCTAATTTAGTAGATTCTATAATACAGTCTATTCTATTGAGTAAATTTAATTCTTGTGATTGCAAATTGGAGGCTGGAGGTGTCTCAGAGCCAATTATACAAAATTTACTAATTAATTTATCCATATCCTTGAAATAGTAGTGGTCTTATTTCTTCTCTTAGATGGGCAACACCAATATGGCCGTGATAATTATGCAATATTTGAATACGTTTAATGCCAAAGTCGGTTGAAAGAAATATTCTTGATCTATTTTTCAATCTCTTAAAAATAATTTTATGCAGTTTTTCAGTATGCTTAGCGGAGTATAGTTCATTTGAGTTTTTCCTTTAGTCATCTGTTATTTCACTTGTTTCAATTAAATTGGAAACTTGAATAGCGTCTTCGTTTTCAAAATATTCTAGAACTGACTGCCTTGATAAGAGATCCGATAAAACATTGTCCATCCCTTTCTTATAAATTATCTTGAAATTGAACTGGGACAAATAGTGAACTAGTAATTTATCAGTCCTCGACTTTGTCTTAAGGTTTTTCAATGGTTTGTGATCAATACAGACAGTAAAATTCCGACCAATCAAATAGTATTGCCAGTTCTTTATGGCATCCTTAATGGCTTTACACTCTAGATGAATAATATCCATTTTTTCTCTTTTTCAGACATTTTTCTAGAAAAATAGGCTTCTGGATGTAGTCTTACATTATTTTAGGGTTGTTTTAAAGTCGCTCCAATACATTTTAAACTAGAATCTGTTTCAATAACACTTCTCTCTCCACGTTGTAAATTGCCCAAATCGGTGAAGAACATAAATAGTCCTTTATTAGATTGAAACTTTTCTCACATTCGTCAGTCCAATCAAATTCGACGTTTCTGCGTAACAATCTATGTAAAGGATTAAACTTTTCTGCACTGCCAATATACTTCAGATAAAAATTTATCGCACCGAGTATGCTGCGAATCCCAGTTTTATCAGTTGGTCTCTTTTTTTTACTAATTTTTTATTGCAAGTAAAGGCAAAGGTAAATAAAGGAACTTCACGGGCATACCATTCCGAACGACCTCATCCTCCACCACTAAATGTCGACGAATTTTCAGATCTTTGTAAAAAAAACAATAATCAATCCAACAGCTCAGAATATTGGTACACAGTTAGAGTTGCCAGTACAGCAGCTGAGAGCTTCGACTCGACAACAGGGACCAACACTCCAACCACTGGAACCACAAAACCAGCCACGGGAATAATCAGCCCTCCAGATAGGACCAAATAACGCTTTTCAACCTTTCAAAAACCAACCGAGAGGCTTGGATGTGAGTAGGGAAATACTTCAGCAGCCGCCTTCAGTTGAAAATTCATCGAATATTTACAAAAAATTAAAGAGTTTAATAATCTTATCCAGCCCCTTTTCAGCCTTCTCCAAGAACTCGCTTACTTCACTTAGGCTAGAACCCGCCAAATGGCCCCTAATTAAATAATGATAACCTTATTAACACTCTGACACTACATAAATACTTCAATTATTTAAAAAATGCTAGACACCAAACATAATAAATGTCGTGCGGGCAACACACGACTTTCACTTACTTCCATTATTAAAATCAATGAAAGGTTTTTCTAATACAGTTAGAGATTAAAATACGTGAAACCATTAAAGAAACAATTAAATTGAATTTCTATAGAAACCTGTGTTTTATTAAAAAATCTTTTATATTATTATCTAAAGTAATCAGATTTATCGGCTTTTCATCACTCTTTATTAACTTTTACAAGTTTGTTCATTAGATATTATTTAGCCTTCTCCAAGAACTCGCTTACTTCACTTAGGCTAGAACCCGCCAAATGGCCCCTAATTAAATAATGATAACCTTATTAACACTCTGACACTACATAAATACTTCAATTATTTAAAAAATGCTAGACACCAAACATAATAAATGTCGTGCGGGCAACACACGACTTTCACTTACTTCCATTATTAAAATCAATGAAAGGTTTTTCTAATACAGTTAGAGATTAAAATACGTGAAACCATTAAAGAAACAATTAAATTGAATTTCTATAGAAACCTGTGTTTTATTAAAAAATCTTTTATATTATTATCTAAAGTAATCAGATTTATCGGCTTTTCATCACTCTTTATTAACTTTTACAAGTTTGTTCATTAGATAATATTTATTCTAAAAGCTTTAGCTTTCCAACGGTATATTATACGTGTATATTACTGTTGCTATGTTCAAAATAAAAAAATTGCATTAAAAAAAATATTTTTTCAGTTTTCTCCTTTAGTTAGATATTGAATTCGTTCAACATATATATTTATTTGTTTTTCATCGGTGGTAACAAGATAATATATTTATTTTTACAAAATCTACAAAATTAAAGGTACTTTACAGGAAAAAAAAATGTAAAATATCGGCATTTAAGCCCTGTCAGACCATTTTAATCAGTATGAAAACTACATGATATTAAAGCCCATTAAATTCTACATCGATATAGTGAGTTTAATCAAATTCGTCGGAACTGTTTTTGAGAAAATCGAAACAATGTGCAAAATGCTTCGTATAAAGTGGATCTTCTGGTTAGCTTATATTAATGAAAAAGGTTTTGTAACGTCTCGGGCGCATATTTGTCTTAAATATGAAATTTCAGTTTCTTAGGACTTACCGTTTCCGCCCGGGAGTTACCACACACACAGACATTTTTGCGGGACTTGGTTATTTGGACTCAAGAGACCCTAAAACGTGTATATCTGTTGAAAACTGGAATTCGAAAATTTTCACGATCGCAATACTTCCTTTTACTATATATAGTAAGTGAAAATAAAAAACCTGACGAGAAGACGTGCTGCTGAGTAATGTGCTTCCTTATGCCTGACGTGTTATTGTTTTGTTTATTATTTCATCATATATGCTGGTTGTCACAATACTACTGACAGTTGCAAATCAATAATATAAGTGATAAAAAAAAATTAAGTAATAGTTCTTAGATTGATTTCAACACCCGAGGTAAGTAAAAGTCTTGTGTTTCCAGTACTATTTGTTTCTTTTTATTTTATATATGCAAGTAAAAGTAATAAATGATACAATATAAGATTGTAAATAAAACAATATATAAACCAATACAGGAAGACATGACATATAGGACAGCGGAGAGAGGAGGAGACTAAACCCGGCATCCCTAGCTAAACCCCCGAGCTGCACTACACCTGTCAGCACCCTCCTCCTCCCCTCCTCCCGATATAAAAATATTCTCCTCATGTCCGGGTCTTATTCTTTCCCTATCTCTTCTCTCGACAATAAATAGTTTGCTCTTCTAGATCTCGTTCCAGGTCGTTTGTTCTGCGTCCCTGGAATAAATCCGAGGGGCTCTCCAGGAACGATCAGCTCATAGCAATAGGCTGGATGGACATGTCATGGAAGTAAAAACAAAAAATCTATTTTGATATAAATTAAACTTTAGGCATATTTCGAATATTTTTACTTTCACTTACTGTATATAGTAAGGGAAGTATTGCTATCGTGAAATTTTTCGAATTCCAGTTATCAACGGAAATACACGTTTTAGGATCCTCTGAGTCCAAATAACCAAGTCCCGCAAAACGGTCTGTGTGTGTGGTAACTCCCGGGGGGAAACGGTAAGTCCTATGAAAAACGAATTTCATATTTAAGACAAATATACGCCCGAAACGTTACAAAACCTTTTTCATCAAAATGAGCTTACCAGAAGAGCTACATTATACCATGCATTTTGCACCTTTTTTCGATTTTCTAAAAAATGGTTCCGACGATTTTTTTTAAACACCCTATATCCATGTAAAATTTAATGGGCTTTAATACCATTTAGGTATCATTCGGGTTAAAATGGTTTGACAGGGCTTAAATGGTCCTTTAGATGAGTCTCTTGTAGTTAAGTAGAAGGTAGTAGAGTAAAAAATAAATAAAAATTCGATACCCAACTAAAGGAGAAAACTGAAAAAATATATTATTTATACAATTTTTTGTTTTTGAACATAAGAACAGTAATTTACATGTATGATATACCGTTGGTAAGCTTGAGATTTCAGGAAAAATATTTCTCATACACAAGCTTTTGAAAGTTAGTAGAGAGTGATGAAAAACCGATAAAACTAAGTGATTATTTTAGATAATAAAATAATAGATTTTTTAATAAAACACATGTTTCTATATAAATTCAATTTAATTAATTCTTTAATGATTTCACTCATTTTTATCCCTGAGTGTATTTGAAAATTCTTTAATTGATTCTAAACTCCCCGAACTGAAAAACTCTTTGAAGTTAAACAAAATCTGAAAACGCACTTGATCATCATTTTCAAAACGTTTTTCTTTGACGAAGTTGTCTAAATTCCTGAACAGGTGATAATCTGTTGAAGACAAGTCGGGAGAATATGGTGGATGCGGAAGAACTTCGTAGCCCAGTTCTTTCAATTTTTTCACGGTATGATTTGAAACATACCCCCATGTTCCTTGTTGCCGCTCAGTGAGATCATGAGGTACCCATGTATCGAGCTTTTTTACTTTCCCAATACGCTTTTAATGTCTGGAAACAGTAGAGGCACTTGCATTTAGTTGTGCTGAGAGTCCTTTAACTGTTTGGTAGGGGTTTCCTTCTACTGTATGTTTGAGGACATCGTTTTTTATTACGGACGGAGGTCTTCCTCGGGACAATTTTTCCAAGTCGGTATCCCCAGCTGAAAACTTAGCAAACCAACAGCGAATGGTCCGTTCATTATCACTCCCTTCCCCAGACACCTTGCAAATATTTCTAGCGGCCTCAGCTGCTGAATGGCCGAGTTTAAACTCATACAAAAATATTACTCGAAAATCGCGTGTTTCCATGTTCATATTTGGAGGTATACTAAAAAGTGAGTAATTAATTGGGAAGCTAATGTTTATAATACAAAGGTAGAGGATTAGTAACTGTAACTTTAAATATGTAAACATTTGGAAGAAAACAACAGAGACCTGCAAAATCTTTTATGTATTTCAGAACTATAAAAACAGACATTTCATGTGATACAACCCAAAAGAAGAGTGACTTCATACGATGTATTTGGTTCCTTCATACGGTTTTCTCATACAACGGCTGCAATGATTTTTATTACAATCGATAAATTAATGTAAAATTTAATGAGCTTTAATACTATGTATGTTTCATTCTAATTGAAATAATCTGGCAGGGTTTAAATGCAGATATTTTAAATTTTCCTCCTCTAAACTACCTTCAATTTTGAAAATTACAAAAGATTCCCCATATTATCTTAGTAAATTGATAAAGGGCGGCTAAACATACGATTTGAACGAATTTGATATCTAACTAGAGGATAAAATAGAACATTTTTGGGAAAAATATATTTTTAGGGAATTTTTTCTTATGCAATCCTAAGAATAGTAAAATATATCGTTGTAAAAAGAATGATTTCAGAAAAATATTATCTGATACACAAAGTTGTAAAAGGAATAGGAAATAAACTTATTACTGATTAAAATTTAAAATCAACTTGAAATATTAGAAGTATATTTAATAGTTTTTAAACTGATTTTAACAGTCTGGGTAAGCTAAACACATGACTTGCCTGCACCAGATTTTTTTTGTTATAAATTGACGTAGAAGAATGCTTTATTTTTTTCAGAATACATACTAAAATTGGAACGCCCAATGGTGTATTTTTATTAACTTTTATAGTGTATTAAGAAAGTTAAAGAATAAAATATTTTTTTTAAATAAAAATAAAATTATTGTGGGACAGTGTCCCTTAAGAACAACTGATGTATAAAATTAAGATATACAATATGTCTGGCCAGAGAACCAAAGGATTATAATTAATTCTTACTTAAAATGATATAAAAAGAAAAAGGAAATGATTAAAATATACAAAATATAAGATAAAAGAGTCGAATAAATAAACAACTTCTGATAGATGACTAAAACTAAAAACCAATTTATTAACTAAGTTAAATATGAACAATAAATGATCAATTGTCTTTCATTCGAAGTCTGATATTCGATTTGAAATATTAGCCTTGTTGGTCGTCTGTTTGGGAAGACAGTAGGTACTGGAACATTTGGGACTTATATGATGAGAAGAAGCATGGCGGATACGAGAAGGTAGGGAATTCCAAAGAGAAGTAGAAAGGAAGATCAACAGTTTTTTTTTCCTATGGGTAGAAATGTAAAGATAAGAACGGTGATTTAAATTGTAGAAGTCTGTGGACATAGGAATGAAGAAAGATGGGAATTTTTTCAAACAATAAAAAATATTGATGTACAAAATAAATTCTAGATAATAAAAAGCGCATTGTAAAGATGTTCCCACCAATGTTTTTAAATATGAAGATGTATTATTTAATAATAATAATAATAGTCCTACCGAACCCGAAGGTTCGATGCCGATACCACCAAACTTCGCCTGCACAGACTCGTCCAATGTTCACCGGTCAAGCCCAAGCCCCCGAGATCAGCCTTGTTGCAATCCTCCCATCGACGCTTTGGCCTACCTTTCGGACGCCTACCAGTCGGTTCAGCGAATACCAACTTTCTCGGAATCCGTTTCTCACTAAGCCCAACAACTTTACGCGCCCATTTGAGTCTCCGCGATGCTATCAACTCAATTATATTCACAGGGTACAAACTCCGCAATTCCGCGTTATGCAACCTTCTAAACTCCCCAGTGACCTCATCTCTCTTCGGAGGGGACGTTAAAAGGTGGTCCCGAGCCTGTGCGATGTCAGGTACTCGTTAAAGATCCCTATCCTAATAAAACCTGGATAGGCAAAATTTAGGACTCCCACTGTAGCATCGTCCGATTAGCCATAGTAGCATAAAGTGACGTTAAATAAATAAACAAATAAACAAACATCTCTTCGGACCAAATATTTTACGCAGTACCTTATTCTCGAAAACCTTAAGCCGTTGTTCATCCTTCAAAGTAAGCGGCCACGTTTCGCATCCGTAAAGAACCGTTGGAAGAATAATAGTTTTATAAATTCTAACCTTTAAGTTTTTAGACAGAAGCCGCGCGCTAAGTAATTTAGCAACTGAATAATAACACGTATTCCCCACCTTTAACCGGAACTTTATTTCTTCCTGGATTTCATTTTTTCTTGTTATCATTGAACCTAAATACTTGAATTTCTCTACGTGTTCAAAAATATGACCTGAAATATTAATATCATCAAGATCGCCACCATTTCTGCAACTAATCATATATTTCGTCTTATCGGTATTTAATTGGAGTCCTATTTCTTTACCGGTTTTTATTAACACACCCGTATTCAGTTGTATAGCCTCCGTGTCTTCACCTAGCAGTACCAGATCATCGGCATACCCCAAAACCGGAATCTTGTCACCCATATTTAAGCCTTTCTCGGTACACATCACCTTTTCTATAACATATTCTAAGGCTATATTAAACAAAACAGGTGAAAGGGAGTCACCCTGTTTCAAACCCGATCGCACCTCAAATCTCTTGGAGTAATTATGACCGATTCTAACTTTATGAAATGTTTCCGACAAAAACTGTATTATTTACAAATAAAAATTTCATATTACATAAAAAAGTAAAAAGGTAAGAATCGTAGCTAATTGCTAATCAAACTATCTAAAAATCCAATATATTTTATTATATGCATCACAATATACCATTTTTTCATTAAATACCATTCATACACCATACCTCCCACTAATTTCAATTACCAGAGTAAAACGTATCTCCAATTCTTCCCGAGGTTATACACACAAATAAAATAAAAGGAGCTTGAGATGATGGAATGTTTCAAAATTCAGCAGCCTATTTCAATGATTCTTAAGTAATCATTATAGATCGATGAGTTTTAAATATTTCAATAAGACAGCTGAAATCACAAATAATTTGATTGTTTGCTGAACCCGTTTCAATCAAAATCTTTGGAACCGTTTTAGAGTTATCAATATCGACGATATAAGTAATGAACAAATTTTATTTGAAAAAATCTGGTGCAAGCAACACACGACTTTCACTTACCTCCATTTTTAAAATCAATAAAAAAAAATTTCAAAAACAGTTAGAGATAAAAATACGTGAAACTATTAAGGAATTAATTAAATTGAATTTCTATAGAAACATGTGTTTCATTAAAAAAACTATTATATTATTGTCTAAAATAATCAGTTAGTTTTATGTTCATCTCATCACTCTCTATCACTTTTAAAAGCTTGTGTATGTGATAATATTTTCTAAAAGCTTTAGCTTTCCAACGGTATATCATACATGAATATTACTGCTCTTATGTTCAAAAACGAAAAATTGCATTAAAAAAGTATTTTTTCTGTTTTCTCCTTTAGTTGGGTATCGAATTTATTCAATTAATATATTTACCTGTTTTTCATCAGCGTTAACAAGATAATATAGTTATTTTTATTGAATCTACAAAATTAAAAGTACTTTAAGGGAAGAAAATTTTAAATATCGTCATTTAAGCCCTATCAGACCATTTTAATCAGAATAAAACCTACATGATATTAAAGCCCATTAAATTTTACATCGATATAGCGAGTTTAATCAAAATCGTTTCAGAGAAAATCGAAAAAAGGTGCAAAATGCGTAGTATAAAGTGCCTCTTCTGGTAAGCTCATTTTAATGAAAAATGTTTTGTCACGTCTCGGGCGTATAGTTGTCTTAAATATGAAATTTTAGTTTCATAGGACTTACCGTTTCCGCCCGGGATTTACCACACACACACAGACGTTTTTGCGGGACTTGGTTATTTGGACTCAGGGGACCCTAAAACGTGTATTTCCGTTGAAAAATGGAATTCGAAAATTTTCATGATCGCAATACTTCCCCTTACTATATATAGTAACTAAAAATCAAAAGATATTTAGCGATGACTTTTATTTCAGCCATATTTTAGATGCCCGGATTTTTAACTCAATGTTAGCTTGTTTTCTGTGTTTGTACATTACCAACATTTACCTTCTAAAACGAATTAAAAAAAAAAGATATAAGAACGAGTAACCTGCGATTCACACAAAAACAAAAAAATGTACGTCTGTTAATAAAGTTTTTCTGAGGTATAGTTTCGGTGAGAAGTGTAGACCCCCAACTTTTTCTTGTTGTGAAAATCTACTCGGTTATTTTTTTTAGACTCTTGTTTCACGATGAAACTCAACAATAAGTTTATAAAAAAGTTTACAAATGTATTCAGGAAAGGCAGATTTTTTTCTTTTTATTTTTTTGTGAACATGGAACCCCCAGCCCAATCTCAGTTTACTCTGCGGATTCTCAAAAGAGTTGAAAGAATATTTTTTCTAACTGTGTAGATAATTCAAATATAGTCATTGGAAATATATTTTATTATTTTTTATTGAAATTTACAGTATTAGCCAATACATAAAATAAATTAGCTGACAGATAAAATACATGAAAAAGACATGAAGAGAAAATGCATATTGGCATCACTCCACTAGGTAATCTAAACTAGAAGGTCTCGATGTTTTTTTTCAGATGCCTCGGAGGATTGTCAGGAATAAAAGAGGAAGCAAGGATTGAAACTAGGGGGTTAACGGGTTAACTTTAAAGTGGTAGGATGGATAATACGTAGTCATGGATGGATTGATACCTAGTTCGATCCAAATTAACTACATATGTGATATCAAGGTCTTTATGGATGAGTTTTTTCGTGACAAAGTAAGAAGCAATGAGAATTTTTGGAAGGATCTTGGATTGTAAGATTTGAATACGGGAAGAATTTGATGGTTTTTTAGAGCCCCAAACCTTAACTCTGTAAGTCCAGAAAGGCCTTATGATGGTGATATAGATACGATCATTTAAGATGTGATAGTTTCGCGAATTTCAAATCGCGGTCCAAGAGTTTTTTGACAGCTATCCCAAAGAATGGTATCAGTGTTGGATCGTGCAACTGGCTAGCATATGACCGCAGATAAAAATTGACTTTATTTTGAGAATTAATTTTATTTTATATCATATAATTAATAATACAAATATATGTTAGAAAAATGTCATTTTTATTAATACTTCGTGTTATTGTTGTTAGGTTTTGCTGTGCCTAAAAAAATCTGTCATTTTTCATAGTTTTTGATATCATGATGGACAACCAAAAAATTACATTTTTATTTTTATTTATTTGTTACTCAACTACCTTCTACTTAACTACAAAAGACTCATTTAAAGGACCATTTAAAGGCCTATCCGGACTGTTTTAAGCTTTAGGTATCTATTAAACCATCAAATTCTTTCCGTATTCAACCCTTGTATACAAACATCCTCGTAAAATTCTTAATGTTCTTTGCATTGCCACAAATAAATTCATCCATATAGACCTAAATGTTCCATATACTGCTGATTTAGCCCGATCCAGATACCTCGTTTTCCATGACAAACTCCATTCCAACTCTAACCCCCTTGTTGAAATACTTTTTTGTCCATTCCTGATAATCCTCCGAGGTGTCTGAAAAGGAGATAGTCTCGAGACCTTCCGGTTTAGAATAGTTACTGTAGCGTTATTATTGAGAAGGTCCTCTACAAGTCTATTCCATGCCCTTTGTCTGATAACTTAGGTATTTACTTGTTGTCTTAAGTAATTAAGTTTTAATTTTAATAAGAAATAAATTATATAAAATAGTTTTTTTTTTTAGTAATTATTTTACAAGATGAGGATAAATTTGCAAAATTATATTTGTTATTTCCAAGGTATTCATGCAGTTCCGTGAATGAATCAAAATTGGAACTCATTAAAATTACTAATTAACCGAGGGTTTAATGTTTCCTCGGAGAATTTCGGAATCATTATTTTAATTCCTGGTATTCACATTGTAAATGAAGAATATCATATTAAAGGATGTATTTGTTTTGTCGATATATGGTATATATATTAAAAATTTATATTGTAAATCCTTTTATTAGCTAATTGGACTACTGTTATTTACAGCGATTTTATTATCTATTTTTTTCCTCTATTAAACTACCGATCTCATGGTCCTATCTATGCATGAATATAATTAACAATTATCCTTGTTAAATAAAAAAATTAACAATGATCGCATGGTTGTAACTTCTCTCAATACAAGAACTAGTTATATCCCAAAGCGAGGCATATTTCTGAAGAACTGTATGCTTTCTAAACCCACTATTAAAATAGATAGGAAACAGGAATAACTACTCCTTTGAAGGTTACATAGGTACATAAAAGAACAAAACACTTATTGTTTAATTATAAACGTCTTAAATTGTATTAATAAATTCTCATTTTTTAAATATTGTATGCATATATGTATTTTTTTTTCATTATCTCATTATTATTATGTTATATTATTAATTTGCTTTACTCATACTATTATTATTATTGCTATTGTTTTACCCCATTCTATTTTATTTATTTCTTTATTTTAATCAATTCATCTTTATGTATTTTTTTTATTATTACTAATTTTTTTTTAGTACTTTTTTTTCTACTATTATTACTACATGTTCAATGAGTGTTAAGAACAAAACTCTAAAATATTTAATGTCAAGGATAACATAAATTGTTTAAAAACATAATTAACAAAGATTTTATAATGTAAATATGTTTTCTTTTCTTAATCTTCTTAAGTTCCTAGGTTTGAACCTGGACCTATTCTTTGGAATAAAACTGAAATCTTATTTTTAATGAACACAAAATAAATTATGATTTGTCGAGGTCAGTCTTTCATTAAAAAAAAATGTTTATGAGACCATTAATAACCACAATAAATTAAATTTAATATCTATAGAAAAATGCGTTTTATTAAAAAATCCGTTATATTACTTTCTGAAATAAAAATCAGTTAGTTTTATCAGATTTTTATCACTCTCTAGCTTTCCAATGGCATATTACACATTTGTATTACTGTTATTATGATCAAAAACGAAGAATTGCATTAAAAAAATATGTTTGAAGTTTTCTTCTTCAGTTAGAGATAGAATCCGTATATACATTTACCGATTTTTTATTGTTGATAAAAATATTATAATGTTATTTTTTTTTGTATATTTAAAATTAAAGGTGATTTAGAGGAAGAAAAATTAAATATCGGCATTTAAGTCCTGTCAGACTATTTCAATCAAAATGAAACCTGCATCATATTAAAGCCCATCAAATTTTACATAGATACATAGATTTTAAGAAAAGTCGTTAGAGCCGTTTTTGGGAAAATAATAATAATAATAATAATAAATTCTTTATTTATTCTGGGACAAGTCCCTTCGGAATAATGTTACAGACAAATTAAATTAGAGCTTCAATGTCTTAGAGTAAAAAAAAAAATATATATATATATAATAAAATAGATAAATAAAAAGCAACAGAAATGACAAAGAAAATTAATAATAGTTATAAATTCGTAGGTAGCTTCTTACAATAATTTATAAAAACAAACAAAACAAATTAGACAAGAATAAAAAAATAAAAATATCTTCATATATACATTGCAAAATAAATTATGCATAAAATAAAATTCATAAAAATGGTAAAAAGGTGCAAAATAGTGCATATAGTGGCTCTTCCGGTTGGCTGATTTTGATGAAAAAGTTTTTTTTAACATTCTATTGATATTTACAACTGTACATATAATATATACAACAAGTAAATGGGCTACTTTACACTTATGGGGGTGGTAATGTCTAGTGAAGAAACTACCCAGTGGTAGCACTTCAATGTCAATTTAATTAAAGAAGGTCTTTAGGCCATCGTCTTTCCAATCGCCTCGGAGTTCGGAATGAAAAGAGGCATATTCGTTTCGGGCTAGTTCTGCGACAAACGGGATCTTTAGGTCATTAGGGATGATTTTATTCGTAACGAAATAAGGAGCATTGAATCGAACCAATTTATTGGGTTGTTTCAAATTTAGGACTCCATGCTGTAGCATCGTCCGATCAGTCTAAGATGCCACTAAGTTGCTCTATTTCTTCAAAGCAACGTTAAATAAATAAAATTATATACTTACTTTTGAGTTTTTCTTTTTTTTTATGAAACCTTTTGTGTACGTACCTGAAACAAAATAAGATTACATTAAAATGCATATACTAACTATTTAATTTAATATATTGTGTTGTTTCACATGAAATGTCCGTTTTTATAGTTTCTGAAATACATAAAGGATTTTGCAGGTCTCTGTTGTTTTCTTGCAAATGTTTACATATTTAAAGTAAACATTTACTAATCCTCTACCTTTGTATTATAAACATTAGCTTCCCAATCAATTCACCACTTTTTAGTATACCTCCAAATATGAACATGGAAACACGCGATTTTTGAGTAATATTTTTGTGCGAGTTTAAACTCGGCCATTCAGCAGCTGAGGTCGCTAGAAATATTTGCAAAGCGTTTGAGGAAAGGAGAGTTAATGAACGGACCATTCGCCGTTGGTTTGATAAGTTTTCAGCTGGGGATATCGACTTGGAAAGCCCGAGGAAGACCTCCGTCCGTAATAGACAACGATGTCCTTAAACATACAGTAGTAGGAAACGCCTACCAAACAGTTAAAGGACTCTCAGCACAACCAAATGCAACTTCATCTACCGTTTACAGACATTTAAAGTGTATTGGGAAAGTAAAAAAGCTCGATACATAGGTAACTTATGATCAAACTGAGCGGCAGCAAGACCCTATGTTTCAAAACATGCCGTGCAAAAATTGAAAGAACTGGGTTGGTTTGCTAAGTTTTAGCTGGGGATACCGACTTGAAAAACTTGCTCCGAGGAAGACCTCCGTCTGTAATAGGCAACGATGTCCTCAAACATACAGTAGAAGGAAACACCTACCAAACAGTTAAAGGACTTTCAGCACATCTAAATGCAAGAGCATCTACCGTTTCCAGACATTTAAAGTGTATTGGGAAAGTAAAAAAGGTCGATACGTGGGTAGCTCATGATCAAACTGAGCGGCAGCAAGACCCTATGTTTCAAAACATGCCGTGGAAAAATTGAAAGAACTGGGCTACGAAGTTCTTCCGCACCCACCATATTCTCCTTACTTGTCTCCAACAGATTACCACCTGTTCATGAATTTAGACAACTTCGTTGAAGGAAAACTTTTTGAAAATGATGATCAAGTGAAAAGTGCGTTTTCAGATTTTGTTTCACCTCAAAGCTCAGAGTTTTTCAGATCGGGATAATAATCTTGTTTTCATATCGTATTTTCAATAAAAATCCTTTACCTTGAAAACGGACATTTCATGTGACACAACCCAATATAAATCCGTATCTTTACTTCAAAGTGTTATTTTGTTTTAATACTTTTTTTTTCTATTCACGCAGTTAACAATCAGTGAATGCGAATGACAATAAACTTGAACACGACGCTATCCAGAACATGTAGTTTAGGTGAAATCCGACAGCCCCACCTCTGTTTGTCGAGTACACTTTAGAAACTAGAGTCCAGTCAGTAAAGTGGTTAGGTAACAGAAAGCAACTGGCACGTTTTAACGAATGGGGGGTCAGAGGTGACAGAACTATGCAATGAACACTCTAAGCAGCAATCCCTGTTTGTCTAAATGTATTGACGCAAAACGAAAACACAAACTCACTGCTTATTCGACCCGTGCGATTTTCCGATACAATCTGGTTGCCGGTAATACCAATATTAATGTAATTCGATTGATTAGACTGAATTTACTAATTACTGTTTTTATGTATCTTTCGGACATTTTTTGCTATTGCTTTTGACTTTATACCTTTGTCACTAAATTTGTAGAGGAGGGAGTGATTCTCTCTAATATGTTGTGTGCTTTTTTTTTTTTTTTTTGTTCAATTGTATTGTATGATCTTGTAGATTTTAACCACGATACTAGAGAATTTAACTGAATACTCGAACATTTTGCTGTCTAAAGATATTTTTTCTGTAGAATTTTTCAAGCAAAACACGCATATCATCTGACAACATGAACAACTTTGAGGTTGCTGAACGCTTCCTGACTCAAACACTTACATTACATGGGTGTTTGAGCCTGTAATTTCGCGTTATAGTCCAACTGGGGCCGAAACATGCGTATTAAAAGAAGAAAATTTTCAATGTGGTGCTCACCTTAATGAACATGGCTGGATAGATGGCGAAATAAATCAAAGAATAATAGCCGCCAGCAGATGTTTTAGTTCCCTCAAGAAAGGATTCATCGGTAAAAAAGAAGTGTCAAAAAACACTAAAACCGTAGTATATAAAAATACTTTCTTACCGATTCTCTCATATTCAAGTGAATCTTGGACTCTAACCAAAAAGCACAAGAGTCAGCTACAAGCGATGGAGATGAGATACCTAAGAAGAATGGAGGGGAAGACCAGAAGAGACCGAGTGAGAAATGTAACAATACGGTCAAACCAGGGACTTCAGCCTGCTCTGGATATTATTGAAGAGCACCAACTGAGATGGTTCGGCCATGTTTCAAGAATGGTAGAAAACCGAGTAGCAAAGGCTGTATATGAGACAAGGGTGGAAGGTCTAAGACCAAGAGGAAGACTTGGGAAGGCGCGATTCAGGAAGCCTTTGACAGAAGGGGTCTGGATTGGAGAAGGAGAAGAAGATTGGTTCAGGAGAGAGATCAATGGATTAGGCTCTATAAAAAGGATGCTCACACCGTTGGCGGTAGAAGAGTAGAAGATTAAATAAAAAAAATTTTCAATGTGATTTTCACATTTTAGCCAACTTGTACAACATTTTTTTTGTCTGCCACCTCAAACTGGTCGGAATCAAAAATGGCGACAATCCGAACTGTCTAAATCCAGGAATTGACCTCATTTTAACATTGCAAAGGTAAATACGAAAATAATCATTATAAAATAAATTAATGGACATTATATAAGCTTCGATTCGAGAGCTGATAGACGTCTGGAGGTCTTATAGGTATCGAGATATCGAGTTTTCGTATAATGCTTGGTTTCTGTAATATTTACCTTCAAAACGTTAAAAGAAGATCGATTTTTTGTAGTTACAACACAATGTATTATATGGACTAAGATATCTATCACCTCTCGAATCCGAGCTTATTTAATGTCCATCAATTTATTTTATAATGAGTATTTTAGTACAATGCTTGGTTTCTGTAATATTTACCTTCAAAACGTTAAAAGAAGATCGATTTTTTGTAGTTACAACAGAATGTATTATATGGAATAAGATATCTATCACATCTCGAATCCAAGCTTATTTAATGTCCATCAATTTATTTTATAATGAGTATTTTAGTAAAATGCTTGGTTTCTGTAATATTTACCTTTATAATGTTAAAATGAGGTCAAAATCTGGATTTGGGCGGTTTTGGATGGCCGCCATTTTCGATATCGACCCGTTTGGGGTGGCAGACAAAAAAATTGTGTGTTGACTAAATTGTGAAAATCACATTGAATATTTTCTTCTTATAATACGCATTTTTCGGCCCCAGGTATTAAATGTAGAAAACTGATCCACAGTATACAGAAGGAAGTTAAAAAAAAAAAAAAAAAAAAAAAAAGGAAAGAGAGAGATGATAAAATAGAAAGAAAGGGAGCGTGGTGATAATACTACTATAGAGAATAGAAGATTCCCTCGGTGGGAGAGAATTGTTGGAGTGCCATTTTCTGACCCTCAACAGAGGGCGCTCCATCAAGCCAACCCGAGCGAAGGTAAAGCTTCATTTTGTCCACCGCCCATTTGTTGATTCCTCAACAATCCACTCAGCTCTCAACAAAGCAGTTATAATCAGCACTATTAGTTTTTAACCCATTTAGTAGAGAGTGTTTGTATCAGTGAAATGAATTTTTATTAATTATTTACTTAGAAATAATACAATCTGCAACAATCTTGGGCAATGAGTATTAATGCTATAAGAAGTCATTCATTCCTTATGTATAGTAAATAAAAAAAAAATATGATTATATCAATTGGAACAATCTCTTCTTGTTTTTGTTTATATGCATTTATTTATCCATATATGTCAATAATTAATCTTATAACGTTTCGAGGTTTCACATGCCTCATCTTCAGATGTTCAATATTATATCCATTTCCATATCGTTACTCAATTTAGTTTAGTACACATGTTAGTATCAAGTACACAAGATAAATTAATATATGTGATGGTGAAAAGTTAAAATTTGATAATGTGAATAAATTGTAGTGTTAAATGACCTATATTGAGTAACGATATGGAAATGGATATAATATTGAACACCTGAAGATGAGGCATGTGAAACCTCGAAACGTTATAAGATTAATTATTGACATATATGGATAAATAAATGCATATAAACAAAAACAAGAAGAGATTGTTCCAATTGATATAATTATATTCTAAAATACTCTTCTATAATAGTGATTGATATAAAATAAAAATTGCAAAGAAGAATAAATAAAGATATAAAATAAAGAATAAAAATAAAGAATAAAATAAATAAATAATAATAATCTTGGTCACATTCATACATATATATACAATATTTACATAGTGCCCCTGGGAACCCCGAATCAAACCCCGACACCCATACAAGTGGCCAGGAGATCCCAGCGCCTCTCAGTCAGTCGCATCACCGGTCTGAATAAGCCAGTGGAGATTAATTGAGGGCGCTAGAGCAATAGACTCTCAGGCATGAGTGAAAAAGCTGGCAATTGCCAACACTCAGTATTGCTTACTATAAGAGGTCTCTAGGCCACTGCCGTTTCAACCCACGAGGTGGGTTATAGGGATGGCTGGAGCTAGATAGGGATTGGGATAAGGGATTAGGAAGGTGAGTTAGCCTCTGGTGGAAGTTTAGAAATTTAAATGGAAGTAGATCGAGGACAAATGGGATATTCAGGTCATTGTGTAAGAGAAATAAAAAGAATAAAAAAAAAAAAAAATCTTGTGCGCGCATCACATTATTTCTACTCAATATTTGAGTAACACTCTATTTACTGTCAAAACAACAATTTCAAATAAATCAAACGTGTACTTTTTTTATTTATTTATTTATTTTATCCAGTGGCCCAACAGTAGGCCCTAGGCCTCGCGGCGTAATTTCCTGGGAGATTACACGCGCGTTTCTCGATGCATTTTGTAGTGTAGGGTCATCACTCCTTATGTCTAATTTTGTGAGTGGCCACTGTTTGGCTGACGGGTCTCACATACCCGGGGGAAAAGCTGTGAGTGCACCCCCATTTAAATAAATTGTTATAAAAGCCCCTTCGACACTGGGATTCGAACTCTCAACCTGTAGCATGAAAGACTAGCGCACTAGCGACTCAGCCATGGGTTCCCCTTGTACATCTTGTTCTCATCGGACTCTCTTAAGTTATCAAGTAAACTTAAAATTTTATAAAATAATCTGATGGTATAAATTATTTATACACCTTACGTTTATGGGTTTCTTTCACTTTTCATTCTTGATTACGAATTATTTAGTTATATAATTGTTATAAGCATTTTTTTATTCGTTTATCGTCACTTTATGCTACTATTACTAATCGGACGATGCTACGGTGGGAGTCCTAAATTTTGTCTTTCCAGGTTTTATTAGAATAGGATCTTTAAGGAGTACCTGACATCACATAGGCCGGGACCAACTTTTAACGTCCCCTCCGAAGGACTTCATAAGTAAGGATTTTTTACTTCAATTAAAAAATCCTAGGGCTAAACGCAGGTTTGACCCCGCACCTTTAGCATAGAAAATTGTTATGCTAGCAACTACAATATTGATATAAGTGACCCCGCATAAGCTTTTCAGATTTTCATAGATATACTTCACAATATAAATCTCAGCTCTTAAGATCAGAATGTTTTATCGTGAGAAAATGCTTACTTTCACTTAACTATATATGAAATATCGTTGCGAACGAGAACATTATGTAATTAGAGTTTTTAACGGAAATACACTTTTGATAGTCCTCCAAGTCTAAAAGACCAAGTTTGAAGATCAATGTAAGTGAACATAAATATTTTTTTTCACATTACATGATGATACAAATGATGGAATTACAACTCTGAATATAATTTATTAATTCTTAAAAGGTCAATAATAGCTTATCGTTTGGTTTGCTAAGGGCTTATACCAAGTTTCAATTTAATATTTATAAAATAAAGTAATATAGATACCGTTGGAAAGCTATATATTTTAGACCTTTTTTACTTCGGTGTGGCATTAAAAGGATTTAAATAAAAAGAATAGATATTTTCATAAAAACATTTACCTTAAATAAAGATGGCCTAGATTCTAAATAGACATTGTAAATAGGAGTACATTTGGGCCAAGTTACAAGTCCTTCAAAAAATTTAGCTGGACCATCTCGATATCTTCAAAATAGTTTAGACTCTAGATCTCTTTTGATTGTAAGAGAAATATAAATTAGTAAAAATCTGGTGCGCGCAACACAAGACTTTCACTTACCTCCATTATTTATATCAATTCAAGAATTTTTAAACAAATTTATAAACGAAAATGAATTGTTGAAGAATGATTTAAATTAGATTTTAATAGAAATATGTGTTATATTAAATATTTTATTACATTAGGGGTACTCACTACGTTTGCTATAGCATGCTATTTGTGTTATTTTGCTAAACCCTTCGAGTTTCTACAGTTATTTCCTGTATAAAATTGATGGGTTTAGCACAATAGCACAAATAGCATGCTATAGCAAACGTAGTGAGTACCCCTATTATTATCCAAGACAGTTTGTTTTATCGCTTTTCATCACTCTCTTTTGACTTTTACAATAGTATGTAACAAATAATATTTATTCTAAAATTTTTAGCATTACAACGGTATATAAGGGGTACTTACTACGTTTGCTATAGCATGCTATTTGTGTTATTTTGCTAAACCCATCGAGTTTCTACAGTTATTTCCTGTAGAAAATTGAAAATACCCTTAAGTTCAAAAACAAAAAATCTGGTGCGCACAACACACAACTTTCACTTACCTCCGTTGTTAAAATCAATTTAAGAATTTTCCAATATATTTAAATATACAAATAAATTGTTAAAGAATTAATTATTTAGAATTTCAATAGAAACATGTGTTTCATTAAATAATCTATCTAGATTATATATCTTATCTATCTAGATAAGATTATATATATCGATACCGTTGGAAAGCTATATATTTTAGACCTTTTTTAATTCGGTGTGGCATTAAAATGATTTAAATAAAAAGAATAATTATTTTTATTAAAATATCTACCTTAAAAAAAGTGAATAAAGCCTAGATTTCAAACAGACATTGTAATTAGGTGTATATTTTGGCCAAAGTAACAATTCCTTTAAAATTTTCAGCTGGACCATCTCTATATCTATTAAAAACAGTTTAGACTCCAGATATGTGTTGATTGTAAGTGAAATAAAAACCACTAATAACATTTTGAATAGTAAGTGAAAGTTGTTTGAAGTTCTGTGCGAGTAAATGAATATTTAATTCATTTAGTGGTTAGTGTCCATGTTATGTCTGACTCATGTGCTCTGAAAGGCCTACATACCTAGATTTGATGTGCGCTACAGAATCCTTTGACCTATAGGTTACGTTATACAGATTGATTTGACCTATAGGTCCGCACTCCTTTGACCTATAGACGCCCAGTATAGGACCGCCCTCAGCCCATCTGCTAAACCGTAGAGCAGTGCAGCTCCATTTAATGTGAGCTCCTAGGAATCATTAGGACGCTATCCCGTTCCCTAACGCACTTCTAATGGCCACCTCAACTTGCTAATGTTCCTTCAGAGACAGTTAGAAGGAAGGATTTATATCTTCTGTTTTATAGTAGCCTGTGAATCGAACCTTCAACGTAGATTGGGACGAGGGACGCAGCAAACAGAGAGCGAAAATAAACATTTCAATATAAAAATAATATCAACAATCGACAAAAAAAAGATATATATATTTTTTCTAAAATTTATCGGGTGTCAGAATTTAACAATTAATTCTTCTTCTTAATTTTGTTTATTAACGTTTAACGTAATTTTTAAACTTTGTTGACTTTTTATTTTTATTTTTAATATACTAATTATAATTTTTTATACTGACCAGAAATATAATTATAGACTATTATATTTGGAACAGTTATGTTATTGTTAAATTTATTTATTAATAAGTTGGGCTTGGGCCTCCAGGGTTGGAGAGGGTAAGTAGGGCTTGGAGATCCCAGTGCTCAATAATTCTTGGTAAGATGTTTTTATTTTATATCGCTGTAGATAGTTGTATTAAGAGATGTGTGAAAAATCTGGTGCGGGCAACACAAGACTTTCACTTACCTCCATTTTGAAATAAAAATAGATGAAACTGTTAAAGAATTAGTTAAATGAAATTTCGATAGAAGCAAGTGTTTTATTAAAAATTCGACTGCATTATTATCTAAAATAATCAGTTAGTTTTATCGGCTTTTCATTAACTTTTAGAAGCTTGTGTATAAGATAATATTTTTTTTTAAATCTTTAGCTTTCCAACGGCATATTACACGTCTATATTAGAATAACTGTTCTTATGCTCAAAAACAAAAAATTAAATTGAAAAAAATATTTTTTCAGTTTTTCGTCTTTAGTTGTTTTTTAAATTCGCACAACTTACATATTTAGCTGAATTTTATCAATGCTAACGAGATAATTTGGTTATTTTTATAAAATATACAATTTAAAGGTACTTTAGGGGAAGAAAATTATCGGCATTTAAGCCCTGTCAGACCATTTTAATCAGAATGAAACCTACATCACGTTTAAGCCAATTAAATTTTACATCGATATAGCGAGTTTAATCAAAATCGTCGGAACCGTTTTCGAGAAAATAAAAAAAGGTGTAAAATGCATAGTATAAAGTGGCTCTTCTGGTAAGCTCATTTTGATGAAAAAGTGTTTGTAACATCTCGAGCGTAGTTTTCATAAATATGAAATTTCAGTTTCATAGGACTTACCGTTTCCGCCCGGGAGTTACCACACACACACACACACACACACACACACACACACACACACACACAGACACACAGTTGCTGGACTTGGTTATTTGGACTCAAGGGACCCTAAAACGTGTATTTCCGTTGAAAATTGGAAAAACTCCCTTACTATATATATATATTTTATATATATATATATATATATATATATATATATAGTAAGTGAAAGTAAAATTGCGATTTAATAACACATGTTTAAAAGGAGTCATATTTTATTCTATTCATTATTGAGTATATTGATGTGTAAGCATTTTCAGAAAAAGGTACGATCTATATAATAATTAATTTAAATGTTAAAATTCAAGGAACTTGCCAGCTGAATATAGTGATCCACGTAGGCAAAAAAGAACAGTTACAGGAAATGACATGCCCATTACAGTAAGTAACACTTTTGCTGCGTTAGAAAATTTAATTGAAGTAGATAAGCCTACCGAAAATGCTAAACCACTCAAAGACAAACCGCCTCCAATATACATTAACGGCTTCCAAGACTGCCAAGCTTTCGTCACATTTTTAGAAGATAAATCGTCTCCGAATTCATTTTACCTTAAAACTACACTAAAGGGGGTAACTGTTTACCCCTCTACCTCAGAAGTATATCGAAAAATAGTAAGAAGCCTTAAGAATTCAGAAGCTGATTTTCATACTTATCAACTTCCCAAAGACAAAATCCGCAGGACAGTAGTAAAAAGCCTCCACCACACTACCCCTATTTAGGAAATAAAAAAATATGGTTATAAAGTTGTAAACGTAACTAATGTGATTTCTACGTAAAAAAAAAAAAACCCACTCCCCATGTTTTTTATTGATATCACCAAATCAACCTACATTGATAAAAATGTTTAAAATTCAATCTATATTTTATTCTGACTGAGAATGGAAAAATATCAGTACAAAAAGATTTAATTAGTTCCATTCATTCGATGTTGGTTTAATTATGTCCATTCATTCGTTGCAATTTTGAATATCTTTTTTTTTTATATATATATATATATATATATATATATATATATATATATATATAATATATATTTCAATTTGTTTCTATATGAACATTAGTAATAGTGATATAAGATCCCATTCACACGATATATACAGTATACAATGATAAAGTAAAATAAATAAAATATAATATATGTACAAAATAAGAAAACAAACAACAACCTATAACTGAGATAAATACAAATAAATGATATATATATATATATATATATATATATATATATATATATATATATATATATATACATAGAATTAAACAATAATAAATATAAAAACAAAACATTAACCTATAATTGAGATAAATAAAACTTTGCAAATAAACAAACATCATTCAAACAAGCATAACTATATACAAAATAAACAAGTGCTATAGGGACCCCAGACTGGGCTTTTCCCTCTACTTGTGGAGGAAAAAGCGGAATCCAAGAGATCCTAGACCCTCGCTCTCAGTCACTGGTGTGAATCAGTGGAGGCCGAACTAGGGCCGAATATCTAGAATTGAAATATCACAATCGTTGATCGCCTACTGGACAAGTTGGGATTTTAATGAAGAAAGAATTATGGGTTTCAAGAGAATTCCAGACAGAATTCCGTACAATAAAGGAACGATGAAAAGTTTCAGTTCTCTATGTTAGAACGTAACTGTCAGCATGGCGGAATCTTGTTTCACGTGAGTCAATGTTTATAATTTTAGTTTTTAAATTAAAGTTTATTGTAATTTTAAACTGAACAGAATATTTGAGCAATAATCCTGAATTTTGATTCATAATTTTTAATAATGAACCCTAGTAATGAAATGAGAAAAATAGAAAGATACCTTCTTCCCACATTCGTTAAAATTTGAGACAATTTAAAAATTAATAACATTATACAAGATACATTGAATCGGATTAACAAATAAAAAACAATATGTCTGTCTCCAGTCCTGGCTCTTCTCTGAAACTACTGGAGTGATTTCTTCGAAATGGGGCAAAAAATTAAAATTAATAAATAAATAAAAAAACAAAAAATAAGGCACCCGACCATGACACCGACGTTAGAAGAGGTGTTAATTTCCTACAGAACTATACAGATAAAGATACAAATATGGATTCATTGAAATTAGCTAAAAAAATAGCAAAGATATTGCGTTTCTAACTTAGCAGTTGACATTTTTCTACTATTATTATTAGAAAATAATAAGTCATTGAGTAATAATGTGCTGCATTTTTTTTTGCCTTTTTGTAGCATTTTATATGTATATTTTTTAACTACAGATTGAATGCACTTAATGAATTTAATCAAAAATAAAAAAATATTTAATTGCTGAAATTCATTATAACGGACTGCAATAATTCCTAGCAAATTACTTTGTGCTATTATTGTATCATCTGGAGTAATATTAATAGATTAGTTAGCCATTCAATCAGAGTGAACCAACAATCAATGATTGTTAGGGATGTGTTAACTACTTGATAATGTAATTAGTTTCACTGCATAATTGTAAATTATATTATAACGGTATATATAGCATTTCCAAGTCAATTGTAACCTTTTCCAAGTCAAATGTAACTTTTTTCCAAGTCAAATGTAACCTTTTCCAAGTCAAATGTAACCCTTTCCATTTCAAATGTCACCTTTTCCAAGTCAAATGTCACCTTTTCCATTTCAAATGTTACCTTTTCCAAGTCAAATGTCACCTTTTCCTTCACTTCTAGCCTTAAATATTCCGTTTTATTTATTGAAAAATAATTAGTTTAATTAAGATTATGACTTTTTTAATAATTTTGGCATATAATAAATGATATTTTTTTTGGGTCTCTTAGATATTTGATATCAAGTTCTGTTTTTTACTAGCTAATATTTAAAAAAAATTAATTATCGTCTATTTAGTTTTAAGATAATTGTTGATTTTGATTTTTTAGATAGGAGGGGTAGTTTTTTGGAATAATTAATGTGTTTTCGGGTATTATAATTAAATTTTTCGAGCTGTATTTTTGATCGCTCGCGTGCATTTTAACTCGCATTAAATTTTAATGTTTTTTATTGATATAGGGATTAATTAATGTGCTTTCGGGTGGTTATTATTACGTTTTTCGAGCTGTATTTTTTATCGCTCATGCGTATTTCAACTCGCATTAAATTTTAATGTTTTTTATTGATATAGGGATTAATTAATGTGCTTTCGGGTGGTTATGATTACGTTTTTCGAGCTGTATTTTTTATCGCTCATGCGTATTTCAACTCGCATTTACTTTTAATGTTTTTTATTGATATAGGGATTAATTATTTTGGTTTCGGGTGGTTATGATTACGTTTTTCGAGCTGTATTTTTTTCGCTCGCGCTTATTTTAACTAAAATTTACTTTTTATGTGTTTTCGGGTATTATAATTAAATTTTTCGAGCTGTATTTTTGATCGCTCGCGTGCATTTTAACTCGCATTAAATTTTAATGTTTTTTATTGATATAGGGATTAATTAATGTGCTTTCGGGTGGTTATGATTACGTTTTTCGAGCTGTATTTTTTATCGCTCATGCGTATTTCAACTCGCATTTACTTTTAATGTTTTTTATTGATATAGGGATTAATTATTTTGCTTTCGGGTGGTTATGATTACGTTTTTCGAGCTGTATTTTTTTCGCTCGCGCTTATTTTAACTAAAATTTACTTTTTATGTGTTTTATTGATATAGGGATTAATTAATGTGCTTTCGGGTGGTTATGATTACGTTTTTTGAGCTGTATTTTTTATCGCTCATGCGTATTTCAACTTCTATTTACTTTTAATCTTTTTATTTTTATAGAGATCTATACTTGTGTTTTCGCGGGGTTATGAAAATGTTTAAAAGCTTTTTTATTATCTCTCGTGCGGATTTCAACTCGCCTTTATTTTTGATATTTTTTTATTGATATTGGGATTGATTGTTTTGTTTTTGGTTCTCATTATAACGTTGCTGGAATATACATCGTTTAGGTTTTTTTTTTTTTTTTTTTTTTTTTATTATTATTATTTTATTAAAGGATTAGTTGTAGTTCCTTTTCTAGCGTCCTGAGTAATTTTTTCAACTAAATCTTTTGTAAAGGATCCGCTTCCTAACTTGGTCTTACAATTATTTGATAATTTAATTGAGGAATCGTTTATTCTATTTTCGGGTGTTCTGATAACATTATTTGAACCAAATTTGTTATCGCTTTTACTCATTTTAAGTTACTGTTTCTATTTCATAAATATTCGATAGAGGGGTCGTTTATAGTGTTTTCGGGAATACTAATAGAGTTTATGACATTTATTTATAGCTAGTGCACATTTTAACTTAAATGAAAAGTGATCTAAAAGAATGCGCATGCGCGATGTAACGTCCAAATCAAAAATGTAATCAGATCCTGCAAAAAAACAATAATTAATTTTTACATCATATTATAACATAATACCTACGGTTTGTAGAAATTCCCAAGCGCATAAAAGAATAAAGTTCAAAACACGTTATGAGAATCCCCTAAAACAAAAACAAAGAAAGACCACTGCAAATGCAAGTTTAAATGAGAGCAAGCGACAATAAAAACAGCTTAAACAACGTAATCACAAGACCCGAAAAGATAATTACAAACGTCTATAACAATAAAAAATATCAAAAGTAAATGCGAGTTGAAATACGCATGAGCGATAAAAAATACAGCTCGAAAAACCTTATGATAACCACCCGAAAGCAAAATAATTAATCCCTATATAAATAAAAAACATTAAAAGTAAATTCGAGTTAAAATGCGCGGGAGCGATAAATAAATAAAACTAAAAAAACATAATTATAGGACCCGAAAACACAATTTTCAACACCTATATCAATATGAAACATAAAAATAAATTTTAGTTAAAATAAGCGAGAGCGATAAAAAATACAGCTCGAAAAACTTAATCATAAGCACCCGAAAGAACATTAAGTAATCCCTATATCAATAAAAAATATTAAAAGTAAATATGAGTTGAAATACGCATGACCGATAAAAGATACAGCTCAAAAAACGTAATCATAACCACCCGAAAGCACATTAATTAATCCCTATATCAATAAAACACATAAAAAGTAAATTTTAGTTAAAATAAGCGCGAGCGAAAAAAATACAGCTCGAAAAACGTAATCATAACCACCCGAAAGCAAAATAATTAATCCCTATATCAATAAAAAACATTAAAAGTAAATGCGAGTTGAAATACGCATGAGCGATAAAAAATACAGCTCGAAAAACGTAATCATAACCACCCGAAAGCACATTAATTAATCCCTATATCAATAAAAAACATTAAAATTTAATGCGAGTTAAAATGCACGCGAGCGATCAAAAATACAGCTCGAAAAATTTAATTATAATACCCGAAAACACATAAAAAGTAAATGTTAGTTAAAATAAGCGCGAGCGAAAAAAATACAGCTCGAAAAACGTAATCATAACCACCCGAAAGCAAAATAATTAATCCCTATATCAATAAAAAACATTAAAAGTAAATGCGAGTTGAAATACGCATGAGCGATAAAAAATACAGCTCGAAAAACGTAATCATAACCACCCGAAAGCACATTAATTAATCCCTATATAAATAAAAAACATTAAAATTTAATGCGAGTTGAAATACGCATGAGCGATAAAAAATACAGCTCGAAAAACGTAATAATAACCACCCGAAAGCACATTAATTAATCCCTATATCAATAAAAAACATTAAAAATTTAATGCGAGTTAAAATGCACGCGAGCGATCAAAAATACAGCTCGAAAAATTTAATTATAATACCCGAAAACACATTAATTATTCCAAAAAACTACCCCTCCTATCTAAAAAATCAAAATCAACAATTATCTTAAAACTAAATAGACGATAATTAATTTTTTTAAATATTAGCTAGTAAAAAACAGAACTTGATATCAAATATCTAAGAGACCCAAAAAAAATATCATTTATTATATGCCAAAATTATTAAAAAAGTCATAATCTTAATTAAACTAATTATTTTTCAATAAATAAAACGGAATATTTAAGGCTAGAAGTGAAGGAAAAGGTGACATTTGACTTGGAAAAGGTAACATTTGAAATGGAAAAGGTGACATTTGACTTGGAAAAGGTGACATTTGAAATGGAAAGGGTTACATTTGACTTGGAAAAGGTTACATTTGACTTGGAAAAAGTTACATTTGACTTGGAAAAGGTTACAATTGACTTGGAAATGCTATATATATAACTGTGAAGGTAATTGATTTTTAAATTAAACGTTTCCAGAACAAGTTCCATTTCTCTCAATCTTAGTCATAGAGGAATTTCATTGTTGTGACAACTATATATATTTGTTTATTTAAATTCTTGTTTAATAACTGATTAATAAGAGTAAAGCATTTGGTATTTCTACCATATTGATTACTGAAAACAATAAAATCAAATAAAGCAACAAAAACCTTTGCAAAACGTCAAAGGGATTGATAACTTAATAAACAAATCTAAACATTCCGTCCATCGTACATCTAGGATATATTCTCATTCAAATCTTCCGTCCACTTTTGGAATCCTCACTTAATATCGCGGCCTTCAGACATGTATGTAACACATCATCGGACAGCAGCTCTTGACAGATCTTTCCTTATCCGATCTCCGTCCGTATGAAATATTATTCCTTCCTATATTCATTATTCCAATACTCTTCCGATCTTCACTTCCCGTTTAAATCAAACACCTGTCTATCCAATTCTCGAATAATCCTGATTGATTCCTATATTTTAATAAAAATCAGTGAGAGAAAGAGAAACGATTATTTGTTATATTTTATTATGCATTGTTTTGAGACATTTATGTAATTTTTTTTACTATGATTATAAATGTATTTATAATTTTGGGAGCGGCGTGGTCTAGTGCATAGAGCACTAGTCTACTGTTCTCCTGGTCCTGGGTTCGAATCCCGGCTGTGGCCGTTTATTATTTATTCAGGGGGGTGATCCCAGAGTATAGAGACCCTCCTGGGACGGACCCAGCCTCTATAAATAGGGTACCCAAAAATTGGGAAAAAAACTAGTGGTTGAGCGTGATCAAGGCCTAATCACCTCATTGCACGGTCCTTAGTCTAGAAACTGTTCGAATCTGTATACGTACTGAGCCCAAGACCCTTCTTGGGTTGTAGTAGTACAGGGTTTATTTTATTTTTTATTTTTAATTTATTTCAATTAGCACCGTATATATGAACATTTTTTTCTTGTATGCTTTGTTTTCTAAATTTTTATTAGATGATAAATGCTACTTTATTAAAATTATTTTTGTGTGTGTATGTTTTTACTTTAAGGTACCAATGTTCTAATTTAATTATCCTATAATATTATTCAGAAGGGGCTTGTCTCGAAATAAATAAAGAAGTTAATATTAATAATATTAAACACGAAAAGACATATCTAAAGAAATTTTAAATCAATTCAAGATTTATTAAAATCTTAATTTTAAGAAAGATGATGAACCAACGTGTGTTTGAGCTTAAAAATGTTTGGTTTACGATTTTAGAAGTGGTTATTTAAAAAAAAAAAAAATCACGATATTATTGGAAAAACTAATGTCTTATAAACAAAGTTGTGGAAGGAAATGTGAAGGGACAAATATGGCATAAAATTAAATTATTATTGTTTATAACAATATTATATAAGATGTAGATTCTTTTAGGTGAAGGTCAATTTCTATGAATAAAATTGGCTGATTTCTACTTCACAACTCTTTTATTGAAAATTTCGTTTTATGAAAAACGTTTGGACTACAATTCCATCTTCAGGTGCCAGGTGTAAGATCTAGACATGAGGCTTTGGCTTGAGGGCATCTACTCACATTAGATCTAATTAGTTCCATTGCACCTGAAGATGGCATTGTAGCCGAAACGTAGTGCAATTATTTTCAATAAAAGAGTAGTGAAGTAGAAATCAACCTCCAATTTTATACACAATATTATATAATCTAAAATATATTGGGTTGTCCGGAAAGTTCGTAGAGCAATTTTTTTATTTAATCTTAATTTATTTATTTAATTATTTATTTCGTAGAGAAAGGGACAACAATTAAAATTGATGAACAGCTTAAAATGTATTTATTTAACCTACAAAGTAGTTACAACCATTAGTGATTACCCTTTCCCAACGGCTTGGAAGGTCCTTTATCCCTTTTTTCCGAAAATCACTTTCCTTACTCCTGAAGAACAATAAAAAGTCCGTTTTGGGGACATCTTCTGAAGTGTAGGTTTCCCTTGAAATTTTTTTTCGAGAGAACGTAAAGGATGGAAATCCGAAGGAGAAATATCAGGAGAGTACGGTGGGTGAGGTAAACCCTCCCGTCTGAGCTTAATAACTATTGCCGAGTCCTGAAAGACACAAAGGACTAGCGTTGTCTTGGTGAAATACCACTCCTTTCCGATTCGCCAACTCTGGCTGTTTCTCTTCTATTGCTGCCTTAAATCGATCTAACTGGGCGCAGTAAAAGTCCGTACTTAAAGTATTTTTTGAAGAAGGAGCTCAAAATGTATGGCTCCCTTTCGATCCCACCAAATAGTGAGCATTACCTTTCTTTGATGCAAGCCGGCCTATGGTGTTCCAAGCAACCCCCAAGATTTTTTTCGGCTGTTGTTGATACAGAGAATCATTTTTTCGTAAGTAGTAACAACTCGTTTCAAAAATGGGTCCTCCGCATTTTTCCAGCAGCAAATCATAACATGAAATCCTTTCAATAAGGTTTCCTTTCACTTAGCTCATGGGTAACCTAAACGTCGTAATGACAGACGTACCCGGCCTTTTTTAGATGATCAAGAACTGTCGATTTGCAGGCTCTTAACTCCGCAGCTATCTTAGAGACAGTAATTCGTGGATTGTTTGCGATGACCGTCATAATATCCTCGATGCCAATAGTTGAACTCCGGCCAGCCCATGGTAGGTATTTGAAAGCTAGAAATCTCCTAATCTAAACCACTAAAACCATTCTGAACAGTGCTATCAGCAATAGAATAACTACCATACTGGATTACTACTAAACCTTAATAAAGGCGATATCAGTGCGTAAAAATAGTTAATTCTATGAGGATTAAAGGCATATAAATAAGCATTAGCTTTGTGATTCATTTTTAGTAGAAAAAATAAAAGGTAAATTTTATTTATATTTTTTCTCTACCGAATTTTCGGACAATTCAATATGTTTCCAACGAAACTAAATATAATTTTTTAACATTCTAGAATCTAACTTTATTGGATTTATTTTGCAACCGAGGTTAATGAAAGTCGTGTGTCGTTCGCACTAGATTTTTTACAAATATTTTAGGGCTTAAAACTCTCATTAAAAAGAGCATTATTTAAATAAACATTGTAAAACCATGAGTATAAGGGATGAAGTAGAATTAGAAAAGAAAAGGGACGCGGTAGCATGGGATTGAACTGATGCTATCTCAGAAGGAGACGAGCTTACATGAGATTGTCTACTCGATCAATCCTCCCCCTGCTCCTAAGGGAAAAATCTCTAGTCCTATCTTTCTCATCATCTAGCTCCAATTTAAACCTCCAAATTTTCCAGATAAGGGGGGTTCAATTTCCAATATGTTGCTTACCTTAGATTGAAGGGATGTGCAAACGTTTTCTTCCCTCGATGTTTTCGAACCTGTAAAAAAAAAAAAATATCGATGGTAAATCCATAATCTTTGTCAATATGATATACAGTCGTAAACTTATAAATTGTATCACCTATTCTTTAATTTTTTATAGCGATGAATTGGATTACATCAAATATTTTTGTTTTTGTCTACTTATTTATACAATTTATTTATTTATTTTTTTTTTAATTCATTTATTGATTTGCACCTGTAAGCAGTATTGTGACAACCAGAAAATTGGATAAACAAATTAATGACATGTCAAGCAAATTTTTAGCGGTATGCTCCTCTATGCACAGCATTTTTTTTCTTCAAATTTTTGAAGTGGGGGAACAATGCGAAAAAAAAAACTTATTTATTTCTGAAATCTTGCATTTAACTTAGATTTCTGTTTGTTTTTTTATTTGTTCAACGTCACTTTATGCTACTATGGCTAATCGGACGATGCTACAACGGGAGTCCGAAATTTTGCCTATCTAGGTTGAATAGGGATCTTTAACGAGTACACTGACATCGGACAGACTCGGGACCACCTTTTAACGTCCCCTCCAAAGGACGGCATGACTAAAGATTTTATACTCCCATTAAAAAATCCTAGGACCACCTGCGGGTTTACTTATATTTCTTATTACGATTGAAAAGTGTGTAAACAATTATTTCTCACCAAAGACTCAGAATTACATTAGTTAAAAACATATTGTCAATCATTTTAGTGCAAAATAATTGGATAAAAGCTATATTTAGCAAAACGCGCGCCAGGCCAGAACTCTATAACGCCGTCTGTTTAGCCACTATCAATTATTTCTTCTAAAGTCTCGCTTTTTCAAGTATTCTCAATGGATTTCTCTACATATCTTCGATAAAAAATAATAATAATAATTTTTAACAAATTTTCCAGTAATCTAAAGACCATAAATTTCTTAAAACGCAAGATTTCAGGTAAAAAATCAGTTGTTTTTTTTCATATTGTTCCACTACTTCGAAAAATTCATCACCATCATTAACCAATTTCAAATTTTATTATTAAAATAATAAAAAAATCGAAAAAAGGGTTTTTAAACAATCTCAAAAACCTTTCGCATTATAATAGCTACTAAATTTAGGTAAATTATTTTTATTCGACACCAAATTAATCCTTCAAGTTTGAGTAAAAAAATACGCGGAGGCAGATTTACCATTCGAACCCGGCTATACCCTCATTGATACAGCCAATTAATTCCCAATCGATCCAGAATTTTTATAACAAATTTTATAAAATCGTACGAAAGGTATAAACTAGCTCTTCTGCTTTGTCAATTTTAGTGAAAAAGTTGCTGTAAAATCTCGGGCGTTTTCTTTCTTTTTTTGTAATATTTAATTATTGAAATTTACAACTCTAATTTATATTACAACAAGTAAATATACTAAAACAAAAAATCACACGAGACAGACTTGTAGAGGAACAACCCAGCGGTAGCACTCCAGTAATTATTTTAAACTAGAAGGTCTCGTGGCCATCTTCTTTTTAGACGCCTCGGAGGATTATCAGGGATTGTAGGGGAAGCAAGGATTGAAACAAGTGGATTAGAATGAGAATGGAGTTTGTCATGAAAGGAGTGGTACCTGGTTCGCACCAAGTCAGCAACATAGGGAACGTTAAGGTCTTTATGGATAAGTTTATTTGTGACAAAATAAGGAGCGTTGAGGATATTTCAAAGGATTTTTGATTGCAAGCATTGGAGACGGGTAGAATTTGATGGTTTAGTAGAGCCCCAAATCTCTACTCCGTAAGTCAATATCGGTCTGATGATAGTCATATAGATGAGCCTTTTGTACTTAAGTGGAAGGTTAGAGCGTTTGTCTAGTAAGTGTTGAAGTAGTCGAAAAGGTCGGGCAGTTTCTTGTCTTTTCAGTCTTGTATGAGGGTTCTAAGTAAGACGTTTGTCCAGGTGCAGTCCAAGGTATCGGATCTGTTCAACCGGGACAAGAGGAGTGTTATTGAAGGATACTGTTGGGCAGGATGTCATAGGTTTACGACGAAGGGTATAGGTGATTTGGTGGGATTTATAGAAATTTATTTTTATTCTCCAGTTCTGACACCACACTTCAAGGTCTTTGATGTGTGATTGAAGAGTTTGGGAGGCAATAGTTGGATCGTTGTTGACTGATAACACACATGTGTCATCAGCATAGGTAGAAAGGAAAATGCTAGGATGGGATAGGATATCAGCTGTATAAACGGTGTAAAGGATGGGTCCTAGAATACTGCTTTGAGGAACACCTGCATTTGATTAAAAAGGGATGAACAGGAACGTTTATGATTTAATTTGAAGGACCTGTCTGTGAGATAGGACTGGATAATAAGGAAGTATGTACGTGGAAGGAATTTACGGCGTTTGTAAAGCAGTCCCGGGTGCCACACTCGGTCAAAGGCCCTTTTTTTTTTTTTAATATTTATTTATTGAAATTTACAACTCTAATTTATATTACAACAAGTAAATATACTAAAAAAAAAAAAAATCACACGAGATAGACTCTTAGAGGAACAACCCAACGGTAGCACTCCAGTAATTATTTTAAACTAGAAGGTCTCGAGGCCATCTTCTTTTCAGACGCCTCAGAGGATTATCAGGAATCGAAGAGGAAGCAAGGGTTGAAACTAGTGGGTTGGGGTGGAAATGGAGTTTGCCATAGAAGGATTGATATCTGGTTTGGGCCAAATCAGCAACATATGGAACACTTAGGTCTTTATGGATGATTTTATTTGTCACAAAGTAAAGACCATTTAGGATTTTACGAAGGACTTTGGATTGTAAAGATTGGATACGTGAAGAATTTGAAGGTTTAGTAGATCCCCAAAGCTCAACTCCGTAAGTCCATATAGGCCTAATAATAGTCATGTAGAGGAGTCTTTTGTAGTTAAGTGGAAGTTTAGAGCGTTTGTCAAGTAAGTGTTGAAGTAATCGAAAGCGGCGAGCAGTTTCTTGTCGTTTCAGTCTTGTGTGCGGATTATATGTGAGAGTTAACGTTTTTATAATATCAGTTTCATACACCTTATTGTTTTCGAGCACGAATCAGCAAATACACACATTTTTACTTTCACTTACTATATATAGTAAGGGGAAGTATTGCGATCGTGAAAATTTTCGAATTCCAGTTTTTAACGGAAATACATGTTTTAGGGTCCCCTGAGTCCAAATAACCAAGTCCCGCAAAAAGGTCTCTGTGTGTGTGTGTGTGTGTGTTGTGTGTGTGTGTGTGTGTTGTGTGTGTGTTTGGTAACTCCCGGGCGGAAACGGTAAGTCCTATGAAACTGAAATTTCATATTTAAGACAACTATACGCCCGAGACGTGACAAAACTTTTTTCATCAAAATGAGCTCACCAGAAGAGGCACTTTATACTATGCATTTTGCACTTTTTTTCGATTTTTTCAAAAACGGTTCCGACGATTTTAATTAAACTCGCTATATCGATGTAAAATTTAATGGGCTTTAATATCATGTAGGTTTTATTTGGATAAAAATGGTCTGACAGGGCTTAAATGCCGATATTTTAAATTGTCTTCCCCTAAAATACCTTTAATTTTGTAGATTCAATAATAATAACTAGATTATCTCGTTAACGCTAATGAAAAACAGGTAAATATATAAATTGAATAAATTCGATACCCAACTAAAGGAGAAAACAGAAAAAATATTTTTTTAATGCAATTTTTTGTTTTTGAACATAAGAGCAGTAATATACATGTATGATATGCCGTTGGAAAGCTAAAGATTTTAGAAAAAATATCATCTCATACACAAGCTCTTAAAAGTTAATAGAGAGTGTTGAAAAGAAGATAAAACTAACTGATTATTTTAGATAATAATATAATAGATTTTTAATAAAACACATGTTTCTATATAAATTCAATTTTATTAATCCCTTAATAGTTTTACGTATTTTTATCTCTAACTGTATTTGTAAATTCTTTCATTGATTTTAAAAATGGAGGTAAGTGAAAGTCGTGTGTTGCCCGCACTAGATTTTTATCAATGTACTAGTATGTAATCAATAATATAAATTCAAATAATATTCAATATCGGATGGGACTTATCATTATACCGTAAAATGTAAGTGCTGAAAAAAAAACCTAGTATAAAATAGGGAACCAGAAGAATAAAAAATAAAATATGTAATAAAAAGTTAATTGGACTGGAAGAAAAAATAAATAAGAATAAAGATCAAAAAGAATAAGTACAAGGTAAAATATTCATTATTTTCTTTGAGAAGAGTACAATCAGTAGAGCTTAATGGAATCAAATTTAGAAAACCTTTACAGATAGCTACTAAATTTGGAAAGAAAAAAAAAAATCTTTTGAATATACAATTTTTTTACGAGGCCTTTTGTAAGATTTTAATTATTTTGTGCGACTTCGAAAGCGTTTGCCCGCTCTGGGTGTGAGCAGTTTGTTAAAAACGGAAAGAAACTGAGGATAAAATAGGTTGTCGGCCAGGAACTAATTTACATCTTTACTATGTTAAAGTGGGTATAAGTTCACTTAAACTTAATAAAGTTAAAAAAAAGTTTGAGATCCGTAAAAAAGATGTCTTTAGTTCCTGAATTGATTCAGAAAAACGTTTTGACGAGAGTTTTACTTTATATATATACACTCCCTGTCAAAAATAGTAATATTATTTATTAAATAAGAGATACTAGGGATAAGACATAATATTTTTATTCAATGTTTACCAACAAACGATGGAATTTTGTTTCATTCATTTCAAATTTCCTTTTAGTCCATGTTTATCTCTCGTTTGCCTCAAGTCTGTTCTATCTTTTCTTTCAAGTCTAGTTAAAAAAATTAATTTTATTCACAATGATTAAACGATTCGTTGTGAATAAAATTCACAAATTCAGTCCGAATCATCACTCTCTACGAAGAAGGCAAATCATTGCGTTACATTGCGAATCACTCTGGGATGCACTATTCTACCGTTTCAAGGACCATAAAAAGGTACATGGAAACTTGTCATTCGAGACGACCTAAGTCAAGTTCCAGTTTTACTAACCTCATAGGTGACCGCTTCATTAGAATACAAGCACTTCGAAAGCGTAATTGTACTGCGTCTTTCATTCAAAACTTGATCGCTAGCGTTCGAGGGATATCAATCTTGAAGTCAACGGTCATTAGAAGACTGAGAAAGTCAAACATGACATAACACCACAAGGCAATATGTGTTTCTGAGTACCTGAACACAGCAAATATTCATTCACAAGAAGTCCTGACCTTAACCCAATCGAGCTTATCTGGGATTATTAGAAGACTGAGAGAGTCAAACCTCAGGCCAAGAAGGACAGTGAAAGGGCATCTTCTTACCGCATTATACCATGTAAATAGATTAAGATTTGCAAGAGAACACCAACCTTGGTCTGTGGAGGGATGGAAAAAGTTTTATTCACTGATGAGACGAGAGTAGCCCTTAACAGCCCTGATGGCGGGATAGAGTTTGGAGAAGGCCTAGAGAACGGTATAATCAGTGCTGCACCTTAGAAATTGATCCATTTGGAGGGGGTTCTATCATGTTTTGAGGTGGTATATCTTGGGGAACGTGATCCGGGTTAGTGCCAATCCAAGGAGGGGCTTTGAATGATTTTGAGGTATGTAGAAATGATTGCTTAAGATCATGTAGTGCCTTTTATGCCATTCATGGGTTCTGAATCATGCTCGTTCTCACAAGGCAAAATGTGTTTCTAAATACCTGAACACAACAAATATTAACATCATTGATTGACCAGCAAGAAGTCCTGACCTTAACCCAATCGAGCACGTTTGGGATTATCTAAAAAGAGAGGTTCGGTCACGAGATTCACCTCCTACTACCCTTGAAATGCTAAATACAGCAGTATTGGAGGAGTGGGACAATATACCCCAAGATTTTCTTTAAATGTTTTTACAAGTATGCCAAGATGAGTGTACGCAGACATCCAAGCCTGAGGGGACAATACGTTTTATTAAATGTAAATTAAAAATAAAAATTGCAATTGTAATTTAAAAGTTAAAATTATAAAAAAGAAAAATTTTAAAAAGTAAGTTTTCTAAATTTTGTTTGTTGGAAGAAATATTATGTAATTTATTTGAATATATTTCGTTCATTTCCAGTTAAAAAAATTATTATAATAAAAGAACGTTTTTGTAAAACTCAAATATTTTAAGTGTTGCAATACTATTGACGGGGAGTATATATATAATTATCTTTCTGACTCCTTGGTCAAATAATATACGATAAGGGTTAACAGTACAGTAACAGCGGCTATTAAATCACTATTTGGACGGTGTTCCGACGATATACAGTCGTGGTCATAGATATTCCTTGAAAAATCTTGATAATGTGTAACATAGTTAATGTGTAACCGTTAAACACTGAAATTAGAAAATTTTCAAGATTGCAATACTTTCCCTTACTATATATTTCATATATATAGAAATAAAAAATAATTTTTATTCTGGGACTGGGTCCCCTATGAATAACAGAATTGTACAGTTGAGGTATACATGTCTGGCCAACAGACAGAAGCAACATAATTAATTACTATTTACACACACAATAAAAAAAAAAATATATATAAAAAAAAAAAAAAAAAAAAAAAAAATATATATATATATATATATATATATATATATATATATATATATATATTACATACAATGATAAAATTAAATAAACAATTCTTAGTTTAATAGATAACTTTTAAATATATACAATAAACAAATATCTTCTTTCAAAGTATAATTTCAGGGATATAAATATCACAGTTTTTAAGCGTCATTTTTTGATAGTAAAAGGTATTTGAAAAGTTGGGATTTGAATGAGGAAAGAGAGGCAGTATGGCGGATATGAGTAGGTAGAGGATTCCAGAAAGTAGAGAAACGGACAAGGAAGGAACGTTCAAACGTTTTAGTTCTATGGGTAGGAAAAAAAAGTTCGGAATGGCGCGATCTTGTTTCAATTGAGTGGACTAAAGATTTAAATTTTAAGAGACTGTGACTGTATGGAGGATGTTGGGAGTTAATGATTTGGTAAAGGTATGATCCTAGGAAATATTGTCTGCGAATTGGGGGAAGGAGCCACTTTAACTCGCCGTAAAAATGGGTCACATGAGACTTCTTCGGAGTGCTGAGGACGAATCTCAAAAATATGATCATGATTCGTTTAAGCCATTCCTCAAGCACTGTCGGGAGGCCGCCATATACTAAGCAGCAATAGTCAAAGTTGGGGAAAATAAGGGCGATACAAGGAGATTACGGATGGATAGTGGGAGAAGATGGCGGGAGCGTGGAAATATTTGAGAGTACTTATTGTTCTTCGGGAAATTTGGGCAATATGGGGTTTCCAGGAAAGGGTTTGGTCAATGGTAATACCCAGGTTTTTGACAGAGGATGTGAAGGTGATAGGATGATCATTTAGGGTGAGATTTGGAAATGTCGTAATGGATCTGAGGAGGGAATTGAAACCAATAAGAATGGCCTGGGTTTTCATAGGGTTTAGCATTAGTTTATTCAAGGATGCCCAGGCACAGATTCTATCAAGATATTCTTGAATATTGGCAAATGCTACTAGAGACTCGGAGGGAGAGAAGGATAAATAGATCTGGGAATCGTCAGCGTATAGGTGGTGGGAGCAGTGATGGATAGAGTTGGGAAGATCATTTATATAAGAATTGAAAAGAAGAGGAGAAATGATTGAGCCCAGGGCCACACCTGCCGAGAGGGCTCGAAAGGAAGATAGAGGATGATTAGGAATAGAGACAGCTTGTTAGGTAGGTAATAGGTACATTAAATTAAAATCACTTCGTTACAATAGTTTAAAAAAAAAATGTTTGTTTTGATCTTTACGTAAAAGAAGTGACTTCATTCAGATAGCACACTTTATTTAAAAGTTTCTAAAAACGTTTTCCTCTTGGACAAAATGTTTTCTGGGTTGATAGAAGAAGGTGGGGTAGAACCAGTCAACTCTGCAAAAAGCTATAAGTTCAAATATTGACTTGGACAGCCGGTAACTTTTCTCTCTTTGACTTTATTTGAATTTTCCGAGCTAAGAAAAGCCAATATCGTCATAATTTCTAATTTATAATGAGTTCTACTTTCTTTTTTAACCAGTCCTGGAAGACTGTACTTCTCAACTGTCTGTCAACGAGTTATAATTTTGACATTTAGAGTAATTTAAACTGTCAAAAGCAGAAGATGTAAATAGTAAAACTTAATAATGTCTTTAACTGACAAAAAATTGGGAAAAGGATCAAAATTATTTTTGGGTTTTCATTCGGCTCTCTACCCCCTCTACTTAGTCATGTTGGTGATTTATATTTAGTAGTATCAATATTTAAAATATTCTTTAAAACATAATCTCTAGATATATAATATGATGAATTATATAAATTATTTATATCAGATTTTTAAGGAAAAAATCTTATTGTTTTTGTTTTGTCATTAACCATTTATTTTATTTTTTAAGTTTTTAGCTTTTTATATTAGTTTTTAACAAATCTATATCTATAAACCCAAAGAGCTTAATTTTCTTTGTTAGGCTAAAAATATCCAAAATAGATCAAAAGTTATATCCCTGAAGAATGGTCCCTCCCATTTCGCAATGGATAAATAAAGGCATAGAAGAAGCCCTTGAAAGATTACTAGTGCATCCAGCGCATATAGCAATCCTCTTTAGAATACCTCCGGGTAACAGAAGGACAAATGTGACATCTATACATATTACATCTGTATTTGTATTTTGTTCGAAAATAAAACCAGAGAGTAAGAAAAAAAAAAAAAAAAAAAAAAAAAGTTATAAAATCATCTCACAAAAATATTTCTAAAAAATTCATATAAAATAAATCATATTAGCAATCGACTTCTAATGCCGGCCTCTCAACAAAATTTTAACGTCAATAACCAAGTTATTTTTTATGATAGAAAAAAATATGAAGTGTTTCCGAATCCAGAACTCAACAAATGATTAAACAAATAAATAAACTTATATATAATCAGGTATTTACAGACAGATAAAAATAATAAGTAATGCAGAATCAGAACTTAGAAAATTATTTTAAAAATAAATTATACCTACCACTATATGCTGGATATAGCAGATACCATAAGCCAACTCAGCTTTTTTCATGATAGACAATCTTATTTTTGTTATCGACAGGAATTATTGAAAAACCTTAAAATTAAATTATAAGTTATAAATTATAAATATATTTAAATTGTTTGATCAGTTTTCGACTGTTGATAATTTAAGTTTTCTACTGTTCTTAGGTTTCAGTAAATAAATAAACAATTTTTGAAAGAACGCAGAGTGCTATAAAATTGTTTATTTATTGACTGAAACCTAAAAACAGTAGAAAACTTTATATATATATAATTTAAAAAAAATTTACATGTATATGTAACATTTATTAATTACAAGTATCGTATTGTATCATACTGTATACTGTTACTGTTTGTTATTGTACTTTTATTGAATTGCCGCCGGTGAACTCCTTTCCCACAAACGGGCTCGCTTTAGTGGGATAGTGACTTCTACTTGCACTGTAATATGTCTGTGTTTTGATTCAAATAAAGAAGTTTAAAAAAAAAAAAAAAAAGAGAGAGATGGCAAACGCTCAATAAAAAGTAACAAAAATTAAATATTTAAATGAATTCCGATAATGAAGAGGAGGAAAATATGAAAACCGGCTGGAATTCCAGTAATTTTATTGCGTGAGGTAAATATGTTAATTTTTGGAGGAAAGGAGTGAGTCACAATTTTATAAATTAATAGATTCTTTAATATAAATTCAGATCTTTTTGGAATACTTCCATAACACAATATTGACTAATAAACAATACAATGTTTTTTCTTCTAAATTCATTATAGAATTGGATTCCAGAAATACTATAGTTCAACAAATATTAATAATAAGCGCCGTTAACCGATCCGTTGTGAAATTGTATTTTTAGTCATCTTTTCCCCCTACACGCTGAGTTTCGCAGAAATTTTAGGTATGAATATACGTAGGAATATTGATGTTTATGACAAATAAAAACGGAAATTAGCAAAGCATGCAAAATATTTTATCGTTGGTATTGATCATTGGTAATAATATTTTTTGAAATTTGAATAATAATTTAAGATTTTATCATTTATTCATTATCGGCGCACCAGACGTATAAAGCAGTCCATGGTCAGCTCAGCTGCTCTTCCCCAGTCCTCTGTCGTTAGCACGCCTCATTGATACTCCCGCTTTCCTCAGATCCACGGAGACGCTGTCCTTCCATCATCCCTTCGGCCTTCCACGAGGCTTCCTTCCGCCAGGGTTTCCATATTACAGTCTTTTGGTTGTCCTCTCTTCGCCCATTCTGATTATGTGGCCTAGCCACCTAATCGGATGTACTCTCACAAACTGGGAAACAGTCGAGTCATTGTAGAGTGTGTACAGCTCTGCTTCGCGGTGTCGAAACAGACCATTTCTCTATAGGCTCATATATACGCCTTAATATCTTCCTTTTGAACCTGTCTATGTGGTCAGCAGATGCTTTGCTCAGAGTCCAGGTTTCGGATGCGTGTGTTAAGACGGGGCGGACAAGCATTCTATATAGTCTGAGTTTGGTTATGCGACTGAGCAGTCTACTTATGAAGAGTTTAGATACACTAAAATAGGATCGGTTTGCTGTCATTATCCTATTCCTTATTTCCTCTTCCTCATCTAAGGCATCATTGATCATCGATCCCAAGTACTTGAAGTTGTTGACACACTCAAATCTGTAGTTCCCAACCACGTAGTTTCTCTGTGGGTGTGCTGGCTTCTTCCTCCTCAGAATCAGGATCTTTGTCTTATCTTCATTAATGTGAAGACCCATTCTTCTTCTTTCTACCTCAAGCACTGTGAATACCTCTTTTATGCTTTGTTGAGTCCTTCCTGCAATGACAATACCATCTGCATATGCCATAACTTGTGTCATCTTGTTAAAAGATCGTTCCTTGGAACATCAGTCTTGATCTTTTTATAACTGCATTCAGGATTATGTTGAACAGTAGAAGTGCAAGAGAATCTCCTTGTCTCAGCCCTGATCTCACTGGAAACGAGTCTCCGACTTTTTCGCCAACTTTGACCCTGCCCACAGTTTCCTTCATTTTTCACTTTGTAAGGCACATCAGCTAAGTCGGAAAGTCCATTTCTCCCATCAAATGGTATAGTTCTTCACTAATGACAGAATCATATGCCACTTTATAGTCAATGAAGAGTAGCCACATGCGGTTATTAAACTCACCCATTTTCTCCATCATCTGTCGAAGTGAGAATATTTGGTCAATAGTAGAACGATTTGCCCTAAAACCACCATGGTATTTTCCGAGCTGTGGTTGTACGTGTGGAATTAGGCGGTTATGTAAAGCTATTTAAAATACCTTATATTCCGTATTTAGTAGGTTGATTCCCCCATAGTTCTTGTATTCAGTTGAGTCTCCTTTCTTTTTAAAATTTGGTATAATCTTAGACTCACTCCATTGTCTAAGATTTTATCATATCATATGGTAATTGGAGTGAGGCTGAATACATTTCACTCATACTTAAACCTAAATGGACTTACATACCTAATAAGTAGAACATATACATAACTACTTAAACCCTCACAGATTTATGGTTCCGCAAAAACGACTCATTTAAAGAAACTGCAATAATTTCAATAAAATATTCTAAGGCTCATAAGGACAGCTCCTTGGTACGTAAATTACAAAACTAAACATACGGACTTGAACAACAACAAACATATAAAGAACGCATTTAAACTCTCTATTGGCGTACGCACTTCACTATAAACTTACAAACTACATGTCAATAACTGAAATGCCTGTTAAAAGAAAGCTGAATAGAAGCTGGATGAGAGACCTGTTTAGATAAATCAAATTCCAGGAAGGAGTACTGCTGGGCATCTTTGTACTGCTGTCCAATGTTTATGTTTTATGTAGCACATTTGCTGATAGTCACATCAGATATTGCTTCAGACAAGTTATATGAAGAAAAATAAAATACTTTATATATTTATAAAAAAAAACGAATTATTTATTAGTGATACATCTTTAAATCGATTAAGATGAATTTGAACAGCTTTTTGAGTTGATTAGCTTTTTTACATAGAAAGTTACTTAAGAAAGGAGTCTTAAATTTTGAAAATCCTGGTTTCATTAAGATCCCTTTTCTTATAAAACTAAGATAGGAAAAAGTTAGGACTCCCACTTAAGGACTGAAGAAAATTTAAAATATCGGCATTTAAGCTCTTTCAGACTATTTCACTCAGTATGAAACCTATATTATATTTAAGCCCATTAAATGTTACATCAATATAGCGAGTTGACCTCGCGCGGATCTTATTACCGTGTATGTGGAGCGTCCCACGGGTGGCGGGTGTGGGGATGATCGGAGGAATTTCCTCGGAAGTCCGATGGACCCGCTGACCAACAATGAGAGCGGCTCTCCAGGCTTCCTGAAGTAGCAAGGGGCGCAGAAACGGTGGCGATCTTGGTGATATTGATATACCAGGGCATACTTTTGAACACGTAGAGAAATTCAGGTATTTAGATTCAATGATAACAAGAAAAAAATGAAATAAGGGAAGAAATAAAGGCCAGGTTAAAGGTAGGAAATGCGTGTTATAATTCAGTTGCTAAATTACTTAGCTCGCGGCTTCTGTCTAGAAACTTAAACGTTAGAATTTATTAAACTATTATTCTTCCGACGGTTCTTTACGGATGTGAAACGTGGCCGCTTACTTTAAAGGATGAATAACGGCTTAAGGTTTTCGAAAATAAAGTACTGCGTAAAATATTTGGTCCAAAGAGAGATGAGGCCACTGGGGAATTTAGAAGGTTGCACAACGCGGAATTGCGGAGCTTGTAGCCTGTTTGATGAAAATGTTGCTGTAACATGACAGGCGCTCTTCAAGTATGAATTTTCAAATTTACACAACTTATCGTTTTTGCACAAGACACCACATACACGCAGACACACACTGGCACATGGCCACACGGACACACAGACACGCAGATCTTTTGGACTTGGCTAGTTGGATTCAGAGGATCCTAAAACGTGTAATACATTCCCTTACTATATATTTCATATATAGGTAAGTTAAAGTAAAAAAAAAAAGTATTGTAAGATATGATTATATTAATCGGAACATTCTCTTCTAATTTATTTATATATATTTATTTATCATAACATATCAAATATGATTATTACATTACGTTTCGAGGTACCTTGTGCCTCATCTTCAGATTTTCAAATATTATATTTATTTCCATATTTTATCTCAATATAGGTCAATTACTACTATATATTCTTCATATTAAGCTCATAGATATGAATAATCATTCTGTTAAAATCTATCTTTTCACTATCACATATTCATTGTTTCAACCTTTTGTTGCAAGTGCACAGCCTTTCAACCTTGTTCTTTTCATATTTTTATTTCCATAATATGATATAAGAGTATTATATGTAATAATAATATAAGAATCATTTTTAATTATAAATAATAATATAAAAATATTTTTTTTTAATATTTCCATGATTACTTTAAGTTATATGTGTATGTCAAAACTGTTACAATCTCGCATGCAGCGCGTTGGAAGCCTGGAACTGTTGTATCTCGCATTAAACACGTTGGAACTTACAATGGTGTCGCCTCGCCCCACGAAGGCAAGCAGCTAACACAGACCCGCCCCACGCGAAAAAACGTAAATATCCGCCCCGGCGTGAACGTGTTGAAGATTTGAACGATATAGTTAACGCCTTCATTCGCTCCATCCTAAGAAACCAGCTCTGACTCACACAATTCCGTTTAAATTAATGATACCTCATTTTAAAACAATGGTGGAACAGTTTCGACTCGAGGAGAATCGTACAAGAAGTGGATCATTGAAAGCAGGGATGAATGTGCCCCCTGATGCGTGAAGAACAGGCTTCCTAATGCTCTCCTAAGAAGCGAGCACTCCTCAACGCCAGGAGTCTAAGTCGTTAGCCAAGACAAACCTAAGAAAGGAACTTGCCGCCTGGTTCAATAGATAGCGGCTCATCAAAGTTGAACTGCTATTTGAAGAGGTGGTTTGTGGTCTACTGTATCCTATCTTCAATGTCTTTGTGTCCTTATACAGCTCGAATTGGAGCTTAATTATACTCAATGGTGCATTGTACTCATGAGGAAGGTAGAAGTCAAATTAATGTAAATGGGGAATTGAGACGTTGGTTTTCAAATGGACATTTTTTTCGAAATTGATATTTTGTATTCTAATGGTTTAGTTTTATCAAAGTTGTATATATTGTATAAAGTTATGATGTTTATTTATTTTCCAACTTTTTATTTATCTTATTATAGGTTGTTGTTTTGCTTTTTTATTTATCATTATTTTATTATATATATATAAATTTATTTATTTTCTGATTTATGTAATTTGACTATTATTATTATTTTCTGTATATATTGTATGAATGTGGTCTCATATCGATATTACTATTGTTCATTTTGTAACAAATTGTAATATATCTCAATAAATAAAAAAAACAATTTCTCAAGAAGTTTTATCTAAATTCGTCATCTCACATTTCAATATAATAATGGTATTTGATTCAGCAAATAGTTGGATTTAGCATTCCATAAACTTTCTAAATATAAGAAGAAAAACCGTTCCTGATATAACTAGTAAATTTATTTTTATTGTTTTATGCATAACATTTTTTTATTTTATTTTTTATTGAGATATATTACAATTTGTTACAAAATGAACAATAATAATAGTGATATGAGACCACATTCATACAATATATACAGAAAATAATAATAATAATAGTTAAATTACATAAAATAGAAAATAAATAAATTGATAATAAATAAAAAAACAAAACAAATCAAAATAACAACCTATAATTGAGATAAATAAAAAGTTGGCAAATAAATAAACATCATACAAACAATCATAAATATCTAAAATACATACAACTGCTAAAGGGACCTCAGACCGAGCTTTTCCCTCCACTTGTGGAGAAAAAAGCGGAATTACAAGAGATCCCAGCGCCTCTATCTCAGCCGCATCACTGGTCTGAGCCAGTGGAGGCTGAGTTAGGGCGCTGTAGCCACAAACATACCGTACATGAGAGGAGGATCTAAACAGTGTCAGAACTCCAATTTAAATGTTTATATTACGTCTCGCGGCCGCTGCCGTTTCAATCTTCGAACATGTGCTAGAGGGTTAGAATGGTGAGTAAGGTTCAGATGAAATTTGGAGAATTTGGATGGTACCAGGTCTAAAATAAACGGAATATTAAGGTCATGGTGTAGGGTACAGTTGGTAACTTAATTAGGAGCATTAACTACATGTAAAACTAGCAGTACCAAATCATCAGCGTATCCCAGAACCGGAATTTTATCACCCAGATTTAAACTTTTCTCGGCACACGTCACCTTTCCTATGACATATTTTACAGCGACTTCGCCTGCTTCAGTTTCTGTTATTATGATTGCTGTTGAGAAGTTTTTAAAATAATATATTTGAAAGTACTTCAGCATAAATGACATTTTTAGTTTTATTTTCTTGTGGAAGAAGAACATACTGATTTTCTCCACAACCCGATCTTGACGTAAATCGATTCCTACGTGTTTGAATGTTAACCCATGTGATTTATTAATTGTTACGGCAAAAGATAAATTAACAAGAAATTGAATTATTTTAAAATTTAAATGTAAATCATTTGGAATCATGGGGATGCAAGGTTTTCATGCAATGTACCCCGTTTTTTCCCAGATTGTCCCCTGATTCTTCACTATTGGTCGCAGCATGATGTTATATAGCTTATAACCTTCCTCGATAAATGGACTATCTAATAAAAACAGAATCTTTCAATTTGAACCAGTAGTTTCTGAGATTAGCGCGTTCAAACAAACTCTTCAGCTTTATAATATTAGTATAGACAAAAGTTCACAAGTTACTTATTTATCAGTCTCTATAGTTAAATATTGTTTGCACGTAGTTAATAATATAGATCGATTTGCGAAATTCACACAAATAGTAAATACAAGTTCAAAGCAAACTTCATAATTACATACTTTCTTATTATCGTGTCATAAGTAGTCCTTTGAATATCCACATTCTTTATGAAGAATAGATAATCAATGTAATTAACCAACAAAAAAGATATTTCTCAGAGGGAGAATAAGGAAATATACATAACTTAGTAATTAACAATATAAAGACGTTAGTTATCGGTAACGTTGTATCAGGGAGGTTATGATGACTGTTATCTCGTGTTATAATTCTTTTAAAATTACTATATCCACGTTTCATTCCAAAAAGTGCTATTCCATATTATATTGTTAAAAACTCATGGGAAAAGTGCTATAATTTGAAAAAATAATTCTTTCCTATCCTGGACTTTCGCGTTTCCTGTAAAATTGTCTTAAGTGGATGTAGTACCTTTTGGAACTCAACGTCTCACTTGAGATAATCCCTAAAATACATTAACAAATTATCATTAAACATTGTAAAATAACTTTTTTATATACTAATTAAAATCATTATTAAAAAAGTACATAAGAATGTTACATATGATTATATTTACCTGAAAGTCATTTATAGATAAACAAAAGAAATAAGAAAAAGCACTATGAGGTCTTTATGTATATATTATGGGGAAAAATCTGGTTCGCGCAACACAGTACTTTCAATTACGTTTCTTATTGAAATCAGGATTTTAATAAACCTAAAATGGATTAAAGAATTATCAAGTGTAATAAAAATCGTTATAGCTATTTTTAAGAAAATAAAAAAAACAAGATGAAAAAAAAATTAAGTGGTACTTCCGATACGTCCATATAGGCATATAGTTGTCTTAAATATGAATTTTACGTTTAGTACTACTTTTGTGTTCTTGCTAGACTTATAACTCAAGCAGACACACACATAGACCATCGAAGACTTTTACGATCTCAATACATTCGCTTACAATTTATTTCATATATATGTAAATGAAAGTAATAATACTAAGTTTTATTACAATTAAAAGTTGTTTGAATGAACAAATTTATTGATAGGTTCTTTTAATTAAAATGATCCATTTTCATTCAACTTATTTAATTTTTTATTTTCTTCTCCCTACGTTTCGGCTTTTTGTTATTTTCAAGGGATCTTTTAATGTTCTATCATCATACACTTATATAAATATATATTTTGTCACATTTTTAAAAAATAAAATAAAACTATTATAAGCTGACCAGGATGATAACAATAATGATAATGACAGAGCTGGTCAGCCTATAATAGTTTTATTTATTTTTTTTAAATGTGACAAAATATATATTTATATAAGTACATAATGATGGAATATTAAAAAATTCCCTTAAAAATAACAAAAACCCGAAACGTAGAGAGAAGAAAATAAGAAATTAAATAAGTTGAATGAAAATGGATTATTTTAATTAAAAGAACCGAACAACTAATAATATTAATAAAAATGGAAATAAAACTTAACTTTTACGCATTATTAGTCAACGCTTTTTTACTTCAACATAATTCGCATAATCAAATTAGCTTATATCTGATCGGAAAGCAAGAACACATTGAAAAAAATATGGGATTTGAATGAGGATTGAGATGGAGTATGGCGAATGTTCGATGAGAGAGCATTCTAAAAGACTGTGGACCGGGCGAAAAAGGAGCGCTCATATTTGAGGTTCTCGGGGAGGTCTATAGAGGTCGGAATGACGGGATCTTGTTTCCTGAGAATGGATTGAGAATTTGAATTGAAAGATGTTGTAAGCGTAAAAAGGTTGTGCAGCTATATGATCTGATTAAGGAACGATCCCAGAAAATATTGTCTTCTGATGGAGGAAAATCATAATAGTGAGATACATGAATACATATATATTTATGAGATATATAAATTTATGAAACCGTTTAAAGGCACCAAAACTTTTAAAAATTATTTCATGATACTGTGCAATCGAGTACCTTCGAAAGTCCGCCATTTAACACACAACCGTAGTCAAAGTGAGGGAAAATGAGCAAAGACAATGACAGTTCACGGAAGGATCGGGGAAAATCCGTGAAATGATTTCTCATAAGTGATAAGGTACTTATTCTTGGTACAAAAAGGTTGTTAATCCAGCTCATAAAATGGACGAACATACGACGGCCTGCCATTGATGTCATGGATTCGTATTGCATCTCGACCGATGTACGCTAAAATACATACAAATAAGAAATTAGTAAATTCAGTCCTCTAATAGATCGAATCAAGTGCCTTTATTAAAGTAAACTGCATTAATAGCAATTTACCATCAATCGGATTTCATCTCGAAATTGCAAGGGCTGAAATTAGCAGTGAGTTAGTGTTTTCGTTGGACGTAAGCACATCGGACAAACACAGATTGTTGCTTAGAGTGTACATTGCACAGTTCTGTCACCTCCAGCTCCACATTCGCTAAAACGTGCCAGTTGCTTTGTGAACACTCAAACACTTTACTGACTGGAATCTAGTTTCTAAAGTGTACTCGACAAACAGAGGCAGGGCTGTCGAATTTCACCTAAACTACATTTGCTGTATAGCATCGTGTTCAAGTGCATTGTTTAACCCTCATATCTCTAACCCGCAAAGATGAGGATGTCAATATCAAAGAAGACTTTTAAAAATGTCTGAGTATGAATATTTCTTTGATAATATTCAAATATTATTTGTGAACCTTTAAAAGTAACAACTCGATACGTTGTTGAGATGGAGAATCCGTTTCGAAGTAAAGACATAAATTAATAACTTGAATCAATAAGCTATGGTAAATACTGTTTCGTTAATGAGATTTTTAAGTTTTATGTCATTCACAACTTATGAAGGTTCTTGGGCTCATTAAAAATAGAGATTCGTAATATTTGACCTAATAAAACTAATTCGAAAAGGTCAATGATTAATGAAAATTAAAATAGAAATACAAGGAGAGTATCAGAAATGTATCTCTCTGATTTTGATGATTTAAAAAAAAATAAAACTAGACATTGAACAATTAGACACTGCAAAATATAAAGGACAACGCTCTCCAGGAATCGCGTAAATAATCGAAGAATTTGCGAGCTAAAAAAACATTTTATTTTATGTCTCTGGTTCTAGTGAAGGTCGAAAAATAAGTTTGTCGTCAAAATTATCCTTTTCAATGCAGAATAATTAAAAAACAAATTTGGTGCAGGCAACACACGACTTTCACTTACCTCCGTTTTTATAATCAATCAAAGAATTTTCAAATACAGTAGGAGATAAAAATGAGTGAAACCATTAAAGAATTAATTAAATGGAATTTCTATAGAAACATGTGTTTTATTAAAAAATCTATTATATTATTATCTAAAATAATCACTTAGTTTTATTGGCTTTTCATCACTCTCTACTATTAAGAGCTTGTGTATGAGATAATATTTTTTCTAAAATCTCAAGCTTTCCAACGGTATATCATACATGTACAATACTATTCTTATGTTCAAAAACAAAAAATTGAATTAAAAATATATTTCTGTTTTTTCCTTTAGTTGTTTTTCAAATTCGCCCAACATGCAAATTTAGCTCTTATTTATTAATACTAACAAGATAATATGGTTATTTTTATAGAATATACAAAATTAAAGGTACATTAGAGGAAGACAATTTAAAATATCGGCATTTAAGCCCTGTCAGACTATTTATTTAGAATGAAACCTAAATGATATTAAAGCCTATTAAATTTTACATTGATATAGCAAGTTTAATCAAAAACAGTTTTCGAGAAAATCGAGGTGCAAGGTATAAAGGGGCTCTTCTGGTTGGCCAATTTTGATGAAAAAGGTTTTGTACCGTCTCGGGCGTATATTTGTCTTAAATATAAAATTTCATTTCATAGGACTTTTCGTTTCCTCCCGAGAGTTACCACACACACACACACACACAAAGACGTTTTTGCGGGACTTAGTTATTTAGACTCAGGGGACAATAAAACGTGTATTTCCGTTGAAAACTGGAATTCGAAAATTTTCACGATCGCAATACTTTCCCTTACTATATATAGTAAGTGAAAGTAATAAGCTATTAAAATATAGTTCTATACTTTTCTTATAATGTGTATTTGCTACTCTTAAAAGGAATCTTAATCTGAGCGCAATTTTTAGGAAACATTAATAAAAGTACTGTTTTGACGAGATGATTTATATTTTTATGATTATTAGCGAACATACAACTTAAATTTTTTATTTTAAATAGGGTAATTTCGACGCCAAACATATTTTTTATTTCATATCCTCTCCTTGTGAGTGATAAATAAATGTAAATGGAGAACAATTTTAATATTTAATTTATTAAATAAAAGTTGATTTATTTATTTTGCGTATCTTATATATTTATTCTTCATATAGGAGATACGACTCGGAAACGTAAACTAAATGTATGAAAACATGTATGAACCAAATAAAAAGATTTTGGAAGTTTAAAGTGCTCATTTGTATAAAAAAAAATAAAATAACTTGTGTTCCTCACGATCCTAAAGTTTTTAACAATATCATAGCAGTAGTATGTAAACTGATATAACCGGAAAAAGAATGTTTTCATGTTACCCTAACACTACTAGAGTTAAGCTTACGTGGAGTGTGGCTACAAAGCAATTTACGATTGTATTTATTACTTATATGTCACCTGTTGATAAAATTAATTATGTACCTTTACCGGACAAATCCCCTTTGTCACAGGGTAATCACAGAAAGATTAACGGTCGTAATTAAATTTTATATAGTAGCGATAAAATAAGTGAGGTAAGCCTTATAACCTAATAATAAATAAAACCTAATAATAAGTTATTAACATGTGGGGTTGAATAGCATAGGAAAACAATATTTTATAATTTGTTGGACAATTTTTTATATATCAACCTACAATGGAATGTAAGAAAATACAACCATCATTTTAATGAATTGTATTTATTATTCACAATCTGTTAATTACCTTGGCATTTCCAAAAAAAAAAGTATTAGCAATTCTGAATATCGTCGTGCTATTAAATAAATTAACATCAGTTCTAGATGAATTAATTTAAATGAAACTGAATTGATTTTCCACCAAGCCGGAGCGTTGTTATACATAATTAGTTAAATGGGACGTTGCAGTCAAACTTTGAAAACATCGAGAAACTTTTCCATAGAATAGGATTACTCCTATAATAAGAAATTATAAAGAAAAAACAAAAGTTTTAACTTAGTCACAACAACAGTAATTTTGAAAGTTTTAATTACTGTATTTTAAAGCAAAGATTGAAGTTGAATTTTGTTAGGAGAAAGACGTGATCTCCAATCACTAGCTTCCTAGCCAACTCAAAGAATCTAAGTTGCACGAAGTTTTCTACAAGATTAATTTCAATAAAATTAAATTCGAGGTGCGATCGGGTTTGAAACTGGGTGACGACTCTCTTTCACCTGTTTTAATTAATATAGCTTTAGAATATGTCATAGAAAAGGAGACGTGTACCGAGAAAGGTTTAAATATGGATGAAAAGATTCCGGTATGCCGATGATTTAGTACTACTTCTAGGTGAAGGAAGACACGGAAACCATACAACTAAATACAAGTGTGTGACAAGGCTTAAATACCGATATTTTAAATTTTCTTTCTCTAAAGTACCTTTAATTTTGTTGGTTTTATAAAAATAAATATATTATCTTGTTACCACTGATAAAAAACAGGTAACTATGTAAGTTGTGTGAATTTAAAAAAAAAAAACAAAAAAAAACAAATGAGAAAATTTAAAAAAAATATTTTTTAGTGCAATTTTTTGTTTTTGATCATAAGAGCAGTAATATACATGTATGATATACCGTTACAAAACTAAAGATTTTAGAAAAATATTATCTCATACACAACCTTTTAAAAGTTAATAGAGAGTGATGGAAAGAAGATAAAACTAACTGATTATTTTATATAATAATATAATAGATTTTTTAATAAAACACACGTTTCTATAGAAATTCCAGTTAATTAATTATTTAATGGTTTCACTCATTTTTATCCCTAACTGTATTTGAAAATTCTTTGATCGATTATAAAAACGGAGGTAAGTGAAAGTCGTGTGTTGCCTGCACCAATTTTTTTTTTATTTATAATTAATTAGGTTATTTTTTATTAATTTTTGGGCAATTAAAAATACTTTATTTTTTCAAAGCTCATATTATTCTTAGAAGACGAAGTATCAGAATAAATTAAATATTCATTTATTTATTTTTCTTATTTTTATTTTGTATTTAATCTCATTTATTTTTTATTCTTAAGATTGTATTTTTTTTTTTGTGTTTTCTTTATCCATAATTGTAAATATTATTTAAATATGTTCATTTTGTCAGTTGAGCAGACATGTAGTATATTATCAAGTGTACAAATCTGTTAATCTTAAGGGACCCAGGTCCCATGATAAAAGTTACTTTTTATTCTATTCTATGCATTATATATATATATATATATATATATATATATATATATATATATATATATATGTAATCTTTATTGATGTCTGGTAATTAAATTCCTTACTTCCACTTTATATGACCATCCTTTACCGATCCCCACGGAAAATTTTCCTGAAATATAAGAAGAATATAATTTGCTTCATAATTACGATGTTCATTATTTTTATTTATTAATTTCGCTCTACTGTAAGCTTCATCGTTTCAATTATAATCTTTTAATTACAACCCCCGTTTTTCGTTTGCTAAAGATAATATTTAATATACAAATATAACTAATATATATGTACCATCCTACCTTTACCACTGTTGTTTTAATTTGATATGGAATTTATTTAATATAGAATGTTAGAGACACTGGATACTCGGATTTTTCGTGACCTCCACCAATTTTAAATTCTGTGACGAATGTATAAAGACCTACAAACTCACTAATTTAATAATTCAATTTCGAGAACTTACCGCATTTATTCTTTTTTAAGTTAGAAAAGAATTAAAGATGTATAAAATATTGCTTAAAAGCTAATGCCTCACAATAAAAAATGACTTAGCACACAAACATGTAGAAGTAATTAGGGAATAATGAAAACCACATAACCTTGTTGCCACCTTTTCAAATGTACTAAAAGCAACGAAAACTTGTGTAATACGCTAAATATATATATATATATATATATATATATATATATATTTTTTTTTTTTTTTTTTTTTTTTTTAAATAACGTTTTTAGGACAAACAATATAAAACATCAAGTTCAAATCACGGAAGACACGGGAGATTCTAAGAGAAGTCTGAAAATTCTTGATTTCTCTAAACTTCTCTTCAATCCAATTATTTCTCCCCCGTTCTTTGGAATATCCGATAGTTGATTCGGTTAAGTTAATTCAAATCCTTAAGACAAGGATCATCCAATCTAACGAAAAGTAATGGCTCTAAGCCTTAGCTAATTTTATTTAATTAAATAAAAGATGTTATTTACATCCATAAAAAATTATAATAATAAAAATAGAAAAAAAAAAAGGGCTGAAGCCTACAAAAGATCCGAACAGAAAAGGAAGAGATACAGTTAGAAAATCAAGCAAATTGTCACAAAATGGTTTGTTATTTCCAAACAACTATTGTAGGGTATAACATTTTATAAGGTTTTCGAAAATAAGGTTCTGCGTAAAATATTTGATCCGAAGAGAGATGAGGGCACTGGGGAGGTTGCATAGTTAGGTTTAGGAGGTTGCATAACGCGGAATTGCGGAACTTGTATCCTGTGAATATAATTGAGTTGATAGCGTCGCGGAGAATCAAATGGGCGAGTAAAATTGTTGGGTTTGGTGAGGATCGGATTCCGAGAAAGTTAGTATTTGCTGATCTGACTGGTAGGCGTCCGAAAGGTAGGCCAAAACGTCGATGGGAGGGTTGCGTTAAGGCTGATCTTGGGGGCTTGGGCTTGAACGGAGAACATTGGACGAGTCTGTGTAGACGGAATATGGTGGTATCGGCATCGAACCTTCGGGTTCGGTAAGCCTATTATTATGATTATAACATTTTATATATTGTTTTCAAGCAAATAACTCACATGAAAAGCAATAGAAAATTGGCCACACTGCTAATTTCAAACAACTATATCTTTGCTATTTCCTCATTTATTTTAATAATTTGTTTTCATTTTTCTAGAGAATTTACTTATCTATCGATTAACATGAAAGGTACTTATAAATTCGTTCTGAAGACGGACGGATATATATATTTTATTTATTTATTTTTTTAATTCGGTCGGGTTCTACGTTTCTTGAAACATAGGAACTCCAATTTTGTAGAGATATTTATCTTTTTTTATTTCGATCACACTGGTTATTTGTAGAAAATAATAAACCAAATAAAAAAATAATATTTAATAATTAGGAGAGACGAATTTTTTTTTGTATACGTCATTCGGATTCTACGCATCTTGAAATCTTAGCCCTCAAATTTTGAGGGAGGAGAGGGAATTTTTTTCGCTATTTTATTTCCTTTTCTTTCGATTTTAATTCAAATAAAATTTCTGACTCCTGAAAAAAAAATTTTTACGCATCATAAAAAAACAAAAACAAAAAAAACAAAAAAAACAAAAAAAAAACAACGGAATCACCTCTCTTTTAAGCTACTTGACCATATTAGTATTATTATTTTTTTGTTTTGCGAGGTGTCTTGATATCGAATAAATATTCATTGTCCCTCAAATCTTTAAAAATATCCGAGTTTATAGAAAGTTACATATCTTATAACTTCTTACTTTACCATATTGATAATTTTCTTTTTCTTTGCTTATCGCGGTTTACTAACTCACACAATTTTTTTTCTGTTTTCAAAACTAACCAAGTTATAAGCATATATAAAAGAATGACTTCATTTTTTTTTTGTCTCCTTTTCATTACAAATCAATAAAATTATTACAAAACTACCAATTTTACTATATTTATTATTAAATGTGTATTATTATTATATAAACAAATCACATATGTTGTGGATTGCCTGTATAAAATAAAATAAATAAATAAAATAATGTTTAATTAAATCTAAAAAACCGAAACTCTCTTAAAGATACTTTCGGTAAATCACAAGTCCTAACGTATTACGTTCACATCACAACAAGACACTTTGTAGTTATTCAGATAAGCATACAAAATGTAAAATAAGTGACGGTTTTAATGTTAACCAAAGAATAAATAAGTTATTAAATTAATTATAACAAATTATCCACTCTTTACAGACTTTGAAATCATAGTTATAAACGTTAAAAAGTTTTATAAATGTCTAAAATTTTCTGAACGGGATCTCGGAGTATAGATGTGAAACCACAAACCACAAAGCCTTTTTTATATTTCCCTTTCTCGTCCGCTGTGTGCTAGCAACTGTCAGTATGTCAGCTTCTGTTACTTTGCCAACTGCTCATACCTTCCTATTTATGTCCACTTTTTCCGTCTTTGCGGAGTTCTTTTTACATATTTTATTTTTTTAAATGTTTAAATATTTTTATATTATTTATAGTTCGTTTTTATGAAAAATAAATAAAATTTATAAATCTAGGGAGTTCAATAATAAAAAAAAAAAATCAACTCTTTTAATCAAATCAAAAATTTAAAAAACTTTAAGGCATCACATGACTTTCCCTTTGCGTCAAACTATAAATGTATCTCTTTTTACTTTCATTTACTATGTATAGTAAGGGAACGTATTGCGATCGTGAAAATTTTCGAATTCCAGTTTTCAACGGAAATACACGTTTTAGGGTCCCCTGAGTCCAAATAACCAAGTTCCGCAAAAAGACGTGACAAAACTTTTTTCATCAAAATGAGCTTACCAGAAGAGCAACTTTAAACCATGCGCACCTTTTTTCGATTTTCTCGAAAACAGTTCCGACGATTTTGATTAAACTCGCTATATCGATGTAAAATTTAATGGGCTTTAATATCATGTAGGTTTTATTCTGATTAAAATGGTCTGACAGGGCTTAAATGCCGATATTTTAAATTTTCTTCCACTAAAGTACTTTAATTTTGTAGATTCAATAAAAATAACTGTATTATCTTGTTAACGCTGATGAAAAACAGGTAAAAATATAAATTGAATAAATTCCATACCCAACTAAAGGAGAAAACAGAAAAAATATTTTTTTAATGCAATGTTTCGTTTTTGAACATAAGAGCAGTAATATACATGTATGATATACCGTTGGAAAGCTAAAGATTTTAGAAAAAATATTATCTCATAAACAAGGTTTTAAAAGTTAATAGAGATTGATGAAATGAACATAAAACTAAATGATTATTTTAGATAATAATATAATAGATTTTTTAATAAAACACATGTTTCTATAGAAATTCAATTTAATCGATTCCTTAATAGTTTCACGTACTTTTATCTCTAACTGTTTTTGAAAATTCTGTCATTGATTTTAAAAATGGAGGTAAGTGAAAGTCGTGTGTTGCCCGCACTAGATTTTTTTTAATTTTCATTGAAGCCTATGCTTTCATGAAATAATTTATAACTATCAATTTTATTGGAAATATTGCTTATTCAGCCAAAAAATAAGGTAAATAAAAAAAATTAAATAAAATAAAAAAGCTAGGCTCTGTTTGGAATATACGTTTATAGAAAAAATTAGAATCGGCATATTATAAAGTAATTAAATTTAATATGTAAGCATAATCGGGAGTTTTTTTTTTTTAGTATTTTAATTTTTCCGACGTTTCGACTCAAACTTGTGAGTCATCATCAGGGCATTACTGAGCCATGTAAAGCATTAACTTCAGTTTTATGCAGTTTATGCTTGACATGGTTCAGTAATGCCCTGATGATGGCTCATAAGTTGAGCCAAAACGTCGGCAAAATTAAAATATTAAAAAAAAAAAAAAAGACTCCCAATTATTTCAACCTTTGGAAAATTTCTGCATTCAACTATAAAAAAAACAAAAAAAAAACTTAATTCTACAACCCATGAAGGGCTCAGTACATATAGAGATTTGTAATGTTTCTAGGCCAAAACCCGTGCAATGAGGTGATTCGGCCGAGATCACGCACAGCCGCCAGGTTTTTACCCAATTTTTGGGTACCTACTATATAGAAGCTGGGTATGCCCCAGGAGGGTCTCCATACCCTAGGGTCGCCCCCCATCTGAAATAACAGAATTAATAATATTCTCACATAACCGGGATTCGAACCCAGGACCTGGAACACAGTAGTCTAGCGCTCTATTCACTAGACCACGCCGCTCCCCAAATTGGACTATACATCCTCAAAATAATTAAATGCTATTTAATAGTAAATATGTTTTATCCTAATTATTTTTATAGTTCTATTGGACTTAAATAATGAATTAAATTGCCTAAAACAATCATGATGTTTGTTTAGTTTGCTAAGATGTTGCTGATATTCCAAAAAAGTGATATTAAAAAAAATAAATATAACAGGTAATGACATTATAAATATAATATGACATTTATTATTTTTTCTGTTAGTGTTCCCTTTTTCAGCTATTATTTTTCCTTTTTATTTTCAATTTTTTTTAAAAATTATTTCTATGAATAGGATGCAGTTTCTTAAAAAAAAAAAAAATATCTTAACAATTATTCATAAGATTAAAATAATGAAGGTAAATTTAAAATATTCTGATAGTAGACTCAATCGTTAAAAACAAAAATGTAAATAATAGTACTAAAGAAAAAAAAAATATATATTGTAACTTTTTTATTCGTTATGATTTTTTAACCTTTTTTTTTTAATTGTTAACTTATTATAGTATATTTGAAGAGGCTTTGCAGTACAAGATTGGCCCGAATTGGAGGATTAAGATAAGCCCCGACTGATCCCGGTGAGCTATCTTTACCTAAACCTTCACCAACCCTTTTCCCTCTCGTAGCCCTTCATCGTGTATCCCTTTACCCTTCGTCCTTCCGAATAGTGGGCAGTTTATACCTTTATAATGTTAAAATGAGGTCAATTCGTGGATTTGGACCGTTTTGGATGCAGCTATTTTTGATTCCGACATGTTTGATGTGGCAGAAAAAAAAAAAAAAAGTTTTTGTACAAGTTGGCTAAAATGTAAAAATCACATGCAAATTTTACTTTCACTTACTATATATAGTAAGGGAAAGTATTGCGATCGTGAAAATTTTCGAATTACAGTTTTCAACGGAAATACACATTTTAGGGTCCCCTGAGTCCAAATAACCAAGTCCCGCAAAAAGGTCTGTGTGTGTGTGTAGTAACTCCCGGGCGGAAACGGTAGGTCCTATGAAACTGATATTTCGTATTTATGAAAAATATAAGCCCGAGACCTTTTTTATCAAAATGAGCTTACCAGAAGAGCCACTTTATACCATGCATTTTTAACCTTTTTTTCGATGTTCTCGAAAATGGTTCCGACGATTAAACTCGCTATATCGATGTAAAATTTAATGGGCTTTAATATCACATAGGTTTCATACTGATTAAAATGGTCTGACAGGCCTAAATGCCGATATTTTAAATTTTCATTATTTAAAGTGCCTTTAATTTTGTTGATTCTATAAAAATAACTATATCATCTTGTTGCCACTGATGAAAAACAGGTAAATATATAAATTGAATAAATTCCATACCCAACTAAAGGAGAAAACAGAAGAAAATATTTTTTTAAAGCAATTTATCGTTTTTGAACATAAGAACAGTAATATACATGTATGATATACCGTTGGAAAGCTAAAGATTTTAGAAAAAAAAAATATCCATACACAAGGTTTTAAAAGTGAATAGAGAGTGATGAAAAGCCGATAAAACTAAGTGATTGTTTTAGATTATAATATAATAGATTTTTTAATAAAACACATGTTTCTATATAAATTCAATTTAATTAATTCTTTAATAGATTCACGTATTTTTATCTCCAACTTTATTTGAAAATTCTTTTATTGATTTTAAAAATGGAAATAAGTGAAAGTCGTGTGTCGCCCGCACCAGATTTTTTTTCTTATAATACTCATTAAGTTCCTATTCCATACAGAGTTTGATTAATTTATCTTTTTAATGCTAAAGATGTATATACCCTCAATTATATATTTTGCTGCACTATTTAGCACATTTCGAGATTTTCACTGCACGAAAATCCAGCCTCTAGCCATGATCGTACACACTCTTAGCGAGAGTTTAAATCAAAACGAAAAGACACAATTACCAAACGGAAGTATTCTTTAATTTATTTTTTCTACTGCTATTAAAATTCCAGTTTGGGCTTCGGTTTAGAGCGAGGGAATAGCTTGTGCTCACTCAGAGGAAGCCGTTCGTAAAAAAGGAGCTTTAGGACGGAATTCCTAATTCTCTCAATTTTCCGCCCTTTTAATTTTCTCCTTCCGCCCCTTGACCGGATGACTTGGTGTCCCTGATACATATATTTAGCTATATAACGAGCTCGGAAAGTCAAATGTTGAAATATGTATATTTATGATTTCTTTTGTTCGTAATCTTTATTTTTTAAAAATTATTCCAACAGGAAATTGCTTCCTAATACCCATTACTTCAACGTTTACTTCAATAACGCTCCAAACTACCCATTTTCACAAAAACTATTTCATTTCATTACCATTAGCACTAGATGGACATGGAACACGGGATCCTCCGAACCATCTTATTTTCCCCGCATCCAATCCTTGCAATACAAAATTCTCTTAAACGGTTTCACGTACCATATCTAAATCATATCATCCATAAAAAACTCAGGATCTTAGATATAGGAATACCTTAAATTTTAATTAACAGCCTACCCTAAACCACTTGTCTGTAACATCTTATTTCCATCTGTTCCCGATAATTCTCCAAGGCGGATGAAAAGAAGATGGCCTCGAGACCAGCTAACTTAAACAGACATTGAAATTTCACAGAAGAGTAGTTTCTTCGCAAGTTTGTATCAAACTTATAATCAAATCATAAGCGTTCACATTTAATTGTATTTTTTACTTTCACTTACCTGTATATTAAATATATATTAAGAGAAAGTATTGCGATCGTGAAAATTTTCGAATTCCATTTCTAGCAAAAAGGTCTGTGTGCATGTGTCCTATTAAACTAAAATTTCATATTTAAGACAACTATAAGCCCGAGGTGTTAGAGCAACTTTATCATCAAGAAAAACTAACTAGAAAAGCCACTTTATACCATGTATTATACATATTTTTACAATTTTCTTATGAACGACTCAAACGATTTTTATTAAATTTTCTAAATTAATGTAAAATTTTATGGACTTCAAATAGATGTATTAATAAGGTCAATATGGACTTACGGAGTTGAGCTTTGGGGCTCTACTAAACCATCGAATTCTTCCCGTATCCAATCCTTACAATCCAAAATCCTTCGTAAAATCCTCAACGCTCCTTACTTTGTCACAAATAAAATCATCCATAAAGACCTAAATGTTCCATATGTTGCTGATTTGGCCCGAACTAGATTTCAAGCCTTCTATGTCAAACTCCATTCCCACCCCAACCCACTAGTTTCAACCCTTGCTTCCTCTTCGATTCCTGATAATCCTCCGAGGCGTCTGAAAAGAAAATGGCCTCGAGACCTTCTTTTTTAAAATAGTTATGGATTGCTTCTATTGGGTTGCTCTTCTACAAGTCCGTCTCATGTGATTTTTCTTTTAGCATATTTACTTGTAATATAAATTACAGTTGTAAATTTCAATAAATAAATATTTTAAAAAAATTATACAGTTGAAAACACCATTAATATAAAAAATAAAATATTCCATGATCCTTTAATTTCTCTATACTTTTTTTTTTTAAATAGATTTATTGCTATTTACAACTGTATAATGATATACATCAACTAAATGAGATACAAGATACTAATGTCATGGATTCACATGTGGGGATACTACCCATTGGCAGCTCTCCAAAGACTATGTTAAACTAGAAGGTCTCGTGGCCATCTTTTTTTCAGACGCCTCGGAGGATTATCAGGGATTGTAGAGGAAGCAAGGATTGAAACAAGTTGATTAGAGTGGGAATGGAGTTTGTCATAGAAGGATTGATATCTGGTTTGGGCCAAATCAGCAACATATGGAACATTTAGGTCTTTATAGATGATTTTATTTGTCACAAAGTAAGGACCATTGAGGATTTTACGAAGGACTTTGGATTGTAAGGATTGAATATGGGAAGAATTTGAAGGTTTAGTAGAGCCCCAAAGCTCAACTCCGTAAGTCCATATCGGTCTGATGATAGTCATATAGATGAGCCTTTTGTACTTAAGTGGAACATTAGAGCGTTTGTCTAGTAAGTGTTGAAGTAGTCGAAAAGGTCGGGCAGTTTCTTGTCTTTTCAGTCTTGTATGAGCGTTCCAAGTAAGACATTTGTCCAGGTGCAGTCCTAGGTATCGGATCTGTTCAACCGGGACAAGAGGAGTGTTATTGAAGGATACTGTTGGGCAGGATGTCATAGGTTTAGGACGAAGGGTAAAGGTGATTTGGTGGGATTTATTGGAATTTATTTTAATTCTCCAGTTCTGACACCATACTTCAAGGTCTTTGATGTGTGTTTGAAGAGTTTGGGAGGCAATAGTTGGATCGTTGTTGACTGATAACACATGTATCATCAGCATAGGAAAGTGCTGGGATAGAATGGGATATCAGTTGTATAAACTGTGTAAAGAATGGGTCCTAGAATACTGCCTTGAAGAACACCTGCATACTGATTAAAAAGGGATGAACAGGAACGGTTATGATTAACTTTGAAGGACCTGTCTGTGAGATAGGATAATACTCTATACTTATATATAATTTATTTATTCAGAATATTCTGTATATTTATTTGTAATAGGAATATAGTAGATTAGTGGCATGTAAAAATATATTGTATATAGATTATCTTTTAATTTAAAAAAACTGTTGATATTAGTATCTCTGAAAATGGCTTATAGCCGAAACTAGGGAATGGAAAAATAAAAAGTCGTTGAATGAAAATGTGGAGAAAAATAAAACTAAATAATAAATATGAGAGGATATTAGGTTGAAAATGCCATAATATAATAAGGCGTTTATAATCCGAGCATTACCAATAGATTAGAACTGAGAGGGATGGTAATAAAGTAATAAAGTAGGCTTTATATAAAGAAGGTAGATAGAGGGAAGACAGCCTCCTTTATTAAAACCCTACACTCTACAAAGGACACTGCTAAATGAAACTGCAAACAGATCACTCGGTTCCAGATAAAGGAATCCCCTCCTACGTTCTTTCTTGGTTTTCTCTTTCAGCTTCATCAGGTAACACCAATCTCTTCCTACTATTCGACCCTCTCCTAAAATAGCTCCTATTCTCTTTTTTTTCTCTATAAATAAACATATTGCTAAAACTGAGCGAATTTCACTTTCCTCCGTTTTTTAAATCAATTAAAGAGCTTTTAAATAAAGTTAGAGGTGAAAAAAGGTAAACACCTTTGGGATCACTTGTAGCTGGGTGGTTAGCATAACAGCCTCCTATGCCAAAGGTCATGAGTTCAAACCCGCAGGTGGTCCTAGGATTATTTCATGGGAGTAAAAAATCCTTAGTTATGCCGTCCTTCGGAGGGGACGTTAAAAGGTGGTCCCGAGCCTGTGCGATGTCAGGTACCCCCTATCCTAATAAAACCTGGAGAGGCACAATTTAGGACTCCCACTGTAGCAACGTCCGATTAGCCATAGTAGCATAAAGTGACGTTAAATATTTAATAATCTACAAAATTATTGTCAGTTAGTTTAATCCGCTTTAGGTCACTCTCTATTACCTTTTACAACTTTATATATAAAATAATATTTTTTCCTAAAATCCTTAGCTTCCTAACGGTATATTATTATTTAAAAAACAAACAAACTAAAAACACAACAAAATAGTTTTTCTCTTTTTTCCTTTAATTGGTAAATCTAGCAGTTCGTGTTCGATGCTAATTAAATGATATATAATTTAAAATATACAAAATTAAAAGTATTGGGTTGTGACACATGAAATGTCCGTTTTCAAGGTAAAGGGTTTTTATTAAAAATCCGATATGAAAACAAGATGATTTTATTCGAAGTATTTACCTTCTTTTTCTACACATTTTTCCCAACGTGACACCAACTTTTTTATCCCCGAACTGAAAAACTCTGAGCTGTAAAATTGAAACCACGTGCGAAGAGCTCTTAAAACCACCTCCGAACGCTCCTTTACCAGATATGCCATTGCCGCTTTACTAAAAATGTCCAGCACCGTGACCCATTATATCCACCCAAGTAAAAGTGTCCACTTGAAGGTCCGCGATGACGACGCTGCTGTGGGTGTCTCTTCCGACGCTGGTGAGCGGTCTCTTCAGTAAACGATAGACATCTTTCGTTTTAGCGCCTGCAATGTTTCCTGTATTCCCCGGTGGTTGGTTTTTCCCTGGTGATACGCCAGCGTTATTTCTCGTTGCCTCTCTTCTTCCTTTAGCGTCTCCCCCTGCAGAGCACAGCGGACGAATATCGATCCACACCAATGCGTTCCTTCCTCCACAGGCGCTTAATCTTTTCCCATAGAACCGCATTGCCCACATAAATGTGATGGATCCTACCTGGCTCCGACGCGTCCTCCAGTATTCGGCAAATAATATCGTCCCGAACCCCCGGTATCGACCAGATCGTAGTGATTACGCACTTCCCGTAACGATCTCTTTCGACCTTCAAAGTTCTCGTGTCCTAGTTTTCCATATAATCTGTCACCGCTTGCCATTTACTATTTCTTCCAGTTGTGCTATCTCGACTGGTCGGTCTTCCGCTGAACTTTCATCTGTCCGGGATGCCGCCTCTTCGTTCTGGTGTTCTTCTCTCTCTGGTACCATTTATTGCAACCTCCTTATGCTTGTGGATTGTTCACCTTGGTCCTCCTCTACTGCATTGACCATTATAGCCCTAGAGAGCCAATCTGCGACGACATTCTCTTTCCCCGGTTTGTATAGGATCTCTATATTATATTGAGCTAGAAACTCTTTCCATCTTGTGATTCTTTCAGGTTTGCTACCCATTGAAGAGGTTTATGGTCCGTATGTATTCGAAATCTTCTTCCGTACACTAGTAGCCGAGTAGCTCCCGCTCCAAAGCGCTATATCGCGTTTCCATATCGGTTAGGCGCCTACTAGCATACGCAACAGGTCTATCTCCATCTTCCCCTTCCTGCGACAGCACCGCGCCCAATGCGTACTCGCTCGCGTCCGTTGTGATGGTGAATTATCTTGAGAAACCGGGAATGCCAGAACCGGTTCCTCCTGCAGACGTGACACGCACCTCCGAACATTAGATTATATTTGGGGCGTCAGAGTTATTCTTCTCCCTTTCTTGAGTAAATCGTTGAGGGGTACGAGGTATTCCGCCATTTCAGGAACAAAGCGCCGGTAGTAGTTTAAGCATCCAAGCAACCGCCGGATACCTTTTACGTCACGAGGGATAGCCATTCTTTGAAGCGCCTCCACTTTACTTCTATCAGGCTTCACTCCCTCTCTGGAGATGGTGTGTCCCAGAAAATTAAGTTCTTGCATACCAAGCTTTGACTTCTCTCCTGACAACTTCAATCTAAACTCACGCACCCGTTCGAAGACCCTACAAAGATGTTCTAGGTGTAACTTCTCGAACTTGCTGAATACAAGGAGGTCGTCCATGTACACCTGGCAAAATGACTCGTCTAATCCCCGCATAAACTCATTCATGAACCGTTGAAATGTGATCGGCGCATTTTTCAACCCAAAGGGCATTCTCGTAAATTCATAATACCCTCTTTCAAAAGTGAATGCAGTTTTGTGTTGGTCTTTGGGATGCATCCTAATCTGGTTGTACCCCGCCTTAAGGTCCAGTGTACTGAAAACCGTTGCCCCGCTAAGTCGATCCAAAATATCTTCGAACCTGGGGATCGGATAGTGCTCCTCTACAGTGTTTTCGTTGAGTTTTCTGTAATCAATGACAACCCTATATTTCTCATCACCCGGCACACTTTTTCTTTTTAACAGCCCACAGGGGACTATTAAATGGTACTATTTACAATTATTCCTTGCCTCCTCAACTCCTCTCTGATGTGTTCCCTTAACGCCTGTGGATACCTCCTCTCTTTCACATAGGTAACACTCTCTCGTTTCAATGGAATCTCATGCACCGTTAGTCCTGTAACCCCTAGAATTTCGCCATCACCAAAGAAAACATCGCCGTATTCCCTTCATAACATTTCTCTCCAATCCTCCATACGATTAATAGCACCAACCCTAGCTCCTTTCCCATCGATCAGCTTGCGACAGTTGTAACTCCTCTTACCAATCCGGATTTTCCACCTCCCACTCACGTTCCTAATACGCGATCCTAGTTTCTCCAGAAGGTCACAACCAATTATACCCTCGTAATCGCGAGGCATGGTCCCCACTATATGTGTAGTTAACCGGACTCCCTTATTGACCCACCTGTCTAGGCCCTAGGCCCATTCTCGCTTCTCCCACTACATCACAAGGGCCACCCAGAGTGATTAGTTTGCAAGCACATACCTGTATCTGATGCGCTTCCTCCCCGCCACACAGCTTCTCCGCAGCCTATCGACTCAGGATGGTGCTGGAGCTCCCCGTGTCCACGAGGCACCTCACTCCAGCGACTCGAATGATGGGCAGACCGCCGCATCCGCTCCTCACACTGTAGTTGACTAACGTGCGGTCGCCCCACTCCTGCCACTCTTCTCAGGCCGCGACTCGTTCTCGCCTTTCTGCCGCCATTCGCCGATGCCCGCTCCTGCGGTCGTAACTCCTCCTCTAGTCCCTTGCCTCTCCTCTTCACACTCCGTCTCGGAAGATCCTGATATCCTTGTAGACTCTGAGAGCGCTCTACTTCTCGGCCTTATCTTCTGGGCATTCACTTCCATGGGTTCTGCCTTTTGTGCATCCCGCCGCCTAAATATATACGGGCACTGCCGCGCAATATGTCCCTCTGCTCCACATTCAAAACATTTCGTGAGGGGGCACTGCGCAACGAGGTGTCCGATTTTTCCACACCCATGGCACCGCCGCTCTTCTCTTCTTCCGTTTGGTGTTGGTTTTCGAAGAACTAGCCTCCTTCCCTCGGTCGATGCTCGTCCTCTTCTCTCGTAGTCAGCTTCTCTTCTCCCCATAAGCCGTATGCACAACTCTGGGTTTCCGTGATGTTACCCTGCTCCATCCTAGATCTTTTGCCTCCATTCGTGATTCTTCCTCCCGGGCGCTAGTGTCAACCATTTCTTGAGCCCACTCGACAAACGTGCGATCCCTTGGCCAACCATCATTTCTTCCTGTCTCCCGGGCTAACTGAACCATCAAGATGGTTGACAAGAAGTTCATTCTTGCTTCCACACCAGCCAATTCTATCACCTCTCTCATCTTCTCTGTGATTTTACTAAAACGAGTTAGAAGTTCTGCTGCGTATTGCCCGTTACTCTAGCGTGGCCGCTTCACCTCTCTGAACATTAGGAATATATCCTCTTCCGTCGTCCACCTCCCTCCACCATAAGCCTTCTTTAACCTCTCCTTTATTACTGGCCATGGAGTTTCTTCGTCAGCCTGAATGACGTTGAGGACACTCCTTTTGACCCGGAACACTAAGTCCTTTTTAATTGATTCAGCGTCCCCAAGGTCGATCACACGCTCAGAAATCTTCACCTCTATTCTCTCCATCAGTCGATCCCCTCCTTTTAATAAATGGTCTAACTCACCGACTTCACCATTGAATCTCTCCATCATTATGTAACAAACTGTAATATTTCTCAATAAAAAAAAAATATTAAAAAATAATAATAAATATAAATAAAATAATTAGGCCATAAATATGGACGAATACAAAACTCGAGAGACGAATTCCAATTATCATGTACAACCTTACCAACGGCATATTATACATCTATATTACTGTTCTTATGTTCAAAAGCAAAAAATTTCATCAAAAAAATATTTTTTCAGTTTTTTTCCTTCAGTTGTTTACCAAATTCGTTCAATTTATATATTTACCTATTTTTCATCAATTTTAACAAGATAATATGGTTATTTTTATAGAATCTACAAAATGAAGGTACTTTAGAAGAAGAAAATTTAAAATATTGGCATTTAAGCCCTGTCAAACTATTTCAATAAGAATAAAACCTACATGATGATATATACCATATCATCGAAATAGTTCGAGCCGTTTTTGAGAAACATCTCGGGCATATAGTTGCTCAAATATGAAATTTCAGTTCTGTACAACTTTTTGTTCTTGAGCTAGACTCATCAGAAACACACGGACACAGAGACACACATACAGACCTTTTTGTGGGACTTAGTTATTTATTTATTATACAAATCATTAACAATATTATATACTGCTATTTATTTAGACTCAGGAGACTCTAAAACGTGTATTTCCGTTGAAAACTGGAAATCGAAAATCTTCTCGATCGCAATACCTTACCCTTACTATGTATTTCATATGTAGGTAAGTGAGAGTAATAAAACATATTAAAACCTAATATAACAATTGACTCATTTACTGTATCAAATTTTTTAATGGAATGAAACTTGATTGTTGGCGAAAAAACAACTTAAGTATAATAATTGCCAAACTCCCTCTTCTTTCATAATTGCTTCCAATAACGGATCTCCGATGGGAAGGCAAAACAACATTTATCCAAGGTCTATTGAAGTTAATGGTTCTGAGGCTATTGACTTAAAACATCAGTCCATTTCTGGCCAATCGATAGGTTTGCGATATCGAAATATTTCGATTTAAATCGATTTCAGCTTCATTTCGAGACATGGCCTACAGCCATCATTTCCTATTGAAATATTCAAAGGTTAGCGAAGGGTGGGTGGGGGGGGGCTAATTTGTTTTGCTAAGACTCTCTGGAAAAGGAGACGCGCAATATTTTACGAAAATTGGTTCCAAGGGAATTCCTAATGTGACGAAGAAGTATCTTTACGAGGAATTTCATAGCATTCAGCGGATGATCAACTGAGCGTTACGCAACATACTTATTTAAATAATACCCAGGCCTCGTGAAAGTAAACAATGGAGGACGGCTGCGCGCGTAGACAGCAGAGTTAATACTAAGTTTAAACTTTCTCAAGTGCTTCATTCGAAGTCCCATCACAACTGAAAAAATCTGGTGCAGGCAACACACGACTTTCACTTACTTCTGTTAATAATATCAATTTAAGAATTTGAAAATAAATTATAAATAATTATTTACATTTGATTTTTATAGAAATATGTTTTTGAATTAATAAGTAGTAATATTATCTATGAAATTCAGTAAGTTGGAGCGTCCGGCGATGACAGCGCCATCCCGTGGCTAAGCGTTGAATCAATTGCATTAAAAAAAAAATATTTTTTCAGTTTTCTTCTTTAGTTGGATATTGAATTCGTTCAACTTATATATTTGCCTGTTTTTTATCAATGGTAAGAAAATGATATGGTAATTTTTACAGAATATACAAAATTAAAGCTACTTTAGATGACGAAAATTTCAATTATCTGCACTTAAGCCCCATTAGACTATTTCAATCAGAATGAAACCTACATGATAGTAAAGCCCATTAAATTTTCCATCGATATATAAAGTTTAATCAAAAACGTTGGAGCCGATTTTGAGGAAATCGTAAAAAGGTGCAAAATGCATGGTGTAAACTAGCACTTCCGGTCAGCCGAATTAATTAAAAAAGTTGCAGTAACATTGCGGGCGTATAGGTGTCTTAAATATAAAATTTCAGTTTCACAGGACTTTTTGTTTTCTCCCGGGAGTTACCACACACACATAAAGACCTGTTAGTGGGGCTTGGTCATTTGGAATCAGGAAACCCTAAAACGTGTATTTCCGTTGAAAACTGGAAATCGAAAATTTTCACGATCAAAATGCTTTCCCTTACTATATATTTCATATATATATATATATATATATATATATATATATATATATATATATATATATATATATATATATATATATATAGTTAAGTGAAAGTATATATATATATATATATATATAGTTAAGTGAAAGTAAAAATACGATGTGATGATTTACATATGACTGTATATCTTGAATCACATTTACTACATGAATTTGTATGATACAGTGCTATGTATCGAGAATATTGGGAGGTGAAGAAATATTTTTGATTTGTACAAAATAGAGTAGTTTCCGGGCGACAAGCAGGAAGGCTTCTTAGAAGGGCTATACAAAAAATAGACCCCTCCACCCGTACAGCGGGGATAGCGGAGTACCTGGGGAGTCTGAGCCCGGACGGGAAGATAAGAGGAAGTCCAGCACGGAAGTCGGAAGTTGGGGGTCAAGCAGTCATGTTTAAAGGTATATGTAATATTATGTGGTAAATAGAACCTCAGTATTCTCGAGAGTAACAATGCCTCAAATGTACGATGTTTTTATGTATCATAATAAGTGCTATTTGATAAGTAAATTACTTTATTACCCTATATGCCACGAAACATAGTATTTTATGGCATCCAGCTTGTGGGGACGAATTTATCAATTCTTTATTGGTATCGAAAATTTATAAGTTATTAAAAGTCAATGTTATAAGTGGTATTAGGGTAATATTGTCATATGTATTATATATGAATCTGATATTAATACTTCATTAATTTATAATTAATTGTTAGCATCTTGTGCGCCTCCCTACTGTTTTAAGGTCTTGAAAGTGGTTAGTTTTTTAAAGTGGTTTTATGAAAGTTGTTAGATGTTTGTTATTTATGTCTTTTGTTCGTGTAAGCGTTTAAACCACCCTTAAAGGTTTTTGAAGATTAGCCAGGGTTTTGTTTTTTTATTATTTCGCACACGATTTTTTACTATGGCTTCCAGAGTAGATGAGCTACCAAAGCCAAAATGTTCAGAAGTATCTGATCTGGGGTTGACCGGAGAGTCAGTGATCCCGTGCTCGAATACAACTAAACCACAGACCAAATTAAGAGGGAAGAAGCTAAACTTCAAAGAAGAAGAAGATGTTGAAGAAGATATTTTTTTTAAACGTTTCGAAATTTCAATAATGAATATTCTTGAAAGATTCGATAATTGGGTAAATAATGGATTTGATCATCTGGAGGAGAATATTGGTAGCATTGAAAATAAGAAAGATCCTTTTGAAGATAAAATAGAAGTGAACACCGATGAAAGACTCCCAGAAGAGATTAAAAAGAAAAATAATTTCATAAATGAGGAACTGCAACCTGAAGAGACCCCCACTCAAACCTCAAATAAACATGCCGATTCCGGAGAAACACCCTTCACTGAGGATGAAGCAAAATCTGACTATCAAGAAATAAATATCCTGGAGAATGAAAAGAAAGAAAATAAAAACGAAGAAGGTACAAACCCAAAAATGGAAGATAAACTCCATTCTCTAATGACTCCCACTACTCAGAATGAAAATAAAATGTATAGTGAAAAAACGGTTGAAACAGAACCAAATGCAAAACTCGATCGTACCACTAATGAGAAATTTAAAATAATAATGATTCCTCAAGAAAATCCTGAAAAGTTCAAAGAAGAAAGTGTCCCTTATCAGAAAACCTTCCAGACTCAATTTTTAACTCTGAAATCCCTTATTCTATTCCGAAGTCAAGAATATAGATCTAAACTAGTCAGTTTCAAATTAAATACATTTTCGATTCCACTTGCGCCTAGCAACACTGTACTTGATTTTTATAGAAAGGTGCCCGTTAAAGGAATAACAATTGTTATTTTTATATATGTAGATTATAAAGGCTACATGGTCTTGGACCATGTTAGAAAAGGCCTCATAACATATTATTTTGTTATACGGCAGTCTTTATCCGTTTCCAGAGGATAAAAAGGGGTAATTAGCGTCCCCTCCGTATGACGAGCTTATAGTGTTTAGCTTGGGCCATGTTCAGGTTAAACCTTACTGGAAAAATTGTAAATAGATTGTACATACAATGTAAATATTAGGATTAAGTTATTTGTATGTAAAGATTAACTTGATTTGATATTTTATATGTAAAAGGAATGGGTCTCAGGTATAATTACCGTGTTTAATTATTTAATTGAATTATCCTTTAATTAGAGTAGATATCAGTCCTCCTTATCATTCTAGGATGATACACGTATTTTTAACTTCCAATAGGTTTTGTAAAAGGGAAGAACCCTGAATGTGGAGTAGCGTAGGTCTCCTAATATCCCGAAGGCGGGAATGATATTTGTTGTTTCTGGACGGTAATGTCTTTTATGTAATTTTTGTGGTTAAAAGGTCATCAGAAAGTTGAGCTATTTTTATTATTATTTTCTAGTTAAAATCTGAGATTCATTCCACTTCTTAAGACTGCCCTGATTGTGACGATAAAATCTCTCCTATATTCATACCATTTATTTAACACTGTTATAGCTTTATATTATAAGTATAATTTAAAAAATGATGAGAATACTGAGGATGTGTTATTAGTGTAATATCACTATTTGAAAGAAAAGAGGTTTAACAGGTACCTTAGAGACCTAATAGTAGATTCATTTTGGTTTTAATAATTTGCCACATGATAAGAAAATATCAAATGAATATTATATGTTGTATTTGTTACTATTATAGTATGTATTATGCATTACGTTAGTCAACTGATTATCTGAAAGGTAAAAAGGAAATTAATTTCAGAAGCACTGCATTTCATGTAAAATATAATAATTTTAGCGTTTTGAAATTTTTGTGAGTAAATAAGATCATTTATATTTAACTGTAACTATGATACTGCCAATATAAACTCAGGGAAAGGTATTGAATAAAAATAGTAAAGAATTACTTTTATATGTAAACCTGTATTAAAAAGTCCTATCAATATATTTTATTGTTTGTTTCTATTTCTATTTTAGTTAATTCTAACATAAAATGTTGTACAGTATTATAACTAGTTTGAAGTATTTCTAGTAAGTTATTGTTTTTGATAATTTAAGAAAAATCAAAAACCATACGGTTTTTTATTTTTCTTTCCTCGCAGGTTAGGTGAATGCTATGTATCGAGAATATTGGGAGGTGAAGAAATATTTTTGATTTGTACAAAATAGAGTAGTTTCCGGGCGACAAGCAGGAAGGCTTCTTAGAAGGGCTATACAAAAAATAGACCCCTCCACTCGTACAGCAGGGATAGCGGAGTACCTGGGGAGTCTGAGCTCGGACGGGAAGATAAGAGGAAGTCCAGCACGGAAGTCGGAAGTTGGGGGTCAAGCAGTCATGTTTAAAGGTATATGTAATATTATGTGGTAAATAGAACCTCAGTATTCTCGAGAGTAACAATGCCTCAAATGTACGATGTTTTTATGTATCATAATAAGTGCTATTTGATAAGTAAATTACTTTATTACCCTATATGCCACGAAACATAGTAACAGTAAGTAGAAGTCACTATCCCACTAAGCCGAGCCTGTGAGTGGGAAAGGATTTTACCTGCGGCAATTCAATAAAAGTACAATAACAAACAGTAACACAGTACACAGTATGATATAATACAATACTTAAATAATATAACACAATTTTTTTATTAATAAGTTTTATTATATATATATATATATATATATATTGTTTGATCAGTTCTCGACTGTTGATAATTTAAGTTTCTGTTGTTCTCAGGTTTCAGTCAATGAATAAACAATTTTATCTATGCAACGTTTCGAGAATTTATTGTTCTCATAATCATGCCTTAACAATGGAAAAAAAAAACAAAAAAAAAACGAATAACTATTTTGAATTACTATGTAAGTAATTTTATATTAATATCTTTAATGTAAAGCCTAATTAAAATATCTATGTACCTACTGTAAATAAAAACGAAGAAGCTCATATACAAAGCTTTGGTAGAGAGCATAATGTTGTATGGTTCGAAGACATGGCCCCTCAGCATAGCTAAGGGTAAAAAATTTCTTTCTGTTGAAATGGATTTTTGGAGGAGAGTGGCAAGGATATCGAGAATCGAAAGGGTGAAAAATGTCACTATAAGAGAAGCACTTGAAATAAAGCACAACATTCTTGAGGTGGTGGAAGAAAGGAGGCTTAGGTGGTACGGCCATGTGAAACGAATGGGAGACAAACGCTTACTTAAAATAATATGGATTGGGAGGCAAATGGTAGAAGAAGGAGAGGAAGACCCCTAGTTAGATGGAAGGATAGAGTGGTGGAGAGTATGGCTGGTAGGGGGCTATCGGAGGAGGACGTGATGGACCGGCAGACATGGAAAGACTTGCTGGAGCAAGAGTTTGGTTGAGGAAACCTTCAAATTGAAGAAATTCCTGATGAAAAAAAAAATGTACCTACTGTATGATTATTCATTGTTCAATGTATTCATTTCTATATATCTAACAATAACATCATATATTAATTATTGTATAATAATACTAATGTTCTGTTTTTCCATTGTTAAGGCATGATTATGAGAACAATAAATTCTAAATATATAAATAAATATATATTTATATTAAAAAAGATTAATATCCAGGATGCAAATATTTTATATATTTCCCGTTTTCTGAAGGTAAAGTTAAAAACTTATAAAAGTAAATAGAACTTTTGTACGACTTCTACCCCTTTTATTTAATAACCAACAAGAGGGGAAAACAGCAAAAATACTATCTATGTTTATTTTCCTGGATAAAAATAATTGTAATACAGATATATTATATATTGTTAGAAAGGTATAGTATTTGGTTCTAAAAAAATAATGCTCTATAAGCATAAACATAATAGATTTTTGTACAAAGTCGTTTGTACAGTTTAATTTAAAATTAAGATTTTCATCAAAAATCTATTTCTACAATATTATTTAGAGAATGGAAAATACAAACGATCAAAGTATTTTATGTGTCTATCGTTTGTCCTAAAGACTTTCTTCGAAAAAAAAATCACAGCAAAAATTACATTTTAGTAAAAGAAGGTAATATAATTTGATATATAAAATGTGATCGATTAGTATCCTATTAATATAAAGTCTAACATTTAAAATTATTTTATGAAAAATCTAAAATGTGCGTCCAAACATCACATTTCTTGCGTATTTTTAATTAGGAAAAATTAAAATTTTTGCTCAGAAGATATTAAAAAAATGTTGTGATAATTTATTCATTAAAGGTAATTATTTAAATTAACTTTTTAAAAGAGTGAACTGCCATAAAAGAGGATGGAGGAAGCTCTTCTTAAAAGAATATCGTTTTATTTTACCTTCTTTTGAATGGCCTTTAATTTCAAAAATAATGTTTCATGTAAAATAAATTTTAAAAAAAATTCAAAGCCCCCTAGGCTTTAGCAGAAAAGGAAAAGAAGAAAAGTGAAAAATATAATTTAATTTTAAAGAAAATCAAGGGAAAATCTAGCAGTAGAAAGTCAACTGTAGACGAATCAATATTTAAAAAAAGAGATATTTGAACTTCTTTATTTCTTTATCTGTGTCGGCACCACAGGGTTAAGAACGAATTAACAAAGCTCTTCATGGAAAAAGATTTCACCTGTTTTGACGAGGTCTACTGAATTGATACGGACGGATCAGTTAGGTAAGCAGACCTCGTTGCATTCCCGAAGAACGGAACTTCTGCAATGATCCTGGACCTTACCGTTCGATATGAGACTAATGACCTCGATCAAGCAGGGGGAGTGGAAAGGGAGAAGAGAGCCATCTACGAGAAATGCATCCCTTTCCTTAAGGAAAAGTTCCGCGAGACATTTGGCGAGAGACAGTTTTCCGTTAGAGGTCTATGGTTTGGGTCTCGCGGAGCGATCTCTGGAAGCACAAGATTTTTGGAATACCTGGGTGTCGATATAGAAGATGTTAGCAGAAAATGTGATTTTGGACTCCCTGGGAATTATCCACCGTCACCTGTATGGCAGTTAAATTGTGAATGTGATTATATTTTGATTATGTAATGTGTGCACCAAAGGTCTAAATTTACAATATAGTGGTAGAGAATAAAAGAGGGGAAAAAAATTGAATGTCATGAAATGTCCGATTTAATAGTTTCTGAAATACATAAAGGATTTTGCAGGTCTTTGTTGTTTTCTTCCGAATGTATACATATTTAAAGTAAACAGTTACTAATCCTCTACCTTTGTATTATAAAAATTAGCTTCCCAATCAATTACCCACTTATTAGTATACCTCCAAATATGAACATGGAAACACCGCGATTTTCGAGTAATATTTTTTTACGAGTTTAAACTCGGCTATTCAGCAGCTGAGGCCGCTAGAAATATTTGCAAGGCGTTTGGGGAAGGGAGTGTTAATGAACGGACCATTCGCCGTTGGTTTGCTAAGTTTTCAGCTGGGGATACAGACTTGGAAAACTTGCACCGAGGATGTCCTCAAAGATACAGTAGAAGGAAACCCCTATTAAACAGTTAAAGGACTCTCAGCACAACTAAATGCAAGTGCATCTCTCGTTTCCAGACATTTAAAGTGTATTGGGAAAGTAAAAAAGCTCGATGCATGGGTACCTCATGATCTCACTGAGCGGCAGCAAGACCCCATGTTCCAAACATACCGTGCAAAAATTGAAAGAACTGGGCTACGAAGTTCTTCCGCATCCACCATATTCTCCCGACTTGTCTCCAACAGATTACCACCTGTTCAGGAATTTAGACAACTTCGTCAAAGGAAAACTTTTTGAAAATGACGATCAAGTGAAAAGTGCGTTTTCAGATTTTGTTTCACTTCAAGCTCAGAGTTTTTCAGTTCGGCGATAAAAAAGTTGGTGTCACGTTGGGAAAAATGAGTAAAAAAAGAAGGTAAATACTTCCAATAAAATTATCTTGTTTTCATATCGTATTTTTAATAAAAATCCTTTACCTTGAAAACGGATATTTAATGTGACACAACCCAATATATTATTTTTCTCTTCATAATAGGATAATCTCAAAGATATAAAAAGGTTTAATATTACAGTTATATATTTATTGGTAATAATATAAAAGTTCGAAGTATCTTGACGGAATTTTGCTTTGAATATGTGGAATGTAATATTGCAAAGTGAGTATAGGATAGGAAGGAACATTATATAACACCTTGGAGCTATCTTCTCATCTCTTCCTCCATCTAAATTTTAGGAAGCGAGCACTTTGTTTACCTTAGCTACCTAGCTCCTCTGCAAAACATTTTCAATCACCTTACCAGAGATAATGTAAGATTTTCTTTAGATACCTATCTCTCTCCTCCTTAATACAATTTTGAAAATTCTATAGTGGCAGCTTATGGATACAATACATCATTCTTTTATCTAGTAATTTATATTTCCGAAATCCTTAGCAGTATCGTAGAAGAGCTTTAATATACTTTGAAATATTCAAATTTTGTGATGCAACAAATATATTGTGCTTTGCCAACTATAAAAATAGAAATATATAGGAATGAGCTAAACAGTGTAACTTATTTCGGGTTTTTATTTTAAACAATGAACTTTCGCAATCGTCAAAATTAAAAAAGAAATACTATACATCTATCTATACTATTAACTTAATAGTTAAGATTAACATCGAAAAGCTGAAGGATCTGGAGGTTAGAAAACGCTTTGCTGACAGTATGAATGAAAGGATTATAGATCTGTATCAGGCTGATAGCATAGATCAGCAGTGGCGAAAATGTAGGGAAACCATGGAGAAACTGGCGGTTGGTGTGCTTGGATACAAAAGGCCAAATAAGAAAGTCCTCTGGTTTGACGACCAACCAGAAGAACCTTGCATATAAAACAATGTTACAGCGAAGGCATACCAGAAGCTCAGTGGAGGAATATAGATCCAGAAGAAGGGCTGAGAAACGTACCCACCAAAGAAAAAAAAGGGCATGGCAAATACAACGACTACAGGAAATGGAAAATCTTCGGGTTAATAATGAGGTGAGGAAATTCTTCTAAAAAATAAACAGTAGCCGACAGACATTCAAACCGAGAATAAATACCTGCAGAGATAAAGAAGGGAATATGATTACAAATCGCATGGATGTCCTGAAAGAATGGCGAAATGACTTCGATGCCCTCCTTAATGACGTGATGGAGGAAGAGGGAGAGGAAATAGAGATGCCCCTGGGGGAGCTGGAGCCGCCGGATATGGAGGACGTCCGTGAAGCAGTCGAGGAGTTGAAAAATAATATAGCACTAGTACCAGATGGACTCTCTCCGGAATTCTTCAAGTATGGAGGTGAAGAATTAGTGAAATTCCTCTATAATATAATAATGGTTGTCTGGAAAATGGAGGAAATTCCTAAGGAATGGTACAAAGTAGTTGTATGCCCGATTTACAACAAGGGAGATGTGCTTGATTGCCAAAATATTCGCGGTATATCCCTCTTACCATGCGCTTATAAGGTGTGTGATACTTTTTAAAAAACTCCTTCCTTTTGCTGAGCAGAATATAGGAAAATACCAGGCAGGCTTTATGAGAGAAAAGTCTACCATGGATCAGATATTCTCCATCAGAAACATTCTAGAGAGAGGCAGGGAGTACAATATCCACACGTATCACCTCCTCATTAACTTTCGAATGGCCTACAACAGTATAAAGAAAAACGACCTGTACCAGAAGCTTATAGAAATGGGAATACCAGTGAAGCTGATACGTCTAATAAGAGCTACAATGAAGAAGGTGCAATGCACAGTACGTATCCAAGGTGATCTGGCTGACAGCTTTCAGACCCACAAAGGTTTGAGACAGGGTGATTGCCTCGCTTGCCTTCTCTTCAATTTGGCCCTCGAAAGCGCAGTATGGAAATCTGAAATACAAGTTGGGGGTAACATATTTAATAGATCTACGATTTTGGCTTTTGCTGATGACATATATTTAGTTGGAAGAACCCATCAGATTTAGAAAGCGCTTTTAACAATCTCCGGATAGCACCAGCCACTGAGCTAGAGTGGGCTTAAAAGTTAACGAGTCGAAAACCAAATACATGCATGCAGGCCCACAGCTGGATGTGCAAGAACCGTCGCATTTCATATCTCGAGGCTATTCATTTGAAAGGGTGAATGAGTTTGTGTATCTCGGCTCACTATCCAACGCCGATAATGATATTAAAGCTGAGATTCATCGCAGAATTATGTCTGAAAATAAATGTTATTTTGGACTTATAAAGAATTTTAAAAGCAGGGCCATTTCTCAACAGACTAAGGTGCAACTCTACAAGACGCTCGTAAGACCGGTTCTCACTTATGCCTTCGAATGCTGGACATTGCCGGGATCGCAGGATGTCCTGATCCTGAGGTTCGAGAGAAAAATATTAAGGAGAATTTATGGTCCAATACGCACCGATGGAGTCTGGAGGATAAGGACGAATGCTGAATTAACAAGGCTATACAAGTATTCAGACGTCGTAAGAATCATCAAATTAGGCCAGCTTCGTTTGGCGGGGCATTTAAGTAGAATAGCCCAAGACCAGATTCCTAGGATGGTCCTAGATGAAAAGATCTACGGGACAAGGAGAGTGGGAAGGCCTCGGCTCCGATGGATTGGTGGAGTGGCAGCGGATGCCAGGTCCATCTTGAAGATTCGCAATTGGAGAGCAGTTGCAATGAATAGAGAAGACTGGCGGACTAAACCGCAGGAGGCCCTGACTCTTCAAGAGTTGTAGCACCATGGATGATGATGATGATGATATCTATACTATAGATACTAGGTATCTATGCATGAATACGAGAACAATAAATCTCAAAACGTTGCACATATATAAAATTGTATATTTATTGACTGAAACATAAGAACAATAAAAAAATAATCAAACAATACTATTATATATCTATATATATATATGTGTGTGTATATATATATATATATAATCTAATTCATCGACCTTTTTATATTATAATTTTATTTTAATTTATTCAGGTTTTAGGTCCTTAACTATTACTCCTTCTTAATTTTCTTTATATGACGGAGGTTCGAAACGTCAAATAAAGAAAATTAAGAAGGATCAATAGTTAAGGACCTAAAACCCGAATAATATTAAATAAAATTATACATATATATTATATACAATATACATAATACTATTGCTACGATTTATATGTATAATGGTTATTCAACTATTTATGATAGTCATAAAGGTTATAGAAATAAATAAAATTAAAAAATAAAAGTATGAGACTATTGCTATAAACAGGCTAGTTATGGGTGAAATCAAATAATATTAGTTCAAATGTTTTTTTCATGAAATTCTTAAAGAACCCAAAAAATAGATTGACTTAAACATTTCTTTTCTGAATTTCGAACAGTCTTAAAGTTTATTTTAGTCAATATTTAAATATTAACTGGATATGTACCGTTATAATTTAAGCTCGGTCATATATGCTAGTACGTATTTAACTGTAAAAAGTATAAGTCACTACCATATCGTAATGTCTATAACTAATTTTTTGGCTTTGTATGTATTTTGTAGTCTGTATAAATCTATATATTAGTACATGTTAATATATTCAAGGCCTAATATCTGTAGTCTTTTACGCCTTCAAAAGTTTATGATACCCCTCACTTTTCCCCTAAATATAAATTATTACTATTATAATGCAGGTTTGAAGCAGTTATTATTACCATTTTAACATTTCTTTTTTCAGAAGTTTGCTGAAATTAAAATTGAAATTTCAAAAGATTAAATGAATCCATAAGAAATATCAGACACAGTTTTCTAAATGTGAGGGACGCATTTAAAAAATTCCAGAAAACGGTAGAGCTGATGCATATTAAAATACCCCATTAGTGTTGTAAAACTTGCTCAAACCACTCAAAAGCTGATTTAAAATTTAAAATACTTCCCTAATTGATACAGTTCTATAAGATACTTCTGGTTTAGTTACTTTAAATACAGTATCTGTTAGTCTAGGGGTTAGGTAAAAACCAGAATCACAGTTAAATCTGAAATTAATAGAACTCTAACTGAATAATAATAACGCCAGAGATAATTTAAAATTACTTACAAATATAAATAAATAGAGGAACTGAGTCCCGGCAAATTTTACTTTCATTTACCTGTATATAATATATATTGTAACGAAAAGTATTCCGACAGGGAAAATTTTAGAATTTAAGTTTTACCAAAAATACACTATTAAGCATCCCCTGATTCCAAATAAACCAGTCTCGAAAAAAGTGTGTGTGTGTGGTAATTCTAGCTCGAAAACATTAAGGTTTATAAAACTGAATTTTTTTTTTGGTAGAATCGTATGTGCCTGAGATATTAAAGCATTTTTTAAAAATTGAAATCGGCCAGCCAGTAGAGCCAATTTATAACCCTGCATTTTGCACCATTACGATTTTCTCAAAACGGTTTTAACGATTTTGATTAAGCTCGTAGTATCGAATTAAATTTTAATGGACTTTAATATCGTGTAGATTTTATTGTGATTAAAATCGTGACAAAGCTCAAATGGTGATTTTTTTTTTTCTTAAGTACCATTAATTTTGTATATTGTAAAAATCTGGTGCCGGCAACACACGACTTTCACTTGCCTCCATTTTTGAAATCGATTAAAGAATTTTCAAGTAGAGTAAGAGATAAAAATGAGTAAAGCCATTAAAGAATACATTAAGTGGAATTTCTATAGAAACATGTGTTTTATTTAAAAATCTATTATATTATTATCTAAAATAATCAGTTAGTTTTATCGGCTTTTCATCACTCTCTATTAACTTATAAAAGCTTGTGTATAAGATAATATTTTTTCTAAAATCTTTATCTTTCAAACTGTATATCTTAAAAAAATATTGTTTCAGTTTTCCCTTATAGTTGGTTTTCAAATTTGTTTAACTTGCATATTTGGCTGTTATTTATCAATGCTAACTAGATAATATTGTTATTTTTATAAAATATATAAAATTGAAGGTACTTTAGAAGAAGAAAAATTTAAAATATCGGTATTTAAGCTCTATCAGACTATTTTTATCAGAATAAAACCTACATGATATTAAAGCCCATTAAATTTTACATCGATATAGCGAGATTAATCAAAATCGTCGGAACCATTTTCGAGAAAATCGAAAAAAGGTGCAAAATGCATGGTATAAAGTGGCTCTTTTGATAAGCTCATTTTAATGAAAAAGGTTTTGTAACGTCTCGGGCGCATAGTTGTCTTAAATACGAAATTTCAGTTTCATAGGACTTTTCGTTTCCGCCCGGGAGTTACCACACACGGACACACACACAGACCTTTTTGCGAGGCTTGGTTATTTGGACTCAGGGGACCCTAAAATGTGTATTTCCGTTGAAAACTAGAATTCGACAGTTTTCACGATCGCAATCTTTCCCTTACTATTTATAGTAAGTGAAAGTAAAAACGTTACTATATAATTTTATTACTAATGATAAAAAAATGGCTAAGTTGAATGGATTCGATAATCAAGTAAGCTCGAAAATAGGAAACAAAATTTTATTTTATGTTTTTTTATGCAATTTTTTGAAATATTTTCTCGAATGCGGTTTGTAACACCTTTGATTTAACTTACATCAATGATGAATTTTTTTTTTTTTTTTTTTAACTTAATATTTTTTTTTTGCACCTGTAATGTTACAATCAGCAAATGAGTTATATGTGATAAACATAGCATGGGTTGGCATGAGGGAGATAGTACCCAGTGGTGCATCCTCCTGACATTCAAAAACAAACTATTTTTTCAGGCTAGGAGGTCCCTCATCCAACTCCTTTTCAACCTACGCCGAGTTATGTGTGGTATGTCAGTTGTAGCCATGTTTTGTACAAGTTTGTTTCTATGTCTTTTTAGTTTGTCGTGAAATCGTTTGTAAGTCAGTCGAATGTGGTTTATTGTAGTTGGAATACGTATGTCAGTGTGTAGGGTATCGTTTGATACATATGGTGGTGAGTTCATTGCTGGTCTTAAAAATTGCGATTGAAAGGTTTGTATTTTTCTTATGTGTATCTTTTTAGCGGGTCCGTATATTTGGCAAGTGTAAGTCCATATTGGTTTTAATAAATAAGTGCAAACATTTAGTTTCTGTCTGGTGGATAATTTAGAACGTCTATGTAATATTGAATATAATAATCTAAGTCGAAAGTTTAGCGTTTTACGTTTTGTCTTGACGTGTGGGCCCCATGTCAATCTTTTGTCAAATATTAGTCCTAAGTACGTTACTGTATCTGTTTGCGGCAAAGGGTGTTTGTCTATGTAAACTGAAGGGCAGATTCCGCGTCTAAGTGTAAATGTAATATGTAGTGACTTTTCATTGATGAAATGTTGAATGATCTTTGATTTTATGTTGTTTTTGTAATTGTTGTAACATATGTTTCTAACGAAACCAAACACTATTTAATGAATTTTTAACTAACTTTTATTTTTCTAATTACAAATATAAATCCTTTTATAGCTTGTAAGCATTCAAGCAGAATAGGAGAATATATAAAATTAAAGAATTTAGTAACTGACTGAAGGAGGAAACAGCAAACATTGTCTCCGTGGTTCAATGTTTTTTACTTTCACTTACTTATATGTGAAATATATAGTAAGGGAAAGTATTGCTATCGTGAAAATTTTAGAATTCCAGTCTTCAACGGAAATTCACGCTTTAGGGTCCCCTGAGCCCAAATAACCAAGTTTAGCAAAAAGGTGTGTGTGTGTGTGTCCGGGTATTTGTGGTAAGTCCAGCACGAAAACGAAAACGTGTACAAAAATGAAATTTCATATTTAAGACAACTATACGCCTGAGATGTTACAGCAGCTTTTTCACTAAAGTTAGCTGGTCGGAAGTGCTACTTTATGCTATGTATTTAACACCTCTTTGCTGTTTACTCAAAACAATTTATTAGTTTCATTCTGATTGAAATAGTCTGACGAGGCTTGTATGGCTTATTTTTTCTATAATGTAGCTTTAATTGTACATCCTAAAAAAAACTAAACTATATCATCTTATCAGTATTGACAAATAACGGCTTAAGATACAAGTTGAACTTATTTGATTAATAACTAACTTTTTAATGTAATTTTTGTTTTTTATATGTTAAAAACAGTAACTTAGACGCATAATATACCGTTGTAAAGAGAAAGATTTTAGAAAAATCATTATCTTGTACACAAAATTGTAAAAGGTTATGTTAAGTGACGAATAGAGCATAAAGTTATTATTATGTATGTAGATGTTTAATTTATCTTTGGAAAGGTAATATTTTAATATTATAAATATTTCTTACCGTACAAAGAAGAATAAGAAAATTGACGAATAGGACATAAACCTAAGTGGTTGTTGTAGGTAATAATTTTTATTGTTGAAATATCTCATGTGAAATAAATGTTTCCATCCAAATCCAGTGTAATAGCTGATACCTATTTTCCATTTTTACTTAATGTGAACGTTTTGTATTGTACGAATATTTTTTCTAGATTTATTATTAATGAATAAAGTTTCTGTCATCAGTAGGCAATCTTTGAAGTTGATTATATTTCCAGTGTCAGCATTTTCGTTCCTTAGTGGGTAAGGAAAAATAAGGAAGACTGGATTGGCATAGCTTGATGCCTGAAAATTGGCTATAATTGGTAAGCCAAAATACTAATGCAATCGCTTAAAACTTTGAAATATAAAACCAGGCTTCTGTAATTTAAAATTGATTCAAGGGAACATAAATTAGCGCAAACGAAAATGAGAGAGGGAATTTTGTCGAATAAATCAACAATTTAAGTTTATAAAGTCGACTGATTATTTCCAAATTATAAGTTGGCTGATTGCTTTAGATTACTTGCCGTACTTGGAGTATTATTCTAAACCTCTAAGCTCGGAGAAAGTATTAGGACCTTGATCAAGTTCTCAATATATTTTTTTTCTTGTGAAAAACAATGATCTCTTTTAAGTAACTGATAACAAACATGTCATTAAAAGTATTATTAGAAATCATCCACTGATTTCTTTTATCTTTCTGGGTGCTTATAAATTCCATGTTGGAAAAACTAATTGCTTTCTAAACTTTATTATTTTTTTGGCATCTTTATAAGAATGGAACATAGTAGACAGGCGAACGTAGTTGGGTCCTGTTAATTACGTTTAAGGTATGGCAAACAAGCCCTAGCTTCTTCCTATCCGTTATGGATGTTGGCGATCATCAAGGCAGTGCGTACTTGTTATACCATGTTCGCAAGTCCTTTAAACACAATATCCTTCGCTTGCCAGGCCTCCTCCTGCCCTCCACCTTGCCCTGCAAAATCAACTGCAACAAGTTATACCGCTGGCTGTTTCTCATTATATGTCCCAAATATTTCAGCTTACGAAATTGTATTAAAAACAACAGCTCCTTTTCCTTACCTATTATTTCTAAGACCCTAAGACTAGTGATATGATCGGTCCATGGGATTTTTAAAATACGACGGTATAACCACATCTTAAATGACCCTAGTTTTGCACAGATAGCTTTAGTTAGAGTCCAGGATTCGACCCCGTAGAGAAGCACTGGGAAGTCATAACACGTCAATAGTCTAATCTTAGTTGGCAGAGCTAGATCATGGGATATATTCAATGAATTGACTCATATCATTGTAACATAAATATTGTGTTGGAAACGTTCAAAGCTTCAAGAGTCCTTTAATCAGGATAATTTAAAACGGACTCTCTCGGTGTATTATTGATCCTTACTTCATGTTACCGATATTTAAAATCTGTATATCTTAAATCGTGTAACCTCAAATTATGAGACAAGGATTGTCATTTTTATTTTCACTTACCTACATATAAAATATATAGTAAGGGAAAGTATTGCGATCGCGAAGATTTTGGAATTCCAGTTTTCGAAGCACACGTTTTAGGGTCTCCTCAGTCCAAATGACCAAGTCCCTAATAAGGTCTGTGTGTATCCGTGTTTAGTAGCTCTAGCGCTAGAAGGAAAAGCCGTACGAAATTGATTTTTTTTTTACTTAAGACAGCTATACGCCCGAGATGTTACATAATTTGTTTTATCAATATCAGCAAACCAGAAGAGCCACTTTATACCATGCATTTTGCACCTTTATACCATTTCCTAAAAAACGACTCTAACCATTTTGATTAAACTCGCTGTATAGAAGTAAAATTATTTAGGCTTTAATATGATGTAGGCTTCATTCTGATTGAAATAGTCTGACAGGATTAAATGGCGATAATTTTAATTTTCTTCCGCTAAAGTACCTTTAATTTTGTATATTCAAAAAGATTAACCATATTGTCTTAATAGCATTGAAAAAAGCCAGTTAAATATTTAACAATTTTCTAATATACCGTTGAAAAGAGAAAGATTTAAGAAAAAAAAATGTTATCTGATACACAAAAGCTGTAAAGGGGAATACACTTATTACTGATTGACAATTTAATATAGTTGTATTACTTAATCTAAATCATATGTTTCCAACGCAAATAAATACACGTTTTATTATATAGGAAAAAAGAAGTATATTTAAACCGGAAAAATCGGTCATCCGTCATAGCTTCGTTTGTTTGTTTATTTTATTTAACGTCACTTTATGCTATTATGGCTAATTGGACGATGCTACAGTGGGAGTCTTAAATTTTGCCTATCCAGGTTTTATTAGGATAGGGATCTTTAACGAGTACTTGACATCGCACAGGCTCGGGAACTCCTTTTAACGTCTCCTGCAAAGGACGGCATGACTAAGGATTTTTTACTCCCATTAAAAATCCTAGTACCACTTGCGGGTTTGAACCCGTGACCTTTGGCTTAGAAGGCTGTTATGCTAACCACCAAGCTACAAGTGACCCTGTCATAGGTTCTTTATTAAAAATAATTTATTAAAAAAAGGATTTTGAAAATTTCTAAGTGTTATTTATTAAAAATAGGATTAATTTAGAATATGCGAATATATAAAAAACAGAAATCCTCAGAACGGTGTAGAAAAGTGGTGTTGTGGAAACATGGCTACAAAGAGGAAGAGGATAAATCCTGAATTCGAGGCACGCAGCATCTGCTACGGTCCTTACCTTGTACCTGTCATCCTGGCACTTGGGCCTTTCTTAGGTCCTTTGGGAGGGTCCAAGATTAGAGGGGTCAGCAAGTTCCCTCCTAAACATAATGTCCGGTAACGGTTAGTAGTTTATTCTGTATTGAAGTATAAATATCGTGCGTGTGTGTGTGAATATATATATATATATATATATATATATATATATATATATATAATACACAGGCACGAACACGATTTTTTTTATATTTTAGGGTGTTCTTGCCATTATACCTATTGATTGAGAGGGCAAGGCCAACGCTGTATACTACCAGATCTGCAATACAGTGATCGGGAAGAGAGAAGTGAGCAGATATGTGAAACTGCACATCTTTAAGGCGGTGTACCTTCCTATACTCCTTTATGGTGCAGAAAGCTGGGTGATGACTAGCAGACTGGAGAGCAAAGTCATTGCTGCGGAGATGAGATTTCTTCGAAGAATCGCAGGGAGAACAAGACGGGGCTGCATCCGCAATGATAGGATCAGAGAGGAGTTAGGAGTTCCCTCAATGAATTATGTCCTGGAAACTCGGCAGATTAAGTGGTTTGGACATGTTGTCCGGATAGAGGTACACAGAGATCCATTGAAAACCATCTCCTATATTCCCATTGGTAAAAGACCCCGTGGTCGACCAAGAATGTCGTACCTGGAGTACGTCGACCGTTTATGCAAGAAACGAAATAAAAATATAGGGTGATGCAAAAGAAGAAGAAGAAGGATGAGAGGGTCTGCAAAAATGTTTTCTTGGAAACCATTGCTTTATTGACAGATAATTGAAAACATCACTTTAAATTATTTAAGGTATATCAGACTATTTTCAGTCAAATGAGTTATAAGTTGTCTACGGGTCTTGAGATTTAGACAGTATAAGCAATTTTGTTTAGGGTACGTTTCCAGACTTTATTGTTCTCACATTCATGCCCTAACAGAGGAAAAAACATAACAATAAAATTGTATGTAATAATTAATAGACAATGTTATTGTTTTTTTTTTTCCTCGGGTTCTGCAACTTGCGTCACATCCCGAAACTTAGTATTTCCGAACGCCAGTGCTCCCTATCCCTGCAGTCCTCCTCTGGCCGCCATGTCCCTCCCTCACACTCTCTATCCACGTTTTGCGGGGTCTTCCTCGTCTTCGCCTCTTCTGCGGGGAGTACTTTATCATTTTATGTGGCCACCGCGTCCCTTCTATCCTCATGACATGGCCATACCACACGAGTCTTTTCTTTGATATCTCATTCAATATGTTCAGCTCAGCCCCTACTTTTTTTTTCTTATTTCCACATTAGGGATTTTTTGCAGCCTGGATATGCCGCAGGCTCTTTTCTAAAAGTCCATCTCCAGAGCTAACAATCTTCTTTCAGCCGATCGTCCAATCCTCCACACAGATGGTTGAGACTGTTGAGTTGCATTGCATATACTCTGTTTTTCTCTGCTGATCTCTAGTCCCTACTCAGAGTATGCTTCATTCAATTTCCTCCAATATTCAAGATCACAATCTTCTGAAGCTAGGACAACCTGATCGTCTGCGAACTGAAGGCTGAAAAGTGTATCATCTCTACACCAATCTCTACACCCATTCCTCGACACTTTTGTTTCCACAATCTTAGGGTTCGTTCCACGTAAATATTAAAAAGTGTTGGAGGGAGGCAACATCCTTGCTTTAGACCTTTAGTGACCAGGAATGGTTCAGTATATTTTCTTCCTATTTTCACTCTTGATCGAGCTCCTATATATAGACTCTTTATAGCTTTAATGAGACCTCTATTTATCTGACCAGACCCAAAGCTTCCCACAGTTTCTTTAAAGGAACACTGTCGTATGCTTTGCGAAGGTCAATGAATGCTAAGTGGGTTTCAAGATCATATTCTATCCTCTTCTGTACCAGCTGAGTCAAGGTAAAAATATGGTCACTACATGATCTCCCACTTCTAAAACCTGCTTGCTCTTCCTTCATCTGATCAGAGACCTTTTCTCTAGTCTTTCCTTAAGAATTCGGCCATAAAGCCTGCCTATACTGCTTGTTACCGTGATTCCTCTGTAATTGGTGCACATGTTTCTTTTTCCTTTTTTGTGTATAGGTATTATATCCCCCGTTAACCAATCCTCCGGCACTTTTCCTTTTTTCATACTCTCTGTGTAAATCTTAGCCAGTATCTCCTTCAATTCTCTTGGTCCTGCCTTTATCAACTCTATTGGCAGATCCCCGGGTCCTGGTGACTTTCATCTTTCTCAAGGCTACCTCCACTTCATCCACAGAGATCTCCTCACTTTCATACTCGCAGTGGTCATTTTCCTGTTTTTCTACCTTGTATTCCGATCTGTCTTATTGTAATAGAATGGAGAAGTAGTCCTTCGAGTGTTCGTCTGATATAAGGCAAGGACTATTCTTGTGGTTGGTCTGGGTCTTGATCGCTTTTAGCCTCTTCCATGCTTCTTTTACTTTTTGTCCCTGGATGCAACGGTCGATCATTTCGCAGTTCTGCTCCCAAAAAAAAACTTATAGCTTCTTTTCTTTTTAACCACCCTCTTGGCCTCCCTGTAGTCATTAAGTGTTATAGCGTCATTTTTTGCTAGCCATTTCTTATACGCACACTTCTTTTCCTCTACTCTAGGAATGTTATTGTTAAAAAGAGAAAATATTTTTAAATAAATTTAATAATATAGGGAACAATGAATAAGCATACCGTAGTTAAACAGACATCTCCACATATATGTCTAGTGAAAACTCGAAATCTAAAATTTTAATAACCGTTGTAAAAATTATAAAAAATTTTAACATCGCCCAAAAAAGAGGAATACAATCCCTAGCTGATGAAAGGAATTGCTATTCAAGTTTTAAGCTGATAGGCATAATAAAATAGAATGTCCAAAAACATAATAATCCAGCCTATAACTATGTAGATGTATGATATACTTTTGTATGGTTAAAGATTTAAGAAAAAAATATAGCTAATATACAGGTTAATAGACATTAATAAGGAGCGATAAAAATTGCATAATCTTAACTGATTATAGTAGGTAATAATATTTATTGTTATTCATCTAGAATTGTTTTTTTTTTTATCGAAACACAATATTTTTTACTTTCACTTACCTATATATATATATTAAATATATAGTAAGGGAAAGTATTGCGATCGTGAAATTTTTTTAATTCCATATTTCCACGGAAATACACGTTTTAGGGTCTCCTGAGTCTAAATAACTAAGTCCCAAAAAAAAGTCTGTGTGTGTGTGTGTGGTAAATCTAGCGCGAAAACGATAAGCAGTATAAAAATGAATTTTCACATTTTAAGAGCGTCGATGCCTGCCTGAGACGTTACAGCAACTTCTCTATCAAAATAGGCCAAGCAAAAGAGTCACTCCATACCTGGCATTTAGCACTTTTTTACGATTTTTTTCAAAAAAAGGCTCTAACGATTTTGACTATACTGACTATATCGATGTGAAATTAAAATGATGTAGGTTTCACTGTCATGAATCAGTTGGAAAGGGCTTAAATGCCGATAGATTAAATTTTTGAATTCCAGTTTTTAACGTATATACACGTTTTAGGTGTGTGTGTGTGTGGTAACTCCCGTGAGAAAACGAAAAGTCCTATGATACTGAAATTTCATATTTAAGACAACTATACGTCCGAGATGTTACAGAATCTTTTTAATCAAATTCAGCTGACCGGAAGATCTACTTTTTATTCGATTTTCTCAAAAACGTCTCTAACGATTTTAATTAAACTCGCTAGGTCTATGTAAAATTGAACGGGCTTCAATATCATGTAGGTTTTATTCTGATTGAAATATTCTGACAAGCCTTAAATGCCGATATTTCAAAATTTCTTCCTCTAAAGTACCTTTAATTTTGTTGATTTGAAAAAATTAACCATATCGTCTGATTAGCGTTGCTAAGAAACAGGTAAATATATAAGTTGAACGAATTCGATTGATTAGTTGAATCAACTAAGCGAGAAAAACTGCAAACATATTTTTTTAATGCAATTTTTTGTTTTTGAACCTAAGAACAGTAATATACTTTTATAATATACCGATAGAATGCTAAAGATTTTAGGAAAAATATTATCTTATACGTATTATTGTAAAAGTTAACGGAGAGTGATGAAAAGCCGGTAAAATTATCAGACTGTCGTAGATATTATGATAGAATATTGAATAAAACATAAGTTTCTATTGAAACTCAATTTAATTGATTCTTTAACAAGATTAATGGTTGGATATAGTTTGTTGAAATCGCTCGATGGTATAGATGAAACTGACGTCCCAGTCTCGAGTTCCATTAAAAATAGTTCCTCTTCAATGATCAATTTCAACATAATTTTATTTTCAGCACATTTCTTATTAGGAGCAGTAATACTATTAATAAAAAAATCGTATGACTTAATTTCAGAATCGGAATTTTCTGTGCACAGACAAGCATCCTCGCGAATATTCTTCTTCTTAATGATATTAAATAATTACACACTTAGGAACCAAACTTAGTGGTTTATTATTCTCACAATTCGAACAGTTGTTTTTAATTAACATAGTATTTAATATATAATACTACCAATGGGTAATTTCTCAACTATTCTTTCTCATGCCTTTTGTCTATTACTATATTTTTTGTCTAACACTTTTATGAACTACGGATTTTAAATGTCAATAAATAATAATAAATTTTTTGTATGTGTGTATATATATATAATATATATATATATATTTATATATATATATATATATAATATATATATATAACGGTGTCGATCTTGAGGATATTGATGTATCAGGGCATACTTCTGAACACGTAGAGAAATTCAAGTATTTAGGTTCAATTATAACTAGAAAAATGAAATCCAGGAAGAAATAAAGTCCCGGTTAAAGGTGGGAAATGCGTGTTATTATTCAGTTGCTAAGTTACTTAGTTCACAGCTTCTATCTAAAAACTTAAAGGTTAGAATTTGTAAAACTATTATTCTTCCAACGGTTCTTTACGGATGTGAAAAGTAACCGCTTACTTTGAAGGATGGACAACGGCTTAGGGTTTTCGAAAATAAGGTACTGCGTAAAATATTTGGTCCGAAGAGAGAAGAGGCCACTGGGGAGTTTATTCCGAGAAAGTTGGTATTCGCTGAACCGACTGGTAGGCGTCCGAAAAGTAGGCCGAGGCGTCGATGGGAGGATTGCATTAAGGCTGATCTCGGGGGCTTGTACTTGAATGGTGAGCATTGGACGAGTCTGTGTAGGCGGATTTTGGTGGTATCGGCATCGAACCTTCGGGTTCGCTAAGCCTTTTATTATTATTATTATTACATATATATATATATATAATATATATATATATATATATATATATATACACATATATTTTATTTATAATGTTTTCTGTTGGCAGATGTACAGATACCTCATCCTCCTTCTGTTCCTGATCGCAATGACAGGGCAAGCTATCGACCCAAGTAAGTAGTTGAAATTTATTAATAAACGTCACTAAAAAAATAGATTTATTTATTTATTATATCGATATGTAATCTTTCGGTAGTTATTTATTTATTACAATAAATGACTGCGAAATGTATTGTTCAGACTCTATTGTGTCGTATATTTTGATTAAAGCATGATCTTTCAAATAAAATTTCGAAATATAAATATTACTCATAAAATCAAAACAAAAAGTCTATTTCTATAGAATGAATGAACTTAATATTTTCTTTCCAATTCTGAGTTTACCTTTTTACTAATATGATAGTCACCCTCAAATATACTAGAACTTTTAATAACTTCTTGCTTTTGGAAATATGAAAGCATAAGTACTCAGTGCGTGAATTTCTGGTAACATAATAACTTCTATTGTTAAAATTGGAATTTGGTACATTTTTTTTCGATATAATGTAAACAACGAAAAAAACGTAGATAAAAGAAAATCGATTTTCATGGTAAGTAAAGGGTATTTCCGGAAATTGTAACTCACCAATTTATTAAAACTAGTGACCTTTCCATAATCCGCACGGATGCAATTTTAATGCAGTTTTCATTTTTTCATGTATTGAGGATATTGAAGAGAGAAAATTTATTATTAGATTATATTAATATTGATCAAATAAATATTCGATATGATCTGGCAGCAAAAGTATAAAAGGCGTTTACCTACCCATTTTAAGGTTCCCCATCGGTCTAGCTCCACGCTGTACAGGAACTTCATATACACGAGCAACTAGCCGACAAGGGTTTAGCGGTGGGCAAAAGCTGGACCGCCGATTCCGGGTACTTCCCATATCAGCCCCGCCCTCTTTGTCATGATCAATAGGAGATTGATAGTATCCAAAAATTAGTATTTTTGAAATGAAGAGGAGGTAGAGGTGATGAATAGGATAATTTAGAAATAAAAGAGGTAAGACGTATTCCAGACAAAAATGTCAATGTTGGATTTGGTCAAATCAAGAGTCATGAGATCCGAGAGAAGTTTTTTTTTTTTTTTTTTTTTTTTTTTTTTGTATTCCTTTTTACTGATTCTATAACTCCATGCATGTTTTTCTCTATCTTCAGAAATAACTGAGTTATGGGCGTATTTTAATGTAAAATTTTAGTTTTTTCTCTTTTTTTTCAAATTATTCGCGTTTTTTATTGAAAATATTTATTTAGTCGGATATATTACAATCTGTCAGTATGGACAATAATAATATTGCTATAAGATTACATTCATACAATATTTACAATATCTACATACAAAAAGGAAGTCAAATTACATAAAATGAAACTAAACTAAATAAAGGTATATAATAACAAACTTTATAAATTATATAAATATTACGGTTAACAAAGAAATAAACAAAAAAAACATGAACGCACTCATACTTATATACAAAATTTACAATTTTCTGGGGAACCCCGGAAGAAGTCCGCCTTCCCCCCCCCCTCCCCCCCCACTTGTGGAAGGACAAGCAGAATCCGAGGGATCCCAGCGCCTCCCTTTCAGCAGCATCACTTTATAAAAAAAAAAAAAAATTTATCTATCTACAAAATTAACTGAGTTATTAAGTCAAATCACTTTTAACCGACCACCATTCTAAAAATAACCCGCTGATATCTACTTCTAGGTCTTAGGATCGTCATTTCATGCCCTAGTATTTTTATGGAGAATTGGTCCAGTATTTTTTGAGAAATCCCGCGTAAGGCGTTCAAACTTCTACGTATCTTGAAACGTAAGCCCACGATTTTTCAGGGGGAGGGCGTAATTTTGTATGGTCGATTACAAAGGTTCATTTTTGAAAATAATATACGAAAAATCTGGTGAGGGCAACACACGACTTTCACTTTCCTCCGTTTTTAGAATCGATTAAAAGATTTTTAAATACAGTAAGAGATAAAAATGAGTGAAACCATTAAAGAATTAGTTAAATGGAATTCTATAGAAACATGTAGTTTATTAAAAAATCTAATATATAATTTAAAAAAATAATCACTTAGTTTTATCGGCTTTTCATCACTCTTCATTAACTTTTAAAATCTTGTGTATAAGATAATATTTTTTCTAGAATCTTTAGCTTTCCAACGGTATATTATACATTTATATCACTGTTCTTAAGTTAAAAAACAAAAAAATTGCATTAAAAAAATATTTTTTCAGTTTATTCCTTTAGTTGGGTATCGAATTCATTCAATTTATATATTTATCTATTATTTATCAATGCTAACAAGATAATTTGGTTAATTTTATAGAACCTGCAAAATTAAAGGTACTTTAGAGGAAGAAAATTTAATATTTCGGCATTTAATCCCAGTAAGACCATTTTAATCAGAATGAAAACTACATGATATTAAAACACATTAAATTTTACATCGATATAGCGAGTTTAATTAAAATCGACTAAACCGTTTTTGAGAAAATCGAAAAAAGGTGCGCAATGCATGGTATAAAATGGATCTTCTGGTAAGCTCATTTTGATGGAAAAAGTTTTTTAACGTCTCGGGCGTATATTTGTCTTATATATGAAATTTCAGTTTCATAGGACTTACCGTTTCCGCCCGGGAGTTACCACACACACACACGCAAAGACCTTTTTGCGGGACTTGGTTATTTGGACTCAGGGGACCCTAAAATGTGTATTTCCGTTGAAAACTGGAATTCGAAAATTTTCACGATCGCAATACTTCCCCTTACTATATATAGTAAGTGAAAGTAAAAAGCACCTTGAACTTATTCAAGGTTCTAGTATTTAACTTGATGATTGAAGAATTGTAGAATGGATGTGAAATTCCCTATTGAGTATAAATATGAATATGAAAAAAAAAGGAAGTGTGTGTGAGAGAGGAGAGAGTAGGAAGGTTTCCTTGAACAAACACTAAGATAGGCAAATATTTTCAACCGACAGTAAGAGTCATCTCTAATATTTGCTCAGATTTCAATATATTGTATCCCAATGCATCTAAACCTCTGTAAGGTGCTTTTAAAAACTACAAAGCCAATTCATTTCTAGATAGATCAGAAAGCTCCGTTAAATAATATTTAAATAAACAGTATTTTTCTTTAAAGTGGCGTTTATACAAATATAAGAGTCTTCTATTTTAAAACAACAGAATTTCAGCGTCCGTCAAGTTCTTTTAATCGCCATATTTCATATAAAACGATTTTTCAAAGGATTTCAGAACCAACATTATTCCGTTAAAATCTTATATTAATTATTACTTTCACTTACCTATATATGAAAGGAGATGGTGAACGTTTTTTAATTCCAGCTTTAACCTTATAAAAGTTTTACTCTAATTGAAATAGCCTGTCAGGACTTAAATTAATTATTTTATTTCACTTTGTTTGAAATTCTCTTCCTCTAAAGTACCTTTCACCTCGTTGTGCAAGGTTAAATGTAAAAACATAAGCTGATCAGATTTTAAACAAAACAATTTAATCAAGATTAATAAATACAAACAAAAAAAATAGGAAAATAAACAACAATTTTTTTTACAAATTTAACATTAACTAAAGGCAATAAACATAAACTGATAATTAACTTACAATAAAGAGCTCATACTATAAAATAATGTCAATTAAGCAGGCCTACGATACAACACCGTTCCGGAGTCACCTTTTGTGTATACCCTTCCTTTATAAAAAAAATCTGGTGCGGGCAACACACGACTTTCACTTACCTCCATTTTTAAAATCAATGAAAGAATTTTCATATACACTTGAAGATAAAAACACGTGTAACTATTAAAGAATCAATTAGTTTTATCGGCTTTTCATCACTATTTATTAACTTTTACAAGCTCTTGTGTATTAGATAATATTTTTTTCTAAAATCTTTAGCTTTCCAATGGTATATTATAAGTGTATATTACTGTTTATTACTCAAAATCAAAAGATTGCATTAAAAAAATATTTTTTCAGTTTTCTGCTTTAGTTGTTTTTTAACTTCAAACAACTTACATATTTAGCTGTTATTTATCAATGCTAACAAGATAATTTGGTTATTTTTATAGAATCTACAAAATTAAAGGTACTTTAGAGAGAAAAAAATATCAGCATTTAAGCCCTGTCAGACCATTTTAAGCAGAATAAAACCTACATGATATTAAAAGCCCATTAAATTTTACATCGATATAGCGAGTTTAATCAAAATCGGCGGAACCGTTTTTTAGAAAATCGAAAAAAGGTGCAAAATTCATAGTATAATGTGGCTCTTCTGATAAGCTCATTTTGATGAAAAAGGTTTTGTAACGTCTCGGGCGTATATTTGTCATAAATATGAAATTTCAGTTTCATTAGGACTTACCGTTTCCGCCCGGGAGTTACCACACACCCACACACATACACACAGACCTTTTTGCAGGACTTGGTTTTTGGACTCAGGGGACCATAAAATGTGTATTTCCGATGAAAACTGGAATTCGAAAATTTTCACGATCGCAATACTTTCCCTTACTATATATAGTTAGTGAAAGTAAAAACATATGGTATTTTGTTATTTAATGATCAATAAGCTATCAAGCGCGTCGCTACATTTAATTTTGTAGAACTCAAAAAATTAATAATTTAATTGTTAGGTATTGATAAAGAACGTAGAAATACTGTAGAACAAATCTCATAGGAGAAAGAGTAACCAAATATAGGAGAAAAGAGTAAAAATATAATTTATGCAATTATTTGTTTAATTATAAAAAAGTAATATTGACGAACGATATACCGTTGAAAAAGTAAGGATCACTTGTAGCTGGGAGGCTAGCGTAACAGCCTCCCATGCCAAAGGTCACGGGTTCAAATCCGCAGGTGGTCCAAGGATTTTTTAATGGGAGTAAAAAATCCTTAGTTACGCCGTTCTTCGGAGAGGGCGTTAAAAGGTGATCCCGAGCCTGTGCGATGTCAGGTACTCGTTAAAGATCCCTATCCTAATAAAACCTGGATAGGCAGAATTTAGGACTCCCACTGTAGCATCGTCTGATTAGCCATAGTAGCATACAGTGATGTTAAATAAAAAAATTTAACCTTTACTCAAGGCTATACAAGGTAGTAGAGAGTGATGAAACGCGGCTACATCTAAGTGATGGTTGTAGGTAATGAAATAATAGATTATTTAATCTGAAACAAATGTTTCTATCGAAACTCAATGTAGTTTAACCTGTTAAACTAGTAAACTTAAACCTGTTTTTAATCATACTTTATTTGAAATTTCTTATACTTATTTTAACAACGGAAGTAAGTGAAATTCGTGTGTTGTCCGCCCAGATTTTTTTTATTAAAGCGAAAATTTTAAAGTTAAATTCTTCCGCTTCTGTGGTAACAGTGAGTGGTGGAGCGTAGGAGTCGAAACACACAGATAACAACTTCAATCAGATAAGGACAGCCCTTCTATATAATTCAATAATGTATAGCGTTGCTGTATACAACAGGCCGCAACTTTTACCACGGTTTTCGAAACTAAACCGAAGAGTTATCCGTTAAGCAACTCATTCAAAAGTACAATTTGTGTACAATTATAAAAAAAAAAAAAATGAATGTTTTTTTTTAAATTTCACTTAACTATATATAAAATACATAAATATATTTATATAAATATATAAAATTCTTTATTATTCTGGGACGTGTCCCTTTAGAATAAAGTATACAAAATGTACAAAAAAAAGGGCTTTAGAGTCTTAGAGTAAATTAATTAAATATAAACAAGTTAATAATTAATGGTATAAAATATACATATTTAAATGAGATGAAAACAAAAATAAATAAATAAAAAGCTTATTTAGAATTCTTTTAAGCCTGGATATTCAATAAGTGATCAAATATGCGGGATTTAAGGTAGAAAGAGAATTGGAGTGACGGATGGAAGAAGGGATAGAATTCCATAGGATTGAGGATCGAATGAGAAAGGATCTGTCGATATGTGCAGTTCTGTGGGCCGTACTGTATAAACCGAAGGCCTGGAGCGTGTACAACGGGGATGGACGGAGGATTAGAACTGTAAGAGGTCAAACATATATATGATGGGCGGCGGGATTGGATAATTTGGTAAAGGAATGACGCAAGGAAATACTTGCGACGATTGGAGGGGTTAAGCTACTTCAACTCGCCATAAAATTGGGATACAGAGGTGTATCTAGGGACCCCGAAGATGAAGCGAACAAAGGAATTGATTAAGCGTTTTATTTTTACATCGAGATCCCCAGACACACCACCATACACCGTACAGCAATAGTCAAAGTGGGGGAATATTAGGGAGGTAACGAGGAGTATTCGGGTTTCAAGCGGAAATAGGTGACGGAATACAGTCGCTTTAAGGTTGAAAGGGTACGTCGAGAGATTTCGGAAATATGATTTTTCAAAATCTTTTTACAAGTATGCCAAGAGGGGTAAAAGCAGTCATTCAACCCAGAGGGGGCAATACGCCTTATTAAATGAAATTGTAATTTAAAAGTTAAAATTGTAAAAAAGAAAATTTTAAAAAGTAATTTTTCTAAATTTTTTCTTCTAATGGAGGATATATTGAAATTTATTTTATCATAACATTTTTGCCATTTTCCTAAAAACAGCCATAACGATTTTAATTAAAATTCATCCCTTGTATTTTTTTTTTGGATTTAATATGCTTAAATATTCTAAATTTTCTTCCTCTAAAGTACCTTTTGATTTTGTGAATTCCGAAAAATTAACCAATTGACATTGAATTATGAACTGTGATGAAAAGTGGAAAAATAATGATAACAGTAGACTTTTTGTACAATTAAATGAGCGACTCGACAAAGGAGAAGCAGCAAATTTATCTAAACTCCAATTTTTCATCAAAAGTTGATGGTTACTGTTTAATGGCCTTCAGTTCGCTTGAAACACAACAGCTTCTTTAATTCTTGAGACATCATTGATGCCGAATCGTATTGTAACCACATAATTAGCACAATACCTATCCAACTAAACTCACACATACAACCATCCTCGAAATTCCTGGAGACATTTTGTAAATACTTACGCTGAAATTCTGACACTGGTCAGATTATTCTTTTAAGTACGGCTTGTTTGTGGATGGCTATGGCGCCCTCACTCAGCTTCCATTGGACAAAATTAAACCGTCTCCGGTCAATCGAAAGAAGACAATTCCTTCCACGTCAAAAGAACTTTTGAAGCATATATTGAAACTCTACCACATCCGTCGTACTCTCTTAATTTCTTGCCTAGGGATCATCAATTTTTAGACACCTGGATCACTCAATACATGACAGTAAGATTAATGAACAAAATTAAATAAAAAACCTATTATAAACTTTTATGAATTATGAAGAAGGGAAACTGTATTCCGAGAGAATAGACAAGTTGCCAACACTGTGCAGAAATGTATTAATAGTAGTGAAGGTCTATTTTGATTAAATAAAACGGTTGTTAACCTTTTTTTGTTTTTCATTTTTAAACAAAAATCCGTCATAATTTTCTGGATAACCTAATACACGCAAATCAGGAATATTATCATATTATATTTAAAGATCTGAAATCAAATGATTCAAACGAGTTTGTTTTGTTTAAAACTCCTAAATATATAACTATAATATTTTTTTTTAAATTATTTATTTAGATATTATACAATCTCCCACAATCTTGGGCAATGATTATATAATATTATTAGACTAATATGGTAGAAAATCTTTAAATGATTTTTTATTTCATTAAATTGCCCATCACTATTTATTTAATTTATAAAATTTGTTATTTTATACCTTTTTTTTTGGGCGCGAAAAGGCCTTAAAGACCACGCGAATATCATGTACAGATTTGCTTCCTCGACTTCCTTCTTTTCCATACTTCCCTCATGAGCGCCGCATGTTTGCGCTTTCTTTCCTCCGACCACGCATAATCCCTTTTTTTGGCGTTCTTTGACCACGAAGACCTTTATATTGTTCAGTGAACTTCTGTAGGTCTCTCTATCCCCACAGTCTGAATCCTTCAGTCCTGCTGAATTCATGTCGACCCTGATCTGCTTGAAAAAACCAGTCGTGTTCTTGCGCTGGTGGAATCGTCGGAAGATTTCCCGGTTTAACCTTTCAGGGCTCATCCTCATCATGTGCCCATAGAATTTGAGCCTTCTTACCCTGATTTCGATCTCCAGACTTTTGTTGTCAACGTATATTTCTTTGTTGGACTTTAGCCTGTATCCTTCGGGTGTCTTGTTGGGCCATAGATCTTCCTAAGTATTTTTCTTTCTACCTTCAGAAGTTTTTTTAAGCTAGGGAGGCAGGAGGTCTCTGTCCCATAGAGTATCACGGGTTTGATAACGGTGTTATAATGTCGGACTTTGGCTTTGATGGATAGGTTCTTTTTGTTGTAGAAGTTCTTGAGGTCGAAATACAAGCTCTCCAATTTCGCGACTTTTCCCTTAAAGCTTTCTCGGTCCGATCCGTTATTGCAGATGACTTCTCCCAGGTATCTGAATTTCGGGGTCACCCTTATCTTTCCACATACGGTGTCGACCGCCTCTTTTTTGTATTTTGAATCTGTGGTCATTAATACTGTCTTTTTAGAGGAGATTTGTAAGCCTGTTTTCATGGCTATCCTTGAGAGGGCATTTATCTAAGCGATCGCCTCTTCCTCCGTTTCCGCGAGGACTAATTTACTATTTTAAAGGATATGCCCGATTTTCATATTTTAAGGACTGTTTTAATTTTGTTTTTTTCATTCTAAGTTAAAGTCGCCATTCTCGTTGAAAGGATTTGTAACAATTGACATTTATTGTAACCAGGATACGGTTCAAAATGGAAGAGAACCACCATTTTTGACTCGATTCTCCTTTTAAAAGGATACGGATCGAAATAAATCACTGGTAACTAGGATTACCACACTGAAAAGGACTTTTATACCTTTATTAATTTTAGTTTCATTTTATGTAATTTGGCTTTTCTTTTGTTTATATTGTAAATATTGTATGAATGTTATCATGTAGCAATATTATTATTATCCATAGCGACAAACTGTAATATATCCGAATAAATAAAAAAAATTGTCCATTAAATGACACAAAACTTGCTGAGACATCTTCCCGACAAGCCTTTACCCTAAGACAACAGAGGAGTTGATTTGCTTGCAGTTCCTCTGCCAGCCAGCTTTATCAAAGGGTTCTAATTACAGACCCCACTGTAGACCAATTAGGTACCTCCATTCAGGAGCACTGCTGGTCAGGCCTGATTTCATTGGCTGTGGCTAGGCCTTGTTGGTCAATACTATTGGTCTTCACTCTTGACCTCGACTATATATAGACCAATAGGAACACTACTCCTGACCAAGATCACGCCCACTAGTAGTTGTTACACCATCAATAAGTATTTTAGCCATTAGATTTCGTGACTGAAAGCCTCTTTCTGATTATAACAGAGGCGTAATCAAAAGACCTTGATTGTAAAAAGAGTAAAAATTCTACATATAAAGGTGGAAGAATAAAATGGGAATAAGATTTTTAAAAAAGGAGAAGAGACAAAATATCTAAGAAGTGTCTGAGAGTTTTCCATAAGTTTTTGTTTTCAATACTAATTAATACTACTGACAATATATGAGGCCATATTGGCAGAGAGGCCTGGATCCGCCATTCTGTGATACATGTAACACAACACTGACCATAAAACACATTGTAACATCATGCACACTGTACACTGACACCAGAACAAGACATAACATACCTTTAAGCTTAAAAGAAGCATTAGGAAATGATGAAGACATAATTCTAAGCCTTTTTGAGTTTCTAGAGACATTGGTCTGTTAAACTCAATATAAACGTAGAGAATCAAGACCCGCTAATGACCCGAAAGGGTAGATGCGGAATAGCAAATAAATAAATAAATTTAAATATTGTTTCCCAAGCAATCTAAAAAGAAATAGCACTGGTTCGAATCCAGCATCCGCGTGTTGAAATATATTTCTTGGTGATCCAAAGAAACGAAATCTACCTACTCTGTCTTAAAAATATGACCAACCTTTACGAAAACCCTCATGTTCATCCATTTTTACGCAGTAGAAAAATAATTTGAACAATGAAATTGAGCAAAACTCCAACAGACCTAGATCGTAAATTAAATTAAATTTCTAGGTCGTCACCGGTTTCGATAGTCGTGAAATGTGCAATTTGTCGCAAACTAGCAATTATCCACGGTCTTCTATTATTGTTGATACGTTATAACCAATAGGGATGACACAGTTAGTCAACCGCAGAGCATAAAGGTAGTTGTAATTGCAGCTAGCTTCTAACCTTCCTACCACAAAGCTCCACGTTACAGCAGGCCACACACCACTACACTGCTACATTAGTTCCACTAATCTCACTACTACATAGTTGTAATATGTTCACACAACACTACAACTGCCCGATGAAGCCAGGCCGACCTGGATCTTGGTGTGTGCGGGAATACATTGCTTCTTATACCCTCATAGAGCTTCAGTTTTCTCCTTTCCTAGCTCTAGTCTCATTAAGATATCGGTCTCATAACAATATTTTTTTACTTATTTATTGTAATTTACAACTGTATTAAAATAAATTGTTGCGGGTAACACACGACTTGTACTTACCTCCGTTGTTAAAATCAATCTAAAATTGTGAAATGCATTTAAAGATACAAATAAAAGGTAAACGAATTAATTATTTTGAATTTCAATAGAAACATGTGTTTTATTAAAAAGTTTTTATCTACAACAATCAGTTAGTTTTATCGGCTTTTCATCACTCTCCATTAACCTTAAAAATTCCGAATATTAGATAATATTCTTTCTCAAATCTTTAGCTATCTAACGGTATATTATACATCTATATTACTATTCTTGTGTTCAAAATCATAAAAATTGTATTACAAAATTTTTTTGCACTTTACTCCTTTAGTTGTTTTTCGCTAACTAATTTTTGGAATCTACAATAAAAAAGGTACTTTAGAGAAAGAAAACTTAAAATATCGGAATTTAAGCTCTGTCAGACTATTTCAATCAGAATGAAACCTACATCATATTAAAACCCATTAAATTTTACATCGACACAGCGAGTTTAATCAAAATCGTTATAGCCGTGTTTGAAGAAATCGTGAAAAGGTGCAAAATGTATAATATAAAGCTGATCATAGAATAGATTTTGAAACATCTCGGCCGTAAAGGTGCCTTAAATATGAAATTTCAGTTCCATAGGACTTACTGTTTTCGCGCGGGAGTTACCACACACTTGGTTATTTGGACTCAGGGGACCGTAAAACGTGTATTTCCGTTGAAAACTGGAATTCAAAAATTTTCACGATCGCAATACTTTCTCTTACTATATATTTCATATATAGGTAAGTGAAGGTAAAACACAATGAGTAAATATGCAGTATGAAGAAAAGTCATGAAAATGTATTGAGAAAGAACTACCTAGTGGTAGCACTTCACTAAATATTTTAAGGCAGTAGGTCCCGAGGCCACCTTCTTTCCAATCGCCTGGGAGGGCTATCAGGAATATCTAAGGAAGATAAATTACGGACAAGTGAGTTTGGGTGGGCTTGGAGATTAGAACAAAAAGAGGTGTATCTATCACGGGCTATGTCTGAAACAAATGGGATGTTTAGGTCATTATGGAGGAGTTGATTTGTGACAAAATAAGGGGCATTCAGGATTCTCCGAAGGATTTTAGATTGTAAGGATTGGATGCGGAAGGAATTAGATGGTTTATTAGAGCCCCAAAGCTCGATTCTCTATGTCCAAACAGGTCTGATAATACTGATGTCTATACTCTGATTATCTTGTTTAACTGAGATTGTTAATCTACTGAGTCAAGTCGGAAATTTGGGCTAATGTAATTAAGACTTAAGAAATAAATCTGTGTTTAAAAACTCCTAAACTTGTCCTTTTGAATAGGGGTTAGATACGAGTTACCAAGCTAAGGGAGCTTTAAAAATAAATATTAAATAAAACTTTCCAATATTGATTAATTTAAATCTTTGACATTTCTGTTGGCTATATAACATTTTATGCTATTGTGTTGATGCAAAATTAATGCAGGTTTTTAGTAGGTATTGTAAATACGCCATATCTTTACTTTAACCATATATATTTAATCAAAATAATTTCCATCTGAATCAATGCACTTTTGCCAACGTTCAACAAGCTTTCTTATTCCACCAGAAAAAAAATCCGAATCCCTGGACTCAATGAAATCACGAAAAGAATTTTCAATGTCGTCCTGGTTTTGAAAATTTTTCTCCCTCAAAAAGTTGTCCAGATGCCTGAAAAAGTGGAAGTCTGTAGGAGAGAGGTCAGGTGAATAAGGCGGATGTTGGAGAACTTCGTAGCCCAACTCGTGCAGTCGTCGAAGCGTTGGTTGTGCAACGTGTGGTCTGGCGTTATCGTGGAGCAGGATCGGCCCCTTCCGATTCATCAATGCTGGGCAAAGACGTTGCAATTTTTGAGTTCCGAGTTCCGCCGCCATTTCTCGTGTGGTTTTGGTTGGGTCTTCTTCCACTTTTGACCTCAGCTGGTCGTTGTCCAGAGCAAGATGACGGCCCCGACCTTCCTTGTCTTCGAGGTCTCCTCTACGAAACTTCTGGAACCAACGCTGCACCGTGCACTCATTAATAGCCCCCTGACCCCACACTTCATTAATATTACGAGCCGTTTGCGCAGCGCTGCGCCCTAATTTAAATTCGTAAAAATAAATTTGACGAAAATCGCACTTTGACATTTTCGATTCAAGACCTTTGAACACACTGAACAAAACGATTTTACTAAACAAATTCATGGTGAAAGAGAGGGTATTAGATAAGGTTTGTTTTGGTATAATAATGATCAATGTTAGGATTAGCTTTGTTTACACGATTGGAATTAAGATATTGCAATAGAGGAAACCTGCATTAATTTTGCATCAACCCAATATTTAACATCACGCTGCGACCAATAGAAGCAGTGGAAAAACGGGGAAAATTAACCTCGCATCCCAATGATTCCAAATGATTTACTTTTTAAGTTTAAAATAATTCAATTTCCAGTTGTTATCTTTTGCCGTAACAATTAAGAAAACACAAGGGCAAACATTTAAACACGTAGGAATCGATTTACGTCAAGACTACTTTTCACACGGCTAACTATATGTCGGGGTATCAATATCGGGTTGAGTGGAAAATCAGTATGCTCTGCTGCCACAAGAAAATAAAAATAAAAATATCATTTACGCAGAAGTACTTAAAGTATATTCTTTTAAAAAACTTCTAAATGCCGATCATAATAAAAGAAATTGACAAGGACAAAGTTGCGGGCATCATCTTGTCTAAAAATATTCTTATAAAATATAGAGATTCTTCGAGGCTTGAAATTTTATAAAATTTAAGAAGAGTGAATACACAAAAGGGAGGGAAATGAAGAGGTAGAGGTAAGTTTTAGAAATACATTAATAAAAAAAAGTAGGGTAAGGCTTCAAAACTTTTTAAGTAGCTTCGATTTTGTGCAGTGGTCGCTTCTCAACCTACTCACACAGCCCGTTTTGGAACTGATCGAACCTGGCCTCTACTACAAGCATTATATCATTCGATTTTTTTTTTTTTTATAACTATATTTGATAATACAAGTATATATGCTACAAGATAAAATACATTAAAAAAAAAAAACAGGTAGAGAACCTGCCCATTGGCAGCACTCCAGGAGTTTATCTGACCCAGAAGTTCTCAAGACCATCTTCTTTTCAGACGTTTCTGAGTATTATCAGGAATAGAAGAGAAAACAATGATTAATACTAGATCAATAAGGGTTAAGTGAAATTGGAGTTTTGACTTAAAAGAAGTGGTTTCCAACTGGGGGTCCGCGAAATATCATAGGGGAATCATTTTAAATTAAGTTACCATAAAATATTTGTGAAGCCTTGGCTTTTAATAAAAATCACACAATTAAAAAAAATTTACCATTCTAAGTGATATAATTTTTTTTTTGTTTCTGGCGACTATTTACAATCACAACCTTCAAAATCTGGTGCGGGCAACACACGACTTTCACATACCTCCATTTTTAAAATCATTGAAAGAATTTCCAAATACAGTTAGAGATAAAAATACGTGAAACTATTAAAGAATTAATTAAATTGAATTTATATAGAAACATGTGTTTTATTAAAAAATCTTTTTTATATTCTTATCTAAAATAATCAGTTAGTTTTATCTTCTTTTCATCACTCTCTATTAACTTTTAAAATTTTGAATATAAGATAATATTTTTTCTAAAATCTTTAGCTTTCCAACGGTATATCATATATGTATGTATATTACTGCTCTTATGTTCAAAAACAAAAAACTTCATTAAAAATATATATTTTTTCAGTTTTTTTCCTTTAGTTGTGTATCGAATTCATTCAATTTATATATTTACCTATTTTTCATCAGTGGTAACAAGATAATATAGTTATTTTTATAGAATCAACAAAATTAAAGGTACTTTAGAGGAAGAATGTTTAAAATATCGGCAAACCATTTTTATCCGAATGAAACCTAAATGATATTAAAGCCCATTAAATTATACATCGATATAGCGAGTTTAATCGAAATTGTCGGAACCGTTTTCGAGAAAATCGAAAAAAGGTGCGAATTGCATAGTATAAAGTGGCTTTTCTGGTGAGCTCATTTTGATGAAAAAGGCTTTGTAACATCTCGGGTGCATATTTGTCTTAAATATGAAATTTCAGTTTCATAGTACTTACCGTTTCCGCCCGGGAGTTACGACACATACACACAGATCTTTTTGCGGGACTTGGTTATTTGGACTCAGGGGACCCTAAAATATGTATTTCCGTTGAAAACTGGAATTCGAAAATTTTCACGATCGCATTAGTGTCCCTTACTATATATGGTAAGTGAAAGTAAAATTGGCCATTTTCTAACATTTCGAAAATTATGAGCTTAAAGAACGGAAGATATATGATGTGTCGCAGAAGATATTGTACAATGTTTGATTATGAATTAAATCACTTTTCCATCTTTAGTATTCGGATGGACCTTATGGAAAGTATAGATATTGTCCGGACCCCCAAGCAGGGTCCGCTTTATATTTTACAGCCCGGACCCTAACGATCCCCAGACTATCAGCCCCTACCGCTCTAATCCGAGAGCGGAGGATAAGCCGATGAGCTGTGATGACCTCTGCCGCAGCTACTGATACCTCAGGTTAATTACAAAGCATCCTCTCATATATATATATATATATATATATATATATATATATAAAATATATAAAGTAATCTTTATTCTGGGACTGGGTCCCTTGAGAATAACCGGTTTGTACAATTTGAATATACATGACCGTCCAACAGACAAATTGAACATAATTATCTAATATTTACAATTATGAATATGTACGTATATCTATATATATAAAATGATAACGAGATTTTGGTTTTCCCCTTTTAACTCCTTTTAAACCGCAAGACGTATTTTGATACGGCTTTTACCATCATTTTGGACATTCATTCCTCACGTTTTATGAATACATTTAAATTTAGCTTTTCTTTGAACGAGAAAACTTAATTTTCTGTAACCAAATCATCAAAAAATTATTACTGTAATAAAAGTAGTATTATAGACGTATAATATACTCAAGGAAAGCTCAAGATTTAAGGATAGTTAATTAGCAATAACAAGAAATCGTACAAGTTAATATAAAGTTGTTGTAAGCCCATAAATTTATGAACTTGCGGATCTCTTGTAGCTTGCCAAAGGTCACGGGTTCAAAACTGCAGGTGGTCCTTAGATTTTTTAATGGGAATAAAAAATTCTCAGTTATGACATCAGAGGGGACGTTAAAAGGTGGTCCTGAGACTGTGCGATGTCAGGTACTCGCTAAAGACCCCTATCCTAATAAAATCTGAGTAGGCCAAATTTAGGACTCCCACTGTAGCATCGTCCTACAAAGCTCCACGTTACAGCAGGCCACACACCACTACACTGCTACATTAGTTCCACCAATCTCACTACTACATGGTTGCGCATTATTATGTTCACACACCACTACAACTGCCCGATAAAGCAAGGCCGACCTGGATCTTGGTGTGTGCGGGAATACATTGCTTCTTATACCCTCATAGAGCTTCAGTTTTCTCCTTACCTAGTTCTAGTCTCATTAAGATATCAATCTCATAACAATATTTTTTTATTTATTTATTGTAATTTACAACTGTATTAAAATAAATTGTTAGCGGGTAACACCCGACTTTACCTCCGTTGTTAAAATCAATTTAAGAATTGTAAAATGCATTTAAAGATACAAATAATTGGATCACTTGTAGCTGGGTGGCTACTAGCATAACAGCCTCCTATGCCAAAGGTCACGGGTTAAAACTCGCAGGTGGTCCTAGGATTTGTTAATAAGAGTGAAAAATCCTTAGTTATGCCGTCCTTCGGAGGGGACGTTAAAAGGTGGTCCCGAGCCTGTTCGATGTCAGGTACTCGCTAAAGATCCCTATCCTAATAAAACCTGAGTAGGAAAAATTTAGGACTCACACTGTAGCCACAGTAGCATAAAGTGATGTTAAATAAATAAACATACTTATGAATCTGTGTTATTTGTAATGTTGTGATAAGGGAGTTTGTAGTCATAATCCTTCAATCAGTACTCGAGATTTTAGAAAAAATATTAGGTAGCAAATCGTAAGCGAGTTGTAATAATAAAAGGAAAGTTGTCAAACAAAAATGTTCAAAAATGTCGAGCGGCAAGGTCAGGACAATTTCGAATGGATATGGGTCAATCCTCAGTGTTGTATGATATCGAATTCACCCGTTAATTTGTGTTCATCTATCAAAGCCCGGGAGATATCCTCGATGCTCTATCAATTACATAATTAGTGTTTAATAAAAATTAAAAAAAAAAAAAAAAAAACCTGTACTACTACAACCCATGAAGGGTCTTGGGCTCAGTACATATAGAGATTCGTACTGTTTCTAGGCCAACGGCAGTGCAATGAGGTGATTAGGCCTTAATTACGCTCAGCCGCCAGGTTTTTCCCCAATTAATTTGGGTACCCACTTTATAGAGGCTGGGTCTGCCCCAGGAGGGTCTCCATACCCTAGGGTCGCCCCCCGACTTAATTAACAGAATAAATTATATTCTGCCACAGGCGGGATTGTAACCCAGGAAATAAAAATTAAAACATGATTATAAATAAATAATATAGAAAAGAATAAATCGATATCCGAAGAGCGGAGGAAGGAAAAAATTCTTTTCTTCAAAAGTGTTTTTGCAAGAGACGAATTTGCATGACGAACAACACATAACCGTTTTGCAGGAAAAACGAGGGCCGTTTTAATAAAAGATGAAGAGTTAGCCTCGTGTGAAACGTCAGTGTCTATAGCGGTCCTGATATGGATGGGGGTCATTTACAAAATTTCGCCCACCCTCCTCCTCCTAGTCTTACAAATTTCGTTCTCTCCCGCCCAGTCTTACAAATTCCCTTTTATCAAGCCCCTCTGGCAATTTCTTACTTAAAAATTGCTTTAGCTATAGCTGCAATAATTCAAGAACCGTAGCACCTGAATGAGAATCGGCCATATTTCCTTTATAACGTACCTCTGGCTAATACTAAGAGATAAATTGGTCCTCTATCAAAGTAATCTGGATTAACAACCTTTTTCTATTTTTCATTCGTCGTTCTTGGATATTATGTTTAATGGAGGTTATATATTTTTAAAAATCTGATGCGGGCAACACACGACTTTCACTTACCTCCATTTTTAAAATCAATGAAAGAATTTTCAAAAACAGAGATAAAAATACGTGAAACTATTTAAGGAATTAATTAAATTTAATTTATATAGAAACATGTGTTTTATTAAAAAATCGATTATATTATTATCTAAAATAATCAGTTTGTTTTATGTTCATTTCATCACTCTCTATTAACTTTTAAAAGCTTGTGTATGAGATAATATATTTTCTAAAATCTTTAGCTTTCCAACGGTATATCATACATATATATATATATTACGCTCTTATGTTCAAAAACAAAAAATTTAAAATATCAGCATTTAAGCCCTGTCAGACCATTTTAATTAGAATAAATCCTACATGATATTAAAGCTTATTAAATTCTACATCGATATAGCGAGTTTAATCAAAATCGTCGAAACCGTTTTTGAGAAAATCGAAAAAAGGTGCAAAATGCACGGTATAAAGTGCCTCTTCTGGTAAGCTTATTTTATGAAAAAAGTTTTGTCACGTCTCAAGCGTATAGTTGTCTTATATATGAAATTTCAGTTTCATAGGACTTACCGTTTCCGCCCGGGAGTTACCACACACACACACACACACACACAGACCTTTTTGCGGGACTTGTTATTTGAACTCAGGGGACCCTAAAACGTGTATTTCCGTTGAAAACTGGAAATCGAAAATGTTAACGATCGCAAAACTTCCCCTTACTACATATAGAAAGTGAAAGTAAAAATATGGAAAAAGTCTAGATATTTTATTATATTCATTTACTTTCATGTGGAATATTTATAGGTTATGTTAAAAAAAAAAAAAATAATGAAAAATAGAATAGAAAAATTTTGTGATTAAAGAAAATATTTCTGGTATATAAAAATGGTTTATAGTTAAATTGAAATACAATACGTTAGAAATATTTTCACTTTTTTCGTGAAGGTCACACTAATACTTTTTACTGTCTCTTCTCGTGTAAATTACTGTTTTTTTGTAATCTTCATATTTTTGGTTTAGTATTTTCCATTATGAACCTATGTAATCGACCAAAAAAATAAAAAAAATTAACGCCCTTAAAATTTGAGGGCAGACGTTTTAAGATGCGTAGAACCGAATAACGAATAAAAAAAAATCCGTTGGCCACTGAAAATAATTATTTTAAAAAATAATAATAATAATAGGCTTACCGAACCCGAAGGTTCGACGCCGATACCACCATAGTCCGTCTACACAGACTCGTCCAATGTTCACCGTACAAGCCCAAGCCCCCAAGATCAGCCTTAACGCAATCCTCCCATCGACGCTTCGGTCTACCTTTCGGACGCCTACCAGTCGGATCAGCAAATACCAACTTTCTCGGAATCCGTTCCTCGTCGAGCCCAACAATTTTACTCGCTCATTTGAGTCTCCGCGACGCTATTAACTCAATTATATTCACAGGATACAAGTTCCGCGATTCCGCGTTGTGCAACCTTCTAAACTCCCCAGTGGCCTCGTCTCTCTTCGGACCAAATATTTTGCGCAGTACCTTATTTTCGAAAACTTTAAGCCGTTGTTCATCCTTCAAAGTAAGCGGCCACGTTTCACATCCGTAAAGAACCGTTGGAAGAATAATAGTTTTATAAATTCTAACCTTTAAGTTTTTAGATAGAAGCCGTGAGCTAAGTAACTTAGCAACTGAATAATAACACGCATTTCCTACCTTTAACCGGGACTTTATTTCTTCCTGGATTTCATTTTTTCTTGTTATCATTGAACCTAAATACTTGAATTTCTCAACGTGTTCAAAAGTATGCCCTGATATATATCAATTCACCATATCGCCACCGTTTTATTCGATACTAATCATATATTTCGTTTACCGTTATTTAATTCGATCCTAGTTTCTTTACATTTTTATAAAACTAGTATTTAGTTGTATGTTAAATAAATGATAAATATAAATGAATATGTTGAATAAATGATAAATTATAAATTAAATAAATGATAAATGATAAAAAATAAATGAATATAAATTTAAATTTAACCTATAAATACGCCCATAACTCAGTTGTTTTCAAAGATAGAGAAAATTTTTTAAGAGATATAGAATCAGTAAAATGTGAGTAACAAACAAAAAAGGCAAACAATTGAAATCTTTCCAATGCATAGGCTTGTAACTGCGTTATTTTCGAAGATAGAGACAAAAGTGCATAGTATAAATGGTTCTTGTGTTTAACTGATTGAGATGATAAAGTTGCTGTAACGTTTCAAGTATAGATGCTCTTAAAATATGAAATTTCAGTTTTATACAACTTATCGTAATTGCGCTAGGCTTACCACATACAACACTACACACACACACACACACACACACACACACACACACACACACACACACATACAGGCAGACCTAATGTAAGATCAATCTAAAAACTATTAAATATAACTAAATTTGAAAAATATTTAAAGTTAATTTTAATAAAACGTGTATTCAGTTTGGTTGGAAACGCATGATTTAGATTAAATAATATAACTATATTAAATTTTTATAAAAAAATAAATGTATTCCCTCTTCGTCACTTTGTATTACCTTTTACAGCATTGTGCATAAGATAACCTTTTTTCTGAAATATTTCCTTTTCCAACGGTATATTGTACGTTTATATTACTGTTCATTTTATTCAAAAAACGAAAATTATATAAAAAAAAAGTATTACTATTTTATCCTTTAGTTGTTCGTTAATTAAATTTATCCAACTTGTATATTTAGCAGGCCTTCATCAATGTCATTAAGATGATATGGTTAATCTTTTGAAAACGTTCAAAATTAAAGATAGTTTAGAGGAAAAAAATATCGGCATTTAAGCCCTGTCAGACTATTACAATCGGAATGAAACCTACATGTTATTAAATCCCATTAAATTTTACTTCAATATAGCGATTTAATTGAAAAATTTAAAGCTGTGTTTGAGAAAATCGAAAAAAAAGGCTCTAAATACAAGGCATAATGTTGCTGATTTGGTTTGCTGATTAAAAAGGTTTCTATAAAATCTAAGGTTTATAAAAACCTGTACCACTACAACCCATGGAGGGTCTTGGGCTCAGTACATATAGAGATTCGTACTGTTTCTAGGCCAACGGCAGTGCATTGAGATGATTAGGCCTTAATCACGCTCAGCCGCCATGTTTTTCCCCAATTAATTTGGGTACCCACTTTATAGAGACTGGGTCTGCCCCAGGAGGGTCTCCATACCCTAGGGTCGCCCCCCCACTGAATTAACAGAATAAATAATATTTCTGCCACAGCCGGGATTCGAACCCAGGACCCGGAGCACAGCAGACTAGTGAGTGCTCTATCCACTAGACCACGCCGCTCCCTAAATCTAAGGTTTATACGTTCCTTAAATGTGAAATTTCAGATTTACAATAGTTATTGTCTTTGATATGCACTTACCATTAACACACACAATACAGCCACAACCACAGACTCAAATACAGAATTGTTTGCAAGACTAGGTCATTTGCACTCAGGGGACCCTTAAACGTGTATTTCTGGTATGAAGACTCGAATTCGAAAATTGTCTTTTTTCTCGATCTCAATAATTCTCCTTACTAAATGTTCCATATATAGGAATATATAAGGAAAAGTAAAAATTAACTTAAGTAATGCCTTGCCCCTATATCAGCTTATGTTATCGAAAATTAAAAAGAAATATATTGCTATACATTTTATTAATTAGAATTAACATTAATCTGGTATGTAGTACATTACCGATTGGTTTGAATTTCATTATTACTTTATTTTAATCAATATAGTGTAATGTTTTTTGTATAATTCACCGCTTGTAATAGGGCCTTGGCCTGTTGGTGGATGATATCAAATAAAAAACATTTATCCAAAAATTATTTTAAATAATATTCATGTTAAAATTTTTTTGAAACAGTAATAATGAAATCTTAATTGGGATAATGTTTTGCAAATATTTTGGTATTCAATTCAAATCTAAAGGGAAAAAGAATTTCGCAAGATATTTTAAAATAATTGATAATATTGTCATATTCACAGTGTAATATATTTTTATATATTTTTTTAATTTTTTCACCTAGTAAATGGCTCGAGTGCATTAAAGTCGGGTTTATCGCCCGATTTTCCCCACATCACACCTATAAAAATCGTTGGCTGGAATCACATCATAAATTTAACGACCTCAAAACATCAAAACGATATAAAAAAGCTACATATAAATAAAATATAAAGGTTATTCTTGTTTAATATCCACGAAAATTAATATTTTTATTAGGCACTTATTCATAATCTTTTTGGTATATCAAAAGAAGGTTGTAAAATTCCGTTTATGCTATAACATAAATGGTTTCTACCTTCTGCTTTCGTATTTTTTAAATGGCGAACTTATAAGTACTTGGTTTTTTATTAATTTAACTTTACAAGTGGGACAAATATTAAACACTGCCCGTTAAATTGTTCATTGTTAATGTCAGGCGACGTTTTAGAATCGTGTCCCAGATCTAAAGGTTATATTATTACACATTAATAATATAGGATGACGTTTCGTGACAATTAAATAAATAAATAAATAAATAAATTCTTTATTATTCTGGGACAAGTCCCTTTTGAATAACATCTACATAACATGTAAATTGGACTTAAGAGTCTTAGAGAAATTAATTATTTATAAACAATTTGACTAGAACTAACAGAAAACAGACATATGCAAATTATTTTAATAATTAAAAACAATTAAGGAAATATATATCATAAATGTTTCATCTTCGGATTCCCTAGGCGCTCCAGCATTTCCGACAGGTATGCTGAGTTGAAGTGGCTCATTCCAGTTTCCCAGCGACAGTATTTCCTGGGAGTATTTCTATTTCGCACGTTCAATACCAAAAATCCATCCTTGACCAACTCATTTCTTGTTGATCAGTATATTCGTTTGACACAAGATCCCACTAACCTTTATTTCCTTTCTCGTGGAACATCATCCTTTACTTTGCGTGCCACTTCGTTCTGGAATTCCATACCTACCTCTATACAACAAGCATCTTCTTTAATCTAGGCTCTAATATGATGTAAGTTTTATTCTGATTGAAATAGCCTGACAGGGCTTAAATGCCGATATTTTAAATTGTCTTCCTTTAACTACCTTTAATCTTGTACATTACTAAAGACCAACCATATCAACTTAGCGACATCGACAAAGGACATATACAAGTTGGATCAACTAGTGGGTTAGAGTGGGAATGGAGTTTGTCATGAAAGGAGTGGTACCTGGTTCGGGCCAAGTCAGCAACAAAGGGAATATTAAGGTCTTAATGGATGAGTTTATGTGTGATAAAATAAGGAGCATTGAGGATTTTTCGAAGGATTTTGGATTGTAAGGATTGGAGACGAGATGAATTTGATGGTTTAGTAGAGCCCCAAATCTCTACTCCGTAAGTCCATATTGGTCTTATGATAGTCATGTAGATGAGTCTTTTGTACTCAAGTGGAAGGTTTGAGCGTTTGTCCAGTAAGTGTTGAAGTAGTCGAAAACGTCGAGCAGTTTGTTGTCTTTTCAGTCTCGTATGAGGGTTCCAAGTAAGACGTTTGTCCAGGTGCAGCCCTAGGTATCGAATCTGTTCAACCGGGACAAGAGGAGTGTTATTGAAGGATACACCTGAGCAGTTTGTCATAGGTTTATAGCGAAGGGTAAAGGTTATTTGGTGGGATTTATTGGAATTTATTTTTATTCTCCAATTCTGACACCATACTTCAAGGTCTCTAATATGGGATTGAAGAGTTTCGGAGACAATAATTAGATCGTTGTTGACTGATAACACACAAGTGTTATCAGCATAGGTGATGATCAACTGAAGACTAAAAGAGTAAAACAGTTTTTTTTATGTTTTTTGTTTTTTTTTGATAATAAGAACAGTAATATAGACGTATAATATACTGTTGGAAAGAGAAAGATTTTAGAACAAATATTATCTGATACAGAAAGTTTTATAGGCAATATAAAGTGACGAATAGGGAATAAACTTGTTACTGATTAAACATTTAATATATTTATATGATCTAATCTTAATCATACGTTTCCAACGAAGATAAATCCATATTTTATTAAAATCAAGTTAAAATATTCGTTAAATTGAGGTATATTTAATAGTTTTTAAATTAATTTTAACAGTCGAGGTAAGTGAAAGCCGTGTGTTGCCCGCAACAGATTTTCTATTTTATTTTATCTATTTATTACTGAATGAAATAAACCTACTACTAATTACTACATAATTTAATTGTTTTGATTAATTAACTTTCTGATTCAACACAGATGAGCAACAGATAAATCCATTTGGAATCAGGATGTCGGTTGTATAGGGGTTACATGGTATCTGCCAAGTTATATCGCAATATATTGGACTTACTTAACCTATAACCCGATTGGTGTTATGGACGGTGAGGGTTTAACTAAATCATACTAATCTCATTAATATCTAATCTAGTTGATTACCCTATCTGATATCTACGACACAACGTAACTTATAGAGACTGCCCTCAAACCAGGAGATTGCAAAGCACTATAGCTAAGTGGGGAGATGCTAGGACTATCGAGCCGACTGCAACCAGTAACTCAGTTAGCAATACCAGTAGGATCTAGTCCGGTGCAGCAAACTTTTTGATTACAAGTGCAAAGTGTTCCCAAACTCTATTATTTAGGTAAAGTCAGTCTAGGAGAAGTGTATTGTTGCGGCATATAATGATCTACCTTAAGTTATCAGGGATCGGAATAATTTTCAAGTTTCCAAAAAAGTAAGCAATAACTCATCACTTCCTGAAATAAAATTATTCGTTATTCATTTTTTATTCATCAATTTATTCATACTGTATTTGGTCTTGTTGTCTGTTCTAGGTTAAAACAGGATGGTAACATGTGAAATATCAATGTATGATCCAAATTAAAAAAATGTGGTGCAACACACAAACATTTAGAGTTGAAAAAATCTGGTGGTTGCAACTCACGACTTTTACTTACTTCCGTTGTTAAAATCAATTTAAGATTTTTTAAATACATTTAAAGATGAAAGTAAATTGTTAAAGAATTAATTAAACGGACATCACTTACAAAAACTACAGGATTGGTGCAAGCTGTGGAAAACAAGATTAAACTATGACAAATGCCAACATATGACATTTACACTAAGACGTGAAACCTGCCCTCCAGTGTACATCGATAATGTACCAATACCACAAAGAGACAGTGTCAACTACCTAGGATAACTTTTGACAGGAGAATGACTTGGGGCCCGCACATTAAGAAAAAACGAAAGACATTAAACCAAAGAAGTAGACTGCTGCACACACTACTCAGACGACAATCAAAACTAAAATTAAGACAGAAACTTGCACCTACACATACTTACTAAAACCAATATGGCCATACGCCTCTCAAATCTTCGGAGCTGCAAAAAAGGCTCACATACAAAGACTTCAAACATTTCAGTCAAAGATACTTAGACGAATTACTCAAGCACCTTGGTATGTTTCAAACACAACTTTACATACAGACTTACACATGCCTACCATCAGCGAATACATACGAACTCACAACTCTCGATATCACAACAAATCACAAGGACATTACAACCCTCTCATAGAACAAATGGCAACAACCAATATGCCCCACATCATCAGGAGAAGACTGAAAAGGTCATGGATGAGAGATCTTCTCTAATCGTTTGAATTAAAACATGCCACGGAAGAGATACCACTGGGTATTGTCATTTTCCTCATGCCTGACATGCTCCTTTTTATTGTAATAATCTGACAGACAATCCACTGATTGTTATATGTATGTATAAACAGGTGTGGATAAATAAATAAAGTTATAAAAAAAAAAAAGAAACGTTAAACGGAGTTTCAATAGAACTATTATATTATTATCTAAGATAATCAGTTAAATAATATTTTTTTCTAAAATCCAACGGTATGCTATGCTTTTCAACGGTATATTATGCATCTATATTACTGTTTTAAGTTCAAAACACGAAAATTGCATAAAACTTTGTTTGCTCTTTTCTACTTTGTTTATTCATTGAATTCGTTCAACTTATACATTTATCTTTTTTTTTTTTTTTTTTTTTTTTTTTTTATATATAATCTATCCTAATAACATGTTTACATTACAACTTTGTATATAACATAATATTGTTTCTAAAATATTTCTCTTTCCTACGGTATATGATACTTTAGATAGACAACAATATTACTGTTCTTAATATTAAAAAGCAAATAATTGCATTCAAAAAATATTTTTTCGCTCGTAGTTGATTATTGAATTCGTTCAACTTGTATATTTAGCCGTTTTTCGTCAATGCTAATAAGATGTATGTTTTGTTTTTTCAAATCTACAAAATTCAGGGTGCTTTAAAGAATGAAAATTTAAAATATTGTTGTTTAAGCCCTCTCAGACTATTTCAATCAGAATAAAACCTATATCATATTAAAGCTTTTTAAAGTTTTCATCGATATAGTGAGTTTATTCAAAATTGTTAGAGCTGTTTTTGAGTATATCATAAAAAAGTGCAACATGCATAGGTTAAAGTAGGACTTTTGGTTAGCCGATTTTAGTCTAAAAGTTGCTGTAACGTCTCATGAGTATAGTAGTCTTAATTTTATTTTATGTAATTTGACTTTAATTTTGTTTATATTGTAAAACTTGTATGAATTAGATCCTGTAGCACTATTATTATTGTCTTTTATGACAAATTGTAATATATACGAATAATAACAAAAAAAAAAAAAAAAAAGTAGTCTTAAATATGAAATTTCAGTTTCATACGACTTTTAGTTTTTCCGCTAGACTTACCACACACACGATATCGCGCTTTACTCATTCTCTTATCACTTTAGATATTTTCTAGCCTTAAAAAAAAAAAATTGATTTATGGGTGCATCTATGCGTAAAATTTCAATTTTAGTATATACTTTTGTCTCTTTTTTCTAATTACTCACGGTTTTATGGTTAAAAATTGCTAATAAATCTTTTCTCTATCTTCAAAAAATAACTGTGTTATTGAATTAAATCCCTTTTAATCGGCCGCCATTTTAAAAATAATCAGCTGATATCGACGTCTAGTTGTTAGGATCATTGTAACATGGCTTTGTATTGTTGTGGCTTTAAAAAAAAAATCTGGTGTGGACTACACACGACTTTCACATACCTCCCCCCATTGCCTGCAATTTTTCGGTAGGGAGTACCTTGCCTTAGACTGCCACTAGATGGCGTTGTGCTCTTGATAATTATGCTGTCTGCTAGAGGGCAGCACTTAAAATATGTTAAGGTCCCTGTTTCCTTAACATATGTTTGCACTTTTCTCCTCAACTTTTATATTAAGCTGTTATTTATCAATTCTAACAAGTTTGTGTGTCTAATTTTTTTAAATCTATAAAATTAAAGGTACTTTAGAAGAAGAAAATTGAAAATATCGTCATTCCAAGCCCTGTCAGACTATTTTATTCACTATGAAACATACATAATTTTGAAGCTTATCAAATTTCACATCGACATAGCGAGTTTAATCAAAATCGTTACTGCCGTTTTTGAGAAAATCGTAAGTAGGTGCAAAATGCATGGCATAAAGTTTTCGGTTAGCTCATTTTGATGAAAAAAGTTTTGTCACGTCTCGGGCGTATAGTTGTCTTAAATATGAAATTTCAGTTTCATAGGACTTACCGTTTCCGCCCGGGAGTAACCACACACACAGACCTTTTTGGGGGACTTGGTTATTTGGATTCAGTGGACCCTAAAACGTGTATTTCCGTTGAAAACTGGAATTCGAAAATTTTCACGATCGCATTACTTCCCCTATAATATAATATATATAGTAAGTGAAAGTAAAAATTACCTAACCTTACGTTTCAAGATATGAGACGTTGTTTTCCAAAAGGTACTATATCCACTTTGACAATTTTACAGGAAACGCAAAAATCTGTTATTTATTTATTATTGGACCAATTTACCTGATTCTTTTTTTATTATAATCTGAAGTTGATTTTTAAGTGTGTTGCCAACTAATTTTTAGAAATTATTGCACTTTTCCGATTATTTTAAACAATATAATATGGATATAGTACTTTTTGGAACGAAACATGGATATAGTAATAATAATAATAATAATAGGTTTACCGAACCCGAAGGTTCGATGCCGATACCACCAAACCCGGGTGTCTAGTTGAATTAAATATGAAATTTCAGTTTCATAGGAGTTTTTGGTTTTGCGGAAGACACATTTTTCGGGATTTGGTTATTTGACTCAGGGGGCTCTAAAACGTGTATTTTCGTTGGACACTGGAATTCGAAAATTTTCACGATCGCAATAATTTTCCTTACTATATATTTCATACATAGGTAAGTTAAAGTTAAAGTATTAACACTAGAAAATGCTGTTTAATAAATTATCAATAAATAATTAGACTATGAATCTGACACCTTATCGAACCGCAAGCCCTGTGCATTGAAGATTTATCGTATTCAATTGTTTGCTCTAAGATCGAATAGCAATGTATAAATAAATGAGATAGTTAATGTAGTTTGCCAAGACGCTCTATGCATAGTGCAATAGTTGCTACAAGTTATAGTGAGTTAGTGTTCGGGGGAAGTGAGATGTGTCGGAGGGACTAGAACTACCTGTGTAACTTAATCTTGGAATAATGTCTATCTTAGTATGAGTTATATAACTTGGTAAGTAACAAGTCAGCATAATATCTTAACGATAATTGTTGATATAATGGTAATAATCTTACTCAGCTATGCATATATAAAATATACTCTGAGATAGAGATAATTATCGAATCCCATTTTTCATTTGAAATATATATATTTTTACGGTCCAATAATCCCAGATTGTCAAGTCTACGAAAATGTTTTGTGTATGACAAGTCTAACTGAATAATATAAAGCCAATCGAAAATTAAATCAAACAATTGAGGGAGGGTTATGATTGGGAATATTGAACGTTTTAACATAAACCGTAGATAACATCTATAAAATCAAGTTTATATTTTCTTCTAATTTTATTTTTATTTTATTTTTTTTTTTTGTGAGGCTTAAACCACTTGCGTTTTATTCGCCTTACACACGCTAGTAAAATTTACATATTATAAAGTTCATTTTCTATTACTCTTCTATCATGGTCTACTGTACAACTCTGTCTGTCGTAGGAAGTCAAAACTTTTTCAGTTGTCTGTATGTTATCATGTAGAACGGTGTGTAAGACAGTTTTTATTTCAAAATGTGCTCTGTGAGCATCGTAAGCCCTACATTCTGTCAAAATGTACTTCGCGGTCATCGGACAGCCGCAAGTTAGGCATATTTGTAGGAGGTTGTGAGGTCTGGTGTGGCCAAAAACTAAGGAAAATTAACTTTATTTACATATTTAAAATCAGCAAAATATTGGTTGAACTTGGTTATAAGGAACTAAACGGAAAAAATGTATTTTTTAAGTTACTTTATTACATTTCCTTAGGGAATGTATGTCAAATCTAACTTTATTTCCTTTTTCCGAAATTGAATTTTTCAAAGGTGAAAGTCGCGTGTTGCCCATAAAAAAATTTAAGCTTTTAACCAGTGTTTTGAAAAAATTGCAAAAAAAAATAGGAATGTGACTGGCTATTCAAGTAACTGGCTTTTAGGACTTTACTGCACGGGAGCCATTCTTGATGTAAAAACTGCTTTTGACCGAGTCTGGAACCCAGGACTGGTGCAAACTTCACTAATTCCTGCCGCCCACTTACTTCTTCATTATTAAGTCCAACTTCTCTGGCGGATTCTTCAAAATAAATAACAATTGTTCTTATATGTCTATTTTTACTCAGTCTGCTGGTGTTCCTCAAGGCAGTATCCTAGAACCTATCCCTTTGCACAGTGTATACAGCTGATATCAATCCCAACCTAATACTTTTCTTTCTACCAATGTTGACGATACTTGTTGTTGCCAGTAGCAGTGATCCAACTATTGCCTCTTACACTCTCTAGTCTCACATCAGAGACCTTGAGGAATGGTGTCAGAATTGGAGAATTAAAATAAATTTCAAAAAAATTCCACCTATTCTTCTTCCTAAGCCAATGACATCCTGTCCTACAGTATCCTTATATAGTATTCCACACGTCCAGGTTAAACATATTCGCTACATAGACTCTCACTTGACAAAACGTCTAACATGTAATCCGCGAACAAGACTGAAACGACAAGAAACTGCTCGCCGCTTTCATTTACTTCAAACACTTATTAAACAAACGCTACATCCACTCATCTACTTGCCCAATCTGGACTTACTTACTGGAGTTGAGCTTTGGGGCTCTACTAAACTATCACATTCTTGCAGTCCTCAATCCTTACAGTCCAAATCTTTCAAAACAATCCTTAACGCTCCTTCCTAGGTCAAGAATTAACTCATCCATAAAGACCTAAATGTCCCATATTTGCTGATTTGTCCGAACCAGGTATCAATCTTTTCCATAACCAATTCCGAATTTCACTCTAACTCAGTAGTTTCAATTCTTGCTTCCTCTTCCATTCTGACAAGCCTTCGAGGTGTCTGAAAAGAAGATGGCTCGAGACCTTCTAGTTAGATTCCAACCAGAGTGCTGCCAATGGGCAGTTTCTGTTCATGTATCATGTATGCATTTTATTTCATACCTTATTTAATTGATGTATTAACTAATACATTTGTAAATATCAATAAATTAAAATATAAAAAACAAAAAAGGCTTTTAGAAATTCATTAAAATCAATTGCAATCCGAGCTACTATACATTTTCGTAGGTTATGTATCCCATAATATTAAGTATTGGAAAAAGAAGAGGAATGAACCGGAATAAAAAAGATTTGATTGTGTATGATTGGGACGGTGTGATTTGTTTGCTCTTAATAGGGTCGTTCCTGAACATACAATTCTCTTATTGCTACTGGATATTTGAACTCTTTTCCCATCTGAGGGCAGCAGGATATTCAATGAATCAGGATGGTAGTATGAATAAAAGAAGTGCTAATACATACTTGATTTGATTTAATTTGTATTTAACCCCTTTTTATGCCGAATATTTTAAAGTAAAAAGATAAAATAAATCCTATCAAATCGCCTTCACTCTACGTCGTAAACCTATGACTTCCTGCCCCACCGTATCCTTCAAATATATCCTACTTACTGCTGTTGAATCCTAACATGGAATCCTCACAATAGAATGAAACGACAGGAAACTGCGCGTAGATACATATTACTACAACACTTACTCGACAAACGCTCAAAACTTCCTACTTACTACAAAAACCTCATTTATATAACTATTATCAGGCCTATATGGATCTATGGCATTGAGCTATGGGGGTCTACTAAACCATCGAATTCATCTCGCATCTAATCCTTGTAGTCCAAAATCCTTCGTAAAATCCTTACTGCTTCTTACTTTGTTACTAATAAAATCATCAAAAAAGACCTAGATATCCCATTTGTTGAAGACTTGGCCCGTTACAGATATACTCTTTTCATTCCAAACTCCCTGCCCACTCAAACCCGCTTATCCGTGACCTCTCCTCCATATCTATTCCCGACAACCGCCCGAGGCGCCTTAAAAGAAGATGGCCAAGAGACCTCCTAACATAAATTAGACATTGGAGTAATACCAATGGGTAGTTTCTTCTCAGGAGAACCATGTGTTACAGTCATATATAAATTAGATTAGATTAGATTAGATTAGATTTTTATTGTCTTAGGGCCTGAGGCCCTTTCTTACAGACAAAGTAATAATTTTTACAATAATTAATGTGCCAAAAAAAAAAAAAAATAAAAAAATAATAAGACAGTTTTAAACAATACATATATAACCCTTTTTTCTTTTTTTTTCTTTTTAAATAAACATAAAACAGTAAATATTTTAAACTATACAAAAAGAAAATATTAATTATAATAAACAAAATTTATGTAGACTATTTAAAATAAAATAAAATAAATATTAATGATAATAATAACTAACACTGAGGGAAGAGATTAAGGAAAAACAATCAAATAAAGTAAAAGGAACAAAGGGATATTGGAAAGGGAAAGGAAGCATCTCCATGTTTGTTCAGAGCCTCAAGGTGCACTCGACGAGTCTGCTTCAAAGAATAGTCGAAGGCAAGCCTTACGGAAAGAGGATGAAAACCTGACTTCCACCGGTAGCTGGTTGAGCTCTCTCGCTGCCGCGGCGTGGAAAGAATTCCTCAAGGCCTCAGTTCTGCAAGCAGCTAACTGGAATACGCCCTGCAACCTCTCACTCCGCACCTCAACAAACTCACGCCTTAGGATTTCTGGAACTCCGGTATCAAGCACTTTACGGGCTAGGCACATTAAATTGAGGCGGCGATATTCTTTTGCTCGAAGCCAACCTAACTCCTTTATAAGTGGACTTATATGTCATAGTCATATATAAAGCATATTTACTTGTTGTATTTATTTAATACAGTTGTAAATTTCTTTAAATAAATAATAAAAATAAAATAAAAAAAAGTTAAAAGAACGTGAATGATAATATTAAAAAAAGTTTTATAATTTGTTGGTAACCTCATATGGTATAAAATATAATATTGGATAGTAAAATATGTTCGTCGAGTATTTTACAGATAATTTCAATAAAAATTCAGATTCTTGTAAATATTTTTATGTTAAGAATTTCTGCGATATCCCTTGTCGTAGAGTGAGGATTTTCTGTGACCATTGCTTGAATTTAGTAGTCGTAAACAGTTGAAAGACGACCCAAGCGCTTTACGTCTTTCGAGACAATATTTACGGTTTCGAAGTGAACAAACCACTTACGTAAGATCCATTCTCCTGAGACATAATCGCCAGACATACTCTAAATTTTGTTAACTGTTTAACAAATAGACCTATTAAAGACAATGGGTCATATTGTCTTATATATCTGTGGTGGTCGTAAATAAGCGGTTTAGTCAAAATCTTTCATTTTGGAAGGTGAGCGACTTATAAGCATATAAACTAAATAAATTAAAAAAAAAAAAAAAAATGATGTATCAGTTAAATCGAAGTCGACGGTCCATTACGGCTGTTAAACGTGGCCACTTACTATAAATGATGAACAACGGCTTAGGGTTTTCGAAAATAAGGTGCTGCGTAAATTTGGTCTAAAGAGACATGAGACCACTGGAGTTCAGAAGGTTGCACAATGCGGAATTGCTGAGCTTGTAACCTGTATTTATAATTGAGTGATAGCATTGCGGAGACTCAAATGGGAGAGAAAAGTTGTTGGGCTCGGTGAGGAACTGATTCCGAAGAAGTTGGTACTCGCTAAACCGACTGGTAAGTCGAAGCGTCGATAGAATGATTGCATTAAGGCTGATCTCGGGATCTTGTTCTTGTACGGTGATCATTGGATGAGTCTGTGTAGGCGGAGTTATGTGGTATCGGCATCGAACCTTTGGGTTCGTTAGGTCTGTTATTATAATTATTATTAAAATTGAAGTGGTTTATTATTTAGTATGTCGTCAGAGATTAAAAATAGCTATATCTAAAGGGCTATATAATAGTTTTATTATAACATTTTTGTTAACTGTCTAACACATAGACCTATTAAAGACAATGGGTCATATTGTCTCATATATCTGTGGCGGTCGTGAATAAGTTGTTAAGTAAAAATCTTTCATTTTATAGGTGAGCGACTTAAACTTTACAGTTTATCCAAAATAGAGTTATAACATACAGCTTTCTTTCCACCTGAAATTTCTACCACCAAGAAATTTCATTAACCAATTTTACACGACGTGGGAGACAGTCTGGGGGGAGCGATACGTGGAGTTAACTCATTTTTGATATAACTCGACCGATATACTCGTTTGATATATCTGTGGCGGTAGTGAAAAACTAGATAACTCGAGTTATATAAAAAATGAGTTAACTCCACGTATCGCTCCCCCCAGACTGTCTCCCACGTCGTGTAAAATTGGTTAATGAAATTTCTTGGTGGAAGAAATTTCAGGTGGAAAGAAAGCTGTATGTTATAACTCTATTTTGGATAAAACGTAAAGTTTAAGTCGCTCACCTATAAAATGAAAGATTTTTACTTAACAACTTATTCACGACCGCCACAGATATATTTTATATAAAGGTAAGCGGGAGTAAAAATTAGAAGTATTAGAAAACAATAATTTCTAGTACAATCAATTTAACTTAAGTTTCGAAATAGTTAGAGTTATAACTTTGTTCATTATTTTTATATTTTAGATAATTCTATTAAGGTAAGATACGTTCAAATAAAAATACAATAACTACACTATAAAAAAGTAAAATATGCTTTTTATTACTTCTGACTTGAATTACATTATGTTTATATTCTCTCAATATTATAATAAAACTATTATATAGCCCTTTAGATATAGCTATTTTTAAACTCTGACGACATACTAAATAAACCACTTCAATTTTAATAATAATAATAATAACAGACCTAACCAACCCGAAGGTTCGATGCCGATACCACATAACTCCGCCTACACAGACTCATCCAATGATCACCGTACAAGAACAAGATCCCGAGATCAGCCTTAATGCAATACTCCCATGGACCAACTAGTCGGTTCAGCGAGTACCAACTTCCTCGGAATCAGTTCCTCACCGAGCCTAACAACTTTTCTCGCCTATTTGAGTCTCCGCAATGCTATCATTCAATTAACAGGTTACAAGCTCAGCAATTCCGCGTTGTGCAACCTTCTGAACTCTAGTGGTCTCATCTCTCTTTAGACCAAATTTTCACAGTACTTTATTTTCGAAAACTCTAAGGCGTTGTTCATCATTTATAGTAAGTGGCCACGTTTAACAGCCGTAAAGTACCGTCGACTTCGATTTAACTGATACATAATTTTTTTTTTTAATTTATTTAGTTTATATGCTTCATTGGGAGTCTTAGATTTGTTTAACCAGGTCTAATTTTTTTCAGCGACTAATGAAGAGCGTTGGTCTCAAAGATTTTGCAATATATAATTGTTATATATCCAGTTTTACCTAAAATATTCTCGACTAAATCAGTGAGACATAATTACGATTCTATCCTAGTAAGTTGCAATGCTATTTTTCTTGTAACACCACATACTACTATATTCCACAATTAAACTTTTTTTTTCTTTTTAAATATAAAAATTAAGCTTATTATCATATAATGATTTGGTTAAGGATGGCAAAAAGAGAAACTTAAATAAAAGGAACCCCTTCGGATATAGAATCAGAATAACGAAAAGACGTTATAAATGTTACCATCTACATTGTATAAAGAACTAAGTTTCAATGCTCTTTTCCCCTAAAAGATCTGTTTAAATACCACTCCAATCGTATATTGGGCCGTAGATAAAGCAGCCCTTATACCTCCAGTAAATATCCTCCAATGGAGAGGGCTGGCTGGAGTCCAAGGGAAAGATTCCAGGGGCCATTGGAAACACTTAGCTTCGAGGAACGGCCACTCTCTTCCGAATCCTCTTCATATCCTGCTCCGTATCCTGTATAATCCTCACCAGCTCCGTCCTCAGTTTCCTGTATACCAAGACTCAAGAATTTCCTGTTTTTGCACTTCTAACTTCGAACAGATTGTATCCAATAAATTGTAGTCGTTTGCTCCATTTTTTACTTTCACTTACTATATATAGTAAGGGAAAGTATTGCTATCGCGAAAATATTCGAATTCCATTTTTCAACGGAAATACACATTTTAGGGTCCAAATAACCAAGTCCCGCAAAAAGGTCTGTGTGTGTGTGTCTGTGCCTTTTTTTTTTTATTTGTTTAATTGTTTTTAATATTGTCGGGGAAAATCTTTCATAAGACGAAGTGGGCTCCTGAATCCTCAACAGTGTGAGATTCTTACTCACTAAAAACCACCTACATTCTATGTGATGCCACACCGCGGAACTGCTTGCAGGCATTACTTCGCTGTGGGCAGGATGGCTAAGCGCCCACTTCTCTACTGCATACTTAACGGTATTTGACACCTTCTCGCTCGCTCCTCGGTTCTCAGTATTCTTCCGACTTTCCCAGCATAATCTGAAATAGCATTCCAGTTTTCTTGACTCTTCAACATGAGCTGTACCAGATATTCCGGTGTGGATCTTTTACCCAGCACCATATCTAGCTGAACCTTCTCCAAGGCAAATTTCTTGCAAGCGAAGAAAGCATGCTCCACTGTTTCATCTAAACGAAGACAGGTGGTACATGATCTTGACGATTCTTCATCCAGCTTGAACCTGTAGAGATATGACCTGAAGCGCCATGTCCAGAGAGCAGTTGAGTAAGGTAATAATCAACCTCTCCATGTGTGCGTGTCACCCACGATGTAATATCTGATATCAGGCGGTTTGTCCACCTTCCAGATGATGATGAGTCCCAGCGTCTCTGCCATATGCGGAGAGTTTCCAGTCTCTCGTCTTTCGCCAACGTTAGCCAATGCTCCTCTGGCGCTTCACGTTTTCTACGGTAGATTCTGCCACCGTTCGGCCAGTACATCTATTGGAATTATGTTGGCGATGATGCACACGGCATCATACGATACAGTGCGAAATGCTCTTGCGACGCGTAAGGTATTTCTTTGATGGACGCTAATCGCTTTACGAGAATATGATCTCACTTGGAAGGTATGCGACCGGATTGGTGCGGCATACAAAAGCACTGAGTTGGTTACATTTGTGTGGATGTGTGTGGTAACTCCCGGGCGAAAACGGAAAGTCCAATGAAACTGAAATTTCATATTTAAGACAAATATACGCCCGAGATGTCACAAAATCTTTGTTTTTTTGAACATCAAAACCGAAATACAGATGAATTATATACCGTTAGAAAGCTAAATATTTTAGAAAGAATATTATCTTATACATACTATTGCCAAATTTATGTAATGGAGAGTAATGAAAATCCGATAAAACAAACCGGTATTCGTAGATAATAATCTAATATATTATGTAATAAATACATGTTTCTATTAAAATCTAATTTAAATAATTCTTTAACAATTTATTTTCATCTATAAATTTGGTTAAAAATTTTTGAATTGATACAGATAATAGAGGTAAGTGAAAGTCGTGTGTTGCGCGGACCAGATATTTTTATTATATACTAGTTATCCGACCTAGCTTTGCACGGGTGCATTTTAAATGCGGGTTCATTTATGCTTAAAAAACTTCTATTTAACCAATTAAAAGTTTATTGCTTTGCGATTATCAGCTCATATTTAAGAAAAGTGCACTTAGCAAGAAAATATTATGCTTATTATATAAAGTCTATCAACATTGTCCGGCTTGAATGTGGATTCCTTCCTGTCTCAAATCTCGTACTCTAAAAAGCGTGGAAGTGGTCTGATAAAATATTAAATATGGAAGATTCCAGGTATCAAAAAATATTACTTATGTTAAAAAATGTCTCATTTAACCTAAATGGAAATGATAAATTACTGTCTGAATCATACAGAACTGTTTAAAGGAACTCAAATAAATAAAATCTACCTCACAACCGACTTGCCGTTTACGCATAAATAACTTATTGCTTAAATTCGGACTGCTAAAAATAAATTTCAAGGAAAATATTGCCGTCGAACAGAAGGATAAAGTAACTTTAACTAAGTATAATAACTAGAAATATGGTCACGTCTACGGACTCCAAAAAAAAAAAATCGTATTAAGCAATTCATTAGACGTTTCAATTTTGTTTCCAGTTCATCGGTAAGTTCTACATATAGCAGGCAACCTTAGTCGAAATAGGGGAGGATAACAGAGGAAGCAAGTAGCTGGCTGGTTTTTGAAGGTAAGGATTCACGGAATCTATAGAGCTGTTTAAAATGAATTTTCGGGTTTTTTTCAAATACATGGTTTTTCCAGGAAAGGTTCTTATTCAAAGTGATTCCTAGTGAATGTCTCAAATTTAGGTAATATTTAGTTTGTATCTAAGTATATAAAGCCATAGATTCATTCGTTGTTTTATTAAAAAAAAAAAAAAATTAAGCAAGAAAACCATTTCAACGCAGGGATAGAAGTAACAAAGAAAAGATTAGGTAACACTAGCGGAAATTGCTGAAATAGCAAGAAAATAGCCGAGTCGATACAAGCAGTTGCTAGCAGTTCTAAGGTTCTGTTATGCCTTTCAATAGCAGCTACCAATATAATAGGCCCCGGTAATAGCATTAGTACACGGTAGGGCATTATAATGCTCTCTGCCATCCCATTAGTGAACTAATAGCTACATGTGTGTATATATATATACTATATACTATAGTATATATATATACTATATGTGTATAGTATATATATATATATATACTATATGTGTGTATATATATACACTATATATATATATATATATATATATATATATATATATATATATATATATATATATATATATATATATATATATATATATATATATATAGTGGGCCAATAAAGTATTGGCATAACCCTTTTTTTGCGGTATATAATACTTCTATGTTACTTCTTACATTTTAGAAATAATTTTTTTATTACTTGGTCACAGACCCCTTATTTTACCCGTTTAAAGAAAACCTAAATGGCAAGGTATTTTCGCTTATAAACCTTCAGCAAACAATGCCCTAAATGATATATATATTATATATATATATAAGATCTTTTAGTTTAGATAATAAGTTCTCGATAGTGGAATTCTGCACTAGATAACTCTAAGCTAACTATTTTCTGATGGGGAGAGCGATGACCCTTGGAACAATAGAAACACATTATTACAATAGGATCGTCAGAGATAACCTGGGAGAGTTCCATATCCACTTTGTGCAGACCAATGTAATATCCTGCGATGGTATCGTATCCACCATCCATCAAAACACACTCCCCTGCCTTGTCCTCTCAATACCATTAGATAACACTCATACATATTCCATCAATTTTATAATATAATGATTATTTAGACGAGAAGATACCCTCAAAGATATAATTTTATTTTAATAAAATGTAGGGATTTGCTGCCCTCTAATAAGTTATCGTGAAGCTCACTAACCCTGAAGAGAGCTAAGTATAGTTCGATATAGATTTTGACTGTGCTCCGATCATCGGAAGTGATCGATAGTGACGTGATAAAAAAACGTGATTGTTTTAAAGTTTTTATTGTTATTTTTTATTATCACAGGCCTTTGACCTAGTGTGGCACCCGGGATCGCTTTACAAACTCTATAAATTCCTTCCAGCTACATACTTCCTTATTATTCAGTCCTATCTCACAGACAGATCCTTCAAAGTAAATCATAACCGTTCCTATTCATCCCTTTTTAAGCAGTATGCAGGCGGTCCTCAAGGCAGTATTCTAGGACACATCCTTTACTCAGTTTATCCAGCTGATATCCCATCCCATCCTAGCATTTTCCTTTCTACCTATGCTGATGACACTTGTGTGTTATCAGTCAACAACGATCTAACTATTGTCGTCCAAACTCTTCAATCCCACATCAGATACCTTGAAGTATGGTGTCAGAATTGGAGAATAAAAATAAATTCCAATAAATCCCACCACATCACCTTTACCCTTCGTCGTAAACCTATGACATCCGGCCCAACATTATCCTTCAATAACACTCCTCTTGTCCGGGTTGAACAGATCCTATATCTAGGACTGCACCTGGACAAACGTCTTTACTTGGAACCCTCATACAAGACTGAAAATACAAGAAACTGCCCGACGTTTTCGACTACTTCAACACTTACTGGACAAACGCTCTAAGCTTCCACTTAAGTACAAAAGGATCATCTACATGACTATCATAAGACCGATATGGACTTACGGAGTAGAGATTTGGGGCTCTACTAAACCATCAAATTCTTCCCGTCTCCAATCCTTGCAATAAAAAATCCTTTGAAATATCCTCAACGCTCCTTATTTTGTCACAAATAAACTCATTCATCAAGACCTCAACGTTCCCTCTGTTGCTGACATGGCCCAAACCAGGTACCACTCCTTTCATAACAAATTCTATTCCCACTCTAATCCACTAGTTGTTGTTGTTGGTTTGGGTTTTGAGGCGTAAAACCCGAGGGTCATCAACGCCTTTATTTCATTTGTTTATTTAATTTAATTTCTATCTAAACTCAAAAAAAAAAAAAAAAAAAAAAAAAAAAATTATTTTCCTATATTGTTTACTACAGAATCCCTATTTTATTTAACAGCTGCTGGGCCTTAAAGAAGTTTAGCAATAATTTTATATTATTTTCGTCATTGCTCAATAAGGTTGCTGTATCAGGTCTTAAGCCTAATCTGGTTAAATATGATTGGTAAAAAGTACATTCCTCCAGTATGTGCCTGACAGTAAGTGGGTTGTTACAGTGTTGGCACTTTGGGGGTGGCTGTTTAGTGATATGATGTATATGTGTCAGTTTCAATCCTTGCTTCCTCTACAATCCCTAATAATCCACCGAGGCGTCTGAAAAGTAGATGGCCCCTAGACCTTCTAGTTTAACATAATCTTTGGAGAGCTGCCAATGGGTAGTATCCCCACATGTGAATCCATGACATTTGTATCTTGTATCTCATTTACTAGATGTATATCATTATACAGTTATAAATAGCAATAAATATTTAAAAAAAAATATTATTAAGTTAAGGATAATAAATTGTGATAGTCATTGATGTGGTTCACGATAGCAGGAAGTGTTGGGATTGGTTCGAGACGATTGACGGTCCTGGGACCCCTAGATCTTTCCATCGCCCCTTTCCTTTTCCCTCTCCCTATTAGGAGCCGAAGCAAAAAAGAAAGAAGCCCGAGAGACCAGTGGTGGGTTTAGTTTTGTAATTAACTTATCCATAATTATACAACATTTTCGGTTCAGATGGACGAAAGTTTTTGTGGACATAAACGAATACATAGTTTCAAGCAACTAACGTTATACCTACAGTAAAACACGCCGGCGGCAATATAATCGTTTGGGGCCTCATAGCATCGAATAGTGTAGGAACGTTATGTTTTGTTGAAAGTATAATGAATGCTGAAAGCTTTGTAGACATTTTGCGACATAATCTGCTTTCCAGTGCTAAAAATCAAGACTGGAGAAACCGGTTATTTTTCAGCAAGACAAAGATCCAAAACACACATACAGTAAAACGAATGAATAGTTATTGTACAGTGTACATAGACAATTGAAAACACTCCCTTCAGTCTGTTGGATACTGCCCACGCAAGAAGAGAAAACGGGGAAGAACTCGGAAAAGGTGGATAGAGGATGTAAAGAAGGATATGGCAGCCAGAGGTCTGACTGAGGACGACTGAAATGACAGATTGTTGGAGAGATGGAGTGCTGAGGATCAGGATGTTACATCATTGCAGAAGCGCGAGGGAAAAAAAAAATTCACAATTTATTTTCCTCATTTATTTCTTACTTAATCATTTAATTTTTCACGATATATCAATGGTTTTTAATGTCTATTCAAAAATAAAATTTATTACAGAATAATAAGTTACATATTATTTTTACTTACTATAAGGGAAAGTATTGCGATCGTGAAAATTTTCGAATTCCAGTTTTCAACGGAAATACACATTTTAGGGTCCCCTGAGTCCAAATAACCAAGGTCTCTCTCTGTGTGTGTGGTAACTCCCGGGCGGAAACGGTAAGTCCTATGAAACTGAAATTTCATATTTAAGACAAATATACGCCCGATACGTTACAAAACCCTTTTCATCAAAATGAGCTTACCAGTAGAGCCACTTTATACTATGCATTTTGCACTTTTTTTCGATATTTTTGAAAACGGTTTCGACGATTTTGATTAAACTCGCTATATCGATGTATAATTTAATGGGCTTTAATATCATGTAGGTTTCATTAGGATATGATTAAAATGGTCTGACAGGGCTTAAATGCCTATATTTTGAATTTTCTTTCTCTAATGTACCTTTAATTTTGTTGATTCTATAAAAATATCTATATTACCTTGTTACCACTGATGAAAAACAGCTAAATATGCAAGTTGAGCGAATTTGAAAAGGGACTAAAGGAGAAGACTAAAAAAAATATTTTTTTAATGCAATTTTTTGTTTTTGAACATAAGAACAGTAATATACATGTATGATATACCGTTGGAAAGCTAACGATTTTAGAAAAAATATTATCTTATACTCAAGCTTTAAACGTTAATAGAGAATGATAAAAAGAAGATAAAACTAACTGATTATTTTAGATAATAATATAATTGATTTTTTAATAAAACACATGTTTCTATATAAATTTAATTTAATTAATTCTTTAATAGTTTCACGTATTTTTATCTCTAACTGTATTTGAAAATTCTTTCATTGATTTTAAAAATGGAGGGAGTGAAAGTAGTGTGTTGCCCGCACCAGATTTTTTAAAGAATTAAATGTAAAAAAAAGGGTTATGCCAATACTTTATTGGCCCACTATATATATATATTATAGAAACTATTAAAGAATTAATTAAATTAAATTTATATAGAAACATGTGTTTTATTAAAAAATCAATTATATTATTATCTAAAATAATCAGTTAGTTTTATCTTCTTTTTATCATTCTCTATTAACGTTTAAAGCTTGAGTATAAGATAATATTTTTTCTAAAATCGTTAGCTTTCCAACGGTATATCATACATGTATATTACTGTTCTTATGTTCAAAAACAAAAAATTGCATTAAAAAAATATTTTTTTTAGTCTTCTCCTTTAGTCCCTTTTCAAATTCGCTCAACTTGCATATTTAGCTGTTTTTCATCAGTGGTAACAAGGTAATATAGATATTTTTATAGAATCAACAAAATTAAAGGTACATTAGAGAAAGAAAATTCAAAATATAGGCATTTAAGCCCTGTCAGACCATTTTAATCATATCCTAATGAAACCTACATGATATTAAAGCCCATTAAATTATACATCGATATAGCGAGTTTAATCAAAATCGTCGAAACCGTTTTCAAAAATATCGAAAAAAAGTGCAAAATGCATAGTATAAAGTGGCTCTACTGGTAAGCTCATTTTGATGAAAAGGGTTTTGTAACGTATCGGGCGTATATTTGTCTTAAACATGAAATTTCAGTTTCATAGGACTTACCGTTTCCGCCCGGGAGTTACCACACACACAGAGAGAGACCTTGGTTATTTGGACTCAGGGGACCCTAAAATGTGTATTTCCGTTCAAAACTGGAATTCGAAAATTTTCACGATCGCAATACTTTCCCTTATAGTAAGTAAAAATAATATGTAACTTATTATTCTGTAATAAATTTTATTTTTGAATAGACATTAAAAACCATTGATATATCGTGAAAAATTAAATGATTAAGTAAGAAATAAATGAGGAAAATAAATTGTGAATTTTTTTTTCCCTCGCGCTTCTGCAATGATGTAACATCCTGATTCTCAGCACTCCATCTCTCCAACAATCTGTCATTTCAGTCGTCCTCAGTCAGACCTCTGGCTGCCATATCCTTCTTTACATCCTCTATCCACCTTTTCCGAGTTCTTCCCCGTTTTCTCTTCTTGCGTGGGCAGTATCCAACAGACTGAAGGGAGTGTTTTCAATTGTCTATGTACACTGTACAATAACTATTCATTCGTTTTACTGTATGTGTGTTTTGGAGCTTTGTCTTGCTGAAAAATAACCGGTTTCTCCAGTCTTGATTTTTAGCACTGGAAAGCAGATTATGTCGCAAAATGTCTACAAACCTTTCAGCATTCATTATACTTTCAACAAAACATAACGTTCCTACACTATTCGATGCTATGAGGCCCCAAACGATTATATTGCCGCCGGCGTGTTTTACTGTAGGTATAACGTTAGTTGCTTGAAACTATGTATTCGTTTATGTCCACAAAAACTTTCGTCCATCTGAACCGAAAATGTTGTATAATTATGGATAAGTTAATTACAAAACTAAACCCACCACTGGTCTCTCGGGCTTCTTTCTTTTTTGCTTCGGCTCCTAATAGGGAGAGGGAAAAGGAAAGGGGCGATGGAAAGATCTAGGGGTCCCAGGACCGTCAATCGTCTCGAACCAATCCCAACACTTCCTGCTATCGTGAACCACATCAATGACTATCACAATTTATTATCCTTAACTTAATAATATTTTTTTTTAAATATTTATTGCTATTTATAACTGTATAATGATATACATCTAGTAAATGAGATACAAGATACAAATGTCATGGATTCACATGTGGGGATACTACCCATTGGCAGCTCTCCAAAGATTATGTTAAACTAGAAGGTCTAGGGGCCATCTACTTTTCAGACGCCTCGGTGGATTATTAGGGATTGTAGAGGAAGCAAGGATTGAAACTGACACATATACATCATATCACTAAACAGCCACCCCCAAAGTGCCAACACTGTAACAACCCACTTACTGTCAGGCACATACTGGAGGAATGTACTTTTTACCAATCATATTTAACCAGATTAGGCTTAAGACCTGATACAGCAACCTTATTGAGCAATGACGAAAATAATATAAAATTATTGCTAAACTTCTTTAAGGCCCAGCAGCTGTTAAATAAAATAGGGATTCTGTAGTAAACAATATAGGAAAATAATTTTTTTTTTTTTTTTTTTTTTTTTTTTTTTTTTTTTTTTGAGTTTAGATAGAAATTAAATTAAATAAACAAATGAAATAAAGGCGTTGATGACCCTCGGGTTTTACGCCTCAAAACCCAAACCAACAACAACAACTAGTGGATTAGAGTGGGAATAGAATTTGTTATGAAAGGAGTGGTACCTGGTTTGGGCCATGTCAGCAACAGAGGGAACGTTGAGGTCTTGATGAATGAGTTTATTTGTGACAAAATAAGGAGCGTTGAGGATATTTCAAAGGATTTTTTATTGCAAGGATTGGAGACGGGAAGAATTTGATGGTTTAGTAGAGCCCCAAATCTCTACTCCGTAAGTCCATATCGGTCTTATGATAGTCATGTAGATGATCCTTTTGTACTTAAGTGGAAGCTTAGAGCGTTTGTCCAGTAAGTGTTGAAGTAGTCGAAAACGTCGGGCAGTTTCTTGTATTTTCAGTCTTGTATGAGGGTTCCAAGTAAAGACGTTTGTCCAGGTGCAGTCCTAGATATAGGATCTGTTCAACCCGGACAAGAGGAGTGTTATTGAAGGATAATGTTGGGCCGGATGTCATAGGTTTACGACGAAGGGTAAAGGTGATATGGTGGGATTTATTGGAATTTATTTTTATTCTCCAATTCTGACACCATACTTCAAGGTATCTGATGTGGGATTGAAGAGTTTGGACGACAATAGTTAGATCGTTGTTGACTGATAACACACAAGTGTCATCAGCATAGGTAGAAAGGAAAATGCTAGGATGGGATGGGATATCAGCTGGATAAACTGAGTAAAGGATGTGTCCTAGAATACTGCCTTGAGGACCGCCTGCATACTGCTTAAAAAGGGATGAATAGGAACGGTTATGATTTACTTTGAAGGATCTGTCTGTGAGATAGGACTGAATAATAAGGAAGTATGTAGCTGGAAGGAATTTATAGAGTTTGTAAAGCGATCCCGGGTGCCACACTAGGTCAAAGGCCTGTGATAATAAAAAATAACAATAAAAACTTTAAAACAATCACGTTTTTTTATCACGTCACTATCGATCACTTCCGATGATCGGAGCACAGTCAAAATCTATATCGAACTATACTTAGCTCTCTTCAGGGTTAGTGAGCTTCACGATAACTTATTAGAGGGCAGCAAATCCCTACATTTTATTAAAATAAAATTATATCTTTGAGGGTATCTTCTCGTCTAAATAATCATTATATTATAAAATTGATGGAATATGTATGAGTGTTATCTAATGGTATTGAGAGGACAAGGCAGGGGAGTGTGTTTTGATGGATGGTGGATACGATACCATCGCAGGATATTACATTGGTCTGCACAAAGTGGATATGGAACTCTCCCAGGTTATCTCTGACGATCCTATTGTAATAATGTGTTTCTATTGTTCCAAGGGTCATCGCTCTCCCCATCAGAAAATAGTTAGCTTAGAGTTATCTAGTGCAGAATTCCACTATCGAGAACTTATTATCTAAACTAAAAGATCTTATATATATATATATATATATATATATATATATATATATATATATATATATATATATATATATATATCATTTAGGGCATTGTTTGCTGAAGGTTTATAAGCGAAAATACCTTGCCATTTAGGTTTTCTTTAAACGGGTAAAATAAGGGGTCTGTGACCAAGTAATAAAAAAATTATTTCTAAAATGTAAGAAGTAACATAGAAGTATTATATACCGCAAGATTTTAGAAAAGTTAATATGCAACAAAATAAGTCAGACAATTTAATAGAAAGATGTTATAAGAGCATAAATTTATGCACAAATGTCATTTGGTTATGGTTATGTTGATTCATGGTGATTGTACATGTTACACATTTAATACAGTAGTCAAGATTTCAGAAAAAATATATTATGCACCAAATCGCAGGTATGTTTGTTTAAAATAAAGGAAAAGTTTTCATATAAGCTAATACTGGTTATATTATTATTTCTACTTGTCGATCATTTCACAAAAAATAGTAGTTCAATGCTGATGAAATAAAAAATTGAGTATTTATGGAAGAATTTATTCAGCCCGAAATCTACCTTAATAATTATATGAGATCTTTCGTGGTTTAGAATTTATTGATATAATGAATTTATATAGGGTAATGGCGCCTACCATATGAAGCAGCATAATAAAAATTTGAGTGAACAACTTAATATATTACTGCTAAATTTATGATAACTTCTGAAGATGGAGAATATCCGAATCGTCAATGCTGATAAAATAAAAAATTGAGTATTCATGGAAGAATTTTTTCAGCCCGAATCTACCTTAATAAGTAGTTCCACTGTGTAAACTAAATGGGACTCCATGAAAACTAAATTGACTTTAATACATTAAAATGTATTTAGAAAAAGTTCTTATGAAATTTAATATTGTAATAAACTGAATAAAATAGGTACCATTAAGCATAACAAACAATAAAGTGAACATTTTTTTTATTTTTTACCAATTTATGTATGTTTCTAATTTCTGCCGATGAATTAATATAATGAATTTAATAAACGTCATATAATAAACATGATATTTTCTTGCTAAGTGCACTTTTCGTTACGATGAAGTCATGATCGAAAAGTAATAAACTTATAATTGGTCGAACTGAAGTTGTTTTAAAATAAATCACACCAAATTTAAATTGCACCCGTACGAAGCTAGGGCGGTTCACTGGTACACTATATTTCCTAAAGAATGATGTGTAAAAAATTCGTAACGAGGTATTGTAACAGAGATACGTTTTCATTCGTTTTAATAGATTAATCTTTTAGAATGTCAAAACTACTGCTGCATGATTTATGGGGGTTTCTATAAGTATGTTGAGGCATAACTAAAACTATGTTTCTTTATTTGCTTAATCTTAATTTTAGAGCTACTTCTTGATATTACCTGATCCTATGAAGAATAGAAGTTTCATCTTGGAGGAATATCGGGAACAGATAGAGATGAGAGATTATGGACAAGCGGGTTAAAATAGTCTGGTATATTAATTAAAAGAAGTAAATATATTTCGGGCTGACTTTTATTGACAAAGTAAGGAGTAAACAGATATTTATAAGGATTTGAGATTGCAAACATTAGATGCAGGAGGAATTAGATAAATCCACATAGCTCGTTCCCGTATGTCTATATAGGCCTAAAGTAATTTAAGATAATGTAAATATTTATTGTAGATGTAATTAGTTGACCGTTGAGAATTACTGGAAGGAATTAGTCCGGGTGGCGGTCATTAAATGAAACAACTAAATAGTTTCAACTATTTACTGTTTGCCAACGCTTCGACCCCTCTTTGAGGGTCATTTTCCATCACCTATGGAAATGTTTCATTAGATACATCTTCGGGGTCCCTGGGCGCTCCAGCGTTTCTGACAGGTATGCCGAGTTGAAGTGGCTCAATCCTGTTTCCCGGCGAAAGTATTTCTTGGGAGTTTTTCTATTCCGTACTTTCAATACCAAAAATCCATCCTACATTCTTGACCTACTCATCCCTTGTTCCTCGGTACATTCATTTAATACAAGATCCCAGTCCACTAACCTATATAGTTCCTTTTCATTAAACATCATCCTTTAAAAAATCATTTAGTTTGCGTGCCACATCGTTCTGGAATTCCATACCTACCTCTATACGCAAAGCACCTTCTTTAACCTCATTTAAAAGCAAACTGTTCTTCATCTCCTCAACCATCCATCTTCAGATTGTTGTAAACAAAACGCTAGAATAGTGGTCATGTTACATTTTAAAATGAGGACCACAACAAATATGTAAACAATGTTTTAGATATATATTCATCTTTCTCTTTCTTTCTTCTGTTTTTCTCGGTGACCTTATTATACCATAAGAAGCACAATAGTAATATATCTTCAGATACACATTAATGATTATATAATTATAAACATATATGCATACTAAGTAATCGTAGTTATTTATTTAACATTTTTTTAAAAATAATATTAAATCTTGAGTTTGTATTTCTTTTACGTTTTTGTTTCTGTGCCAGACACAAGTCAATGTTTTGTACTTTTCTGTTATTCTTAGAGGACTGAAGGTCCCAGAGTAAAATTTACTTCCTTTCTTTCTTTCTTTCTTAGTTTCCGTTCTCCTACTATGCACCCTGATGATGATCCACAAAGGGGGGTCGAAACGTTGGCAAACAATAAATAGTTGAAATTATTTAGCTGTTTCATTTAATGACCGCCACCGGACTAATTCCTTTCAGGAAGTTAAATATTTATATTCCAAGCTATTATCCCTTCTAGTCTACTTGCTGTTAATTGTAGGGAAGTGTATACTTTCTTTTGTCCCTCCATTCCAAATCCTATTCATTAATGCCTGAATTTCTCTAATAATAATATATAATAATGTGGGACTAGAAATGTATGAAATTAAACCTCTCATAGATCGAATTGTTTTAACTTCAATTATGTTTAATTTTCATTCCCTCGAAATAACAGTTCTGAGTTAAATGAGTAATTAAAAACATTTTAGAGTGTCTATAAAACTCTTTTGATTCGCTTATTCTACCAGTGATGAACAATTGTAGGTTTTTTTTTATTAAGGTGGCTTTAGGAATAGAAACATTTTTTTTTTTTTTTTGTATTTTATCATTCGAAAATAGTGAGCTATCAACTGAACAAAAAGTGTAACAGTTGCTGGAAGTTAAGCATTATAAAAACAGTATGAAATAACAGTTAAAAATAGACGAATAATTATGAAATGGGAGGATCAGCTGATGCGCTCGATGATAACAGTCATACGTTACTTCGTCTCTCAGATTTTTGCTTTTTTCAAGTCTGGAGCAAACATCACTAGACCTCAGGAATACTACAGCAGTGAATATTGGAGAAATTTCGGTAAGCAAAGTTATAACTTTTCTTTGTACAATCACGAAAAAGTGAAAGGAGGGTCACTGATCAGCTGATTGCCGCTAGCTCGGCAAGCTGGGCTTGCTTTTATTTTCCTTATCTTTCTTTTATTTATTTTTTTTCCTTCTTATTCTTATTCCATTATATATTTATTCCTATCTATTTTTTTTAATCAATGCGATATTTTCATCAAGTGATGTCCTCGAAAGTTACAAGTAAAAGATCTAGATCTGCAGGTTCAAACTCGTCTCCCACAAAACAGAGACCTCGCCGTGATAATAATAAAAAAATGATTCCACCAGCGACTGCTTCAGCTACCTCTTTAGGATCTGAACCACAGCCTAGCACATCATCACAAGGATTATCTGAAGAATCGCCGTTTTTTACACCGAACCCATTTCAGATCCTTCAAATTGAAAAAGAAACAATGGAATCTTCTCCTATACCAAAAGAACCACAACCTCCACCAATATTTGTTAAAAATATTAAAAACTTTCAACTACTGTGTGCGCATCTAAATAAATTAACCGATCCTAACAGTTATTATTGTATAAGTAGAACCAGTGATACTAAAATATCCCCGACTACCGCCGAAACCTACAGAAAAATAGTAAAATATCTGACGGAGACCAAAGCTGATTTTCATACATATCAGTTACGCCAGGAGAGAGCTTTAAGAGTTGTAATTAGAAACCTACACCCTTCGACACCAGCAGCAGCTATCCAAGAAGAACTGACGGAGATAGGCTATAAAGTGCGGCAAGTCACCAACGTTCTAAAAGATAAAATTCCACTGCCTCTATTCTTTGTGGACTTGGAGCCATCAGCAGGAGTCGAAAAAATTTATGACCTCAATAGATTATACTATACTAGTGTAAGAGTTGAAAAACCTTACACTAAGAAAGAAATAGTACAGTGCCACAATTGTCAGGCATATGGTCATACTAGAAGTTATTGTCACCACATACCACGCTGTGTGAAATGCGGTGAACAACATAAGTCAGAAGAATGTACAAGACCAAGATCAACACCCGCTGTTTGTGCTCTGTGCCTCAAGGACCACCCGGCTAGCTACAAGGGATGTCAAATCTACAAGAACCTCAAAAGCAGATACCAAAAACCTCAGAATCTGGATGAAACAGCTGAACCGATCAGAAGCAGAAGACAACCTTCAAAAACAATTGATTCCAATGTTACATTTGCCCATCTACTTGGAGGTGGGAACCAGAACAAAGAGGCCGAGGCCCTGCCGGAACAACGCACACTTCAAAATCCTCAAACCGTTCCACAACCAGCTATTCCTCAAAATTTAACCAACCCTCAAAAACCTCATCCGCATCAAATTTCTCATATTCCTCCTCCATTAAATGTCTCAGATCTTACAAGTTTGATGACATCCTTCATCACTGAAATCAAATCCCTCGTTATGCCGCTTATATCACTACTTACCAATCTTGTATCAAACTTAATCCCTTCCTTAAAAAATCCTTAAATGACTTCACCTAACTCCTTATCCATTCTCCTATGGAATGCGAATGGTGTTAGAAATCATACTGACGAACTTACAGCTTTATTGCAAGACAAAAACGTTGACGTAGCACTTATTACTGAAACTAGACTAACCACTAAACAGTTCTTCAAAATACCTCAATACGTAACATACCGTACGGACCACCCAGACGGCAAAGCCCATGCCGGTACTGCTGTCATTGTGCACCAGTCCCTCTCTCATCACTTACTCCCACTTCCTACCTATGATTTCCTACAAACCACAGCCATAGTAATCAAAACTTTTTCCTTTCCGGTAACCCTTACATCAGCATATTGCCCTCCCAAACACTCCATTTCCAACACCGAATTTGTATCCTTTCTAAATTCCTTAGGAAATCATTTCATTCTGGGTGCAGACTTAAATGCCAAGCATCAACAGTGGGGTTCGAGAACCACGAATTCTCGTGGACGAAATTTGCTGTCTGCACTCAACTCCCGTCATTTCAATCTCCTACCTCCTGATTCCCCTACCGACTGGCCAACCGATCCCAACCGTAATCCTGACATCCTTGACTTCTTCATTCACAGCGGATTAGGCTCCCTCAACTTATCTGTAACTCGACTTGATGAACTATCCTCAGACCATAGTCCACTGATCCTAAAAGTATCTCTCACTCCAATTCCAAAACCTATCCCACCGTCATTTACCGAGGCCCTGTCAACTGGAACCTATTTCGCGTATTCCTGACCGATAATATTAACCTCAGAGCGACCCTCAAAACCCCAGAAGACCTTGACGATTCCGTCTACTCCTTCACCACCGCCATTCAGCAAGCTGTCTGGACTGCCTCCTCTCCTAAGCACTCCAATATAACTCCTCACCAAAACCATTTGCCTCAACACCTTACAGACCTAATCCATGCAAAACGCCGTGCCAGATCATTATGGCAGCGCACCCGACACTCAACAGATCGCCGCTCCTATAACTTCTATTGTAGACAATTGAAGCAGGAGTTGGCGATCTTCCGTTCCCAGTCCTTTAATTCCTACCTCTCCTCTCTGTCAGCTAGTGACAATTCCCTGTGGAGTGTCACGAAGAAGATTTTAAAATCCCATCAAGTTTCCCATCCTCTCCGGCGTGGTGATGACTCCTGGGCTGCGTCTGATGAAGATAAAGCCGAGGAATTCGCCACACACCTCTCCAAAGTATTCACTCCTCACCCAGAATCCCAAAGCAATCATACCGCAGCAGTACAAGACTTCCTTTTGTCACCAATACCTCTTTCCCTACCTCCTAAAGCTATTAATCCCTCTGAGGTTAAATATCTTCTCCACAAACTGACCCTCCGTAAATCTCCTGGACATGATCTCCTTACTCCCCAGATCCTCCGTCAACTTCCGCAGAAAGCTATTATAATCCTAACCTATATCTACAACTGCATTATACGCACCACCTATTTTCCTCTCTTGTGGAAACATTCCACAATCATTCTCTTCCTAAAACCAGGTAAACCTTCCAGCAACACTTCATCTTACAGACCTATTAGTCTACTCTCCATCCTATCAAAAGTCTTTGAATAACTCCTTCTAAAACGAATCCTGCCTATATCAGAATCACAAAATCTTCCTTCCCATCAGTTTGGTTTCCGTGCTCATCATTCCACTGTTCAACAAGGACTCCGAGTTGTAGACCATATTTCCTCAGCCCTTGAATGCAAAGAGTATTGTTCTGGTGCGTTTCTGGACATAGCGCAAGCTTTTGACCGGGTATGGCACACCGGATTATTCTTCAAGCTTAAAACGCATTTACCCCAGTCTCTATACCTCATTCTACGATCCTATCTCTCAAACCGCTCCTTCCGAGTTCGCTGTGGTGTAGATTTTTTTAACTTTTATCCCATTGAGGCCGGTGTTCCTCAAGGCAGCGTCTTGGGACCCGTCCTCTACATCCTTTACACTGCTGATATTCCTAATCATCCTGACACCTTTCTGGCAACATTTGCAGATGACACCGCCATCCTATCATCCAATTCCGATCCTGAAATAGCATCCTTAATCCTGCAAAGACACCTTTGTCTTATCGAGGACTGGTGTAATGCTTGGCGTATTAAGGTTAATGAAAGCAAATGCACCCACGTCACCTTCACCCTTCGACGCAAATCCTGTCCAATGGTTCATTTCAATTCTATACCGCTTCCTTCCTCAGACACAGTCCGGTATCTTGGCTTACTACTAGACAAAAGATTGACGTGGAACCCACATACAAGACTTAAACGAAAAGAACTCAACAGACGATTCGGACAGTTATACAGACTACTTAACAGAAAATCTAAGCTTACAGTTGACAACAAATTATTACTTTACAAGACAATACTGAAGCCAATCTGGACCTACGGAATTGAACTGTGGGGGACAGCTAAACGTTCTAACATCAAACGCATTCAATCCTTTCAATCCAAAGTCCTGCGAATAATAGTAAATGCTCCTTATTATGTATCCAACTATACCTTGCACCACGACCTTAATGTTCCATTTATTTCAGACCTGATTCCATCTAAATTTTCCAAATTCCACCAGAACCTCATTCATCATCCTAATCCTCTAGCACAATCCCTATCCAGCTCCACTCATCCATACAACCCTCCTAGAAGGTTGAAACGGCAGTGGCCCCGAGACATATTGTAAACATCTATTCTGGAGTTCTGACACTGGTCAGATTCTCCTCTCTGTGCGGTGTGATTGTGGCTTGGCGCCCTCACTTAGCTTCCGCTGGCTCTCACCAGTGATGCGGCTGAGAGGGAGGCGCTGGGATCCTTTGGGCTATGCTTGTCCTTCCACAAGTGGGGGGACAAGCCCCGTCCGGGGTTCCCGAGCTGATTGTAAATATTGTACATAGGTATGAATGGACATGTTTTGTTTATTTATTTGTTAACTTCATTTATTTGTATTTATTTTGTCTATGAATTTTGTTATTGTATACGTTTATTTATTTTGATTTTATTTTATGTAATTTGACTTTCCTTTTGTTTATATTGTATGAATGAGATCCTGTAGCACTATTATTATTGTCTATTATGACAAATTGTAATATATACGAATAAATAAAAAAAAAAAAAAAAATTATGAAATGAAATTAACAAGGATGGTTTAATAAAAAAGTAAATATATATTTTATAGTCTAATAACAATAGCATGAATGTGAGAAATAATTATGAAAAATAATTTAAGTTTCTACCTTTCGAATGAAAAAATATATTATGCCGAAAATGTACTTAATCATGTGGCATATTCACTACAATGTAGCACAAACAACAATAATTCAAATGAAATCAAACACAACAGTTTCAAATAGTGGAATTTGTTCTTTTGGATAGCTAAGATTATTGTCATGTAAGGCAAATAAATATAAATGAAGGTATTTAAAAAAATTCACTTTACTAACAAAAACTAAGCGAATTTATTGATCCACCCAATAAAATAATAATATTTTACAATTAATATGAAAAGCATCTTACAATTTAAGGTTATTACCAAGCATAATATTTTAATATTTAAGTGTCTTATTTTTTAATTATTCTCCTTTGAAATAATGTAATTTTTACATCAAAATTATTTTAATACCAGAGATATTAAATAAAATTGTCTTTCCCGCGCACTAACTTTCCGATTTTTTAAAACGACTCCTAGGAAGCGTTGACCCATAAATTTTTGAAGATTCTAATGTTTAAATGTCTAGTTCAAAATCGGTGAGACTCATTCGGGATTCTCTACTTGTTAGTCATAAAGAGCTTAGTGACCCAAAAGCACTTCTTCCTTGTCATGAGATTTTTAATTTATGATACGAGACCTCTCATCATTTTTTTCATTAATAATAATAATAATTACTTGCCCATTTGAGTCTCCGCGATGCTATCCACTCAATTATATTTACATGATACAAGTTCCACAATTTCGCGTTGTGCAACCCTCTAAACTCCCCAGTGCCCTTATCTCTCTTCGGACCAAATATTTTACGCAGTACCTTATTTTCGAAAACCTTAAGCCTTTGTTCATCCTTCAAAGTAAGCGGCCATGTTTCACATCCGTAAAGAAACGTCGGAAGAATAATAGTTTTATAAATTCTAACCTTTAAGTTTTTAGATAGAAGCCGCGAACTAAGTAACTTAGCAACTGAATAATAACACGAATTTCCCACCTTTAATCGGGACTTTATTTCTTCCTGGATTTCATTTTTTCTTGTTATCATTAAATCTAAATACTTGAATTTCTCTACGTGTTCAAAATCATACCCTCATCAATATCACCAAGATCGCCACCGTTTCTCCTACTAATCATATATTTCGTCTTATCGGTATTTAATTCGAGTCCTATTTCTTTACTGGTTTTATTAACACACTATATTTAGTTATATGGCTTCTTTGTCTTCATCCTCTTTTCATTACTTGCTCATATTAACCTTATCCATATTAGTCTATTTAATATTCGCCTTATACATTCTAAAAAAAATAAAAATGGGATTTTCCAGAATTAAATGTCAAAAGTTTGGATATTAAAGGACTTAATGAAATCATTAATCCAAAAAAAGAGAATGAAGATTAACTATGACTATAATTTTAAATAGGAATCAAACAGAACAGACCGGAATCAACATTGGATACTCCACACAGGAGCCACATCCATCACACCCGCTGATCCGACCGCAGCTTGGAGGAGGCAAACATTTGGCGAGAGTATAATCTGTTGGAACAGCATTGGAAAGGGGTAGGAGGTAATTCCCATCAGCTGATAATTAATCAATTCACTGCCTCCAAACAATCGACTAATTGAACTGATTAGGATTCCAAACGTGTTCCAACTTGTTTAGCTCGTTTATTCTTATAGTTCCTTGATCCAGCCAATAATCCTTTTGAGCCGACTGGAAAGAAATTGTTCATGTGACTCGCTGGCGTAAGTCTTGCAAGAGCTACCGTAAATCCTAAGTGTCGATTGCCAGTAAATACCGATTTCTTTAACGCTTAAGACAAACGCTCAATACTCCCTATGTACTACGAAAAAAAAAAAAAAAAAAAAATCAATCATAACAACATTATCAGGCCTATTTGAACCTTTGGGATTGACTCATATGAGTCTACTAAACCATTTGCATTCAGTTAGTGCAACGCATAATCCTTCATAAAATCCTTAATGCTCCTTTTTTTGTTAGCGATAAAATTATGTATAAATAACTTAATATCCATTTACAGACCGAAATATACTTTTTTTTTTTTTGTTTTGCTGTAATTTCGTTCATCGGGCGACGTGATCTATGGTGATTTGTGATTTTTTTCGCTTACCGATCTGCTAGTTAGTTACAATCTATGATACAGTGGCATGGTACCCATACGAAGTAAACATAACTACTGCAAGCAGTCACGGACTGTAAGAAATGACAAATATTTCGATAAGAATATCTTTAGTCGCAAGAGTTTTACTCTTTTTGGAAAATCCAATATGTTTATTGGGAGCTCTGTCTTAAACGCCTTAATAGATATAAATTTAAATAATACCTTAAGGTCATTCACTTCTGCAGAAAGAGGATTTAATTCATGAAAATAAAAGGAAATTTATTACTGAAAGGGCTGAATGTGATTCTTAGAATGGATATTATTTCCAGCAAGGCCCTCGAGTGTCATTCATCCGGTAATTAGATGGATAGAAGGGCGAAAGGGTCTGGAATATTGTAGCCGAATCTCATTGAATGGGGCAAGGGAAAAAGGAATTACTAGGGCGAATAGGACAAAGAAAAGGATGTCTTATACCAAGGATTATCACAGACCCTGCTCCTTAAGAGGTCCCTCACTTATAAAGATTATCGCAATATATATACAAAACAATCTAAATCATCAACCTTTTTGTATTATAATTTGATATTAATTGACTGATTTTGGTTTATTGACGTTTGATCCCCCGTCCGAAACATAGGTTCCTTATCAAAACTGTAAGTATATATAAACATTGGTTACATTTTTTATACTTCTCTTAATACAAAGCCAGATACAATACAATAAAAATATCTTACCAAAGTATTATTGAGCACCGGCTCACCACTCAGACCTAAATACAGGGAGAGCACTGGGATCTCCAAGCCTTCCTGTTTATAGCCCTGGCCGCCGAAGCCCAAGTTATTAATAACTAAATTTAACAATTTCATAACTGTTATCAATATAATAGTCTATAATTAAATTTCAAGTCAATACAACACATTATAATTTATCTATTGAAAATAAAAATAAAAATTCGACCATTTTAATTACCCTGAAAAAGTACATACATATATACATATCTCAATCTGTTTACCGGCAATAAGCATTTAAGTACCAACCGATAGTAACAATATTTAAAAAATCTGGTGCGCGCAACCGACCTTATACCTATTACAAGCCTTAAAAATACACCAAATTGAGTAGCGAATCTAGCTATTGCTAGGACTTTAATATAAATGTTTATAAGAGGTTTCGGGGTCACTGCCGTTTTATCCTTCTAGGAGGGTGGTAAAGGTGTGTGGAGCTGGATAGGGATTGAGCTAGAGGATAAGGTTCCAATGGAATTTGGATGGAATAAGGTCTAAAATAAATTATATATCTACTTGCGGCGTAATGTATGGTATAATTATTGTTCGGAGGACTTTGGAATGAATGATTTTGATCTTACGATTTGGCTGTTCCCCACAGTTCAAGTACATATAGGCCCAGATAGGTTTCAGTACTGTCTTGTAAATTATCACTTTTTTTTCAGTAGAAAGTGGAGATTTTTTGTTAAAAATGTGTATAATTGGCCAAATTGTCTACTTCTTGTCGTTTGAGATAAGTATGAGGATTCCAAGACTTTGACAAACCTTATGATATTTTTAATTAATTTTCTTTAGTGTATCATTAATTTTGTATTACAAAAAAATTAACCCTTGCTCCTTTTGAATAATAATAAAAAAAATATAATAGAGATGAATAACCAACCGATGGATGAAATAGCAGAAATATTTGTCTGAATATTTATTTTATTACTAAATAATAATAGTAAAAGCTTGACTTACCACAAAAACGCGCAGAGCATTTTGCAGGTCTTCGTAATTTGTCCCTGAAACATATATGTCTAGTGAAAATTCAAAAACTAAAATTTTCACAACCGTTGTGAAAATTATAAAACATCAATATAGCCCAAGAGCAATGCGATCCCTAGCTGATAAAAGGAATATCACTTCGGGTTTAAAGCTGATAACATAAGTAAACAAAATTTCCAAAAACATGATAAGTAGGTCTCGAGTTATATAGATGTATGATATACCGTAGGGTAGCTTAAGATTTTAGGAAAAAATATAGCTAATATACAAATTAATAGACAATACTAAAGATTAATGAAAATTGCATCATCTTAAATAATTGTGTAGATAATAATAGTTATTGTTATTCATCTAAAATGATTTTTTTATCGAAACACATATTTTTTACTTTCACTTACTATATAATAGTAAGGGAAAGTATTGCGATCGTGAAAATTTTCGAATTCCAGTTTTCAACGGAAGTACACTTTTTAGGGTCCCCTGAGTCCAAATAACCAAGTCCCGCAAAAAGGTTTTGTGTGTGTGTTATTGGGGTTTATGTGTCCGTGTGTGGTAACTCCCGGGCCGAAACGTAAAGTACCTAATACACTGAATTTCATATTTAAGACAACCATGCGCCCGAGACGTACAAAACCTTTTTCATCAAAATGAGTTACCGAAGAGCCACTTATACCACATTTATGCGGTTCTGACGATTTTGATTAAACTCGCTTTATTGGTGTAGAATTTAATGGGCTTTAATATCATGTAGGTTTTATTCTGATAAAAATAGTCTGACAGGCTTAAATGCCGACATTTTAAATTTTTTCCTCTAAAGTACCTTTAATTTTGTTGATTCTTTAAAAATAATTATATTATCTTGTTACTACTGATGAAAAATAGGTAAATATATAAATTGAATGAATTCGATACTCAACTAAAGGAAAAAACTGAAAAAATATATTTTTAATGATTTTTTTGTTTTTGAACATACGAGCAGTAATATGATATAATATGATATACCGTTGGAAAGCTAAAGATTTTAGAAAAAATATTATGCAATACGCAAGCTTTGCAAGTTAATATGGAGTAATGAAAAACCGATAAAAACTGATTAATTTTAGATAATAATATAATAGATTTTTTAGTAAAACAAGTGTTTCTATAGAAATACCATTTAATTAATTCTTTAATAGTTTCACTCATTTTTATCTCATACTGTACTTGAAAATTCTTTAATCGTTTTTAAAAACAGAGGTAAGTGAAAGTCGTGTGTTCCCGCACAGATTTTTTTTAAACTGTTACTTAATAATTTCTCCAAAAAAATAAATAAAATAAAATGTATGTTAGTTTTGATGTATGACGTTTGCTCGCGAACATAACTTATTTTTAAATAAAAAGTAAAAAATATTTTACGTATCCTTAATTATATAGTGAATTATTCTCGTGGAATAGATATGTACTGGTACAAGTACAGGTAGATACATCGTGCCGGACGATGCTACTAGAGGTCGCCAGTTGAACCTCGTTCACTATCGATTCGCTCACACCAGACCTAACTGCTAACTTATACTCTACTCATAGGGGTCATTACTTACTTTCATCTTAAACTTTCTCAGCGATAAAAACCTTTCCAATGCGCTTTTTACTCAAAATTCTACTAATATAATATAAGCGGTACTATATTAATATAATGATTAATCTATGTATAACATTTATGAAATAAAGAAAATAGAAGTTCTAAAAAATTTTGACTAAAAATTAAGAGCTTGGTTCTTGTTGTTTTAGTATTCGAGACGCAAAACAGCTAGGCCATTAGCTTCCGACCAGATTATAATTTAAGTATGATCATTTTCTAATTATGAGAAAAATAAGATAAATTTAAAAAATAAGAAATGTAAATAGATGAAATACGAACTTTTTTTCTGGGGCCATCTATCGGCTTTGAACACACGACCTGGACAAGGAATGGCTAATGTCTTAATCCTGGGATAACTTTACAAGCTTCGTAACTCCTACATATTTACCCCACTCTATAAAATATTATAACAAGAAAAAATAAAATCCATAACGAAATAAAGTCCCGGTCATACTTTTGATCACATTGAAAAATTCAAATATTTTTGTTCAATGATAACAATAAAATATTAAGTCCAGGAAGCAATAATGTCCGGTCAAAGGCGGGAAATGCGTGTTATTTATTCAGTTGCTAAATTACTTGGCTCGCGGTTTTTGTCTAAAAACTTAAAGGTTAGAATTTATAAAACTATTGTTCTTCCGAGGTTCTCTACGGATGTGAAACGTGGCCGCTTACTTTGAAGGATGAACCGCGGATTAAGGTTTTCGAAAATAAGGAACTGCGTAAAATATTGTTCCGATGCTGGGGAGTTTATAACGCTGCAAAACGCGGAATTGCGGAAATTGTATGCTGTGAATATAACTGAGCTGATAGCATTGCGGAGACTCGAATGGGCTAGTGAAGTTGTCGAGCTCGGTGAGGAACGGATTTCGAGAAAATTGTCATACGCTGAACCGACTGGTAGGCGTCCGAAAGGTAGACCGAAGCGTCGATCGGAGGATTGCGTTAAGGCTGACCATAGGGGCAGGGGCTTGAATTGTGATCATTGGACGAACCTATGTAAGCGGAATTTGGTGGTATCGGTATCGAACCTTCGGGTTCGGTAAGCCTATTATTATTATTATTATTATTATTATTATCAAATATTATTAAAATAAATGAACATTAAAAATAGATGACAATACTTTTTTTCAGTTTACGTGTGAGTATTCTCGGTCTTTTCATTTACTCAGCTGATATCCTAATCCATGCTTACTACCCATATATCAGGCAACAATGATCTTGGACTATCTTCCGGGTTCGAACCCGCGACCTTGAGCATAAAAGGCTATCATGTAAAAGTATAACAGACTTATAGGAGAGAAGTAGGTTCTGGGTGCAGTCAAATAAACTCTTAATTTATTTGTGCCTACGTTTCGTAAGTACCCTGTGAACATACGTTATTGGTAAAGAGGGAGGTTATGGTAGTCCAATGTTTTTACCATCGTATAGTATCGTATATGTTATATTCTTCTATACAGTGTGCCAGCTTTTAGATACAAACATTACGTTCTAAATCGTAAATTTGTTAAAATTTGAATTTTGTACTAAATCCATAGAATAACATAGTAATTAATTATTTCAACTTTTAAAATATTCAGATTTTTCATTGTTAAATGGAAAATCTATCCTTTAAAATATATTTAATCTCATATAATGAATTCGAAACATAAAATGGCAATAAAACTAATTTTATAGGAACCTTCGTTATTTCTATACTTTTTAAAAACATACATTGTAATTAAGTTTTTTTTAGTTTGGAGAATTACATTTCCTGTAATCTTTGCAATTCAAGAAGAAATATCACAACAATGAATGTTGTGTATGATGATTGTAGTGATCTCCCTCCTTGCCAATTGCCATGAAGAAGGCCTGAAATTTAGGCCGAAACGTAGGGCACAATTAAATTAAGTTTCTACTTAAACAAGTGTTTATTTGACGACACACAGAACTAACTTCTCCCCTATATATACATACCGTCAATCACTCTCTTTATTCACTATAAAATCAAATTATGAAAAATAAAAGAAGATATATTTTCACATGACGAAAACCTTCCCATTTATGTAAATTTGTAACAATAATTTTAGATGTTATGTAGATTTATGTAAGTATATATGTAACTCATAATGTTGTAGAAGTTATTTAATGTTAACTTGACTAGTTTAGTTATTAATTTCTAGTTTCAAATTATATTCAGTTATTTACGAAGAAACTAAATAGAATTTCTACTAAATGTTTTGCTACTCCTTTTGAAACTCAATTAAAATTCATCTAACGTACACAATATTTAAAGCCAAACTTACTTTTGAAACATGAATAAATAAATTTCATTTAATGAACTGAAAACATATGTTTTCTATCAGAAATATGCCAATACTAAAACAATTAACAAAAGTAATAGATTTTTCCCTCGCGCGGATCTCATTACCGCGTATGGGGAGCGTCCCACGGGTGGCGGATGTGGGGATGGTCGGTGGAATTTCCTCGGAAGCTCCTCCCGGCTAAGTCCGATGGACTCGCTGACCAACAATGAGAGCGGCCCCCCAGGCTTGCTGGAGGGTGTGACGTAGGTTCGAACGCCCTACTCACATATTTTAGTTCACAAAATATCACCAAAAGTCATGGATTCCTCTGAGGTAAAACGCTCATTATCCGGAGGTAAACTAGTCCCCCGTTCGGGTCTCCGGGTGGGGACTGCTTCAGGGGAATCATGGCGCAAGATAAAAATTAGAGATCTAACAATAGGGACGTGGAACGTTAGAAGTTTAAATACGGCAGGTGGGTTAAAGTCGGTCGCGAATGAAGTTAAGGGGTACCATTTAGATATCGTTGCATTACAAGAGGTTCGCTGGCCAGGGGAGGGTTCGTTAACAGAAGGAAAGTATACTATTTGGTACGGGGGGAGCGTTAATTATTGTCTAGGTACCGGGTTTCTGATTAGGAATAGATTTCTTTCCGCATTACGGGACGTACAGTTCTTTAGTGAAAGAATATCGGTTGCTATATTTCAAGGGCGTTGGTTTAAAATCGCGTTTATAAACATTCGTTCTCCCACCGAAGACAGTGATGATGAAGTAAAATCAGTAAAGAAAGAAAGTTTGCACGAATATAGTAATGATAGTGGGACCCGACTAATAAACTTTGCCATTTCGAAAAACCTAGTAATCAAAAGTACTATATTTAAACATAAGGATATTCATAAGTATACGTGGACATCGCCGGATGGACAAACACGGAATCAAATCGATCATGTTTTAATACAAAACAGATGGCAAAGTAGCATAATTAACGTGAGATCGTATCGGGGTGCAGAATGCGGTTCTGATCATGAATTAGTAATCGCGAAACTTCGACAAAAACTAAATACAAAAAAGAGAACACCGAACTATATTCGTCCCGAGAATTTTGATTTAGTTAAATTGAACAACCTCGAAATTAGAATACAATTCGCGATAGAAGTGAAAAATCGGTTCGAAGCTTTGGAATCTTCAGACGAGGAACACAAAGATGTAAACAAACTATGGGAAGGGATCAGGGATAATATTAAAGAGGTCGGTAATTTATGTCTTGGAAAAATCGAAAATAAAAAGAACAAACCTTGGTTCGACAGGGATTGTCAAAATATGTGCGAAAAAAGAAAAACCGCTAAACTGAATTCCTTAAATAATCCAAGCGATAATAATGTGGCTTATTTTCGGTTAGTAAAGAATGAAACTTCAAAACTCTTAAAAAATTAGAAAAGAGAGTATCTTAAAGACAAAATAATAGAAATAAAAAAACACAGAAACGAAAATAACGTAAGAGAGATGTACAAAGGTATAAACAAATCGCGTAAAAGATTTGAACCTCTATTGAATGCGGTTAAAGATGCAAATAACAATATAATTGCGGATCCTTCTGAGATATTAAATAAATTTAAACAACACTTTGACGGCATCTTAAATACGGAAAATAATAATCAATCTCCTCTCTCTGAATATCAGAGCGCTGAACCATGGATAGACGCACCGAGTAAAGAGGAAGTCGAAATGGCGATAGGAAAATTAAAACGTTATAAGGCCGCAGGAAATGATAATATCACGAGTGAATTAATCAAGGCGTGTGGAGAAGCGGGCGTTTCCAAAATACATTTTTTAGTTAAAAAGATCTGGGAAACTGAAAAAATGCCCGAAGAATGGAAAGAATCAATACTTATTCCGATTCACAAAAAAGGACCGAGGTCAGATTGTAACAACTATCGTGGGATCTCTCTTCTACCAGTATGCTATAAAATATTCTCGTCAATTCTAACTAGTCGAATCACGGAATACGCTGAGGAAATTATCGGAGATTACCAATGTGGTTTTAGGCGGAATCGCTCGACTATTGACCAAATATTTTCCTTACGTCAAATATTAGAGAAAAAATTGGAATACAACGGTGTAGTCCATCAACTTTATATCGATTTTAAAAAGGCTTATGATTCAATAGACCGTCAGAAGCTATATAACATCATGATTGAACAGGGAATACCTAGAAAGTTAGTAAACCTAGTAGAAATGTGTTTGTCGGAAACATTCCATAAAGTTAGAATCGGTCATAATTACTCCGAGAGATTTGAGGTGCGATCGGGTTTGAAACAGGGTGACTCCCTTTCACCTGTGTTATTTAATATAGCTTTAGAATATGTCATAGAAAAGGTGATGTGTACCGAGGTAGGCTTAAATATGGGTGACAAGATTCCGGTTTTGGGGTATGCCGATGATCTGGTACTGCTAGGTGAAGACACGGAAACCATACAACTAAATACAAGTGTGTTAATAAAAACCGGTAAAGAAATAGGACTCGAATTAAATACCGATAAGACGAAATATATGATTAGTAGCAGAAATGGTGGCGATCTTGGTGATATTGATGTATCAGGGCATACTTTTGAACACGTAGAGAAATTCAAGTATTTAGGTTCAATTATAACTAGAAAAAATGAAATCCAGGAAGAAATAAAGTCCCGGTTAAAGGTGGGAAATGCGTGTTATTATTCAGTTGCTAAGTTACTTAGTTCGCGGCTTCTATCTAAAAACTTAAAGATTAGAATTTATAAAACTATCATTCTTCCAACGGTTCTTTACGGATGTGAAACGTGGCCGCTTACTTTAAAGGATGAACAACGGCTTAAGGTTTTCGAAAATAAGGTATTGTGTAAAATATTTGGTCTAAAGAGAGATGAGGCCACTGGGAAGTTTAGAAGGTTGCATAACGCGGAATTGCGGAACTTGCATCCTGTGAATATAATTGAGCTGATTGCATCGCGGAGACTCAAATGGGCGAGTAAAGTTGTTGGGCTCGATGACGGGCGGATTCCGAGAAAGTTGGTATTTGCTGATCCGACTGGTAGGCGTCCGAAAGGTAGGCCGAAGCGGAGATGGGAGGATTGCGTTAAGGCTGATCTCGGGAGCTTGGGCTTGAATGGTGAGCATTGGACGATTCTGTGTAGGCGGAATTTGGTGGTATCGGCATCGAACCTTCGGGTTCGCTAAGCCTATTATTATTATTATTATTATTATTAATAGATTTTTCATTTAGACTCCGTTGTTGGACATTAAAAGACTGATTATGTTGCCAGTATTAAAAAATTAGTAAAAAAAAAAAAAATTATTATTATTTCTATAATTAGGACATAAAAAGCTGATCCTAAAACTTTTGCATCGATATCAGCCTATCAGATTTACAATGCCGGTTGATCAAAAACGTTTTAATTCAATAACACAACATTTTTTCATGGTAGAGAAAGAAGTATAGTGAGTTTTATTATCAGGGCACCCCGAATAATTATAAAACTATTCCCTAAAAACCAAAAAGAACTATTAAAATTAGTTAAGAAAAGGCGGAAATGCAACGGTTAGTACTTAGCATTTTCTTTGAATATATATTGGCACTTTTGCTGGTTGGTATTTCTTAAGCTCATTGATTATTTTATATGCTATACATTTAAGTTAATTACCTACACGGCTGTATAAATTTAATATAATTATTCGGAAATTATAAACTATTGTGTAATAATTTGGAGCGTTTTATAAAAATAAGTTCGTAGAGTTTTTTTTTTTACTGGTGAGTATTATTATCAGGACACCGCGAATAATTATAAGACTATCAATAAAAACCAAAAAGAATAATTGAAATCAGTTAAGGAATAGCGGAAATACAACGTTTAGTACTTTGCTACTACAAAAAAAACTACATTTTTCTTTTTAAATATTTGTAATTATTCTGGGACCACTCCTTTGCTGATATCCCAACCCATCCTAACACATTCCTTTCTAACTATGCCGATGACACTTGCGTGCTATCAGTTCATAAAGATCCTAGTACTACCTCCCAAACTCTCCAATCCCACATCAGAGACCTTGAGGTATGGTATCAGAATTGGAAAATTAAAATCAATTCCAATAAGTCCCATCAAATTACCTTTACCCTTCGTCGAAAATCTATGATATCCTGCCCTACAGTTTCCTTCAATGATATTTCGCTTGTCCCGGTTGAACAGTTCCGCTATTTAGGACTCTTGCTTGACAAACGCCTTACATAGAATCCGCATACAAGACTGAAAAGACAAGAAACTGCTCGACGTTTTCGTCTACTCCAACACTTACTGACAGACGCTCTAACCTTTCACTTAACTACAAAAGACTCATTTACATGACAATCATAAGGCCTATCGGGACCTACGGAGTTGAGCTATGGGGCTCTACCTAACCATCCAATTCTTCCCGTATCCAATCCTCACAATCCAAAATCATTCATTAAGACCTCCATGTTCCGTATGTAGCTGATTTGGCCAGTAACAGGTATCATTCCTTCCATGACAAACTCCATTCCCACTCTAATCCACTAGTTTCAATCCTTGCTTCCTCTACAATTCCTGATAATCCACCGAGGCGTCTGAAGAGAAAATGGCCTCGAGACCTTCTTGTTTAAATTTACTACTAGAGTTCTGCCAATGGGCAGTTTCTCTTGACGTTTTTCCTGTACATATCTTTTATCAGCATATTTACTTGATGTATTGTAGTATACGGTTGTAAATTTCAATAAAATATAATAATAATAAAAAAAAAATTTTTAATTAATTATATGTTAAGCGTTTCTGAGATATCATTTGTCGTAGAGTGAGGTTTGTCTGTGATCAATGCTTGAATTTGGTCATCAATAGTTGAAGGACGATATATTTTCATACATTTTAAACCTCTCTTTACTATTAATGATAATGCAAGAAGTTCGATGATTTAAACTGGTCAAAATTATATGTTCCTTAGAGACATAAATTTTAAAAATCCCTTATATTTAGCATTGCAGATTATTTCAAAGAAAACAATTTTTTTTTTTTCGAAATAATATTTAGGTTATTATTCTGTAATATTGCAGTTCGTCTCTATAAGGCCATTAGTGATAATAATAATAATAATAGGCTTACCGAACCCGAAGGTTCGATGCCGATACCACCAAACTTCGCCTGCATAGACTCGTCCAATGTTCACCGGTCAAGCCCAAGCCCCCGAGATCAGCCTTAATGCAATCCTCCCATCGACGCTTCGGCCTACCTTTCGGACGCCTACCAGTCGGTTCAGCGAATACCAACTTTCTCGGAATCCGTTCCTCACTAAGCCCAACAACTTTACGCGACCATTTGAGTCTCCGCGATGCTATCAACTCAATTATATTCACAGGGTACAAACTCCGCAATTCCGCGTTATGCAACCTTCTAAACTCCCCAGTGGCCTCATCTCTCTTTGGACCAAATATTTTACGCAATACCTTATTTTCGAAAACCTTAAGCCGCTGTTCATCCTTTAAAGTAAGCGGCCACGTTTCACATCCGTAAAGAACCGTTGGAAGAATAATAGTTTTATAAATTCTAATCTTTAAGTTTTTAGATAGAAGCCGCGAACTAAGTAACTTAGCAACTGAATAATAACACGCATTTCCCACCTTTAACCGGGACTTTATTTCTTCCTGGATTTCATTTTTTCTAGTTATAATTGAACCTAAATACTTGAATTTCTCTACGTGTTCAAAAGTATGACCTGATACATCAATATCACCAAGATCGACACCGTTTCTGCTACTGATCATATACTTCGTCTTATCGGTATTTAATTCGAGTCCTATTTCTTTACCGGTTTTTATTAACACACTTGTATTTAGTTGTATGGTTTCCGTGTCTTCACCTAGCAGTACCAGATCATCGGCATACCCCAAAACCGGAATCTTGTCACCCATATTTAAGCCTTTCTCGGTACACATCACCTTTTCTATGACATATTCTAAAGCTATATTAAATAACACAGGTGAAAGGGAGTCACCCTGTTTCAAACCCGATCGCACCTCAAATCTCTCGGAGTAATTATGACCGATTCTAACTTTATGGAATGTTTCCGACAAACACATCTCTACTAGGTTTACTAACTTTTTAGGTATTCCCTGTTCAATCATGATGTTATATAGCTTCTGACGGTTTATTGAATCATAAGCCTTTTTAAAATCGATATAAAGTTGATGGACTACACCGTTGTATTCCAATTTTTTCTCTAATATTTGACGTAAGGAAAATATTTGGTCAATAGTCGAGCGATTCCGCCTAAAACCACATTGGTAATCTCCGATAATTTCCTCAGCGTATTCCGTGATTCGACTAGTTAGAATTGACGAGAATATTTTATAGCATACTGGGAGAAGAGAGATCCCACGATAGTTGTTACAATCCGACCTCGGTCCTTTTTTGTGAATCGGAATAAGTATTGATTCTTTCCATTCTTCGGGCATTTTTTCAGTTTCCCAGATCTTTTTAACTAAACAATGTATTTTGGAAACGCCCGCTTCTCCACACGCCTTGATTAATTCACTCGTGATATTATCATTTCCTGCGGCCTTATAACGTTTTAATTTTCCTATCGCCATTTCGACTTCCTCTTTACTCGGTGCGTCTATCCATGGTTCAGCGCTCTGATATTCAGAGAGAGGAGATTGATTATTATTTTCCGTATTTAAGATGCCGTCAAAGTGTTGTTTAAATTTATTTAATATCTCAGAAGGATCCGCAATTATATTATTATTTGCATCTTTAACCGCATTCAATAGAGGTTCAAATCTTTTACGCGATTTGTTTATACCTTTGTACATCTCTCTTACGTTATTTTCGTTTCTGTGTTTTTCTATTTCTATTATTTTGCCTTTAAGATACTCTCTTTTCTTATTTTTTAAGAGTTTTGAAGTTTCATTCTTTACTAACCGAAAATAAGCCACATTATTATCGCTTGGATTATTTAAGGAATTCAGTTTAGCGGTTTTTCTTTTTTCGCACATATTTTGACAATCCCTGTCGAACCAAGGTTTGTTCTTTTTATTTTCGATTTTTCCAAGACATAAATTACCGACCTCTTTAATATTATCCCTGATCCCTTCCCATAGTTTGTTTACATCTTTGTGTTCCTCGTCTGAAGATTGCAAAGCTTCGAACCGATTTTTTACTTCTATCGCGAATTGTTTTCTAATTTCGAGGTTGTTCAATTTAACTAAATCAAAATTCTCGGGACGAATATAGTTTGGTGTTCTCTTTTTTGTATTTAGTTTTTGTCGAAGTTTCGCGATTACTAATTCATGATCAGAACCGCATTCTGCACCCCGATACGATCTCACGTTAATTATGCTACTTTGCCATCTGTTTTGTATTAAAACATGATCGATTTGATTCCGTGTTTGTCCATCCGGTGATGTCCACGTATACTTATGAATATCCTTACGTTTAAATGTAGTGCTTTTGATTACTAGTTTTTTCGAAATGGCAAAGTTTATTAGTCGGGTCCCATTATCATTACTATATTCGTGCAAACTTTCTTTACCGATTGTAGGACGATATACTTCTTCCCTTCCAACCTTTGCGTTCGCGTCGCCTAGTATTATCTTAATGTAATTTCGCGGTAACTTATCGTAAACCGTCTCTAGTTTATCATAAAATTCGCATTTTACTTCATCATCACTGTCTTCGGTGGGAGAATGAATGTTTATAAACGCGATTTTAAACCAACGCCCTTGAAATATAGCAACCGATATTCTTTCACTAAAGAACTGTACGTCCCGTAATGCGGAAAGAAATCTATTCCTAATCAGAAACCCGGTACCTAGACAATAATTAACGCTCCCCCCGTACCAAATAGTATACTTTCCTTCTGTTAACGAACCCTCCCCTGGCCAGCGAACCTCTTGTAATGCAACGATATCTAAATGGTACCCCTTAACTTCATTCGCGACCGACTTTAACCCACCTGCCGTATTTAAACTTCTAACGTTCCACGTCCCTATTGTTAGATCTCTAATTTTCATCTTGCGCCATGATTCCCCTGAAGCAGTCCCCACCCGGAGACCCGAACGGGGGACTAGTTTACCTCCGGATAATGAGCGTTTTACCTCAGAGGAATCCATGACTTTTGGTGATATTTTGTGAACTAAAATATGTGAGTAGGGCGTTCGAACCTACGTCACACCCTCCAGCAAGCCTGGGGGGCCGCTCTCATTGTTGGTCAGCGAGTCCATCGGACTTAGCCGGGAGGAGCTTCCGAGGAAATTCCACCGACCATCCCCACATCCGCCACCCGTGGGACGCTCCCCAACGCGGTAATGAGATCCGCGCGAGGGGCCATTAGTGATAGTGCTTAAAAATTAAATTTTAGTTGACTATAATTTTTAATTACTACCCTAACAGAAATTAGGTCAGTCCCTATGGCTATGTTGTATTATAGCCAATAAAAAACAAATAATGGTGCTTTAAGAATACGATCACACTTACAGAGAATAAAATAGTAATACAAATATATATTGGCTTGTAAAATAAGTTGTTAACTAGTAAACTTATAAAAACTTTAGATTCTCGTATATACGTTTAATCAATTTTTATCTCTTACATGTTGCCATCTTGTATTTTTTTTTTTTATTTGATCATTAACAGTTGAAGGACTGTCTGAGCGCTTTGCGTCTTCCAAGTAAAAATTTCCAGTTCTGAACAGCGCAAACCACTTACGTACTGTTCTTTCTCCTAAAACATCATCGTCAAACACACTGGAAATTTCGTTGACGGTCTGTCTACCAGATTTTCCTTTTCAGAAATAAAAAATCATTAATTGAAGAAAATGAATTTGTTCCTCTCCCATTTCGAGCAAGCAAAATACCACTTAAGGATATCGGAATCTCGGTTGAAACTGATGCATCATAAAAGCACCTTAACTAATCCTTATTTAGAATATTTAACTATTATTGACTATGCAAACATGATTTTATAAACACAGAGAGGATTGAAATATTAAAAATCACTACAAACTTATTTAGAACGTAATATTAAAAAAAAAAAAATATAAAAAAAAAAAAAAAACCTTTTAGACTTTGAGGTCGCAAGATGCGTAGAACCCGAATTAAAAAAAAATCCATTTGTCTGTCGTAGGCCATGTATAGAAAGGTACGAAAAATGTGTATAGAGTTTTAAAATCAGTAACGCGCAATAAAAAATCTAGTGCGGGCAACACACGACTTTCTCTTACCTCCATTTTTAAAATCAATGCAAGAGTTTTCAAATACAATTAGAGATCAAAATACATGAAACTATTAAAGAGTTAATTAAATTGAATTTATATAGAAACATGTGTTTTATTAAAACATCTATTATATTATTATCTAAAATAATCAGTTAGTTTTATGTTAATTTCATCACTCTGTATTAACTTTTAAAAGCTTGTGTATGAGATAATATTTTTTCTAAAATCTTTAGCTTTCCAACGGTATATCATACATGTATATTACTGCTCTTATGTTCAAAAACAAAAAATTGCATTAAAAAAATATTTTTTCTGTTTTCTCCTTTAGCTGGGTATCGAATTTATTCAATTTATATATTTACTTGTTTATCATCAGCGTTAACAAGATAATGTAGTTATTTTTATAGAATCAAAAAAATTAAAGGTACTTTAGAGGAAGAAATTTTAAAATATCGGCATCTACTATATATAGTAAGTGAAAGTAAAAATAAGAGAATAAAAAATGGTCTGTATATTCAAGTCACAAACTATAATAGACCACTATAATAAGTCCACTAAAAATCGGTTATTAATGAAGATGGAGAAAAATTGAAAAGAGTTTTGAGATCAAGACTACGCGATTAACACAGAGAAAAAGAAAAAAAAAAAAACTTATTTGGTTAAGCCACAAGTTATAAGAGATGTGACCCCTGATAATTTGGTAATAACCGTAATCGGTAATAACATTTTTCTCTATCATCAATAATAATTGATGATAGAAAAAAAAGATGTAAGGTGTTCTGGAATCAGGAAATTTTATTTAAATTATTTGAATGAAAATCAAAATAAAATAAAATAATAGGAAATGGTAACGCAGTCTAGTATACTCGTACATGCTTTCGGTTTATTATTTTCAATAATGAACCTCTGTAATCGATAAATAAAAAAATCTGATTCTTCTAATTAATAAATAGATAAATGCCAAACATTTCGCTTTTAGTGCTAGTTAATAGAAAATTAAATGTTCTACTAAAAGATAAAAGAATAATTGAAATTGGTTCAGAACTAGCAGATTTGAAGCGTTTTGAAATTAGCAATGGTGATAAGACATTTCCCTTTGAATTATTTATTGCGTTTCATATTACTTGATTGCCCATATACAACTTTATTTTTACTTTCACATACTATATATGTGATATATATATATATATATATGACACCATAGTCTGGCCAGTGACGGCAACGAGTGAACATCTCTTCTCTATACCTCTTTCAACCAGTCAGATCCATTTCAGTGCTTGTTTCTTTTTTTTTTTTTTTTTTTTTTTTTAACTCATTCTGTTCTTTAATTTTTGTTAATCGTTATATATATATATATATATATATATATATATATATATATATATATATATATATATATATATATATAACATTTTAGAAGTAAACACGCACGACAAACATTTACTTCGTAAAAAACAGTTAAGATAGACGAGTGTTGTATTGGTGCGTCGACTAATCCTACCGCGGTAGGAATTAACTACGTAAACATACGGAACTGTTTATCAATATTCACGCTGTGAGTACCAGTTATTTTATATTATTTCGTTTTTTTTACTATATAATTTAAAAAATGGTTCTCTGCACATTATGTGATTATGCCATCACACGTTATGATAAACACAATTTAATTTGCAGCAAGTGTCGGGTCGTTTTTCACGGCAAATGTTGCAAGTTATTAGAAAGAGAAATTGAGGCTATTAAAAGTAATAAAAAGCCCTGGTTTTGCCCGAAATGCGACGAAGGAAAAAAAGCTCAGTCGGTCAGTGAAAAACCAACGCCTAAAAGTTGTCAAGAGGAAGCGAAAGAGCCAACCATGGCTGATATTATGATAGCTGTTTCCGGCCTAGGTTCTCAAGTAAAAGAAGAAATAAAAGGCATCAAGAATTCACTAGAAAAGTACGGGGAGCTAAGCTTCGAACTAAATGAGAGGCTCTCAAAAATTGAAAACCATCTCGAAGGCCAATCTAAATACATAGAAGAACTTACTTCGGAGAATAAAGCCTTAAAAAAGAAAGTGAGTGAACTTGAGATAAGACTTAATAAGACTGAGCAGGGACTTCTGTGCAAGTCCTTAGAAATTCGGGGCATCCCAGTTCGCCCGGGGGAAACCCCGGCGGCTCTGGTGACTAGTGTAGCGGCCGGCCTAGCAATGAAGATTTCCCCGGAAGATCTCGACATCGTGGAACGGCGCCGACCTAAGCCGGGTGACCAAAGGCCACCTCCTCTCATCGTCCGCTTTGTAAGGCAAACTACTAGAGACGAGTTGGTAAAACAACGAAAGGTGACGCGGGACTTCACCACGCTTGATATAGGATGGGAAGCTAATGATAGCCACCGAATATATCTCGGTGAAGAAATGTCTGCAACCAATAAACACCTTTACTGGCTCGCCAGACAGAAGAGGGCACCTGGTAAATTGAAATATGTTTGGTTTGCGGCCGGCAGAGTGCGCTGCCGTAAAGACGATGGACATCCAGTGGTCTGCATCGATCGAGCGCAAGATCTGGAGGTCTTCGACTGACATTTAGGCTTCCGTCAACCCCCTGGCTATGAATGGCTTTTCTCTTTGATCTCCATCTCTCATCTTCCGCTGTATATCTTATTTATTATAACATATCTTTTTATTTTTTTATTTTCATTTTGTTTCAATGTTAAATTGTCACTTTTTTTCTCAGCTATTCCTCACATTCTAATTCTATTAATTTCACTTGACATTTATGTTTCAGATATTTTGAAATTCACTATTGTCTTAGCTACATCGTTTCCCTACAATCTGTATTCCTTCCCCTCCCATTCCTATGTCTAGTATCCTAAACATCTGTCACGTTAATTCCCAATCCTTGCCCGCTCATTATGATGAATTCCTCCAATATTTTACAAGCAATTTTTATCATATCATCGCAGTCTCTGAAACCTGGTTGAAACCCTATATCCCCTCCTCTGCTGTCTCCCTACCTGAATATTCCTTCATACGTCACGACCGAATAGGGCGTACAGGTGGAGGCGTCGGTATTTACGTCCATAATAGCTTAAAATCCCGCATATTAGAGGTCTCATCCCCATCCGAACTACCACATATCGAATTTCTTTTCTTGGAGATCACATGTAACACCCATCCTCTCCTTATTGCAGTAGTGTACCGCCCTCCTCTCGTTCCTTTTGACACTCTATTTGAAACAACCCTCTACAATTATATCCCTCTCTACAACAATATCATAATTTCCGGCGACCTTAATACCAATATTCTTTCCGATTCCAATGATAAACAGTACCTAGAAAACCTTTTCTTTTCCCTCAACCTCTACATTGTTCCTTTCTCCCCGACACATCATACACGATGTTCAGACACTTGGTTAGATGTTCACATCATAGATTCAGCACAGTACCTTCTCTCAATTACCAGTACCATTCCTATCCTCCCATGACTTAATTCAGATATCATACAATATCCCTACTCCAGAAATCCTTCCAAAAATCATAACTTTCCGTAAAATCCATTCCCTCACCCGTGAAGACATCTTACCCGATCTTGAAACCCTGAATTGGGATGATATCTATTCCTGTTCCTCCATTGACGCCATGGTCGACATCCTCACTTCCAACCTGATCACCGTCCTGGACAAACATGCTCCCCTCAAAACCCGTACCTTCCGCCGCCCACCTGCTCCTTGGATGTGTCAAGAAATAAGAGAACTACAAAGAAAGCGTGAGGGCTGCCCGTAGGCGCTTTAGGCGCACAAGACAAGCAGATGAATACGAAGCGTTTAGGATCCTCCGGAACTTGACACAAACAACAGATAGGCGAGCGAAGTCCAACTATTTTCAAGAATCCCTGTCCTCTGCTCCTGATCCTAAATCCAAGTGGCAACTTCTTAGTAAACTTTCCCTCTGTAAATCATTTACCTCTTCAGTCTTTCCTGTATCACCCAATGAACTAAATTCTTATTTATTAAACGACTCCTCCAACATTTCGCCATCCTTTTCTCATAACTTATCCCTTTCATCATCATTCGATTCTGACAATTTTTATTTCTCCTACATTTCACCAACAGACCTCATATCTTCCATAATGAAATCCCGTACTACTTCCTTAGGTTTCGATGGAATTCCAGTAAAATTGCTAAAATTATGCCTTCCAGAAATCCTGCCAGTCCTTCTTTTCATCTACAATTTTTCCCTCCAAAATTCAGTTTTCCCTGCATCCTGGAAACAAGCTTTGGTCCATCCTATAAACAAAATCTCTAACCCATCTTCCCCTAAAGACTACCGACCTATATCCATCCTATCGAACCTTTCTAAACCTCTTGAACGGATTGTACAATCCCAGGTATCCAGTTTTCTTGAACTACAGAAATCCAGTCCAACCAACTTAACCCTTACCAATCCAGCTTCCGACCTGGCTACTCTACGCAATCCGCCCTTACCAAAATCACAAATGATATGTATACTGCTATAGATGAAAAAAAATTAACTGTCCTGGTACTTTTAGATTTTAGCAAAGCTTTTGACTCCCTTAACCATTCGATCCTTTTCTCTAAATTAAAGTCATTATCCTTTTCCAACAGTTCTGTTCAATGGTTTCAATCCTTTCTTTCCAACCGCACTCAAGCGGTTGTCATTCCTAATCAACCCCCATCTAATTTCCTTGCCCTGTCCTCAGGCGTGGCCCAAGGCTCGAGTATTTCTCCCTTTTTGTTCAATACCTACATCAATGACCTTCCTGATTCAATCCATTACTCTTCCTACCACCTATATGCTGATGACCTCCAAATCTATTTATCCTTCCCTCCTTCCGAGTTATCTGTAGCATTTGCCAGTATTCAGGAAGACCTAGATGGGATCAGTGCCTGGGCAAACCTGAATAACTTAAGGCTTAATCCTACAAAAACTCAGGCCATCCTTGTTGGTTCCAAATACCTCCTCCGATCTATCACCACCCTTCCTCCGCTTTTGCTAAATGATCACCCTATTGTTTTTAGTTCCTCTGTGAAAAATCTTGGCATCATCATCGACCAAAACCTGTCCTGGAAACCCCAAATTGCCCAAATTTCCCGTCGATCGATTAGTACCTTAAAATTATTCCACCGATCCCGCCACCTCCTACCACTATCTACCCGTAAACTCCTAGTCTCATCACTCATTTTCCCCCACTTTGATTATAGTTGTGTGGCGTATGGCGGCCTCTCGAAGGTGCTCGAGGACAGATTGAGAAGAATTATGAATTGTTTTTTAAGATTTGTGTTCGGCACCTCGAGACGGTCTCATGTATCCCACCTCTACGACGAGTTAATGTGGTTAACCCCAAACCTTCGAAGACAATATTTCCTTGGATCATTCCTTTATCAAATCATTAACTCCCACCACCATTTTACGTCTACAGCCTTCTGGTATTTAAATCCTCAACCCATCACCAGGAAACAAGATCCCGTCTGTCTGACCTCCAAACTCCTTTCATAGAACCAAAAAATACGATTGCTCCTTTTTAGCCCGTTTCCACTGCCTTATGGAATACTCTACCTTCAAACATCCGACATGCTCCTTCCCTACCATCATTCAAATCCCTCCTCTTTCAATATTTGCTTTCTCTCCAGTCCGATGTAAGCTAATTTTTAATTCTTATTATGCCTATTTATGTGAGGTGATTTGTTTATATACTTTAATGAGATGTAAAAGATATATTCTAGGTTGATTCTTATTTATTTATTTTTGAATATGTACATAGAGATGTCACAATGACCTTTTATTTATTTATTTTTTTTTTTGTCATTTAAATGTAGTTATATATTGTTTTAGGCCAGATATAAATTATTATTTTGACCATTAATGTTATTCTGAAGGGACATTGTCCCAGAATAAAGTTTATTTTCTATTCTATTCTATTCTATTCTATATATAGTAAGGGGAAGTATTGCGATCGTGAAAATTTTCGAATTCTAGTTTTCAACGGAAATACATGTTTTAGGGTCCCCTGAGTCCAAATAACCAAGTCCCGCAAAAAGATCTGGGTGTGTGTGTGTGTGTGTAACTCCCGGGCGGAAATGGTAAGTCCTATGAAACTGAAATTTCGTATTTAAGACAACTATACGCCCGAGACGTGACAAAACTTTTTTCATCAAAATGAGCTTACCAGAAGTGGCACTTTATACCATGCATTTTGCACCTTTTTTCTCGAACACTGTTCCGACGATTTTGATTAAACTCGCTATATCGATGTAAAATTTAATGGGCTTTAATATCATGTAGGTTTCATTCTGATTTAAATGGTCTGACAGGGCTTAAATGCCGATATTTTAAATTTTCTTTTCCTAAAGTACATTTAATTTTGTAGATTCAATAAAAATAACTATATTATCATGTTACCACTGATGAAAAACAGGTAAATATATAAATTGAATAAATTCGATACCCAACTAAAGGAGAATACAGAAAAATATTTTTTAATGCAATTTTTCGTTTTTGAACATAAGAGCAGTAATATAATGTATGATACACCGTTGGAAAGCTAAAGATTTTAGAAAAAATATTATCTCGTACACAAGCTTTCAAAAGTTAATAGAGAGTGATGAAATGAACATAAAACTGACTGATTATTTTAGATGATAATATAATAGATTTTTTAATAAAACACATGTTTCTATAGAAATTCAATTTAATTAATCTCTTAATAGTTTCACGTATTTTTATCTCTAACTGTATTTGAAAATTCTTTTATTGATTTAAAAATGGAGGTAAGTGAAAGTCGTGTGTTGCCCGCACCAGATGTTTTATTTTTATTTTCATATCTTTATTCACACCTGTCAGAAGCTATCTGACAATTAGCAAATGTGCTGTACAAATGTGAGATCAGACATGGAAGGCATGGGGAAGGAAAGTGCCCAGCAACACCCCTTTCAAGGCTTTAATTTAGCAGAGGAGGTCCCTCATCCAGCTTCTCTTTAGCCTTCTTTTGATCGGCATTTCAGCTATTGGCATGTCGTTAATCAGTCTATTGTCGTGTCCTTTAAGTTTACTGTGAAAACATAAATAGTGTTCGTATATGTTGGTTGTTGTATGTCCGTATGTAGGGTTCTGTTGTTTACGTACCCGGGAGCTGTCGTTATGAGTCTTACAATTTTTTAATTATTGCTGTTTTTGTATGTGAGTCTTTTTTGTACAGCTTTATAGTTATACAATAATATTGTTATTTGGAAATAATAAACCATTCTGTAATAATTTACAGCTTTTTTTTCGTTATAATTATTTGTGTTAAGATAAAGAATCCAACAAATTATAACCATAGAGACATTAATAAAACCATATTATGTTTCTGGTTCTATTTCTTGCTGATGGGAAAGATAAAATAAATATCTTACCGTTTCAAGAAATTTACTTATCTTGTTATTCATCTGAGCATGGCGGGCCTTAGAGCATCCGTATAAGAAATTTTATAGAAGAATAATGTAAGACCTCCTCCCTTTAAGATACAAAAACAAAACAAAAGAGTTAAAAGACTGTTTGGCCGCGGTACTAGGATGCGGGAAGAAAGATTGCCAAAAGAATACATGAATACATTCCAGAGGATGGTCGTCTTGTAAAAAATGGATTCAGGATGTAAAAGAAGGGCCGCAAGATGCTCCTACAAAGAAATTGTTTCATATTCTTCAACGGCCGCCTGTTTAAAGAGCAGTTTACAAAAAAATATCTTTAAAAAAAAAAAAAACTCTAACATATCTTCTGGACAACATAGTATATAAGGGGTACTCACTACGTTTGCTATAGCATGCTATTTGTGTTATTTTGCTAAACCCGTCGAGTTTCTACAGTTATTTCCTGTATAAAATTGATGGGTTTAGCACAATAGCACAAATAGCATGCTATAGCAAACGTAGTGAGTAACCCTAATGTAAAATATGAAATACCTAACTCTGCAAATTATTGTAACACAGATATTATTAAATAATTTCGTAAAAATATAAGATATAAGAGAACTATAACTATTTCGATTATAATGAAACCTATAATAGAATAAAGCCTATTAAATTTAACATCGATATAGCAATGAATCAAAATTTTTAGTCTTTTTAGAGAAAATTATAAAAATTTGGATATGTAAATGGTATTATACCATGGTTAAGTAGCACTTCCAGTCAGCCGATTTCGGTGAAGAAATTCACCAAGTAATATCTCGGGCATATACGCTTTCAAAATATGAAATTCAAGTTGTATATAAGTTATCGTTTTCGAGCTAGACATACCATACACCGAAACAAACACATACACAGACCTTTTTACGGGACTTGGTCCTTTGGACCCTCAGTACGATGATAAAACGCGTATTTCCGTTAAATAGTTGAACTCGATTTTCATGACCATAATACTTCCCCTTATAATATTTTTCATAGGTAAGTGAAAACAAAAATAAAATGAAAAAGATAACTAAGAAACCCGAATTCGTACAACAATTTTGTATACATTACATTGTAATTGTTTAAAATTACATTTCTCCACCTCGGGCTCTATAATTACTTAATTTGTTCATTGTTGGACTCTCATTCCTTTAGTTGGTACGTATTTATATCTGATTTAAATGTTTCTCAACTCATTACCCATCTACTTCTAACATCTTGACCTTTCCAATAACTAATTTTTCACTTTTTTTCATCGGAATAATTTCTTTTACCTATCATCTTAATATATTGTAATCTACTACTGGTTGTTACATTTTGTTTTTTATAGCCGAAGCGTCGGCACTACTAAATGAGGTTATTAATTTTTTGTGTGTTTATTTGACTGCACCCTCAACTAATGACAAAGAAATTAACTTCTTCCAACAATTCTTTTTTATTGGGTTTGATACAGCAACTTTAACAGCAAGAAAAACCTAACTCTGTAATTTATTGCAACATAGATATTATTTATAACGTTTTAGCGCGCCCCTGAGTCCAAATAACTAAGCCAATAAAAAGGTCTCTGTTTGTGTCCTAATGTGTGGTAGGTCTAGGACTAACACGAAAAGTCGTACGATACTCAATTTTCATATTTAAGAGAACTATACGCATAAAATATTACAGCAATTTTTTCATCAACATCGGCAAGGTAGAAGAACAACTTAAAAACACGAGTTTTCCATCTTTTACGATTTCCTCAAAAACTGCTCTAACGATTTTGATCAAACTTGAGGAATCAGTACGAAATTTAATGGGTTTTAATATCGTGCAGGTATAACCAAAATAATAATAAATAAAAAAAATTTGATTATAAGCTAACCATCTTGTTAGCTTTGATAAATAACGTGTAAATATATAATTTGAACGAATTCGATATCCAACTAAACAAAAAAAGAGAAAAAAATATTTTTTGGGGGGCTACGGACAGTAATATGGATGTATAATATACCCTTGGAAACCTAGACCTGTTAGAAAAAATATTATTTAATAAAGAAAATTGTAAAAGTTAATGAAGGGGGATGAATATCTGATAAAATTAAATGATTCTTGGTGATAATTTTTTATTATACTATATTATCCAAAACATATGTTTTCAACTAAAATCAATATATTTCTTTAAATATTTTTTAACTTCATTTATTAGTTCTTAAATTGATTTAAACAACCGAGGTAAGGAGAAGCCTTGTGTTGTCCGCACCAGATTTTTATTCTAGGACTTACAAAACTGAAGATCCTTAAAAAAATTAATGAGTTATTGATACGGTGACACTGAGAGTTTCTCTATCAAAAATCATATAATCACTCATAAAAAACCTGATATATTGTTCAATTGTTTTATTTATTATCCATAATAATAATAATACAATATAAAAGCCTAAAATCATTTTTATTCCACACTGATTAATATTTAATTTACATTATTAACCATTACAATTTACATTCTTCGCATCTAAATAAATTAGTGCTAGGAACAACTGATGTCCATGCTATAATCTATAAACACATTTCAAGTGATTGCGTCAGGTTCACTGAGCTGAGCGTTGATGACCAACGAATCAATATGAATGTAATTAAGGGCGAACCGCAGGGTTAGGCAAAATTAAGTTGCATGTCATCGGGTTTGAACCTCTTGATTTAAGCAATCGTATTAAGCCTCAGTAATAAAAAAAATAAAATAATATAAGAATTTTTAAGAGATAAGAATAAATTGTTAAAGAATTAATTATATTAAATTTCAATATCGTTTTATAATGCGTTTTATCAAATGATCTATTATATTTTTATCGACAAACAATCTGGTGCCTGCAACACACGACTTTCACTTACCTCCGATATTAAAATCAATTTAGAAATTTTTAAATACATTAAAAGGTACAAATAAATTGTTAAAGAATTAATTAATTTTAATTTCAATAAAAACATGTGTTTTATTAAATAATGTATTATATTTTTATCAACAACAAGTAGTTAGTATTATCGGCTTTTCATCACTCTCCATTAACTTTTAAAATTCCGTATATTAGATAATATGTTTTCTAAAATATCTAGCCATCCAACGGTATTTTATACATCTATATTACTATTCTTGTGTTTAAAAACGCAAACATTGCATAAAAATATATGTTTGCACTTTAGTTATTTATCAAATTCGCTCAACTTGCATATTTACCCGCTATTTATCAATGCTAATAAGATGATGTTCCAATTTTTATTAAATCTATAAAATTATAAATTTAAAACATCGTAATTTAAGTCCTATCAGACTACTACAATCAGAATGAAATTAACATCATATCAAAGCCCATTAAATTTTGCATCTATACAGCGAGTTTAATTAAAATCGTTAGAGCCTTTTTTGAGAAAATAAAAATAAAAAAATGTCTAAAATGCAATGTAAAAAGTAGTTTTTATGGTTTGCTGATTTTGGTGAAAAGGTTGCTGTAACATCTCGGGCGTATAATTGTCTTGAATATGAAATTTTAGTTTCGTACGACTTACCACATACGAACACATAGACCTTTTTGCGGGACTAGGCGATTTGGACTCAAGGGACTCTAAAACGTGTATTTCCGTCGAAAAATAGAATTCGAAAATTTTCACTATCGCAAAACTTTCCCTTATTATATATCTCATATATAGGAAAGTGAGAGTAATAAATTAATTTTAATAATACTTAAAGATCGAATCTATTAAAGCAAACAAACCATTTTATTCCCTAATTATAAATTATTTGATTTAGCAACACTGGCATAATAATATATGTTTTTAATACCCTAATGTCCTTGGTGGTGAACAGGTCAGTAAAATTTATATTATTCAAATTTAGAGCATTGGGTGTATATATATATATATATATATATATATATATATATATATATATATATATATAATAATAATAATAATAATAATAATAATAATAATAGGCTTAGCGAACCCGAAGGTTCGATGCCGATACCACCAAATTCCGCCTACACAGACTCGTCCAATGTTCACCATTCAAGCCCAAGCTCCCGAGATCAGCTTTAACGCAATCCTCCCATCTCCGCTTCGACCTACCTTTCGGACACCTACCAGTCGGATCAGCAAATACCAACGGAATCCGCTCGTCATCGAGCCCAACAACTTTACTCGCCAATTTGAGTCTCCGCGATGCAATCAGCTCAATTATATTCTCAGGATGCAAGTTCCGCAGTTCCGCGTTGTGCAACCTTCTAAACTCCCCAGTGGCCTCATCTCTCTTTGGACCAAATTTTACGCAATACCTTATTTTCGAAAACCTTAAGCCGTTGTTCATCCTTCAAAGTAAGCGGCCACGTTTCACATCCGCAAAGAACCGTTGGAAGAATAATAGTTTTATAAATTCTAATCTTTAAGTTTTTAGATAGAAGCCGCGAACTAAGTAACTTAGCAACTGAATAATAACACGCATTACCCACCTTTAACCGGGACTTTATTTCTTCCTGGATTTCATTTTTTCTAGTTATAATTGAACCTAAATACTTGAATTTCTCTACGTGTTCAAAAGTATGCCCTGATACATCAATATCACCAAAATCGCCACCGTTTCTGCTACTAATCATATATTTCGTCTTATCGGTATTTAATTCGAGTCCTATTTCTTTACCGGTATTTATTAACACACCTGTATTTAGTTGTATGGTTTCCGTGCCTTCACCTAGCAGTACCAGATCATCGGCATACCCCAAAACCGGAATCTTGTCACCCATATTTAAGCCTTTCTCGGTACACATCACCTTTTCTATGACATATTCTAAAGCTATATTAAACAAAACAGGTGAAAGGGAGTCACCTTGTTTCAAACCGGATCGCACCTCAAATCTCTCGGAGTAATTATGACCGATTCTAACTTTATGGAATGTTTCCGACAAACACATCTCTACTAGGTTTACTAACTTTCTAGATATTCCCTGTTCAATCATGATGTTATATAGCTTCTGACGGTCTATTGAATCATAAGCCTTTTTAAAATCGATATAAAGTTGATGGACTACACCGTTGTATTCCAATTTTTTCTCTAATATTTGACGTAAGGAAAATATTTGGTCAATAGTCGAGCGATTCCGCCTAAAACCACATTGATAATCTCCGATAATTTCCTCAGCGTATTCCAAAATTCGACTAGTTCGAATTGACGAGAATATTTTATAGCATACTGGAATAAGAGAGATCCCACGATAGTTGTTACAATCCGACCTCGGTCCTTTTTTGTGAATCGGAATAAGTATTGATTCTTTCCATTCTTCGGGCATTTTTTCAGTTTCCCAGATCTATATATACATATATAGATATACACACATATTTTATAGGGCAACCAATGAAAATATGAAATAAGTCCTCTCTTTCGTTAATGTTGCATTGTGTACAAGTTCATCCGCGTTAAGGAGTTGCAGTATCTTACACGAGCTATTTATGTCTCTAACATTTTTGCTTCGGAAGAACTTGAAAATATGCTACAATGTCAGAAACGTTGTCCAGTATACAGTAACAGAAGAATTTAAATAATTATTCAACATATCGTATAACTTTTATCAAAATGTGAAATTAATTTAAAGTTATTCCTTAAAACATAATAAAGGATGAATAATATAAGAAACAAATGCATTTATATATCAGCAGAGGTAAAAATTTAGTTATACAGAAGAAATAACGACTGGAAAGATAGGGGCTCCAAATAAACTCTCTGTCATCAAAAGTAAATATTTTATTAATATCAATATTCATTCAACATTTGACCCCGAGTGCTTGATAGATTAATTATGGATCAAATATTTGCTTTTAGAAATCCTTTTCATCGGTATCTGAATTATTTTATCCATTTATTATATATATATATATTTTTTTTTAGATAGATTTATTGCTATTTACAACTGTATAATGATATACATCTAGTAAATGAGATACAAGATAAAAATGGCATGGATTCACATGTGGGGATACTACCCATTGGCAGCTCCCCAAAGACTATGTTAAACTAGAAGGTCTCGTGGCCATCTTCTTTTCAGACCCCTCGGAGGATTATCGGGGATTGTAGAGGAAGCAAGGATTGAAACAAGTGGATTAGAGTGGGAATGGAGTTTGCCATGAAAGGAGTGGTACCTGGTTTGCGCCAAGTCAGCAACATAGGGAACGTTGAGGTCTTTATGGATGAGTTTATTTGTGACAAAATAAGGAGCGTTGAGGATTTTTCGAAGGATTTTTGATTGCAAGGATTGGAGACGGGAAGAATTTGATGGTTTAGTAGAGCCCCAAATCTCTACTCCGTAAGTCCATATCGGTTTGATGATAGTCATATAGATGAGCCTTTTGTACTTAAGTGGAAGGTTAGAGCGTTTGTCTAGTAAGTGTTGAAGTAGTTGAAAACGTCGGGCAGTTTCTTGTCTTTTCAGTCTTGTATGAGGATTCCAAGTAAGACGTTTGTCCAGGTGCAGTCCTAGGTATCGGATCTGTTCAACCGGGACAAGAGGAGTGTTATTGAAGGATACTGTTGGGCAGGATGTCATAGGTTTACGACGAAGGGTAAAGGTGATTTGGTGGGATTTATTGGAATTTATTTTTATTTTCCAGTTCTGACACCATACTTCAAGGTCTTTGATGTGTGATAGAAGAGTTTGGGAGGCAATAGTTAGATCGTTGTTGACTGATAACACACATGTGTCATCAGCATTTTATTATATTTAAATATATATTTTGCTATAATAATTTCAATAAACATCGTAAATAGTGAATAATGAATTTTTAAAAATCCTCACTTATAGAGGTTAGCATGAAAGTTTTAAATACCCAAAGTCGCGGTATAGAATTTCATTTCGGTGAAATTCATTGGTAATGTCGTTGGCTTGACCGATGATTTACAAGAGCAGAAAGATTGAATTGTTTAAAATATAGCAAGCGACCATTAATAAAAATGACGAAGAAATTATTTAATAAAATTAAATTCATAAAACTTATGGAACCATATAAATTAAACCTTATATTAAAACTTATGGAACCATCCATACTTCATGGAAGAATCAGTTTTTTACAGACCTTTCCATGGTTTAGAACATTTATCTCACGGACTTTGTAAATAAAAAACTATGTCGAAAACTCAAGCCATCCAAGTTTTCTGTGAATTTAATGACCGCTTAGGTTTTCATCATTAAAATTAGTGTTAATTGTAGTCTACTACAAGTTTCTAAACTTTTGGAATATCCTTTTCTAGAGTAATATCAAACATTCCCTCAACGTTTTACGTAATATAATATTAATTTAGTAAATATATTTTATACTTAATTTATCAGCTGTTAGGTCTTAAGTTTTTAGCAGGGTAGAGCTTTGGGGCTCTACTAAACCATCGAATTCTTCTCGTATCCAATCCTACAATCCAAAATCCTAATGACAATCCTCCGAGGCGTCTGAAAAGGAGATGGCCCCAAGACCTTCTAGTTTAAAATATTTTAGTGCGCTTCATTGGGAAGCTTCTCTACATGTGTTTGCGTGCCCTTTATATTTTACTCAAATTTACTTGTTGTATTCCATTATACACAGTTGTAAATTCAATAAAAAAAAAAAGAAAATTTAAAGTATTTTGTTTTAAAGACCAACGCCGATAAATTTCAGTGAAAATTATAGTATGAATAACGAATTTTAATGTTGAATATATTAATGTTATAGTTAAAATTATTTGGTAAATTCATTTAGCGTCCCTTGAATAATACTCTAGATAATCGAATAGTGCTACTTGGTTTCCTGAATTTTGCGTATCCAGTTTTCCGTTTGCTTTGAAGACGGCATTACCAAAAATTTTTATTCCCTTAAAAAAAACCCTCAAGCATCTGTCAGGTAATAATTTTATATATATCCAGATTAATTGTATGGAAAGTAGTAATACCGCTGCACAAAGTTGAGCGGGCCGATCCATTAGAATTTCTCTGTATCCCTCCTCATTCTCTCTCTCTGAGTTGAGGCTCTGAACAAACATGGAGATCTTCCTTTCCTTTCCATTATCCTTTGTTCCATTTTCTTTATTTGATTTTTTTTTTCCTTAATCTCTTCCCTCAGTGTTAGTTATATTATCATTAATATTTTTTTAATTTTATTTTAAATATTTCTACATAAATTTTGTTTATTATAATTAATATTTTCTTTTTGTATATTTAAAAATTTACTGTTTTATGTTTATTTAAAAAGAAAAAAAAAGAAAAGGGTTATATATGTATTGTTTAAAACTGTTTATTATTTTTTTATTTATTTTTTTTTTTTGGCACATTAATTATTGTAAAAATTATTACTTTGTCTGTAAGAAAGGGCCTCAGGCCCTAAGACAATAAAAATCTAATCTAATCTAATCTCTCTCTCTCTCTCTCTCTCTCTTAATATATATATATATATATATATATAATATATATTATATTACTATTATACATAAGCGATATTCATCCATACATATTTATATACACACTTTTTAGTGTATTTATAGACATACAGGGAGTTGGTAGTTAATGTTGACACTCGCAGCCAGTAGGAAAACTAAGTCCTAAGAGTCGGTTCACCTTGAGCGGATTAATGACTTGATCGAACTTACCAAGTTCCAAAGTGGCTTGAAGCACTGTTCGTGAGTCTTTCAGCCCCATTTAACAAACTTTGTTAACACTTTAGGCAATTACTGACTCTTATACTTATAGTATATTTGTCAACACAGATTATCACATAATTGTTAATTATAAACAAAAACAAAAAATGTGTGAGCTTAAGAGAGCAGTGTAAAATTTATTGTGTACCTAATGAAGAGAGATAGTTCATAATTTAGAATAATAGTGTAAGTTGAAAAAAAATATTCTAAAATATTTTACAAATACCCTCAAGGTGTGCTATTGTAACGTGACTCAATATATTTTTTTTTTTTATTGATTTATTGGAACTTACAACTGTGTTATAGGATACAACAAGTAAATTGGAATGGAATATAAAAGGGCTGAAACACATGTAGAGAAGCTTCCAGAAGCACTCTAAGAATATTTAAACTAGAAGGTCTCGGGGCCATCTCCTTTCAGAAGCCTCGGAGGATTGTCAGAAATGAAGAGGAGAAAGGATTGAATCTAGAGGATTAGGGTAGGAATGGAGTTTGGTCATAAAAGGAATGATATCATGACATACGGAACATTAAGGTCTATATGGATTAGTTTATCATTATTCATTATTAGAAAAGTAAGGACCATCGAGGATGTACGAAGGATTTTGGATTGTAGGGAGTGATACGGGAAGAATTTGATGGTTTAGTAGAGCCCCAAATCTCTACTCCGCAAGTCCATATCGGCTTATGATAGTCATGTAGATGATTCTTGTAGTTAAGTGAAGAATAGAATGTTTGTCTAGCAGTGTTAAAGTACGTCGAAAACGTCGTGCAGTTTCTTGTCATTTCAGTCTTGTAAGAGGGTTTCAAGTGAGACGTTTGTCACGGGTGCAGCCCTAGGTATCGGATCTGTTCAACGGACAAGAGGAAGTGTTATTGAAGGATACTGTTGGGCAGGATGTCATAGTTTACGACGAAGGTAAAGGATTTGGTGGGATTTATTGGAATTTATTTTTATTCTCCAGTTCTGACACCATACTTCAAGGTCTTTGATGTGATTGAAGAGTTTGGGAGGCAATAGTGGATCGTTGTTGACTGATAACACACATGTGTCATCAGCAGTTTATAATTTAAGATATATTTTGCTATAATAATTTAATAAACATGTAAATAGTGAATAATGAATTTGGCAAGGTGCAGTCCTAGATATCGGGTCTGTCAACGGATACAAAATGAGTTTCGAAGAGACAGTAGGACAGGATGTCAAGGTTTACGACGACCATATTCAAGGCTCTGATGTGGAATTGAGTCAATAAAATTAAAATCTACACTAATAACTACTTTATTCTTTTGCATAATTGAAAAGGTGAATTGTTGACAGATAACAAAGCGCAAGTTGTCAAAACAAAATACAATTTCTCGAGCAGAACCGCGGATAGACTTGTACTCAATATAAAGATTCAGAAATAACAAACCAATGTTTACACAGTGTTACAAATATGCAGCGTTTTCAACCTTTAACTGGTGAGGTGAGGTCTACAGGACCCCAGAGTCTCTTTAAAGTTTTGTAAATCCCTTTCTCCCTATCCGGTCGGCTTGTGAAAACCTGACATTTCTTGTCCCGAGATGATTGTAATATAGCATCCTCTTTTAGTCAGTTTTTATCCGGCATTGCTTTAGGACAGTGTGATTGTTTACCAATAATGTTCGAATATATTGAAAGTGTGTTTTTCAATTTGTTGAAAGAAATGTCTCGTGATCCTGTAATTTTACGCACCTTTTTAATATTATTAAGAAGCTGGGATCATCCTTATTAAAGGATCACACGACAGAAGGTCAGAAAATCCCGGACTTTCCCGGGAGATTCGGTTAAATGTCAATCATTATTAGGGAGAAAAAAACTGAAGAATCTAACACATATAGTCGGGTGACCCCTTCAAAGAAAAGGATGTTATTTTTGTCCAAGAAACAAGAATAGAAGTCATCTATAGTTTTTATTAAATGTGAACAAAATATTTGTGGGCAATGCAAGGTTTCCTATTGCAAAAACTGCGCCTAATTTTAGCTGCGCATACTTTCATTACAATATAAAATTTTCATTTTTTTTTTGTTATTTTCCATACCTTAAATATTGTTTATGTATTTTTTTACAATTTTTTTCATTGCTCAGGAGCGGCGTGCTCTAGTGGGTAGAGCGCTAGTCTACTGTGCTCCGGGTCCTGGGTTCGAATCCCGGTTGTGACGGAATATTATTTATTCTGTTATTTCAGCCGGGGGGCGATCGTGGGGCATAGAGACCCTCCTGGAGCACACCTATAAAGTAGATACCCAAATAAGGGAGAAAAACCTGTCGGCTAAGCGTGATGTTGGCCGAATCACGTCATTACACGCCCGGTGGCCTTGAAACAGTACGAATCTCTACATGTACTGAGCCCAAAACTCTTCATGGGTTGTAGTGGTACAGGTTTTTTTTTTAATTGCTCAGAATATAACGTTAAAAAATAAAGTATTAATTAAATGTATGTAATAATATCAGGCATTTATTCAATTTTATAAGCATCCTTTGGAATGGTACATTTTGAAAATAGGTTGAATTAGCGTATTTTACAAGAATGAACAATTCTAGAAATATCAGGATTAAAAAAAAATGAGATATGGGGTCTGAGATACCCTACCTTACCAATTTTTATTATAAATTTCACCTCACCAGTTGAAGGTTAAGTAGATCCTCAAAATTGGGAATTATATGGATTATATTGTAGGTAAGCGCCTATCATCGTACAGAAAATTGGGATTAGTAGGGATATTATTAAAGAGACCTTTATAAGCCAGAGCTTTTAAGAAGGAAGCTCTGATATAATCCGGAGCAAATAATATTCTTTTTTAATTTTAGCTTTTGTCATTTATTACCAGATTACTTTTTTTTCTCATACAATTTTTTTTTTTTCATATTAGTCGGTAACAATATGTTATGTATTAAGAACACTGAGGGTTCTTAGAATACATTATTAAATAATTTAAATTAAAAAATATTAATAAGACTCTGTTAGCTAAAGATAAAGGTAAGAAAACAATTACAAGTAGAGAAAGTGAGCCAAAATGTATTAGTTAAAATTGACTTATGATTATATAGCTGTTAGGTTGTAAAATACATTTTTCAATATTTCAATTTAATCCTCTCTGTGTTTATAAAATCATGTTTGTATGGTATCATCATCATGGTTAATAATGTATAGATATTCTAAAACAGGATTGGTTAGGTTGCTTTTATTCATCAGTTTCAACCATGATTCCTCATCTTTAAGTAAAATTTTGCTAGCTCAAAATAGAAAAGGAAAAACTTCATTTTCGGATTTTAATAACGTTTTATTTTCTCCTGCTGAGTCAGAATTATTATTCTGTTATTTCGGGCATGGAGCGACCCTGGGGCATGGAGCGACCGTTGTGGGGCGCACCCAGCTTCTATAAAATGGGTAACTAATATTAGGAAAAAACCTGACGGAAGAGCGTAATTAAGGTCTGATAACCTTAGCTATACTAATGTTTGAGATACTGTGAAGAGCAGAAAAGTGGTACGTTCTTTTATAGATAAAGACTTTAAAAAAAAAATACTTGATAGGTTAGCTTATCTTAAACCCTCGTACCTGAAGACGGTGAGGTCAAACAGATAGCCTTTTCACCCTCTTTACTTTGAGGAATTAGGAAGGCACCTAAATACTGAATCTTCAAAGAGTATGCCAAACATCCCCTCTCTAAAGGACTTCTAAATTTAGCCCTAATCCTCTGTTGCCACAATGACCAGTAGGAAACTGGAAGGCGTAACAATGAAAAAAAAAAAAAAAAGTTAAGGGGTAGAAGAGTGTAGTAGAAGTGAAGAGGCTACAAATCTGAAAGAAGACGTCAGTCTGTATCGAACCACTGATAGGTGAATAACACAATACCCATATTATTTAATTTTCACGTAAAGTGTATGGAAACAACGGTCGTTAGTAGTCTCTCATTACTTAAATATAGTCTAATTTTCCAACATTAATGTTAATTAAACTTTAGTTATAACTTTAGCTGTGAATTGTTAATTGTTGTATTACATGTCAACAAATACAATACCGTAGTGAGTGGTAAACATGATACCTTTTGCAAGAAATTCCAAGGGGAGGGGAAATTCCAATTTGGATCTGCTGCTCAACTTCGCTGAGTTGCCACAGTACACAGCATACCGCATCAATCCCGAAGACAATCTTAAAGAAGAAACAAGATAGAGAGAGATTCCGCCAAATAGGAAATACATATATTTTACTAATTTTGAAATCGGTCATGGACATCTGAGAATCCCGACTAGCCTCAATATATATGGTAATGCAGGACTCCCAGTGAGTCCAAGATTATGGTCTCCGCCATGCTTTGCATCTCATTTTTTCCGAGTCCATATTTCTCTAAAAATAATCCAGTGGCTACTGGGATGGTCCCTCTGCTTCCGAACCAAAGTCCCACGACTGTAAATTCCCTTATGCCAAACTCCTCACGAAATTTTTCCCTCAGGTATGGAATACATTTTGTATAAATGTTCTCTTTCTCCTCTTGAATCCTCTTGCCTTGTTTCTGGTCATTTGTTTCATATCTGATAGTGGGGTCCACTATCAGTGCTTCATTTTTTGTGGCATTAAATGCCAAGATATCCACAAATCTTGTCGACCCATCTGTATCAAGGCAAAAGACTTCCTGAAAACATTTATACTTTCTCACTTCCAAAAGTTCTGATATTTCTTTCTTTATGCGGTTGTGCCGGCGGGTAACGAGAAGCATGTTATGTGGACATTTTCCCAACACATGTGAAGGGGTTTCTAACTCTCGACCGCATCTGCGGCAGAGGGGTCCAACAGCCTCGTTACCCTGGCATCTTGATCCAGGGACTCCACGAAGTGGTGCGTAGTTTATGTTCAATTTGAGTGCGTTTGTCCACTCTGATCCTGTTAACATTTGTCGATCGAACATAAACCTGTTTACGCTCGGGTTGGCTTTAAAATGTACCACGCCTACACCCTGCCACTTGCACTGGCTCCACTCCTCAAAAGACTTTTCCCTCAAGAACTGCCTCACTCTCTTTACCGTGAGAGGGGCCTCTATAGCATTTCCCTCAATTCGCAGTAGTTCGGTGCACTCGCGGATCTCCTCCGTTAAGTTGAAGATATTTTGAAACAGGGCGTCTGTTACTCCGGCCAATCTTTGAGAAATCGCCCAATGCTGAAGAGGAGCTTCCCATTGACAACGCAGAAGCCCAAGACCCCTATATCGTCGCGGCGAGTACAGCATAGAAGAGCAGGAGTTGGCTGGCAATCCTATGATAGCCTTTATACATCTTCGAATTATGACGTCGATTGCCTCTAACAAAGATGGGCGCAGTTTTGTTAGTGGTGCAGTCTGCAGCGGGTATATCACGGAAGGAAAAACATATCTATTTACAATGTTTATTTTTTGGTCAGGCTTTAGGAGATTAGAATTTACAAGCTTTTCCATATCTCGATTCAGCCTACCGACGGATTCCTCATCAAATTCTAATTCCCCCGAAAATCTACAACCCAGGTATTTGATGAAATCTTTATCTTGAATAGAATGGATTTCCTCTCCCGTATCCAAACAAAACTTTGACCCAACCAACTTTCCATTTTTCAAGATTATACCTGTGCTTTTGTTTGCATTAACAGATAATCCTATCTCTCCAAGTATTCTACGGACGCAGTTGATGGCTCTCTCTCCAGATTCCACATTGTGACAGGTCACGGCTTGATCATCCGCAAAACCTGTGAGTAAAACAGAGTCGTGGTTTGGAAGTAATTTGTATCCATACTCATTAGCTACCTTTGGATCACAGAGCTCGGTGTATAGAGAATCTATACTTAGATTAAACAGCGCCGGTGAAAGTGGCCCACCCTGAGGTACTCCCCTCAAAACATGGATACCGTTTGTTTTATTGATCCCAAGATTGATCTTTATCGTGTTTTTACACAATAGGCCCTCAATCGCTTTTCTTAAGTCGCTCGAAACTCCTCTCTACTCCAAAGATCTCAAGATATGGCCGTGTCCGATGTTATCAAATGCTCCAGTCACATCTAAGAACGCGACTGCCGCGTCTTCTTGTTTATTTTTTGCATCCCTGAGAATAGCATCAATTATTCTGGCATTGACATGACACCCCGGTTGGCCAATAATGAAACCTCTCTGGCTTGGGTGAAATGAAATTTGCTTTCGAAGCTCGAAGTCGAGAACCTTTTCAACGATACGCCTCACGATGGGATAAATTGTAATCGGTCTCCAAGAGGATATTTCCTTGCTATCCCCTTTTCCTTTATAAATTAGAACTGTTCGTCCACAGCGGAGAATTTCGGGGACGTGTCCGAATTTCAGGATTATTTCTACTATTGTCTTCATTATATGTGCGATTCCTATTTTTTTAATTGTTCTTATAAGAACTCCATCTGGACCGGCTGATGTGTCCAAAGATATATTTTTTATTACCCTGTGCACTGTTTTCAAATCAATTGATTGCACGTTAGGAATACCTGGTGATGAAGGGTAGTCTTCTTTTTCGTTATCATTTTTTATCTCAAAAAGTGATTTGAAATGATCCTCAACCTTCTCAATGGCGATGGGACACTGCTTTGGGCGATTTTCGTTCATTACACTCTGAACCACTTTCTTCCTGCAGTTGTAGTATTTGTATTGGGCCAGGTCGTATTCGTATTGTTCACGCCTCCTTTCCCTTGCGGCCTTGTTGGATCTTTGAGGATTGCTAGCCTTTCGTTCACCCTTCCCCCCCATCGCCAGCTTTTTCGTTTTACGCATTTGGTAAAAACGTACTGCTGGATGTTTTGGACCTGGGAGAGTTTTATTCGCTTCTCTTAGAAAACAATGAAAGTCCCTCATGTTTTTATCAAAATTTTCAGAATTGAAAGGAGCCTTAAGCAGATCTTTAAATGTGTCCGCCCACTTTTTATCATCTAACCCAATGTTGTTCTCAGTTGAGCTTTGGACCTTTTCACCTTCATTCTTCCTTTCTATCCTTCCCAACTTAATCCTATTCGCTTCTATCGGGTGCTTGTTTGATGTATGAATTACAAGCCCACGACTACTCTTAAATGATTGATGGCAAATCGAACAAATGTGGCAAGAGTTATCTTTTGTTAAACATTGCTGTTTAGGATCCAAATCTTCCTCATTTTTATGTGAGCCTTCTTGAATACAATTTTCTGAGCTACGATTACCGTCATTGTCTTTTTCATGTGACTCCATAATCACTGTCGGGTCTCGTATGAAAAGCTCACTGTCGATCACAGTTTTTCCAGAAAAAATGCCGGTATTCTCCTCCCATTCAACGGACACAATTCGGTAGTTATTCTTATCACTCTTTTCTATATTAGTAATAAAGGCCTCTTGAAGCAACCCGCATGTTCTTCGAATCCATACTTGCTGGCCAACATCTATATTTTTCCCAGTTCCGGATATATCTTCCATTTTGTTATTTAGGACTAGTTCAACAACTTAGTACCCAATATATAACATCGATATTGGCAAAATTTAGAATTACTCCTCTATCTCTACAAAAAGCGAAAAAAAAGAAAGAAGACAAAAAAAAATGACCGCTTTTATATAGCCATTCCATTAGGAAATTCAAAAGATCATAACATTATTCATATCTATAAAATTACTTGCTCAAACATTGATAAAGGCTAAAAAACATAAATGGTAAAACGTAGAATTATTAGAACAAAATATGCAATTAATATTAGGTAAGTAGTTCAAAATAACTCACAGGTCAATGACTAAGATATAAATAGGTAAAAGTATATAAATACATCAAGAGTTTATGATTACAATAAGATTAAAAAAAAAAAAAAAAAACACAATATTATCACTAAAATGCTAAGCAAATATATTTAATTAGGTCTAAAATATAGTAAGATGTTGAAAAAAGATCATAACATTATTTATATCTATAAAATTATTTCTTCAAACATTTATATAGGCTAAAAAAACAAAACATAGTTAAATGCTAAAATTATTAGAGAAAAAAAACATGCAATTAAAATTAGTAAATAGTTTAAAATATAGCTTCTCGAATATTAGTTGTTATAAATAAGTAAAAGTGCATTAAAATAATTAAAATAATAATAATTATAATTTAAAAAATATATATATAGATAGTTAAGCGTTAAAATCATTATAGAAAAACATGCAATCAATATTAGGTAAACAGTTTAAAACAACTTATATATTAATAACTAAGATATATATAGGCATATAAATATAAATATGCCAAGATGTTATGACTAAAATAATATTTAAAAAAAAAACCCACAATATTATCACGTAAAAGTCTAAGAAAACATATTAGGTCTAAAATATAGTAAGACGTCAAAAAACATAAATCATAGCATGATTCATAGCTATAAAATTATTTGCTCTAACATTTCTAAAGGCTAAAAAAACAAAACAAAAAAAAAAACATAGTTAAATGCTAAAATTATTAGAGAAAAAACATGCAATTAAAATTAGTAAATAGTTTAAAATATAGCTTATCGATTATTATTTGTTTATAAATAACTAAAAGCATATTGTTATAATTACATCAACAGTATATGAATATAATAGGATTAAAAAAACTACATAATCACGTAGAAAGTCTAAGAAAATATATTAAGTTTAAAGTTTACTTAGAAGATATTCATATCATATGGCATCCTTTTATATAGAAATCATGCCTATGTGATTCATGTATTAATTGACTTGATCATTAATGCAAGGATAAATAAAACATTAGAAAATAAATAGAAATTTAAAGAACGTCCACATTCTAAAATAACTTGACATAATAACAAACAACCGGGTCATTACCCGTTTATGCCATTGATAAAAGTGAACATTAATAATGAAATAAAAGTATAAACAAAGGGCTTAGCTGAGTACGGCGACTTGGAGATGGTGGGGATGGACCTGTCTCAACCTCCTCCTGATAAGAGAACGCCTCTCGGGATCTGAAGCCCAACTTGCCGCTCTTCGTGTGGCCAAGTTCGCGCTCCGAATTTGTTCAAATTTTACACATACGCACTAAAACTGTACATTAACTCGTATGTAAATTTCGAAGCCGATAGGACTCTTATTATAGAAGTTCTATTTGATCGATATGGAGACGATGTGACTCCGCCGGCGGACCCGGCTGAACTCAATATATATATAGAATATAGAATATATAGAATATATATAGAATATATATATATTGGGTTGATGCAAAATTAATGCAGGTTTCCTTTATTGCAATATCTTAATTCCAATTGTGTAAACAAAGCTAATCCTAACATTGATCATTATTATACCAAAACAAACCTTATCTAATACCCTCTCTTTCACCATGAATTTGTTTAGTAAAATCGTTTTGTTCAGTGTGTTCAAAGGCCTTGAATCGAAAAGGTCAAAGTGCGATTTTCGTCAAATTTATTTTTACGAATTTAAATTAGGGCGCAGCGCTGCGCAAACGGCTCGTAATATTAATGAAGTGTGGGGTCAGGGGGCTATTAATGAGTGCACGGTGCAGCGTTGGTTCCAGAAGTTTCGCAGAGGAGATTTCGACCTCGAAGACAAGGAAGGTCGGGGCCGTCATCTTGCTCTGGACAACGACCAGCTGAGGTCAAAAGTGGAAGAAGACCCAACCAAAACCACACGAGAAATGGCGGCGGAACTCGGAACTCAAAAATTGCAACGTCTTTGCCCAGCATTGATGAATCGGAAGGGCCGATCCTGCTCCACGATAACGCCAGATCACACGTTGCACAACCAACGCTTCGACGACTGCACGAGTTGGGCTACGAAGTTCTCCAACATCCGCCTTATTCACCTGACCTCTCTCCTACAGACTTCCACTTTTTCAGGCATCTGGACAACTTTTTGAGGGAGAAAAATTTTCAAAACCAGGACGACATTGAAAATTCTTTTCGTGATTTCATTGAGTCCAGGGATTCGGATTTTTTTTCTGGTAGAATAAGAAAGCTTGTTGAACGTTGGCAAAAGTGCATTGATTCAGATGGAAATTATTTTGATTAAATATATATGGTTAAAGTAAAGATATGGCGTATTTACAATACCTACTAAAAACCTGCATTAATTTTGCATCAACCCAATATATATATATATATATATATATATATATATATTATATATATATATATATATATATATATATATATACAAAAAAATAAAATGATTGGTGATATTGTACAATATATTGATCTACAGATTTTAAGCCCTATTTTTTTAGTATAAATTTAGGCAGGAGCCTAAAATATGCATAAAGTTTTATTATTTTCCATCTATCAATTTTATTGGAATGTATAGAAAAATTTCATCAGAGGATACATATCTTAAAAATCAGGTTAAAATCGAAAAAAGGTTGAAGAATTTTATTGAGTTTCGTTAGAAACATATGTTTTAGATTAAATCATATCAATATATATATATATATATATATATATATATATATATATATATATATATTATATATAAAAATGAATCGCATTTTTCCTTGGGCATCGCATCACGCGTGAACGGTTTGACGATTTCTCTGATTGTTTTTTTGTTTTGTTTAAATCAGTCAGGATAAGGATCTTATGAAAGAAAAAAATAGAAAAGTTACTTTGGTTGATAGTTTTTTTTTTTTTTTTTTGTAATTTCCTTAGGTAATCTCTTTATCTACATATATAAAAATGAATCGCCCTTTTTCCTTGGCCATCGCATAACGCGTGAACGGCTTGACCGACTTTGCCAAGACATAGTTCAGATAGGATATCGTCTGTCGGGTCAGCTAGTAACAATAATATAAAATTATGTAGCAATATAAAAAGCACTTGCGGGTATTTTTATTTTGGTTAAAAAGGTGCTATAACATCTCGCCTGAATAGTTCCCTTAATTATAAAATATCAGATTCGTACGATTTTTCGTTTTCGTCCTTAACTTAACTTACCACACCCATAGACCTTTTCACGTGGCTTGGTTATTTGGACTCTCCTAAAACATTTATTTCCGTTGAAAGCTTGAATTTCATAAAAACATTCACTATCACATTATTTCTTTTACTTTATGTTTCATATATAGGTAAGTGAAAGTAAAAACAATCGGCCAAAAGCATCGGAAATATTATTTGCTACTTTATCAGCCACTGGATATTACTAATTTTCCTGCTTGAGAGATGTCCCAACGGCCCTGATTATCACGTTGAATAGAAGTTGGGTAGAGAAGTTGATGGGGCGATCAAGTTGGCAACAGCTGGCGGCAGGAGCTGAGACCTGCGAACAAGTTACTGGTACCGGTACCAAGCACCTGTTCTTGTACCTGTGAATACCTGGCACACCCTGCAAGTTTAGCTTCAACCAACCCCAGGGGCTCTTTAGCTCTGGTAGACTGCTTGAGCTTAAGCCTCCTCATTCTATTTTATTGAACGGGAAGTTTGTTTGTTTATTTAGCGTCATTTTATGCAGCTGGTGACAATTGGACGATGCTACAGAAGTATTCCAATGTTTCGCCTATCCAGGCTCACTTATGACAGGGATCTTAACGAGTACCTGATATCGGACAGGCTTGTGAATACCTGGGCATATGGGGAGTTATTTTGGAAGATATAGAAAAATACATAGTGAGTTTTGGACACAGTAAACCGCACTAACAAAAGAAAAAAAATTATTGGTCGAGCCACAACTTATAAGAGATTTAATTTCCCAATAACTCAGTTACTATTGAAGATAGAGTAAAAATAAATGAATTCTGGAATCAGAATTTTTTTTCCTTTATCGCACAGGCTCAGCTCCGCCACTTTATGTCATCTTCGAAGAACATCTTAACCAAGGATTGTATACTTTCTTTCAAAATAATAAGAGCCCATACACCGGGTCTGAACCTGCAACATTAGACATAGGAGGCTGCAATGCTAGTAAAAACACCTCTGGTGACCTGTACCCATGGAGTTAAAGCTAAAAAGATCACCCATTAAATAAAACCCCATTCCTCGAACGAGTTTTCTCGTAGCGACTGCCGTAAAGCTCTCATACTTCGGTGTCCCTGCTCAACCTCCAGTCTCTCGGCACATTCAGCAACCTCGGCTGAATAGTCGAACGTAGATTGGATCAGGGCATCCGGCACATTGGACAGTCGCTGAGCAATGGACCAGTGTTGTAATGGAGCCTCCCATTGGCATCGGATCAATCCTAATCCGCGGTACCTCCTGGGAGCGTATAACATCGCCGTGGAGATGTTCGCAGGGAGTCCAATGATAGCCTTTAGACTCCTGCGAATCATGGTGTCAATGGCCTCTAATATTTCTGGACGCAGCTTCGTGAGAGGAGCAGTTTGACGAGTGTATGTGAGACCCGGGAACAAGTATTGGTTGACAATGTTAAGCTTTTGCTCAGGCTTCAGTAAGCAAGAGGTAAAATGCTTATTCAGATTTTCGTTTAACTTTGTCACCGAATCCTCATTAAAACCGTTCTTATTTCATTTATGGCCATTCTTACCATATATGAAATCTGAGCTGATGTAGCACCCAGCAGACTTGATTCGGTGTAATTATCAAAATAATCAATTCCATTAATAATTAATTAATCCAGAAATCAGAAAGTGAGATAATGACGATCTAGTTGTGAGCCAATGATGAGTGGGTGAACTAATGAATTTTGGAATGATACCCCGAAGGTTTTTAAACAAATTAAGATAGTCCTCGCCTCTTTATCTGTTAAATATTTTAAAAAAATTCGCATCTATGTAGATCTGCACCGAATTGAGTATAATATAATGTGAACCAGAATATTTCTTTATACTATAGCAGTAGATTTAAAGGAAAATTAAAACAAAAACACCCGTTTGGCGCAATGATCACCTTTAAATTAAATGATGATCACCTTCCGTGGGGTGGGCTAATGACGGGTACGTTAATGACGAATCGAAGGTTTCCCAAATATGTTTCTTCCCAAAACAAAGAAATATATCAATCTACTTAGTAATCTTAACACTATCACGCAAAAAACGAAGATTAATCAATTAAAAATAACTAGCAGAGGTAGAGTGGGTGCAACAATGACTGCCAATAAAAATACTCTCACTCACCAGCGTACGTCTTCACCCCCTGCCACCGTGGAAAAGACAGAAGGCAATTAAAAACGTCTGGGTCGGCTTGCCGAAGGTGTAACGGTTTTCGCAATCCTTTTCCTGCCTTATTATGACTTAAAGAAAGATCACGGCGCGAGTAACCGTTTGGGGTGCGACAATGACGCAAAATCCCTTGGACATTTCTGTTTTATTTATTTAAAACGGATATAATTCACAACCTGCAATTCTGTATTCTTAAACTATACAGTGTATGTATGAACGCAATGGACCAAACCAACTAAACCTTCCCAGCACTTTGGCTTGGTACCACGTTGAAGTTGGCAAAGTCTAATTTGGACAGGATGAAGGTTTTTCATGTCGTTATGAATTATGATGTTTCGATCATATGTCCAAATTTATCATATAGAAAGAGTTCATTGATTTGAACTAAAGAATGTGCACCAAGTAGAGCAGGAAAATATCTACCATACAAGAAAAAAAAATGGAAAATAACTAGTTTTAGTACGAGGCAAATCATTTTGACAGCGTTTGTACATTTCATTGAGAATGGTCCATTATTAAAAATGGCCCTGGTGGCCTAAACGGTGTAATTGTTAAAATACAATTATTTATTTTGGATAAAAAAATTTTGCATATTATAACTTTTTTTTTCTTATTGTTTTTGCAAGTAACATATTTTTTTTTATTTATAGCCTTAGCCACGTTCATTGACGGTTGTCGTTTTATTTCACTTTTTTAATAAGGATAAACGAAAATGAAAAATTAAAAAAAAAAAAATTCTTCAATATAAATAACATATCCGAATATGAAGAGAACTCAAGATGTGGCAAGGAAGAGCTTTTGTATTAAATTGGATAAATGTACTCACTCCATTTACAGTATTGTAGCCTCATGTATTATGCAGTATAATAAATTGAGATCTTCTCTTCTAAGCCTCCCTGATACCTCACAACAATGCAAATTATATGATATCATACCATTTCTCATTTCTTACATAAATTCATAGAAGTGTATTGTGTTTTTTTTTAAATTTAATTTTCATAATGAAAAAGGTAAAAAATTAACTATTATAGAATCAAGCTTGAGATAACTAAACATAGGTTAAAATAATCTGGTTAAGTAATCCGAGTTTGATATATGCAAGGAAGATGTTTTACATTTTGCTGAGGGATCATGTTAATTAAGAAAACCTTTGAGTTCCAGAGAAGTCTAATTTCACGATCCAACTAATTCCAGCCTGTCATCGCAACTCTAAATCTCTTCGTCGTGCGGCATGTAATACATATAATATGTGTGTGTGTGTATATGAAATTCCCTCCCTACTCACTCTGATCCATTCCAAGCATCTTTGTTTAAGTTTTCTTTTAAAGTTTGTAATATCCACCCATGTCTAGGTTAGACACTATTCTGCATCAAATTGTAACTAAATTTGTAATAATTTCTTTGATATGAAAAAAAACAAATATAAAAAAAAAAAAATTCCAATTAATATATCCATTCAACGACTGTTTATGTATTAAATGTGAATTTAATACATTCTTAAATGTATTCTTTCTCACTAATAACAACACCATCTATTGATTATTGTATACAAATTTTACGATACTGTTTGTTTTCTTTTCCACTAGTAACATATATATATATATATATATATATATATATATATATATATATATCGTTAACAAGGAATAATCTCTTCACAAGTTAATTCCTGAATTAATTTTCCGACATTAAATATGTTTATAACATAAAAAAAACGCCAAATATTACACAATGGTTTATTATTTCCAAAAAAAAATGTATTAGGGTATAACAGTTAACATAGCTAATTACATAAACTGATATGAAAAGCGATAAATTAATCTGAGGAAAATAGCATTTCACTACTAATAATTTGAAAACGCTGTATTTCTGATGTTTATTAAATGATATCAGTCACACACGTCAGTCGGTTTCTACACATCTGGAAATGTAAGATTTAAGTTTTTGAGAAGGGAGAGGTAGCTTACATATACCAAAATATATACATAGGTTTAAGACCAATTATGTGTGCTCTTACTCGATTTTTTTTTAATCACTCTTTTTTACTTTCACTTACTATATATAGTAAGAGAAAGTATCGCGATCGTGAAAATTTTCGAATTCCAGTTTTCAACGGAAATACACGTTTTAGGGTCCTCTGAGTCCAAATAACCAAGTCCCGCAAAAAGGTCTGTGTGTGTGTGTGTGTGTGTGTGGTAACTGACTCCCGGGCGGAAACTGAAATTTCCAGTATATTAGCTTACCAGAAGAGGCACTTTATACCATGCATTTTGCAACTTTTTTCGATTTTCTCGAAAACGGTTCCGACGATTTCGATCAAACTCCCTACATCGATGTAAAATTTAATGCGCTTCAATATTATGTAGGTTTTATTCTGACTAAAATGGTTTGACAGGGCTTAAATATCGATATTTTAAATTTTCTTCCCCTAAAGTACCTTTAATTTTATAGATTCAATAAAAATAATTATATTATCATGTTAACGCTGACGAAAAACAGGTAAATATGTAAATTCCATACTAAACTAAAGGAGAAAACAGAAAAAATATTTTTTTAATGCAATTTTTCGTTTTTGAACATAAGAGCAGTAATATACATGTATGATATACCGTTGGAAAGCAGAAGATTTTAGAAAAAATATTATCTCATACACAAGCTTTTAAAAGTCAATAGAGAGTGATGAAATGGACATAGAACTAACTGATTATTTTAGATAATAATATAATCGATTTTTTAATGAAACACATGTTTCTATAGAAATTTAATTTAATTAATTCCTTAATTGTTTCACGTATTTTTATCTCTAACTGTTTTTGAAAACTCTTTCATTGATTTTAAGAATAATAAAGAGATAAGTGAAAGTCGTGTGTTGCCCGCACCAGATTTTTTACTTTCATTTACCTGAATATACAATAAAATGTACGGGAAAGTATTGTGATAGTAAAAATTTTAGAATTCCAATTTTCAACGAAAATACTCGTTTAAGGTTCCTCTGAGTCCGAATACCCGAGTCGCGTGAAAAGGTCTGTGGGTTTAGTAAGCCAAGCAAGAAAACGAGTAGTGAACTTCGTACGAAACTGAAATATCATATTTATGACAACTATAAGTCCTCGATGATACACCGACTTTTTCAATAAAATCGGCTGACCATAAAAGACACTTAATAACTTACATTTTCTCAAAAAAAACTCCAACGATTTAAATTAAACTATCTATATCGATGTAACGTTGGATGAGCTCTAAAATTATATTTAATTTTTCTGATTAAAATTGGGCTTAAAAACCGTTTTTTCTTCTCTGATCTACCTTTAATTTTGTTAATTCAAAAACCGGTAAAGAAATAGGACTTGAAATAAATACCGATAAGACGAAATATACGATTAGTAGAAGAAACGGTGTCGATCTTGGTGATATTGATGTATCAGGGCATACTTTTGAACACGTAGAGAAATTCAAGTATTTAGGTTCAATTATAACTAGAAAAAATGAAATCCAGGAAGGTTAGAATTATAAAACTATTATTCTTCCAACGCTTCTTTACGGTTGTGAAACGTGGCAGCTTACTTAGAAGGATGAACAACGGCTTAAGGTTTTCGAAAATACTGCGAAAAATATTTGGTCCGAAGAGAGAAGAGGCCACTGGGGAGTTTAGAAGGTTGCACAACGCGGAATCGCGGAACTTGTATCCTGTGAATATAATTGAGCTGATTGCATCGCGGAGACTCAAATGGGCGAGTAAAGTTGTTGGGCTCGGTGAAGAGCGGATTCCGAGAAAGTAGGTATTCGCTAATCCGACTGGTAGGCGTCCGTAAGGTAGGCCGAAGTGTAGATGAGAGGATTGCGTTAAGGCTGATCTCGGGGGCTTGGGCATGAATCGTGAACATTGGACGAGTCTGTGTAGGCGGAATTTGGTGGTATCGGCATCGAACCTTCGGGTTCGCTAAGCCTATTATTATTATTATCAATTCTAAAAAAAAAAATACATTACATATATACAAAGTTTTGTGAGGTAATGTAAAGTGACGAATAAGGCAGTGATCATTGTACATTACAATTTCATGTTATTTTTTAAATATAAAACTTATGTTTCTAAGGAAACTTTTTTCAATCTAAATTTGTTTAATAGCTCTTAAGTTAATTTAAGCAGCTGAGGTAAGTAAAAGTCGTGTGTTATCAGCAACGGATTATTTTTTTAATATACTTGAGTGAAACTGTAACATTAATAAATTTTTTTTCGGTCATGGTTATTTTTTTTTATATCGGGGTAAGCTCGACATTGTAAAGAATTTATAAGAACAGAAAAAAAAAAAAAAAAAAAAAATATATATATATATATATATATATATATATATATATATATATATATAAGAGTAAAAAATATGGCCGATAATTATTAAACGACTTTTACTGGAGCCTGTTTTTTTTTAATTATTTTTTAAAAAAGTAAATTTCTTGTCAACTCCAAGCAGAGAAATTACCTGAAACCATGTTTACCTCTTTTACCTTTTAGTCGTGCTGTAAATTATTTTTCTTTTACATGTTGTCTCTGACCCGACTTCAAAAGGTAAAGAACCTTCGTATCAATATAAACAACGGAACATTTTATAGAGGTAGTTATTTTTTTATTTGTTTTTTTTACGGAAAGGCAATTTTTTTAAATATTATACTTGAAGCCTGAAGCTGACCGAAACACCACCTTGTGTTGTTCAACAACGTGTAGGTCCTTATTAAGTATTGAACCAAGGTAATTTCTAGAACTATTGCCTAAACATAGGTTGAACAGAATATCAAATATAATTTTAAAAAATCAAGTGCAGGAAACACAACATTCCCTTACCTTCATTATTAAAATCAATTTAAAAACTATTAAATACACTTCAATTTAAAAAATATTTTAAGCCGACTTTAATAAAACGTGTATTCATTTTGCTAACACTAAATTGTTAATCAGTAATAAGTTTATACCCTATTCGTCACTTTATATTACCATTTACAACTTTGTGTAAGAGATAATATTTTTATAAAAAATTTCTCTTTTAAACAAAATTACATTTAAAAAATAGTTTTTTTCTTTTAACCTTTGGTTGGTCATCAAATTTGTCCAACCTGTATATTTAGCCGTCCTTCATCAATATCATTTAAATGAGATGGTTAATCTTTTGGAATATACAAACTAAAATGTAGTTTAAAGAAAGAAAATTTAAAATAACGGCATTTAAGCCCTGTCAGACTTTTTCAATCAGAATAAAACCAATATCATATTAAATATTTTACATCGATATATGCAGTTTAATCAAAATCGTTTTAGCCGTTTTTGAGAAAATCGTAAAAAGGTCCAAAATTCATGGTATAAAGTAGCTCTTCGTGTGAGCCAATTTTGATAAAAAAGTTGCCGTGTGTGTTGCCCGCACTAGATTTTTACAACTTGTTATGTATTGCTGATACTGAGGGGTGTAGATTCATTATTGGATACTTATTATATTAACTAAGTAAATATTAATATGCTTTGTCGTCAAAAGTTCAAAAGGCATTTTTCTAACTCCTTTGGGTTGTCCATGGGCTGACCCCCGCGGTACATCTGATAGTTTCCCCCAGCGGCAGCTGACAAGAGTATTAGGCCTGGCCAAGAGATAGGCATACTTATAATAAAGGTTTACGACGCTTGACCACCGACCTCGGACACTTCCCATAACAGCTTCGTCCAAGATCGGCAATTTCCAAAAGATAGTATCTTTGAAAATAAGAGGGTATAGGATAGATGAGGATGAGAAATGAGATTCGAAGAGGGAGTCGTGTTCTAGCTACAAGAAGAGGAGACTCGTGTAGGAGGTACAGAAGGGGTGATCCGAGAGAGGTCAGTCGGAGGGCTAAGAGCAGATACTGGAGAAAGAACCAAGACAACTGAGACAAATTCCATCTTCGCTAGCCGACTTAAGTGTCCTAAGGTAACCTTTTGTAATATTGTATAGAAAAGCTAGTAATAAGGAATCCCTCAGTATTCTCATCCATAGTTTTAGGCATTATATAGAGTTTAAGTTTAAAATATGGGTATTAGTTGTGTTCAATAATAATTGCTCTATTTGAAACCTGTTTAATTCAATCATCCCCTGTATGCCATCTATTAATATTGGTAAATACAACACCTTTGGAATAAATAATAATAATAATAATAATAGGCTTAGCGAACCCGAAGGTTCGATGCCGATACCACCAAATTCCGCCAACACAGACTCGTCCAATGTTCACCATTCAAGCCCAAGCTCCCGAGATCAGCCTTAACGCAATCCTCCCATCTCCGCTTCGGCCTACCTTTCGGACGCCTACCAGTCGGATCAGCAAATACCAACTTTCTCGGAATCCGCTCGTCATCGAGCCCAACAACTTTACTCGCCCATTTGAGTCTCCGCGATGCAATCAGCTCAATTATATTCACAGGATGCAAGTTCTGCAATTCCGCGTTGTGCAACTTTCTAAACTCCCCAGTGGCCTCATCTCTCTTAGGACCAAATATTTTACGCAATACCTTATTTTCGAAAACCTAATGCCGTTGTTCATCCTTCAAAGTAAGCGGCCACGTTTCACATCCGTAAAGAACCGTTGGAAGAATAATAGTTTTATAAATTCTAATCTTTAAGTTTTTAGATAGAAGCCGCGAACTAAATAACTTAGCAACTGAATAATAGCACGCATTTCCCACCTTTAACCGGGACTTTATTTCTTCCTGGATTTCATTTTTTCTAGTTATAATTGAACCTAAATACTTGAATTTCTCAACGTGTTCAAAAGTATGACCTGATACATCAATATCACCAAGATCGACCCCGTTTCTGATACTAATCATATACTTCGTCTTATCGGTATTTAATTCGAGTCCTATTTCTTTACCGGTTTTTTATTAACACACTTGTATTTAGTTGTATGGTTTCAACACCTTTGGAAAAGAACTCCAATGGTTCCAAAAAGTATAGTCTTTAAATATATTAATTAATCTAGTTTTTGAAGCAACCGCTGGATGATATGGTTACCGTTAGAAAGCTCAGGGTTTTAGAAAAGTTAATATGCAATAAAATAAGTCGTACAAGTTAATAGAAAGATGTTATAAGCGTATAAACTTATGCACAAATGTTATTTGTAATGTTGTGGATTAGGGAAGTAATGGTGATTCATGGTGATATACTCCATACAGTTTTTCGAAAAAATTAAACTTGTTATAAACTAATACTTTTAGATGTTCGATAAATATTAGGCCGTTTTACAAAAGAAATTCTTGGATATATTTTTTTTTTTTTTAAACAATTTATTTAATCCAGTCATCGCGACGTTTCAGCCTCTAGGGCCATTATAAGCTTCTGTAATCAATTAAAGTTTCATTGCATTTATACATTTTCAACAATTCAATTACAACACATAATAAATTATTTTTAATAATTATGTCACCTACCATGCATATCCATCTTAATTATCTTTCCATTTCACCGCTTTTCAGCAGCGTCGTCATATTTTTTTTTAAATATCATTTTTCAAAAAAAATCTGTATTCAAAAATATCACATTATTTTTCATCATCAATTGAAAAAGGGATCTATTTATTAAAAAAAAAAAAAAGAAACATTTTTTCCAATTTACTTAACAGTTTTCGGCCGCCTTTTAGGTGTTCTCGTGCGCGACTGAACTTGGGGTGGGGATGACAAAGAATTTATATATTTACTCTGTCGATAGCACTTGCATAAAAGGTGTTTAGGTTGTCTACGTCTGTTTGGTGGTTAACTGATTTTTCTAAATTTTTTGTTATATAAATTGATTCTATGATTCTCCTTTTATTTATGTTTTCTTCCTTATGTGGGACCGAGATATTATCAAAATCAAAAATATGTTTATGTTTATCGCAGTGTTGTGACAGACCTGTAGCCAATTTTGATTTTGTGCATTTCGAGTTACAGAACAACTACGACAATGATGAGAAAAATACTTTTAGATTATTTCACAAAAAAATATTGGTCCCACGACTGTTAAAAAATATTTTAAGGTAATTTTAATAAAACGTTTATTTATTTTCATTTGAACCATATGGTTTAGATTAACTAATGTTTGTTTGTTTATTCGTTTAACGTCACTTTTATGCAACTATGGCTAATCGGACGATGCTTCAGTGGGAGTCCTAAATTTTGCCTATCCAGGTTTTATTAGGATAGGGATCTTTAACGAGTACCTGACATCCCACGGCGTAACTAAGGATTTTTTACTGCCATTAAAAAATCCTAGGACCACGGGTTTGAACCCGTGACCTTTGGCATGGGAGGCTGTTACGCTAGCCACCCAGCTACAAGTGATCCCGATTAACTAATGTAACTATATTAAATTCTTTATCTGTAATAAGTTTATTCCCTATTCGTCACTTTATATTGGCTTTTAAAACTTTTTGTATTAGATAAAATCTTTCTCTTTCCAACAGTATATTATGCGTCTATATTACTGTTATTATTATCAAAAAATTTAAAATTACATTAAAAAATATTTTTGCTCTTTTATGCTTTAGTTGGTCCTAAAATTCGCCCATCGTCAATGTCACAACGATGCTATTATGGTTAATATTTTAGAATGTATAAAATGAAAGGTAGCTTAGAGGAAGAAAATTTAAAGTATCGGTATGTAAGCCCTGTCAAACTATTTCTTATTTCTATAGAAACATGTGTTTTATTAAAAAATCGATTATATTATCATCTAAATAAATTACTTAGTTTTATCGACTTTTCATCACTCTCTATTTACTTTTAAAACCTTGTGTATAAGATAATATTTTTTCTAAAATCTTTAGCTTTTCAACGGTATATCATACATGTATATTACTGTTCTTATGTTCAAAAATGAAAAATTGCATTAAAAAAATATTTTTTATGTTTTCTCCTTTAGTTTAGTATCGAATTCATTCAATTTATATATTTACCTGTTTTTTATCAGTGATAACAAGATAATATAATTATTTTTATAGATTCAACAAAATTAAAGGTACTTTAAAAGAAGCAAATTTAAAATATCGGTATTTAAAGCCCTGTAAGACCATTTTAATCCGAATGAAACCTACATCATATTAAAGCCCATTATATTTTACATCGATATAGCGAGTTTAATCAAAATCGTCAGAGCCGTTTTTGATAAAACCGTAAAAAGGTGCAAAATGCATGGTATAAAGTAAAAACCGTTAAAAATCGTGATTGGCTACTAAGTAATTATTGATATTCCGTTCGTGAACCAAATTCAGCTAATATCGATTCTTGTGATATCATCGACATATCAGAGGAGGATAATACATGATTAAATAAATGATCGAATCCAATTGTCAAATAGAAGATTAATAAAAAAACAGAATCTCATCAATCAGTGTTTACCTTGTAAATATTGAGTTATGATTGAACAATAACACCGATACAGCTGTATTTGAACTAACAAAATGTGGGAGTGAGCTTCATTTTCGTTTCCATTTTTACTTTCGATTACCTATATATAAAATGCATAGTAAGGAAAAGTAATGCGGTTGTACAAATTTTCGAATTTCAGTTTTTACTGAAAATACACCTTTTAGGGGTCCCCTGAGTCCAAATGAACAAGTCCTGCAAAAAGTTTTGCGTTTGTGTGTGTCCATTGCACGTATTTACGATTTACTCAAAACCGATTTTAATTTAACTTTCTATATCTATGTACGATTTTATGTGCTTTAATATAACATAGTTTCTTTCTTACTGAAATAGTCTGACATGGCTTAAATGACGAAATTTTGTATTTTCTTCCTCTAAAGTACCTTTCATTTTGAACACTCCAAAAAATTAACCATATCCCATAAGCATTAAAAAAAAAGCGTCTAAATATACAAGTAGAACGAATAAGATGACCAAATTAATAAGAAAGAGTAAAAAAATTTTTTTTTTATAATTTTGTTTTTTATTGGGTTATTTCACATGGAAGATCTGTTTTTATAGTTTCTGAAATACTTAAAGCATTTTACAGGTCTCTGTTGTTTTCTTCCAAATATTTACATATTTAAAGTAAACAGTTACTAATCCTCTACCTTTGTATTATAAACATTCAATCAATTACAATTATCCCAATCAATTACCCACTTTTTAGTATACCTCCAGATATGAACATGGAAACACGCGATTTTCGAGTAATATTTTTGTTAGGGGAAGGGAGTGTTAATAAACGGACCATTCGCCGTTGGTTTGCTAAGTTTTCAGCTGGGGATACCGACTTGGAAAACTTGCCCCGAGAAAGACCTCCGTCCGTAATAGAGAACGATGTCCACAAACACACAGTAGAAGGAAAGCCCTACCAAACAGTTAAAGGACTCTCAGCACAACTAAATGCAAGTGCATCTACCGTTTCCAGACATTTAAAGTGTATTGGAAAAATAAAAAAGCTCGATACATGGGAACCTCATGATCTCACTGAGCGGCAGCAAGACCCCATGTTTCAAAACATACCGTTCAAAAATTGAAAGAACTGTGCTACGATGTTCTTCCGCACCCACCATATTCTCCCGACTTGTCTCCAACAGATTACCACCTGTTCAGGAATTTAGACAACTTCGTCAAAAGAAAACTTTTTGAAAATGATGATCGAGTGAAAAGTGCGTTTTCAGATTTTGTTTCACTTCAAAGCTCAGAGTTTTTCAGTTCGGGGATAAAAAAGTTTGTGTAACGTTGGGAAAATTGTGTATAAAAAGAAGGTAAATACTTCGAATAAATTATCTTTGTTTTCATATCGTATTTTTCATAAACCCGAAAAGCCACCAGAAAAAAACATCCTCTTACCACCCCATCTCTCTTTTATGTATCATGGGAAAAATCCTTTAAAAAACTCCTTCTAAAACGTATCTATTCCATCCTTGATTCCAATAATATAATCCCTGATCACTAGTTTGGCTTCCGAACATCCCATTCCACTATCCAACAATTTCATCGTGTGGTGGATGTAGTCTCCTCTGCTTTGGAGCGCGGATTGTACTGCACTGGAGCCTTTCTCGACGTAGAACAAGCTTTTGACCGAGTCTGGCATCCGGGACTGCTTTACAAACTCCGAAAATTCCTCCCTCCAACATACTTCCTTATCATCCAGTTCTATCTCACTGACAGATCCTTCAAAATAGTTCCTATATATCCCTTTTTGTTCAGTCCGCTGACGTCCCACAAGGCAGTATCCTCGGACCCATTCACTTCACCGTCTATACAGCTGACATCCCAACCAATCCTAACACTTTCCTCTCCACGTATGCTGATGACACTTGTGTGTTATCAGTCAATAACGATCCAACTATTGCCTCTCAAACCCTACAATCCCACATAAGAGACCTCCAGATATGATATAAATATAAATTCAGACAAATCCCACCAAATTACCTTTACCCTCCGTCGTAAATCAATGACATCCCGTCCTACTGTATCCTTTAATAATATTCCGCTTGTCCCGGCTGAACAGATCCGCTACCTAGGTCTCCTCTTTGACAAACGTCTCACATGGAATCCGCACACAAGATTGAAACGACAAGAAACTGTTCGCCGATTTCGATTACTTCAACACTTACTTGACAAACGCTCTAACCTCTCCCACTACAAAAGACTCCTCTACATGACTATCATCAGGCCTATATGGACTTACGGAGTTGAGCTTTGGGGCTCGACTAAACCATCGAATTCTTCCCGTATCCAATCCTTACAATCCAAATTCCTTCGTAAAATCCTCAACGCTCCTTACTTTGTCACAAATAAAATCATCTATAAAGACCTAAATGTTCCATATGTTGCTGATTTCGCCCGAACTAGATATCAATCCTTCTATGACAAACTCCATTCCCACCCCAACCCACTAGTTTCAACCCTTGCTTTCTCTTCCATTCCTGATAATCCTCCGAGGCGTCTGAAAAGAAGTTGGCTTCGAGACCTTCTTGTTTAAAATAGTTACTGGAGTGCTTCCATTGGGTTGCTCCTCTACAAGTCTGTCCCATGTGATTTTTCTTTTAGCATATTTATTTGTTGTAATATTAATTACAGTTGTACAAATTTCAATAAATAAATATTTAAAAAAAATATATACATCTTATTTTTGATAAAAATCCTTTATCTTTAAAACGGACATTTCATGTGACACAACCCAATATTATAACAAGAGTAATATAGGTACATAATATACTATTGGAAAGATAAAGATTTCAGAAACAAAATATCATCGTATACACAAAGTTGTAAAAGTTAAAAGAGAGTGACGGATACGGAATAAATTGATTACTGATTATTACATGTAACTATTTAATTTGGTTATATTATTTAATATAAATCATATGCTAAACGAAACTGAATAAAACTTTTAATTATACATATAGAGAGATATACGTAGATTTATACATCAACTTATACATTTTTAAAATTTCATATTTATTTAATAGTTCTTTAATTGACGTTCAGAGCCGAAGAAAGTGAAAGTCCGCACCAGATCTTTTTTTAATAGTTTTTCGAAACACTAAATTACCAGATAAGGAATTGTTTTCCATGGGTTATAACAAACTAAGGTCACTAGAACTCTTCAAGACAACTCCCATAAAGAGGTCCTGGAAAAGTACTCTTAGGGCGGAAGAGTGGTTTAGGACCTGATGGTACTCTATGTCTGCCCTCCAAGTAGAATTGGTGTCCGGACAAGAAAGAGAGGAGTTGGGAGGTAGTTAGGGGCAGAAGTTTCTTCAGCGCTTCGGTGGGGTAAGGCGGTCACTACCAACAAGGAATATTTTATCGGGTTTATTTCCTCTCTCTAACAATATATATATATATATATATATATATATATATATATATATATATATATATATATATATATATATATATTTATTTATTTATTTATTTATTTATATATACATATTGGTTTGTGTCTCATGAAATGTCCGTTTTTAAGGTAAAGGGTTTTTATTAAAAATACGATATGAAAAAAAGATAATTTTATTCGAAGTATTTACCTTCTTTTTCTACACATTTTTCCCAACGTGACACCAACTTTTTTATCCCCGAACTGAAAAACTTTGAGCTTTGAAGTGAAAAAACCCAGAACAGGTGGTAATCTGTTGGAGACAAGTCGGGAGAATATGGTGGGTGCGGAAGAACTTCGTAGCCCAGTTCTTTCAATTTTTGAACTGTATGTCTTGCTGCCCCTCAGTGAGATCATGACGTATCCATGTATCGAGCTTTTTTACTTTCCCAATACACTTTAAATGTCTGGAAACTGTAGATGCACTTTCATTTAGTTGTGCTGAGAGTCCTTTATCTGTTTGGTAGGGGTTTCCTTCTACTGTATGTTTGAGGACATCGTTGTCTATTACGGACGGAGGTCTTCCTCGGGGCAAGTTTTCCAAGTCGGTATCCCCAGCTGAAAACTTAGCAAACCAACGACGAATGGTCCGTTCATTAATACTCCCTTCCCCTAACGCCTTGCAAATATCTCTAGCGGACTCAGCTGTTGAATGGCCGAGTTTAAACTCGTACAAAAATATTACTCGAAAATCGCGTGTTTCCATGTTCATATTTGGAGATATACTAAAAAGTGAGTAATTGATTGGGAAGCTAATGTTTATAATACAAAGGTAGAGGATTAGTAACTGTTTACTTTAAATATGTAATCATTCGGAAGAAAACAACAGAGACCTGCAAAATCCTTTATGTATTTTAGAAACTATAAAAACGGACATTTCATGTGAAACAACCCTTAGGTTTCAGTCAATAAATAACCAATTTTATTTATGGAAAGTTTCGAGAATATGTTGTTCTCATTATTATGCCTTAACAGTGGATATACAAAAAAACAGAACATTAATATTTTATGCAATAATTACAAATTGATGTTATTGTTAGAGATACAGAAAATAATACATTGAAGAAGGAATAGATATACTGTAGTTAAATAGATATTTCAATTAGAATTTACATTAAAGATATTATTAGAAATGTATTTACAATTTTAGATAAAATAGTGTCTTACATAGACATATAGACCCATGTCTAATCACTTCCTTGTACGGCTGTAGACCGTGAAACAGTACGAAACTTAATATATACTGAACCCGAGAGCCTTCATGGGATGCAGAGGTACAAGTTAATGGATACGAGACGTGGTCGCTTACTATGGACGCCTGAATATTTTCGAGAATAAGGTACTACGTAAAATATTTAGTCCAAACTTGGTCTTTAGGACTCAGGGCCCTAAAAAGTGTATTTTTTTTAAAAAACTAGAATTATAAAATTTTTTAGATCTTAATTTTTACCTTTATAATATACTTCATATTTAGGTAAATGAAAGTAAAAACTATTATGCGTGACTAAACTATGAGTGAATTTCCATTTCAAAATGTAAAGTCTTAACCCTATCTTTTTCCTGTTCTGCAACGCCCACTATTCTATCCAAACGTTTCTCCTAACTAAGGATTTTTATTTGAATGAATTAAAAGTTGGTCGAGTTTATCAGCTGACTTTTCTTTTATAAATAAGCCCTTTTAAAGAGCGAATTACTTCCTAAAACCGACAATGCTGGTTACTCTCTTCAAACGCCCGGCTCCAAACTTTGTTCTGGCACTTTTAAATTGTTTTCAAGTTTGTTAAATCGCGTTTAATTGTGAGCACAGTTGCCATTTTAATTTTAGCTCTTTACTAATTAGTCCGATTTTCTTATTTCTACGTTTCGCAAAAGTATTTCTCTCTTTTGTGCAAAATTATTTTTAAAAAACGAAAAGAGCAGTGCCTATTTCTAAAAACGACTAAGGATATGTATTTGTGTTTATTATTTTCAATAATGTATCTTTGTAGTTGACCAAACAAAAACAAAATAAAAATTACCTCTTCTCCCCGAAGATTTGAGGGTTTAAGTTTAAAGAAATTATTTACATAAATATAGGAGGTAGAAAATAAATTTATACATAATAAATGAAAAAATCTGGTGCGGCAACACACCACTTTAACTTAGCTCCTTTGTTAAAATCAATTAAATAATTTTTAAATACAGTTAGACATCTAAATTAGTGAAACTATAAAATAATTAATTAAATTTAATTTCTATAGAAACACGCGTTTTATTAAAAAATCGATTAAATTATCATCTAAATAAATTACTTACTTTTATCGACTTTTCTTCACTCTCTATTAACTTAAAAGTTTAAAAAAGCTTGAGTATAAGATAATATTTTTTCTAAAATCTTTAGCTTTCCAACGGTATATCATACATGTATATTACTGCTCTGATGTTCAAAAACAAAAAATTGCATTAACAATTTTTTTTTTCTGGTTTCTCCTTTAGTTGGATTTTGAATTCATTCAATTTATATATTTAACTGTTTTTCATCAGTGGTAACAAGATAATATAGTTATTTTTATAGAATCGACAAAATTAAACGTACTTTGGAGAAAGAAAATATCGTCATTTAAGCCCAGTCAGACCATTTTAATCCAAATGAAACCTACATAATATTAAAGCCTGTTAAATTTTACATGGATATAGCGAGTTTAATCAAAATTGTCGGAACCGTTTTCGAGAAAATCGAAAAAAGGTGCAAAATTCATGGTATAAAGTGGCTCTTCTGGTAAGCTTATTTTGATGAAAAAGGTTTTGACACGTCTCGGCCGTATATTTGTCTTAAATATGAAGTTTCATAGGACCGCCCGGGAGTTACCACACACACACACACAGACCTTTTTGTGGGACTTGGTTATTTGGACTGAGGGGACCCTAAAATGTGTATTTCCGTTGAAAACTGGAATTCGAAAATTTTCACGATCGCAATACTTCCCCTTACTATACATAGTAAGTGAAAGTAAAAACAACTTCCAAAAGCCTTTAATAATTTTGGTATATCATATTTTTACCTTATATTAACGTGTGCAGACCTTCCATCCAATATCCTCTGATAGCTATTCCATCATTTTTATTCAAAGTCAATAACTAAAAGTAATATATGAAGTTTCAACCCCGCTCCGGAAATTCCTTAGATAAAAGTTTGCTCCTAAGTACGCCGATGGCTCACGTACTTACCAAGTTTTGCCACATGGTAAAGTTTTTGACGTTTAATAATTTGCAGTGTTTAGCAATCAATATTAAGAATTCATTAGAGACTTAACGAACTTCTCATAAAGCTCGCGGTCTGCCAACTTTAACAATCTTATCAACTTCACTTATTTATTAAAAGCACTTAAATAACAGTTGCTTAAATCACGACATTAATACTTTATGATTCTAAATGGTATAGTAAAGTTCAAGTAATATTACAATATCATTAATACTGCATTATAAAAATACGAATTTCTTGAAATTCAAAATTATATGTATATATATAAATATATATATACACACATATTTTTTTCTATTGTACTCCAAAAATCGTACACGTCTCACGTTAATCGTTGTAACAGACCAAACATAAGTTTTAATGAAATGATTTCTTTTTAAGTTTTGATGAAATGATTGCTTTTCCTTCGAAGCCGAGCGAGAGGGATTGGTATGGAGAATGATATTGGGACAATATTACAAAATACCCAGGAGTCAGCCACCAAACTGATGAATTATCTAGAATACATCAATATTTTCCAAAATTTAAAAAAAAAAAAGTTCCTGTTTTTGATTTTTAATATTATATATATATATATATATATATATATATATATATATATATATATATATATATATATATTATTATTATTTTTATTTATTTATTTTATTTTATTTTTTTTTTTATTTTTTTTTTTTTTTATTATTTTATTTTATTATTTTCTTATATGTAGTTATCTTATATAATTGTTTGTATTTAACTTAAAATATTATATCTGTATTATTAGTATTATGTATGTTTTAGTGTATTATGTATTATGTATTTTGTGATTAGTATATTTGTATGTATTATTTTCATATCGTATGTATTATTTCGTATATTATGTATAATGTTTGTATTGTATTTTATTATTTATCATGTATGTATTATTATTAGTATATATGTATGTATTATTACTTTTATTATATTGTATCTGCATTATTAGTTTAGGGCTAAAATAACCTCTATGGTTGAAAAGCCTTTATGTTACAAATAAATAAATAATAAATGATTTTTTTTGTTTTGTAATAATAAATAAAGAATCCGACAATGAGAAATAAGTGTTTTTTTTGTTTTTTTGTAATAAATTTAAAACAATGATTAGACTGTTCTATTAAACTAGCCTTTTAGATTACATTTATTCAGAAATTATGGCAGATTTTGATATACCACACTTTTAAATGCTTATTTCAAAATATCGTAAACAACATAACATAGGCAGACAATTAGTAATTTCATTATTAGAGTATGTTATTTCTGTAATGATTGCACATAATAGAACTTCTATTTCCTTCTTTGTTCTATACTCTAAACTATACTTTGACTTTCAAGAAACTAGACATATAGTACAAACATATAATATATATTGTGTGTGTGTGTGTGTACAAATACCTGGGTTACCTGTAGCACGATGGTTAGCATAACAGCCTCTTATTCCAAGGTCCGGGTTCAAACCCACAGGAGATCCTAGGAATTTTTAATGGCAGTAAAAAATCCTTAGTTACGCCATTCTTCGGAGGGGACGTAAAAGGCTGTCTCGAGCATGTGCGATGTCAGGTACTTGTTAAAGAACCCTATCCTAATTAAACCTGAATAGGCAAAATTTAGAACATTTCCTGTAGCATCATCCGATTAGCCACAGCTACATAAAGAGGCGTTTTATATATATATATATATAGAATTTTATTATTCTTGATTTCATTATCATATGTTAATATTTCATCAAGGGAGGTTATATCTCTGTTATGTTAGTTGAATGTATTAATCAAAGGACTGTTAACTAATTCTTTATTTTAGGTAACTATGTTCATTGTAAATTATGTTTGTTATCCAATTGATTATTTTATGTCAAACAATTTGTAATAATTAAAACTTTATTTTAGCATCGTTTAACTCATGATTCATTTTAATTAGAAGAAGAATTACATATATATATGTGTGTGTGTGTGTGTGTGTGTGTGTTTGTGTTTAGAAAGGTTTCCAAATGTTGGATATAAATGTTTGTAAATAATACTGATTGAATTTTATATATATATATATATATATATATATATATATATATATATATATATATATATATATATATATATATATATATATATATATTGTTAGAGAGAGGAAATAAACCCGATAAAATATTCCTTGTTGGTAGTGACCGCCTTACCCCACCGAAGCGCTGAAGAAACTTCTGCCCCTAACTACCTCCCAACTATATACATATATATATATATGTAAGTAACTATAGCAGATTTAGAAGATATAATTGAAAAAAGTTTTTTTTTTAATTTCAGTAGAAAACTTTTTTCAGTATATTCCATTGAATAATAAACATTTGTTAATCATAATTTCATTATACATTAACTAGTTTGATAAAAAAAAAATAAATAAATAGGCAAAAACAAAAATCAGCGTATAAATATATATTGATGTTAGGTTATTCGTAAACGTACAAGTTCTGTTAAATCCCTTTTTTTTTTCTAAAAAATGAAAGCAATATTTTCTGATATCCGATATAAAAAGGGTAATTTTATTTTAGATACCGAATAGGTTTTACCCTTTAATCCAATGGGATTATAAGGAAATATGAGGGATCCTAGCCTGAAAGAAATTGGGTTTTCGAAAGTGTGGGCTATATTTTAGGAGTCTGTATTTGTAACATATTTCTCAGAGTATACGGTTCCAGTGAATGAATTTATCACGGGATGTAGGTTTACAATTTCATGAAAACTAAATTATACTTGCGTTGATATTCTTTCTTTCTGTACTATACTTCGTGCTAAGCTTACAACACACAGACTCACACACACACAGCCTTTTTGCACGTCTTCGTTGTTTGGACTGAGGGGATCATAAAACGTGTATAAATAAATAAATCGTTTTGAACATGACGTAATTAATTATAATTATAAATTGACCTTGTTACTATCACGTCTTTCGTAAGCTCTTTAAATAATTAAATGCTATCTATACATATAAGTTAATTTCCCACAAAGTTACATTAACTGAAATAATCCGATATAATTATTAGGAAATAACAAACCACAATGTAATAATTTGCAGCCTCTCTTTATTCATTTTTTTTTTTTTTTTGACATTTTTAAACTTTTACTTTCACTTACCTATATATAAAATATATAATAAGGGAAAGTATTGCGATCGTGAAAATTTTTGAATATCAGTTTTCGACGGAAATACACGTTTTAGGGTCCCCTCTGTCCTAATTACTAAGTCCCGAAAAAAGGTCTGTGTGTCCGTGTGTGTTTGTGTGGTAAGTCCTATGAAACTGAAATTTCCCCGAGACGTTGCAGTAACTTTTTCATCGAAATCAGGTAAACAGAAGAGCCACTTTATACATTGTCTTTTGCACCTATTTACGATTTTCTTAAAAACAGCTCTAACGATTTTCATTAAACTCGCTATATAGATGTAAAATTTAATGGGCTTAATATGACGTGGCTTTAATATGACGGTTTTGTTTAATATAGCTTTAGAATATGTCATAGAAAAGGTGATGTGTACTGAGAAAGGCTTAAATATGGGTGACAAGATTCCGGTTTTGGGGTATGCCGATGATTTGGTACTGCTAGGTGAAGACACGGAAGCCATACAACTAAATACAAGTGTGTTAATAAAAACCCGATAAGACGAAATATATGATTAGTAGCAGAAATGGTGGCGATCTTGGCATACTTTTGAACACGTAGAGAAATTCAAATATTTAGGTTCAATGATAACAAGAAAAAATGAAATCCAGGAAGAAATAAAGTCCCGGTTAAAGGTGGGAAATGCTTACTATTATTCAGTTGCTAAATTAATTAGCTCGCGGCTTCTGTCTAAAAACTTAAAGGTTAGAATTTATAAAACTATTATTCTTCTGACGGTTCTTTACGGATGTGAAACGTGGCCGCTTACTTTGAAGGATGGACAACGGCTTAAGGTTTTCGAAAATAAGGTACTGCGTAAAATATTTTGTCCGAAGAGAGATGAGGCCACTGGGGAATTTAGAAGGTTGCACAACGCAAAATTGCGGAACTTTTATCCTGTGCATATAATTGAGCTGATTGCATCGCGGAGACTCAAATGGGCGAGTAAAGTTGTTGGGCTCGATGAGGAGCGACTTCCGAGAAAGTTAGTATTCGGCAGAAGCGTCGATGGGAGGATTGCATTAAGGCTGATCTTGGGGGCTTGGGCTTGACCGGCGAACATAGGACGAGTCTGTGCAGGCGAAGTTTGGTGGTATCGGCATCGAACCTTCGGGTTCGGTAAGCCTTTTATTATTATTAACATGACGTAGGTTTTGTTCTGATAGAAATATTCTGACAGGGCTTAAATGCCGATATTTTAAATTTTCTTCCTCGTATCTTTAAATTTGTAGATTTTATAAAAATAACCATATCATCATGTTATCATATATAAAATTATATAATATATATATAATATAATAAAATAATATAATATATAATATATATATATATATATATATATATATATATATATATATATATATATATATATAATTTATATTATATATATATATATATATATATATATAATATATATTATATATTATATATATAAAAGCTTCGTGTTATCATATTCTACTAAAGGAGAAAAATTAAAAAATATTTTTTTAATCCAATTTTTTGTTGTTGAACATAAGAACAATAATATACGTGTGTAATATATCGTAAGAAAGCTAAAGATTTTAGAAAAAATATTATCTTATACCAAGCTTTTAAAAGTTAATAAACAGTGATGAAAAGCCGATAAAACTAACTAATTTTATATAATAATGTAATTGATTATGTAATAAAACACATCTTTCTATTAAAATTTAATGTAATTAATTAATTAATTTTATTTTAAAATGTCATATTTCTATGCTTATATGTTCAAGATATTTTCGAATTCGCTTTACTACGATTTAAATATTGACAGTTGGATCATTATGAGTTTTCCTCATATTTTTGTATGTTTTCATACAATGTAATGTTTTAATAATATTTACAAATATCGATATTTTAGAGTCAAGAGAATTAAGAAATTCATTATATTAACTTTGTAAGAGGTAAGGTACATACAGTAAGAGTTAAGTTCTAATACGTAGTTTATATATTATGTCTTTACTCATTTATTTGCAACTGACTTTATTTATTCAATTAAAAACTGAAATAAAGTATTATGAATATCGATATTTTTGTACAGATATTATACCAGTATCCATAACGTTCATAGAAATTTATATCGTTATTTTATTGCTAATGGGTATACACAGAGAGCATGCGCCAGTCTAGAGCATGTTGGTGACGTTACCAAAGTTACGAAATCAAAGCTTTTACCCCTGCCAAAAATCGCGGAAGTTTTCACTTAAAAAAACGCGGAGCATTGATAGTAATTATTCCACATAAGTATGGCTAGTATATTAAAAATGGATCACTTGTAGCTGGGTGGTTAGCATAACAGCCTCCTATGCCAAAGGTCACGGGTTCAAACCCGAAGGTGATCCTTGGATTTTTTAATGGGAGTAAAAAATCCTTAGTTATGCCGTCCTACGGAGGTGACGTTAAAAGGTGGTCTCGAGCCTGTGGGATGTCAGGTACTCGTTAAAGATCCCTATCCTAATAAAATCTGGATAGGGCAAAATTTAGGACTCCCACTGTAGCATCGTCCGATTCGCCATAGTAGCATTAAGTGACGTTAAATAAATAAACAAACAAGCATACAAACAAGTATATTAAAAGTAAATCATATAAGTTTAAATTCGATAATTCTTAGGCTCAATTTAGGAAAACTTAGACTCTTTTAGAGTAAGAAAAGCAGATAGTAATATAATACAAGAGTTCTATTTCGCAAACAGAGAAGAAAGAGGGAAAGGCTACGAGTAACAGAGATTGGAAGAGACCCTAATCAACTGAGGGGATAACTTTTTCTTCATTCCTATTGGTAGATCGCTGAGGGGTGGGGGTAAAGTGGTCGGACTGCGGATTGGGAAGTGGGCACCTTTCTTACAATTTAAGGAGTTTTTACATAAAGGGCCCCTCCATTGTTAGCAACACCTTCCCAATTTATACCCCACTTTCGCCCCCCTCCCCTCCCTTATAATATTTCACTGAATTAGGCAACTTTTCTTAGAAAGTGCCATTATCCTTCCACGAGCTACTGCCCTCTATATTCTACTATTGTAACTAAGTGTCGGTTGAATGCGGGTCCACCGCAATATTCATCACAATGGGATCCAATTTTTTAAATATAATTTAAAGTTTTCATTTCGCTATTCCTCAACTGAGTTTATATTTCTTCCTTTCTTTCAACCCTTAGGTTTAGTTTATACTGGAAGCTAATCTAGGAATGTATAGGTTAAAATCGCTTATGTTCTATTCCACTTCTTTGTTTGTTTATTTATTTAACGCCCCTTTATGCTGATGTGGCTAATCGGACGATGCTACAGTGGGTGACCTATATTTTGTCTATCCAGGTTTAATTAGGGTAGGGATGTTTAACGAGTACCTGACATCGCACAGGCTTGGGGCCACCTTTTAACGTTCCCTCCGAAGAACGGCATAACTAAGGATTTTTTACTCCTATTACAACATCCTAAGGCAACCTGCTAATTTGAACCCGGGACCTTTGGCATAGGAGGCTTTTATGCTAGCCACTCTGCTACAGGTAACTCCCCACTTCTTTGTGATGTCTTGGACAAATGATCATTTGCAGAATATCTTCATATGTCCCCATTAGGCATATTAACTGTAAAACATGCATTAATTGCTCATCTAGTGACATAAAAGAATAATAAAATACTGTATAATAAAATACATTTAGTAAATATGATACAGAAATAAAGTCCCGGTTAAAGGTGGGAAATACGTGTTATTATTCAAGTGCTAAATTGCTTAGCTCGCGGCTTCTGTCTAAAAACTTAAAGGTAAGAATTTAAAAAACTATTATTCTTCCGACGGTTCTTTGCGGATGTGTGACGTGGCCGCTTACTTTGAAGGATGAACAACGGCTTAAGGTTTTCGAAAATAAGGTACTGCGTAAAATATTTTGTCCGAAGAGAGATGAGGCCACTGGGGAATTTAGAAGGTTGCACAACGCAAAATTGCGGAACTTTTATCCTGTGCATATAATTGAGCTGATTGCATCGCGGAGACTCAAATGGGCGAGTAAAGTTGTTGGGCTCGATGAGGAGCGACTTCCGAGAAAGTTAGTATTCGGCAGAAGCGTCGATGGGAGCATTGCATTAAGGCTGATCTTGGGGCTTGGGCTTGACCGGCGAACATAGGACGAGTCTGTGCAGGCGAAGTTTGGTGGTATCGGCATCGAACCTTCGGGTTCGGTAAGCCTTTTATTATTATTAACATGACGTAGGTTTTGTTCTGATAGAAATATTCTGACAGGGCTTAAATGCCGATATTTTAAATTTTCTTCCTCGTATCTTTAAATTTGTAGATTTTATAAAAATATCCATATCATCATGTTATCATATATAAAATTATATAATATATATATAATATAATAAAATAATATAATATATAATATATATATTATATATATATATATATATATATATATATATATATATATATATAATTTATATTATATATATATATATATATATATATATATATATAATATATATTATATATTATATATATAAAAGCTTCGTGTTATCATATTCTACTAAAGGAGAAAAATTAAAAAATATTTTTTTAATCCAATTTTTTGTTGTTGAACATAAGAACAATAATATACGTGTGTAATATATCGTAAGAAAGCTAAAGATTTTAGAAAAAATATTATCTTATACCAAGCTTTTAAAAGTTAATAAACAGTGATGAAAAGCCGATAAAACTAACTAATTATTTTATATAATAATGTAATTGATTATGTAATAAAACACATCTTTCTATTAAAATTTAATGTAATTAATTCTTTCACAATTTATTTTTATCTCTATGTGTATATTTAAATTCTTAAAAACTATTTAAATTTATTTTAACAACGGAGCTAAGTGAAAGTGGTGTGTTGCGCTCAACAGATTTTTTTTCATAGGCGATTAGAATGGTACTATATTTAAATTAAAAAAAAAATGGATTTTTCATAGAATAATTAATTTTAAACGGAGCAAATCTATAATTCTTTGAATAAAAATAAACAAACGAGAAATGGGCCGAGTAGCTCTGAAGTGGAATGAAGGAGGGAGAAAGAGAAAGGACGATAATGCTTGAGAAATTCGTATTTTCAGATTAAAGAAAAAAAAGGACTTGTAGTTTCCTATTCATTTCAGGCAGGAAATAGAAGGGCTTGTCCCGAGGCTGGAACGTATAGCTGGGGAAAACTTTAGAAAAATCTGCCTCTCCCTAAGATTTTTATATAGGGAGACCTCTTGGATCTAGAAAATGAGATCCAATGCAAGAGATTGCAAAAAAAACAAAAAAAACAAAACAAAAAAAAACATATTTCCGGCACAGCAGTAGAGAAAATAGGAGAATTTCGGACTAGCTAGTCGGAATAAGGACTAAGTGAATATGAATTTCAAGAAAAAAAGGAGTTAATTTTCAAGTTGAAGAGGTGATGATGAAGCATGGAAGATGCAGAGAGTCCTCGAAGCTAAGTCCTGACGAAGCGCGAATAGGATGCTTCAAATCCCTAACTTTGTCGAAGACCTTAAATTTCTTTGAAAGTAAGAAGATCGTAAACAAATACTGATCAATGCAATTGCAATCCTATGGTTATAATTAATTATTTAATCAACATTACTAAATGTTTAAATTTTAAAATAACGTCAGTAACGATAACGTTGACAACGATATCAATATGAATATATTTATTTATACCCAATAAAATAAAAGCTAAAATTCATGCTTTGTGGGAAGTAATTCGGAGAAAGCTAGAAATCGTTTTAATTCCTCTTAATTAAAATAAAATTAATCTGAGTTTGCACCATCACAGGTGATGAGCTTAACTTTTTGGGGACGAAAAAAAAACAAAACAAAAAAAAACATATTTCCGGCACAGCAGTAGAGAAAATAGGAGAATTTCGGACTAGCTAGTCGGAATAAGGACTAAGTGAATATGAATTTCAAGAAAAAAAGGAGTTAATTTTCAAGTTGAAGAGGTGATGATGAAGCATGGAAGATGCAGAGAGTCCTCGAAGCTAAGTCCTGACGAAGCGCGAATAGGATGCTTCAAATCCCTAACTTTGTCGAAGACCTTAAATTTCTTTGAAAGTAAGAAGATCGTAAACAAATACTGATCAATGCAATTGCAATCCTATGGTTATAATTAATTATTTAATCAACATTACTAAATGTTTAAATTTTAAAATAACGTCAGTAACGATAACGTTGACAACGATATCAATATGAATATATTTATTTATACCCAATAAAATAAAAGCTAAAATTCATGCTTTGTGGGAAGTAATTCGGAGAAAGCTAGAAATCGTTTTAATTCCTCTTAATTAAAATAAAATTAATCTGAGTTTGCACCATCACAGGTGATGAGCTTAACTTTTTGGGGACGAAAAAAAAAAAAAAAAAAAAAAAAACGTTTTTTACCCTATAAGCCGTAAACGGTGCTTCCTACAGAAAATACTTTTCCTTTCAAAATGAAAGAACGTTAAATTTCCTTTCTAAAAGCCATCTTATTAATTGAATTTGGTTCAGTAATATAACACTGGACTTTCACTAACCTCTGTTTCTAGAATCGATTAAAGAATTTTCAAATACAGTAAGAGATAAAAATGAGTGAAACCATTAATGAATTAGTTAAATGGAATTTCTATAGAAACATGTGTTTTATTGAAAAATGTATTATATTATTATCTAAAATAATCAGTTAGTTTTATCGGCTTTCATCACTCTCTATTAACTTTTAAAAGCTTGTGTATGAGATAATATTTTTTCTAAAATTTTTAGCTTTCCAATGGTATATTATACATGTATATCACTGTTCTTATGTTAAAAAACAAAAATTCCATTAATAAAATATTTTTCCAGTTTTTAGTTTGGTATCGAATTCATTCAATTTATATATTTAGTAGTTTTTCATCAGTGGTAAAAAGATGATATGGTTATTTTTACAGAATCTACAAAATTAAAGATAATTTAGAGGAAGAAAATTTAAAATATCGGCATTTACACCTGAGGGATGGGGATGAGGGATGGTCGGTGGAATTTCTTCGGAAGCTCCTCCCGGCTAAGTCCGATGGACTCGCTGACCAACAATGAGAGCGCCCCCCCAGGCTTGCTGGAGGGTGTGACGTAGGTTCGAACGCCCTACTCACATATTTTAGTTCACAAAATATCACCAAAAGTCATGGATTCCTCTGAGGTAAAACGCTCATTATCCGGAGGTAAACTAGTCCCCCGTTCGGGTCTCCGGGTGGGGACTGCTTCAGGGGAATCATGGAGCAAGATGAAAATTAGAGATAACGAGGAATTGCGGAACTTGCATCCTGTGAATATAATTGAGCTGATTGCATCGCGGAGACTCAAATGGGCGAGTAAAGTTGTTGGGCTCGATGACGAACGGATTCCCAGAAAGTTGGTATTTGCTGATTCGACTGGTAGGCGTCCGAAAGGTAGGCCGAAGCGGAGATGGGAGGATTGCGTTAAGGCTGATCTCGGGAGCTTGGGCTTGAATGGTGAGCATTGGACGAGTCTGTGTAGGCGGAATTTGGTGGTATCGGCAACGAACCTTCGGGTTCGCTAAGCCTATTATTATTTATTTATTTATTTATTTTATTTATTTACACCTCATCCGACGATTTTAATCAGAAGGAAACCTACATAATATTAAAGCCCATCACATTTTGCATTGATATAGCAAGTTTAATAAAAATCGTTGCAACCGTTTTCGATAAAATTGAAAAAAGGTGCAAAATGCATAGTATAAAGTGGCTCTTCTGGTTTGCCGATTTTGATGAAAAAGCTTTTGTAACATCTCGGGCGTAAATATTTTTTAATATTTAATGTTGTCTTAAATATGAAATTTCAGCTTCACAGATCTTTTCGTTTTCGTCCGGGAGTTACCACACACACGCAGACCTTTTTCGCGGGACTTGGTTATTTGGACTCAGGGGACCCTAAAACGTGTATTTCGGTTGAAAACTGGAATTCGAAAATTTTCACGGTCGCAATACTTTCCCCTACTATATATAGTAAGTGAAAGTAAAAAGTCATAAAGTAAAAGTTGCAGAACATTAAATTTCAAGTCTAAGAGCCTCTTTAAATTTCAGATTCAGTTGGTAAGAGCCTTAATATATATATATATATATATATATATATATATATATATATATATATATATATATTTTTTTTTTTTTAAATTAAATTTCCATTACACGCGTCTAAAGGCTTGTGAGAAATATTTAAAATGCTGCGATACGGCCGATTTAAAACATTCTGCAGTGACGACTGCCGTACTCCTACTGGGAATACCGATATTTGCAACATAAACCATATCATGTCTTGCCAACTTGTCTCTATATGGGTTAGTCACACCACTTTTAATAGCAAGTCTAATAATTCAATTTAATATGCAAGAATTCAATGTTAGCCCTGGGAGTACTTTTTGAAACGTTTCAATCAACATATCCTCTATTTTGATTTATAATATTCTTTATATTATGCACGACATAGGTTAAAAAAAAAAATAGGAGAAAGTGTAGGTTGGATATGGGGAGCCCGTTGTTGAATGGCTAGCCTACTAGTCTCTCATGCTACAGGTTGCGAGTTCGAATCCCGTTCCCAGCGGGAATGTAATTAAATGGGGATTCGCTAACAGCCACTCCCCCGGGTGTGTTGCTGTGACGGATTATATCGGTGGGGTTCTCATTGCAAACGCTAACTAGCTTGTGTTCTTTTTCTTTAATTATCACTCTTTACTGATTCTAAAACTATACATATTTTTCTATATTTTCCAAAATAACTGACTTATGGGGGTAAATATTAGTAAAATTTAATTTATTTATTTTTTTTGCCATCTTATAATTAACCGCGGTCTAATAATTCTAAAACTATAAAGAATAATTTTCCTTTCAAAGATTTCATTCCTTTTTTTTCTTCTTTATAATGTCCTGCTCCTAAAACTCTATAGAATTATTTATCAAATCTTCAAAAATAACTCAGTTACGAGCGAATTTATGAGTGAAATTTCATTTTTTTTCTTTCTTATAATTAAGAGGTTTCAAGATTAGAAAACTATATAAAAAATTCTCTCTTTCTTGAAAAATATCGAAGTTTCTTAATTAAATCGCTTTTAATCGGATGCCATTTTAAAACTAAAGCTGATATTATTGTCCATGTGTTGGGATCGTTGTCGGATGCCTTGTTATTCATGTGCCTAATTAAAACAAAAAAAAACAATCAAGTAGTTTTGTAGAAAGCCGCGGACGGCGTGGGGCGGAAAAAAAAAGTATTTTTCTAAATATTTTAATTTGGCCGCCGTTTCGGCTGAAGCTTGTGAGCCATCATCAGGGCATTACTGAGCCATGTCCAAGCATAAATTCTCAAAAACCAGTTTACGCCTAGCATGGACCAGCCATTTGCATCAAGGAAATTCAGACATTTAGGTATAAGCTTTACAGTTTTTTCAAAGATATAACCTTAGTTTCTCTCCCAAAGCAAAAAACATATGTTTTAACTTGTAATGAAATATACATTTTGCTTAATTGAAAATTATATTATTAAAATTAATTTTATTTTAAAATGTCATATTTCTATGCTTATATGTTCAAGATATTTTCGAATTCGCTTTACTACGATTTAAATATTGACAGTTGGATCATTATGAGTTTTCCTCATATTTTTGTATGTTTTCATACAATGTAATGTTTTAATAATATTTACAAATATCGATATTTTAGAGTCAAGAGAATTAAGAAATTCATTATATTAACTTTGTAAGAGGTAAGGTACATACAGTAAGAGTTAAGTTCTAATACGTAGTTTATATATTATGTCTTTACTCATTTATTTGCAACTGACTTTATTTATTCAATTAAAAACTGAAATAAAGTATTATGAATATCGATATTTTTGTACAGATATTATACCAGTATCCATAACGTTCATAGAAATTTATATCGTTATTTTATTGCTAATGGGTATACACAGAGAGCATGCGCCAGTCTAGAGCATGTTGGTGACGTTACCAAAGTTACGAAATCAAAGCTTTTACCCCTGCCAAAAATCGCGGAAGTTTTCACTTAAAAAAACGCGGAGCATTGATAGTAATTATTCCACATAAGTATGGCTAGTATATTAAAAATGGATCACTTGTAGCTGGGTGGTTAGCATAACAGCCTCCTATGCCAAAGGTCACGGGTTCAAACCCGAAGGTGATCCTTGGATTTTTTAATGGGAGTAAAAAATCCTTAGTTATGCCGTCCTACGGAGGTGACGTTAAAAGGTGGTCTCGAGCCTGTGGGATGTCAGGTACTCGTTAAAGATCCCTATCCTAATAAAATCTGGATAGGCAAAATTTAGGACTCCCACTGTAGCATCGTCCGATTCGCCATAGTAGCATTAAGTGACGTTTAATAAAATAAACAAACAAGCATACAAACAAGTATATTAAAAGTAAATCATATAAGTTTAAATTCGATAATTCTTAGGCTCAATTTAGGAAAACTTAGACTCTTTTAGAGTAAGAAAAGCAGATAGTAATATAATACAAGAGTTCTATTTCGCAAACAGAGAAGAAAGAGGGAAAGGCTACGAGTAACAGAGATTGGAAGAGACCCTAATCAACTGAGGGGATAACTTTTTCTTCATTCCTATTGGTAGATCGCTGAGGGGTGGGGGTAAAGTGGTCGGACTGCGGATTGGGAAGTGGGCACCTTTCTTACAATTTAAGGAGTTTTTACATAAAGGGCACCCTCCATTGTTAGCAACACCTTCCCAATTTATACCCCACTTTCGCCCCCCTCCCCTCCCTTATAATATTTCACTGAATTAGGCAACTTTTCTTAGAAAGTGCCATTATCCTTCCACGAGCTACTGCCCTCTATATTCTACTATTGTAACTAAGTGTCGGTTGAATGCGGGTCCACCGCAATATTCATCACAATGGGATCCAATTTTTTAAATATAATTTAAAGTTTTCATTTCGCTATTCCTCAACTGAGTTTATATTTCTTCCTTTCTTTCAACCTTTAGGTTTAGTTTATACTGGAAGCTAATCTAGGAATGTATAGGTTAAAATCGCTTATGTTCTATTCCACTTCTTTGTTTGTTTATTTATTTAACGCCCCTTTATGCTGATGTGGCTAATCGGACGATGCTACAGTGGGTGACCTATATTTTGTCTATCCAGGTTTAATTAGGGTAGGGATGTTTAACGAGTACCTGACATCGCACAGGCTTGGGGCCACCTTTTAACGTTCCTCCGAAGAACGGCATAACTAAGGATTTTTTACTCCTATTACAACATCCTAAGGCAACCTGCTAATTTGAACCCGGGACCTTTGGCATAGGAGGCTTTTATGCTAGCCACTCTGCTACAGGTAACTCCCCACTTCTTTGTGATGTCTTGGACAAATGATCATTTGCAGAATATCTTCATATGTCCCCATTAGGCATATTAACTGTAAAACATGCATTAATTGCTCATCTAGTGACATAAAAGAATAATAAAATACTGTATAATAAAATACATTTAGTAAATATGATACAGAAATAAAGTCCCGGTTAAAGGTGGGAAATACGTTTTATTATTCAAGTGCTAAATTGCTTAGCTCGCGGCTTCTGTCTAAAAACTTAAAGGTAAGAATTTAAAAAACTATTATTCTTCCGACGGTTCTTTGCGGATGTGTGACGTGGCCGCTTACTTTGAAGGATGAACAACGGCTTAAGGTTTGCAAAAATAAGGTACTGCGTAAAATATTTGGTCCCAAGAGAGATGAGGCCACTGGGGAGTTTAGAAGGTTGCACAACGCGGAATTGCGGAGTTTGTACCCTGTGAATATAATTGAGTTGATAGCTTCGCGGAGACTCAATTGGGCGCGTAAAGTTGTTGGCTCGGTGAGGAACGGATTCCGAGAAAGTTGGTATTCGCTGGACCGAGTGGTAGGCGTCCGAAAGGTAGGCATAAGCGTCGATGGGAGGATTGCGTTAAGGCTGATCTGGGGGGCTTGGGCTTGACTGGCGAACATTGAACGAGTCTGTTCAGGCGAAGTTTGGTGGTATCGGCATCGAACCTTCGGGTCCGGTAAGCCTATTATTATTATTAAATATGTTGCCCGCACCAGATTTTTTTTTTTTTTTAATAACACAAGTTTTTATTTAAGTTACTTTATATACCTCTAACTTTGTGTTGAACCACCTTCTACTTAATATTACACTATGTTCTTAAACTACGGAGAGTATCGAAGGAGAAGAGAGAAATTGCTAACCAGAGGGTGCGTTCGGAAGTGACGCTATCTTCCATAGAGGAAGTGAAACTGGACATAAATCATAACTACATTATATTACAGATAGCGCCACATTGGCAGAGTATAGAGCAAGGCTGCTAGAGCTGAATAATTCCCTTAAATCCAATGCCTTCTGAATACAAATTGAACAGAATCAGAAAATATCTTCCAGAATTAATATTTATATACATATATTAATAATAATATAATAATTATATATATATAATATATTATATATATATATATATTATATATATGTCACTTTTGTGCGATTTTTTTATCCTTGTCAAAAAGCAGGGGTTGCGTCTTATTTGTAAATGATAAAAAAAGTAACTTTTAACTAACCCACATTAAAAAAAAAAAATTCTGATTTACAAGACAGCTTACAACGTGGCCTTAAAATTCATTTACAGGTAATCTTTTTTTTTGTCGATTACAAAGGTTTAAGATTAAAAATAACAAACCAAAAGGATTTATACTGGAGTTATTTACTTTTCTTTTAATTTTCATCGAAACAATTCAAATGAAAATTCCTAATTCCAGAACACTTAATATTTTTTCTATCTTCAATAATATCCGAGTTATGGGGAATCGCATATCTAAGTTGTGACTAATAAATACGATGTTTTCATTTTGTTAATCGTGGTTTCCAAAACACTTTTAGATATTTTTCTCTGTCTTTAAAAATAATTGAGTTACGGACGTATATCGTACATAGGTAAAATTGCAATTTTTCTTTTCTTTTGTTAAATTTAATCGCTGTGTATTAATTCTAAAACACTATAAATGTTGTGTTTTTTTTTTATATAATCCAAAATCACTGTTCCATGAGCGTATGTAAAAGCAAATTTTAAATTTTTTTATTTTATTTGTTTTGTTTTATTTTTTTTTCTTTGTTCCAAATGGTATCCTGGTACTAAAATTGTATACTTTTTTTTTTCTCTAACATAAAAAAAAATTAATTTTTTTCCTCGTTTTATAATTAATCGTGGTTTCGTAATTAGAAAACTATAAAACATTTATTTTTTTTTCATCTTTACAAAAACCGAGTTTGGGGGAATTATGCCTCTTATAATTTGTAACGACCATATTGATATTTGTTTCCCATTAATTTATCGCGGTTCATTAATTTTATTATTCTATAGAATTTTTTCTGTATCTTCGAAAATAAAAATGAGTTTTTTAATTAGATTTTGACTAGAGTTTTTCTTTTGGTCTATTGCAAAGGTTTATTATTAATAATAATTAACATAAAACTGCCTAATAATTTACCAATAACCTGGAATTCTTACTATTCGAAATAGTTCAGTGCTAAATAAGATGAAAATAGAGAGTCAGATTGATTAAATTTTACCGTATTTCCACATCCCACGACTCAGCATGTATACCATAAATTGTAAAAATGGTATCATAGGTGCATCTTGGTAATGGGTTTCTGTTGCATTTACGTTTTTAAAAATAGTCTCACATGAAGCAGTTTTACTGAGATACAAAAACATTTGGTGCGTGCAACACACGACTTTCACATACCTGTTGTTAAAATCAATTTAAGAATGTTCAAATAGAGTTAGAGATAAAATAAGTCAGAAGAATTAATTTACTTTAATTTCTATAGAAACATGTGCTTTATTCAAAAAATTATTTTATTATTATCTAAAACAATCAATTAGTTTTATCGGTTTTCCATCTCTTCCTTTTAAATTTTTCAAGATTGTGTATATGACAATATTTTTTCCAAAAGCGTTAGCTTTCCAACGGTATATTATAAATGTATATTAGTGTTTTTATTTTCAAAAACTAAAAATTGCATTACGAAAAATTGTTTTACAGTTTTATTCTTTAGTTGGATATCTAATTCGTTCAACCTAAATATTTACCTGTTGTTGTTTTTTTTAATCCATGATAACAAGCTGGTATGGTTATTTTTAAAGAATCTACAATATTAAAGGTACTTTAAAGGAATAAATTTTGAAATGTCGGCATTTGAGCCCTTAACACTTACATTATATTAAAACCCGTATAATTTTACATAGCGAGTTTAATCAAAATCGTTAAATCCGATTTGGAGATAATCGTAAAAATATGCAAAATGCGTAGTATAATGTGGCTCTTTTGGTTTGCTGATTTTGATTGAAAAAGTTGCTGTAACATCTCGGGCATATAGTTTTCTTAAGAATACAATTTCAGTTTCATAAGACTTTTCGTTTTTGAGTTGGACTTACCACACACACAGAGTTTTTTTTTTTTTTTTTTTTTTTTTTTAATAATCCTATAATCGACCAAAATAAAAAAAAATCTGGGGCGCGCATACACGACTTTCATTTACGTCCGTTGTTAAAATCAATTTAAGGTTTTTTAAATACATTGAAAGATACAAATAAATTGTTTACAAATTAATATTTTTTTTAATTTTAATAGAAACGTGTTTTATTAAATAATCTATTATATTTTTACTAACTACAATCAGTTAGTTTTATCGGCTTTTTATCACTCTTCATTAACTTTTAGAATTCCGTATATTAGATAATATTTTTTCTAAAATCTTTAGCTATCCAACGGTATATTATACATCTATATTATTATTATTGTGTTAAAATACGCAATACTCCATTAGCTGTTTATCGAATTCTCTCAACTTGCATATTTACCCGTTATTTATTGACATTTAAGCCCTGTCAGACTATTTTAAATAAAATTAAATCTATATCATTTAGAAGCCAATCAAATTTTATTGTTCATCGATTATCGAGTTTAATCAAAATCGTTAGAGCCATTTTTGAGTAAATCGTAAAAAGGTGCAAAATGCATGGTATAAAGTGACTCGTCTGGTAAGCCGATTTTGATGAAAAAGATTCTGTAACATCTCGGGCGTACAGTTGTCTTAAATATCAAATTTCAGTTTCATAGAACTTTTAGTTTTCGCCCGGGAGTTACTACACAGACACACACATAGACCTTTTTGCGGGACTTGATCATTTAGACTCAGGGGACCCTAAAATTGTATATTTTCGGTGAAAAATGGGATTCGAAAATGTTCACGATCGCATAATTTCCTTACAATATGTTTCATATAAAGGTAAGTGAAAGTAAAAAATTAAAATTAACAAGTCCCAAGTCCTTTTATTGTAAACGAAGTTGACATTTTCAAAAACTCTTCATTAAGTGGATACTTGATGTTTCTCGTTTAGAAAGGCTCAGTTTTAAAATAAATGACGTGTTTTTCCTGAGCCTGGTAGAGTAGTGTTGTAATGGTGTTCTGTTTTTTGTTTGCGGCTCGAGCTAGATAAACTTGAGCCGGATTAGCCGAACCCATTAGTGAGAGCTGGTCTCCATTGTCACCGTGTGTGTGTGCGTGTGCACGTGTGGGTGTGAGTGCAGCTGTGTACCGTGTGTGTGTGTTTGCTCACCATCCAATATCACACATCATTAATGTATCGGGATCAATATGTGATAGTGTATGGTTGACCGCTAGATTGTCAGGATATCGCTCTATCAAATTATCTTCCTCGAAATATCGCTCAAATATTAAAATCAATAAAGCCGTTTGTATACGGTATAAGCTTTATAAATATTAAATTTATTATTGTATGAGACTCTTCATAATAATAATAGGCTAAGAGAAGCCAATGGTTCTATGCCGATACGACAACCCATCCTTTCTTACACAGTTTAATCATATGGCCACTTTCCAAGCCTGAATTACAGATTTCTAAACTTCCTCTTAATCTAAAGTACTTTTAATTTTGTTGATTAGTAACAATTTACCAATTCATATTTTGTTAAGATTAATAAAAAATCAGATGCGCGCAACACACGACTTTCACTTACCTCAATTATTTATATCAATTCAAGACTTTTTAAATACATTTATAAACGCAAATAAATTGTTAGGGAACTATTAAAATTGGATTTTAATATAATCATGGGTTTCATTAAATAATCCATCATATTATTATCTACGACAATCAGTTTGTTTTATCGGCGAAAAAAACTCAGATTAGTGATGAAAAACTCTCCGTTAACTTTTTCAATAATATGTATGAGATAATATTTTTTCTAAAACCTTGAGCATTCAAACGGTATATTATACATGTATATTACTGTTCTTATGTCCAAAAACAAAAAATTGCATAAAAAAATATCTTTTTTCAATTTTCTCCTTTAGTTCTTTATCGAATTCGCTCAACCTGTATATTAAGCCGTCATTGATCAATGTTTTTAAGATGATATGGTTAATTTTTTGAAATATACAAAACTAAAATTACTTTTGAAGAAGAAATTTTAAAATATCAGCATCTAGGCCCTGTCAGACTATTTCACTCAGAATGAAACCTACATTATATGAGCCGATTTTGGAGAAAATCATAAAAAAGTGCAAACTGTATGGTATAAAAATGGCTTTTCTGGTCGGCCAATTTTGATGAAAAAGTTGCTGTAACATTTCAAGCGTATAGTTGTCTTAAATATGAAATTTCAGTTTCATAGGACTCCGGCCGGGAGTTACCACCACAAAGACCTTCTTTCCGGACCTGGCCATTTAGACTCAGGAGACCCTAAACGTGTATTTCCATTGAAAACTGGGATTCGAAAATTTTCACGATCGCAATACTTTTCCTTACTATATATTTCATATACAGGTAAGTGAAACTTAAAATTGTATGACTAATATTTCTACTTTATATCGTGAATATACTAATATATTCAATATGTTAAATAAAAGGGTTATTAACACTTACCAACTCTTAATATATTTAATTAACGTCTAGATAATAGTGATTAAATGTACAATGTAACAGGACTTCATTAGGACCGAAGTCACAAAAAAAGACTCTCCCTCCCTTTCACCATATTATATTAGTTACCAAGTTCCAAGGATCATGGAGTAATCTTGTAAGTAGCTCAATTCGCTACAACGGAAATAGTCGAGGCTAACTTAGTGAACTGAGGAGCTGAGAAAGTTGAGCTTTAGTTTCAATATCAAGCGGCTAACTGTTACAAGCTGTAATGAAACGAGTTACAGAGGCACCCTCGCTCCGGTGCACCGTCTACTGTCTGCAATGTACATTCGCTCATAGGAGTTATTTAACTATTTTTAACTTCGAAAATTATTTATTGATTCGTATTTTTTGTTAAAATGCTGAACAAGCAAGCATTTCCTTTAAATAATAGTTTAACATATATAAACAAAATCTTACAAATTATTACACATTGAATTATTTCATCCAAATAATTATAATATGGAATCACTAATATATATATATATATATATATATATATATAATTATATTATATATATATATATATATATATAATTATATATATATATATATATTATATATATAATATATATATATTTATTATAACACATGTGTGTGTAAGCACTTTTTATCCTTTCTTTAAAAATAAGCCGAGTAATAAGAGAATTAAATCTTTTTTTAAGTTGTGACTTTAATAAATTATTTTTTTTTTTTTGGGGTGGATAGGGTTATGTTCATCGCGATGGGTTAATCCCCCCAAAAAAACTTGACAATTTGGTTTATTATTTTCAATAATGAACCTTTTAAATCCACCGAAAATAAATTAAAATTACCCTCCTTCGAAATTTAAGGTCTTAGGTTACAAGATACTTTTTTTTTTCTTTTTTTTTTAACATAATTTATTGAAATTAACAACCGTACTCAAGATACTTAGAACCCGAATAAATATTTTTTAAAAAGTCAGTCCATCGTAAGGATTTATTTAATATTATATGTTATGTTACATATTTATATATAATGTTATTGGATAGACAATTTCATTTCTTATAAAACAAAAAAAAAATTATTAAAATGGGACAAGAAATAGCAGAGTTGTAGCGTTTTGAATTTAGCAGTGACGAATGGCCATTTTGATTTGATTCATTCATCTAAACATATACGTGATTTCATCTCAAACAGCTAAATAAAGTGTTTTTGTTCAACGCGATTTCTAGATCTCGAAAATAGTTTCCTTTCTTCTCTATTTTCAATAATAACTAAGTTTTGGTGAAATTACATCTCTTATAATTTGTGACTTAATATTATACATTATACAATTTTTTCTTTGCGACGGTTTTCTGATTCTAAAACTCTTTAAAATTGTTTCTATGTTTCCGAAAAGAACTGAGCTATGGCCGTATTTATAGAGAATATAACAATTTTTTATAATCAAGCGCGGTCTCCAGATTGGTAAATTCTACAAAAAAAAATTTTCTCAATCCTCAAAAAATAACTGAGTTATTAATGTAGACAATTTAAGTTGAAGGTCAAAGTCTAAAACAGAGTTTGAGGTACCTAATTATCTTAAGAAAATGGCATTACAGCCGAAACGTTGTGCATTTTAATAAAATACTGGTGAATTATTAAAACGATACTAATTCTATAAATGAGCTGATATGAGTGTCAAGGAGTTTGGTTCATTTTCGGATACAGTGTTAGTTTCTTCCATAGTTCGAAATAATAAATCAAATTAGTTGCAGAGAAAAGCCGCATACAGCGGACATACAAATGTATTCGTTATACGGATTATCTTGTAAGGTAAGACCTCGAATTTTAAGAGAGACGGGGGCCAATTTTATTTATTTTGATCGATTATAAATGTTTATTATTGAAAACATCAACCAAAATAAATTAAATTTATATTTATTTCGCTTTATTACAATGAACGATTTTCACTTCATAGCATTCTTTTCCAAGTTGAGACTCTTCGAGTATGAAATACACTTTTTTCTCAAGCCTGGATTCAAGGGGATTACAAAGTTACAAAGAAGAGCGAGCACAACTCTCACAAAAGGAATAGCAGACCACCCTTCTGATATTACCATATTTCCTCCATTCGTTTGGAACTGGAAAGAGATCGTAAGAGAGCCTGGAGAGGTTACTGGTACTGGTAGAGGTAGGGGTAGAGATGAGAGGGAGAAAGGTAGAAGCAATCAACAGGTAGCAGGGCGATTTAACCCTGAATATACTCCCCGCCTTTGGAATAACTTAACCCCTTCCGATATATTCATCAACTTCTTTTTCATCAGAAATTTTTCTCATTCCTTGTTCAAGCTTCATCAACAGAGGATCTCCTGTCACTCGGTTTGATGAATGGATGTTCGTTGGACAAAATAATTCAGCGAAATCGCAGTTATTATTTATATACCTGGTATATAGCATTTTGTTACATAAAACATCAGCCAGAGTCGTTTTTAAGCTCTTACTGCTGGAACTACTGATACTTTATAAACAATTTTTACTGCATTATATGTGGCGTCCAAAAAATGTTAGGATGTAAAATAATCTCTCTCTCTCTCTCTCTCTATATATATATATATATATATATTATATATATATATATATAATAATCGTGTGTTTAATTTTTATTAGCCGCACCCGATTTTTAATTTTTGTATTCCATCGGCAAAGAGGTAACTTAAATGTTTAATGATTGTATTATGAATATATAAAAATTGTCATGACACATATCATAGACAAAATTTATAAAAAATAAATTATAATAAAATAGACTTTTATGTAACATTAAATTTTTATTATTAAAAAGATATCAATTATTTTGTAACAATAAATGATAAGTTGGTCATGAAGATGGGGAAGTCCCCCGAAACGTTGACTCTAATTATTGCTTATGTAAAAATAAACTTATAAAAAGTATAGGTGTCGTGTTGGAGAGGGGAGAGCTGCGGTCGACGACGCTCTCTCTTGAGAACGGAGATGTCATCCGAACAGTAGAAGGTGACAAAATAAAGTATCTAGAATGCACGTTCTCGGGAGAGCTAGCTTTTGATGAAGATTCAGTGGCTAAATTAAATACCAACTTGGATTAAGTTGGTTACCTCTCCCCTACTTAAACCGGAACAGATGCTCAACATTGTCAATCAGTATTTGTTTCCGGGGCTTGCATATCCTCTCCAGACTGTGCCCCATACAAAGATACGTCCTGCGGTGTTAGAAGGAATTGATACAAATGTCCGCAGGAGTATCAAGGCAATTGTCGGATTGCCGGCTAACACTGCTACAGCAATGTTGTACGCACCTCGGAGATTCCGAGGTCTTGGACTGGTCCGCTGTCAATGGGAGGCTCCACTACAGCATTGGTCCATAGCCCTGCGACTGTCTAATGTCCCGGATGCCCTGTTCCAGTCTGTCTTTCGGTATGATGAAGAAATCGCTGAATGCGCCGAAAGACTGGAGGTTGAGAAAAGGTGAGGTTGGCAGAAGTGTGAAAGATCTACGAAAGTCGCTTCGAGAAAAGGCGTTTGAAGAATGGTCCAATCGCAGGTGGCAGGGCATTGACGTTCGACACTTCAAAGATACCCGAGAGCCAACAGATATGTATGTGAGAAGCAAGTTCTCTCGGGGTCAGAATGGTCCAATGCCTGAAACTGAACATAAACTACGCTTCTCTGCGTGGAGTCCCAGGAGCTAGCGGGCAAGTGAGAGAAGTTGGGTCCCTCTGTCGCAACTGCGGCAGAGAGTCTGGAACACCAGCCCATGTGCTGAGAAATTTCCCCAACAACTCCCTACTCATCACGCGTCGGCACCACAGGGTTAAGAACGATTTAACAAAGCTCATCAGGGAAAAAGAGTTCACCTGTTTTGACGAGGTCTACTGCACGGATCAGTCAGGTACGCATACATCGTTGCATTCCCGAAGAACGGAACTACTGCAATGATCCTGGACCCTACCTTTCAATATGAGCAGGTGGAGTGGAAAGGGAGAAGAGAGCAATCTACGAGAAATGCATCCCTTCTCTAAAACAAAAGTTCCGCAAGACATTTAGCGAGAGACAGTTCTCCGTTAGAGGTCTATGGATTGGGTCTCGCGGAGCACCCTGGAAGCCAAGGAGATTTTTGGAAGACATGGGTGTCGATAAAAAAGATATAGCGGTGTTAGCAGAAAATGTGATTTTAGACTCCCTGGGGATTATCCACCATCACCTGTATGGCAATTAAATAGTGAATGTGATTATATTTTGATTATTTGCGCACCAAAGGTCTAAATTTACAATATAGTGGTAGAGAGAAACAAAATAAAATAATGTAAATGGCTCAAAGAGAGAAAAAAAAAACTTATAAATATTGTAAATTTGTATAGGAATAGGAAAAAAAAATTGAAAATGTATGTAAAATATGTCCAAGTGATTGATAAGTATGCTGTGTTATATAAGCAACCCGATGTATTTGGGCAGCATTGCCAAATAAATGAAGCATTTGTCTCTCATTTAAGAACCATGTATTTATTATCAATATTTATTTCTCATCTCTTCTTTTAATATTGTGTTTAATTAAGTTAAATAAATGTTTTTTTTAAATTATTTATTGATATTTACAACTGTATTGTACAATACAACACATCTAGTATATAGTCTAAAATAAAATAGTCATAGACAAGACATGTAGAGGAGCTACCCGTCGGCAGCATTCTAAAAATATTTTAAACTAGAAGGTCTCGAGGCCATCTTCTTTTCAAACGCCTAAGAGGAAGAAAGAGGAAGAAAGGATTGAAACTAGAGGATTAGAGTGGCAATGGAGTTTGTCATGAAAGGTAGTGATATTCTGGTTCGGGCCAAATCAGCAACATAGGGAACATTAAGGTCTTTATGGATCAGTTTATTCGTTACGAAGTAAAGAGCTTTGAGGATTTTACGAAGGATTTTGGATTGTAGGGATTGCATACGGGAAGAATTTGATGGTTAAGTAGACCCTAAGCTCTATTCCATAAGTCCATATAGCAGTATGATAGTCATGTAGATGAGCCTTTTGAAGTCAAGTGGAAGATTAGAACGTTTGTCCAGTAAGTGTTGAAGTAGTCGAAAACGTCGGGCAGTTTCTTGTCGTTTAAGTCTCGTATGAAGGTTCCAAGTAAGACGATTGTCTATGTGGAGTCCTAAATGTATTTTAATTCTTCGTTTATTTTCTTTAGCTTGTTTTAAACTCTGAAAATTCCTCTTAATTTACGTTCTTCAACCAAATTGAAATTTAACTGTCACTTTGAAGTACTTATCTTACGCAGATAGCTCAACCTGAACAATTTTCGTTCATCTAAATTTATCAATATTCTGTTAGATTCCATTATCTCCATCGGAATTCAGTACAGAGCTACACCGCTAGATTATTACATCTAGGTCCTAACAGGCAATAAGGCAGAGACCGGTTCATCCTAGACCCTCTCCTTGGAAGACATGAATATTCCCATCTTAGATGGAAATTAGCATCCCTAAGGAGGTTTGTCTCCAACATATTGCCGAGTTTAATATAACTGTCAGAGCGTCTACTAGCTACAATTCTGCAGATTGTGATTTATATGGTAGCTAAAATCATTCCAAATGTACACTTATGGACAAATTAGGACTAGCCTTAGTTGTTCTTAATATGTCTTAAATAACTTTTAAGAGTCGGAAAAATTTTAGATTGAAAGAAGACTGTTATGTTTTCTTTAATCTTAATATTATACAAACCAAAACCAATAGTTGGCCAAAATAAAGTTTACACCGCGAGAAATCAACAAAAGTGATAAATTATAATCAAAATTAAGAAGTTTTTGATATTATTACACCACACTTAAATGTTTAATTAAGAGTTTTTTTGTTTTTTGTTAAACCCAGGGCTCCTTTACAAACTTCGTCAATTCCTTCCTTCTACATATTTCCTTTTAATCCAATCTACCTCAATAATAGAACCTTTAAAGTAAACCATAATTTTTCCTACTTTCCCATATTTGCTCAGTTTTCCGGTGTACCTCAAGGTAGTATCTTAGATCCAATCCTTTATACAGTCTATACAGCTGATAATCCACTCCATCCTGACCTCAATACCTACGCAGATGACAAAAGTATGTTATCAGTCCATAATGACCCAACCATAGCATCCCAAATCCTTCAGTCTCACCTCACAGCCATCGAGGAATGGTGTTAGAACCGAAGAATCAAAATTAATTCTACCAAATCCCACCAAATTACCTTTACCCTTCGTCGCAAACCGATGATCTCCTGTCCCACTGTTTCCTTTAATAACACCCCACTCACTCCTGTAGAACAAATCCGATACCTAGGACTCCATCTTAACAAACGTCTAACTTGAAATCCTCATACGAGACTTAAACGACAAGAAACTGCTCGTAGATACCGATTACTACAACACTTACTCGACAAACGTTCATAACTTCCACTCTTTTACAAAAAGCTCATATATATTACCATTATCAGGCCGATATGGACATATGGAATCGAGCTTTGGGGCTCTAAAGATTCCAAATCCAAAATCCTTCGCAAAATCTTAAATGCTCCTTACTTCGTCACTAATAAAATCATCTATAACGACATTAATGTCCCATTTGTTGCAGACCTTTCTCGGACCAGATATACCACATTCAATTCCAAACTCCCAACCCACATAAACCCTCTTGTTCGCAACCTATCAACCTCACATATTCCTGATAACCCTCCGAGGCGATTGAAAAGAAGATGGCCTGGGGAACCTACTAACTACTACTAAATAGAGATCGAAGTTCTACCACTGTGCAGTTTGTTCACAAGCCTTTTCACGCCCTTTATTGTATTTCAACAATTTTACTCGTTGTATTTATTTTTTATAAAGTTGTAAAATTCAATAAAATATAAATTAAATTTTTTTTATTTGTTAAGTGCCTGGCCTTATACAGCCATATTTTTTAAGGAGTTCTCTCTCAACTCCATGAAGATAGAAAATAAACAAGTACATACCAATTTATTTTTTTTTTTTGTCATACATATCCATACCCTGTCCCTTCTAGCTCACGTGAGAGGGCTGGGTTTACTTTTTTTTTAAATAAACAGAAATGATTGACTTCAGGAACATCTATTTACACACACACAAATATATACATCATATAATATATATATATATATATATATCTAATAGAGAAATAGCATAATAAGACATAGAAAAAGAAAATTCTATAACAATAACATACTGAAGCAGGTTTTCCCCCATTCCCGATTGTTTATATTTATACACTTTAGCCAGTCTTGGTTACAAGATTAAAGGCAGTTTTTGATGTAATCTTATAGAAAAAGCATCCATAATTCATGAAGATGGTTTTTTCTCAAATCTAATCAAAGAGTCAAGAAAGAAGTGAGCAAAGGGTTCACTTACCGAGCTGTTGGAGAAAAATTCGACCTTTCCCACTCAACGTTGGCTGAAATGTTCAAAACCCCATCTAAAGTTGGGAAGAAGGTAAGAATCAAGAATAAAAAAATAAATTCGTCGTTTGGCTGAAGATGGCGAAATCGTAACATCACGAAAATTAAAAGAAAATTTGAATTTAGCATCCTCTTCACGATTCGTAGAACGTTACCGAAAATAAATATAACTTGGATGAAAATCGAAAGAAAAAAAAATCCCCTAACAAAACAACACAAATAGATCAGGGTCGCCAAAGCCCGGAAATGGCTACCCATGGGTGAATTTATGTGAGAAATGACTGTTTTCACTGATGAAAAAAGATGTTTAAAAGATAGTCCAGATAAGGAATTTAGCTATATGGAAAGTGAAAAAAAAAAACATATTTAAGCTTCCAAAGCGATAGATAAAAGGAGGAGGTATTATGGTTTGGGGCACCATACCAACTTCTGGAGATCATCTCCTTAAAAAAAATTGAAGGGAGAACTAATAGCTAGAACTATTTAAGCTTGGTCAGAGAAAAAGTGTTACCATGGTTGGACACTATCTTTCCTGACAAAAATTTCAAGTTTCTTCAAGTTATTCTATCCATGTATCAAAAGCTACTAAACAGAGGTTTTCGGAGATGAATATCCAAACCCTTGAGTGACAAGCTTGCTCTCCAGATCTAAATCCAATCGAGAACTATTGGCAGAGTCTCTCCTAAGAAGTCTACCTAAAGGGATCGATCCTTCAATTCAGATGAACAATTATGGAAAGTGGTTCAAGATGCTGCAGTAGCATTAAAAGAAAAAATAATCTGGTGCGGGCGTGTGATGCCTTTCACTTACCTTCGGTTTTGGAATCAATTAAAGAATTTACAAATACAGTTTGAGATAAAAATGAGTGAAACTATTAAAGAATTATTTAAATCGAATTTCTATAGAAACATGAATTTTATTAAAAAATCTATTATATTGTTATCTAAAACAATTACTTAGTTTTACCGGCTGTATATCACTCTCTATTAACTTTTAAAAGCTTGTGTATTAGATAATATTTTTTCTAAAATCTTTAGCATTCCAACGGTATATCATACATGTATATTACTGTTCTTATGTTCAAAAACGAAAAATTGCATTAAAAAATATTTTTTCTGTTTTCTCCTTTAGTTGGATATATAATTCGTTCAGCTTATATATTTACCTGTTTTTATCAGTAGTAACAAGATAATATAGTTATTTTTATAGAGTCAACAACATTTTAGAGAAAGAAAATTTAAAATATCGGCATTTAAGCCCTGTCAAACCTTTTTAATCCAAAAGAAACCTAAATGATATTATATCCCATTAAATTTTACATCGATATAGCGAGTTTAAACAAAATTGTCAGAACCGTTTTTGAGACAATCGAAAAAAAGGTCCATAATGCATAGTATAAAGTGGCTCTTCTGGTAAGCTCATTTTGATGAAAACGATTTTGTAACGTCTCAGGCGTATAGTTGTCTTAATTATGAAATTTTAGTTTCATAGGACTTAACTTTTCCGCCCGGGAGTTATCACACACACAGACCTTTTTGCGGGACTTGGTTATTTGGACTCAGGGGACCCTAAAACGTGTATTTCCGTTGAATACTTTCCTTTACTATATATAGTAATGAAAGTAATAAATAAATTAAAAAAATGTGTGTGATTCTACGAACCGCCGTTTATTACAAGTCATTGATAACGAAGGAGAAACTACACATTAGGGGTACTCACTACGTTTGCTATAGCATGCTATTTGTGTTATTTTGCTAAACCCGCCGAGTTTCTAAAGTTATTTCCTGTATAAAATTGATGGGTTTAGCACAATAGCATAAATAGCATGCTATAGCAAATGTAGTGAGTACCCCTATTATTGAAATTGGCTTATTATTTATGTATATGTTCTTTATATGTATTACCTCTGTTTTGAAATTCCCTAACACAATATATGCATTAATGGTTCAATCTACATTAGTCTTTATGATATTTTTAGTTTACTTTTGAAGACGTAAAAGGAAGATAAAGCTATCTCATATAGGAATTTTAAATATTCAGTACCCTTTTACGACTTTCTCAAAAACGACACTGATGATTATGATTAAACTCGCTAGATTGATGTAAAATTTTATAGGCTATAATATCACATTGATTTTATTCTAATCGCAATAGTCTTACAGTGCTTAAATGCCGAAATGTATAGTTTCTGCTTCTAAATTCTTTAATTTTGTAGAATCGAACGTATTAATCATATTATTTCATTATTACTAATATAAAACGGCTAAATATACATTTATTTAGCTAATACTATAATTAATACATTTACTTGATATCTAAGTAAGGGATATTTTAGAATAATAGTAATTCAGATGCATAATAAACTGTTGGAATACCAACGCTAATAGAAAAAAATTTTACTTTATATTTAAAAATGTTTAAGGTAATTAAAACTAATGAAAACAATGAAAAAGCTATATAGTTGTCGAAAAAAATACTTTTGTTTGATTATTTAATCAAAAATAAATGTTTCCATTGAAACTGAATGAAATTCGTTTTTTTTTTTAAATCCGGTGCGGGTAACACACGACATTCACTTTCCTTGGTTGTTTAAACCGATTAAAGAAGTATAAAATTAAGTTATGAAAAATTATTATAAAATTATATTCAGTTTTGTAGGAAACACATGTTTCAGATTAAATAACATAACATCTATATTACTATTCTTATGTTCAGGAAAAAAAAATCTGGTGCGGGCAACACACGACTTTCACTTACCTCCGTTTTAAAAATCGATTAAAGAATTTTCCAATACAGTTAAAAATAAAAATGAGTGAAACCATTAAAGAATTGATTGAATTGAATTAATACAGAAACATGTGTTTTATTAAAAACTCTATTATATTGTTATCTAAAATAATCACTTAGTTTTATCGGCTTTTTATTACTCTCTATTAACTTTTAAAGGCTTAAGTATAAGATAATATTTTTCGTAAAATCTTTAGCTTTCCAACGGTGTATCATACATGTAATATACTACTCTTATGTTAAAAAAAAAAAAAAAAAAATTGCATTAATTTTTTTCAGTCTTCTCCTTTAGTGGTTTTTTAAATTCGCACAACTTACATATTTAACTGTTATTTATCAATGCTAACAAGATAATTTGGTTATTTTTATAGAATCTACAAAATTAACTGTACTTTGGGGGAAGTATTTAAGTCGGCATTTAAGCCCTCTCCGACCTTAAATTTTACATCGATACAACGAGTTTAATCAATATCGTCGGAACCGTTTTCGAGAAAATCGAAAAAAGGTACAAAATGCATGTTTTTGAATAAAGTGGCTCTTCTAGTAAGCTGATTTTGATGGAAAAGGTTTTGTAACGTCTCGGGCGTATATTTGTCCTAAATATGAAATTTCAGTTTCATAGGTCTTACCGTTTCCGCTGACACACACAGACCTTTTTGCGGAACTTGGTTATTTGACTCAGGGGACCCTAAAATGTCTTTTTCGTTGAAAACTGGAATTCGAACATTTTTACGATCGCAATAATTTCCCTTACTATATATATAGAAAGTAAAATTAATAAATAAAACCTTTTTTTTTCCTGTTGCAAGATTAAAATTTGTTAAAATTGTAGATTTACCCGTTCTATATCATTTACGCCATTTCAGCCTATTCCAATCACAGTAATACCTACATGATATTAAATCTCATCAAAATTTACATCGACATAGCGAGTTTAATCAAAATCGTTAAAGTTATTTTTAAGAAAATCGTTAAAAGGTGCAAAATGCATGGTATAAAGTAGCCCTTCTGTTTCGCTGATTTTAATGAAAAAGTATCTGTAATATTTCAGTCTTATACGGTTCTAAAATATTAAATTTCAATACTATTCAGCTTATATTTTTTTGAGCTAGACTTATTACATACACACTTACACAGTACTCTTTTATGGGGCTTGGTAATTTTGACTCAGACGTCACTTAAACGTATTTTATGCGAAAACTCGAATTCTAATTCAGGCAAGTGAAAGTAAAATTTCTCTAACTTTATTTAAAAGTTCTTAAATTGATTTTAAAAACGAAGGAGGAGTATTTATTAAGGGTTGCATACTCCGCAAACAGTAAAAGAACCTTTACCTTGCATAAAAGATGGTATGGATGTAGTATTGAGAGGGTTGAGGACTACCTTAGAATCGCTTGGGATCTCTTATTTTACTTTATAAATCATTATCTTTCCTAAATATCCAACTGGTCTATAGCTGAAAATTTAATTACAAAGTTTTCAGTAGAACTCATTCAAAGCTTTACAATATCCGAACGGCACAGCCATAGGATTGCACAAAATATCGAGAGGCTTAAAGACAGACATTTCCATGGCGACCAGATCTCAAAGGACGGAGATGAATGGAGACGAGAGATATAAATTGAGTGCTCTATTAACTGATTGTACAAAAGACTGCGAGGGTCGAACCTGGTCCTTTGATCCCAAGAACAATAGTCTTCGCTAGGAGCTCTAGGTCGATGCTCCAATTTACTTAATCAGGCTTAGTCCATCGCTCTAAGGCGTATTTAATTAACACTAACTGATCGTCAGTTAATTAACTAACCAGTCCCGGTTAATTAATGTCCTTCTTTTGTATTCGGATTGATTGCTGACTCGCCATGAGGCCACTCGATGCTGCAGATCAAATATTAACGAGCAATTCGTCGAAAAGATCTGAAATTCAAATGGATCGTGGGTTGAATAGAATTCGGAACTTGATTAACTACTCCTTTGATTGGCAACAAGAAATCCCATTATAAAGTTTTAAGCTAAAATGAAGCCTGTCACTGAGGTTATTTCATCAAATGTAGTTATTCTACAACTCTTTCATATCTCTCCCTCTCTCTCTCTCTCTTATATATATATATATATATATATATATATATATATATATATATATATATATATATATATATCGATAACCTGTTTGAATCTTCCCTTGTCCAATGGGTCTCCAGTTATACTAATGTTATCATCTCTGGAGATTTTAATACCAATATGCTTGCGGAATCCTATGATAAATCTTTCCTAGTTAACCTAATCTATTCTATGAATCTTTATCTCGTTCCTTACCTTCCTACCCATCATACCCAATTTTCCGACACCTGGCTCGACCTTCACATTACTGACTCTCCTCTAAAAGTCCTTTCATCCTCCCAGCACCCAGTTCCGTTCCTTTCATCACACGATCTTATCCAGATCTCATACAGCCTACCCGTGAAATCCTTCACTCCCAAAGTGGTCTCCTATCGTAGTTTGGACTTCCTCTCTTACGAATCCCTTCAAACCGACCTTGAATCACTCCATTGGGACACTATATACTCCTCTAATTCTCTAGATCATATGATATCCACTCTTACCTCATACCTCAAAACCTTACTAGACCTTCATGCACCTTTGAAAACCCGAATGTTTCGCCGTCCAACCGCGCCCTGGATAACTCATGACCTAAAGGAGATGATGAAAAAAAGAGAAGCAGCAAGAAGAAAATTTCGACGCACTCGTATGCCGTCTGATTACGAATACTTTAAACAATTACGCAATAGAACCCAGGACGCGGTTCGACGAGCTAAATCCCTACACATCCATAACTCACTTTCCAATGCTCCTGACTCCAAATCCAAATGGAAAATTATCCGAAAATTATCTATCCTAAAATCCAATAACCACACTCCTCTCCCTGTTTCTCCAGACGAGCTCAACAATCACTTTATATCCTTTGCTCCTGTTTCTTTTCCTGCCTCCGATATAGGCCATCAGAGTTTCAATCCAGATAGCTTCTTTTTCTCCCACCTCTCCTATGATGAAATACAAACAGCTATCCTTAAATCTCATACCAATGATTATGGACCCGACAATATTCCCGTAAAACTGATAAAAGCTTGTCTTCCCGTTTTAATACCAGTACTATACCATATCTACAATTTTTCTTTTCAAAATACCATATTTCCTAATTCCTGGAAAACTGCCTTAGTTCGTCCATTAAACAAAGTTCCAAATCCTACCTCACCTTCTGATTTCCGTCCTATTTCTCTCCTTTCTAATTTATCCAAACCCCTAGAACGCCTAGCACAAATCCAGTTATCAAATTTTTTAGAGGAACGTTCCCTTATTAACTCTTTCCAATCCGGCTTCCGACCGGGTTATTCAACCCAATCCGCCCTACTAAAAATAACTCAAGACCTCCAATCCGCTATAGAACACCAAAAACTAACCATCCTCATCCTTCTAGATTTCTCTAAAGCATTTGATACTGTAGACCATAACATCCTTCTGGCCAAACTACGAAATATTCCACTATCGAACAGTGCTCTGCGCTGGTTCAAATCCTTCCTCTCCAACCGCTCACAGTATGTAGTGACCCCAGGTCAACCTCCTTCCAGAACCCTGCCTCTATCCTGTGGTGTACCTCAGGGATCATCATTATCCCCTTCTTTATTTGCAATTTATATTAATGACCTTCCCCTCCAGATCAATCACTCCCAATACCATATCTATGCAGATGATTTCCAAATCTATCTATCCTTTCCTCCTTCCCACCTATTACAAGCCACGGAAATGCTTCAAGAGGATCTGAATCGAATCAGCATTTGGGCAGCGGACAACAAGCTTAATTTGAACACTAAGAAGACCAAGGCAATTGTAATAGGTTCCAATCCCCTCCTTAAGACACTTCCACCGATTCCCACTATGTTTCTGAATAATAATCCAATACAATTCCATCTTTCCGTTAAAAACCTCGGAGTTACCCTCGATCAAACTCTTTCCTGGAAAAATCATGTTTCCGAAATCTCCCGTCGTACATTCTCCACCTTAAAACTTCTGAATTACCTCCGTCCCCTTCTTCCTATAGAAACCCGTAAGCTTTTGGTAAGTTCCTTAATATTTCCCCACTTCGACTACTGCTGTGCGGTGTATGGAGGTGTCTCTGGGGATCTCGAGGCAAAACTAAAACGAATGTTTAACTGCTTTATACGTTTCATCTTTGGGATATCCAGAGACACCTCTGTAACTCGTTTTTACGAAGAGTTGAAGTGGCTTTTCCCTTCCTACCGCCGTAAATACTTCCTGGCATCCTTCCTCTACCAAGTTATCCAATCCCGGTGTCCGTTTTACATCTCAGATCTCCTTATATTCAAATCCTCCGTTCGTTCCCGTTACACCCGCTCACGGCCTTCAGATCTGTATATAACGTCCCATCGATCCGCATCTTTCGATAGATCTTTCTTAATACGATCCGCCTCCCTATGGAACTCCATTCCCCCTAATATCCGTGACTCCCAATCTCTCTCCACATTCAAATCATGTCTATTTAGCCATTTCCTATCAATCCAATTTCTAAATAATCCCAAGTAGATGCTAATTTCAAGAATAATTAACTAATAAATAATAGAACAGATTTACTTATTTAATTATCATCTTCAACGGTAAATTCAACAGAGAATATTTGAAATCATTATCTTTTCAAAGTTGCAAGATCAAATTATAAATATGTTTAAAGAAGAATAGTAATTTCCTTTGTTTTTAAAAACTGTGTGCATACATGCATATGCTGGTGTGTGTATGTGCGTGTATATGTGTGTATGTATGTACGTGTGTATGTGTGTGTGTATATATGGATATATATAAATGTGTGTGTGTATGTATGTATGCGTATGTATATGTATGTGTTTATGTGTATGTGTGTATGTATGTATATATATATATATATATATATATATATATATATATATATATATATATATATGTGTGTGTGTGTGTGTGTGTGTGTGTGTGTGTTTATATATATGTGTATATATATTTCTTTTATCTGATTAAATTTTTTTTTTTTTTTTTATATAATTTTTTGTTTCTCATGTTAACATACTTTTATTTTTCTGGTTTGTACATTTTTATTACAATTTAGCTTTTAAGTTATTTTATTAGTTCATGCTATTAGTTTAATTCTTTTCTATTTTTTAGTCATTTTACTCTAAGACTCTAGTTTTAAGTCCACCTTTTTTTTTTCCTGTTATGTTATTCTGAAGGGACTTGTCCCAGAATAAATAAAGAATTATTATTATTATATTATTATTATTATTATTATTATTATATATATATATATATATATATATATATATATATATTTATAAAATGATTCTTAACTTCCGGGAACTCCTTCTAAATCAAGCAACGGATTTTGATAAGGACTTAATTATCATCTTTCTTGAAGGTTTATAAGTAAATAGCATTTTAATAAAGTTTTTCATAAGATGGGAAAATTAAATTTTCAGTAATCAAGACATTAAAATTTTTTACCTGAAATATAAAAGTAATAGATATGTATAATATACCGTTAGAAAGACTAAGATTTAAAAATTTAATATAAAATAAGTTTTTCTATTTTGGGTTCTGCAACTTGCGTCACATTCCGAAATTTACTATATCTAAACGCCAGTGCTCGCTATCTCTGCAGTCTTCCTTCGTCAAACCTCTAGCCACCATGTCCTCTCTCACACTTTCTACCACATTTTGCGGGGTCTTCCCCGATTCACCAGCCTATGTGGCCAATGCGTCTTTCCATCCTTATGACATGGCCGTACTACATGAATTTCTAATTTGATATTTCATTTAAGATATTTAGCTCTGCCCCTACATTTTTTCTTATTTCCACATTTGGGATTCTTTGCAGCCTGGATATGCCGCATGCTCTTCTCCAAAAGTCTATCTCCAGAGCCAACAATCTCCTTTCAGACAATTTTAGCACTGACCATGTTTCTGCCCCATATAAAGTGGTTCCTAAAAGGAAGGAGTGGTATATACATATATCCTACAATCCTTCTACCATTCCTAATTTATTTTCTATATCTTTGGTCATCGTTCCGGACTGATCCATGGTTACCCCAAGATATTTAAAGGCGTTGCTGTGTGGGATCTTCCAATCCTCCACACAGATGCTCGAGACTGGTGAGTTGCATGGCATATACTCTGTTTTTTTTTTCTGGTGATCTCTAGACCCCACTCGGAGTATGCTTCATTCAATTTATTCAAGATTACATTCTTCTAACGTTGCGATAAAATATGTTGTACAAGTTTAAAGAATGTTTGTAATGAGGGAGATTATAGGATTCAGTGTTGCCACCTTAAAGAATCGCACTAGTTATAGTCTTCTATACTGAATGTTGTTGAAATAAATGGCATGTGGTTATATGTCCTGGGCGGAGCGGCTGAGTGGGTTGCACGCATTGCTTTGAACAAGCGTTGCCTAGCGACATAAAACCAAAAAGTTCTTTTTTTTTTTTTTTTTTTTTTTTTTTTTTTTTTTTTTTTTTTTTTTTTTTTTTTTTTTTTTTTTTCCATGAATGGATGGCATTGGCATACACCATACAGCCATTTTATATATTATGTCTTATTAGTGAAAACTATTACAATCACCAAATTACAACTACCAAATTACAATTACCAATTACTGAACTATTACAATTATCAAATTCTTTTGTTAATTTATTGTAAATATTTATTTATACTGAAAATTTTTTTATTGTTCGTAAATTTTAATAAATTTTCATAACTAATATTCTGATTATTATTTATTTCAAAAATCATCTTTTCTCTTTGAGTTTTGTATGCCGGGCACACCAATAATATGTGTTTTAGGGTTTCCCTATCACCGCATTTGTCACATTGCGGAGATTCTGATACGCCTATTTTATGAAGGTAATTATTGCAGATCCCGTGATTTGTCCTTAATCTAATATATGTTTTTACCACGTTTTTGCTAAAATTTGTTTCCGCGAACCAAGGTTTTCGAATAATTTTGGGAAATATGGTTTTGTAAAATTGTCCAGTGGGGTTTTCCTGATATAACTGTTGCCCAATTTCGAATGTATTTAATTTAATAGTTTTGTAAAAATCTTTGAATGGTATCCGAAAGTCAACTTGTTGCCCAGCTGTGGTGGCAGATTCCCGCGTGACCCTTAATCCACCGAAATACTAAAACTTTTTTATTTTTGACCGCTATATAGTGTTTTTTCATGATCTCCATTTGTAAGCTACTGATGTTTTTGTTAATACTATTAGTCAGTGACAATAATGCACTCTTACAATCCGTCAAAATAACAAAATTACGATCCGCGGATTTATTAATGTATCTGACGGCTTCCAATATGGCATACATTTCAGCAGTATGGGAAGAACAACCAGTAGGTAATTTATACTGTGCATTATGGTTGTATTTAGGAATATGAATCGCACTACCTGAATTATTATTAATATTTGAGCTATCAGTATATATATGAATATGATGCGGCCATTTGTCTGCAAGCAATGCTTTAGTAGTAGAGGCAATCATTGAATGAGGCAATGGGTTATCGACTTCTATTTCTATATTGAATTTTTGTAATATCACTTCTACATTAAAGATTAATTTAAAAAACAGAAATTTCACTTTAAACTAAACGATAATTTTGTTTAAACAAAATTAAAGTATTTCAAATTTTAAATAGTCCATTTGAAAAATAAAACAATGCTTAACCAAATTAAAGGAGGAACTTTGATATTTCTATTTTATTTTATTTTTATGTACGCAGCATAACCTTAGTGTTGTAAGAAGTCATATTATCTTATTTTAGTATTTTTTAATATTAAAACAATTATTATTTTACCATTTGATTCTTTTAAATGTAAGGTTTATGATTATTCCTGCTCTTAACTATCTTTTTCTCTTCTCCAGCTGTATATAATAAACTTATTAGCAATGGATACATTAATAACTAACAAATCACCCCTGGTTTGCTCGAGTGCAATTTGAATGTGGTGTCATTCATAAATCAATTTGACCGATTTAGACTTTATCGCAGTAATCAAGAATCGCGAGATGACTCCATAAGTAGATAGAGAAGAAAAAAGATACTTAATAATAATAAATCTTTATTATTTTTTTTGGAAGAGTCCCTTCAGAATAATATTATAGGAAATAAACAATGGTCTTAAGACTGGAGTATTGTAATAATAATAATAGGCTTACCGAACCCGAAGGTTCGATGTCGATACCACCAAGTTCTGCTTACATAGGTTCGTCTAATGATCACCGTTCAAGCCCTTGCCCCAAGATCAGCCATAACACAATCCTCCCATCGACGCTTCGGCCTACCTTTCGGAAGCCTACCAGTCGTATCAGCGTATACCAACTTTCTCGAAATCCGTCCTCACCGACCCAACAACCTTACTCGCCCATTTGAGTCTTCGCGATGCTATAAACTCAATTATATTCATAGGGTACAAGCTCTGAATTCCGCGTTGTGCAACCTTCTATACTCCCCAGTGGCCTCATCTCTCTTCGGACCAAATATTTTACGCAGTACCTTATTTTCGAAAACCTGTTCATCCTTCAAAGTAAGCGGCCATTTTTTACATCCGTAAAGGATCGTCAGAAGAATAATATGTCTATAAATTCTAACCTTTATGTTTTTAGACAGAAGCCGCGAGCTAAGTAATTTAGCAACTAAATAATAACACGCATTTCCCGCCATTAACCGGGACATTATTTCCTCTGGGATTTAATTTTTTCTTGTTATCATTGAACCTAAATACTTTAATTTCTCTACGTGTTCGAAAGTATGCCCTGATATATCAATATCACCAAGATCGCCACCGTTTTTGCTACTAATCATATAATTTGTCTTATCGGTATTTATTTCGAGTCCTATTTCTTTACCGGTTTTTATTTACACATTTAAGACTGGAGTCTTAGAGTAGAAAAATTGAAAACACTAAATTTAAACTAATAAAATAACTCAAAAGATAACTTCTAATAAAAAGTAGACAAACAAGAAAAGTATGTTAAAATACGATCAGAGTGTAATTATAATAAAAAATATAATAACATTATTTTATTAACATTAGCATTATTGTAAATTTTTGAGTAGGCTTAATACAGACTCAGACAAACACAATGTTGTGTTACTAGATTATTTGGATTCTGGGGGCCAAGTTACCTACGTGTATATTGTACAATGCGCACGTGGAATACATTCCCTTACAGGGAATTTCATTGGTTGGTGAGTATAATTGCAAAGGGGTCCGAAAATTTTAGAGAACTAGACCTGTACAATAATTTACTATTGATTCTATTTAAACTGCAAGTGTATTGTTAGAAACCATGTCAATAACACAAAAAAGTCTAAATGTTTCATTCAAAGAAAAAAAAAAAAAAAAACAGGATTAGAAAAAACACGTAAACAAACAACTGTCAAAATTGTAATTTTATTGAATTTGTGATCGTAACTCCCTTTGAATGAGTAGCGCAGTTACACGAAGATCGATCAGACAACTTTTAGCCGAAGAAATATTTTCAAATTGGGTTTTCGTAGTCACGCCAGTGAAAATAATGCCAAAATATCAAGAGCATGGTTTCCGATAAGACCCTATTCTAGATAAAAATTTTATTTAGGAACCTACTTCTTCTCTAAGAAGTACCTCACTAAATTCACTTACCTTGGATCTCAGGTCACCTACTATAATAAAATGGGAGAAGAAATTTTTTAAAATGTGATGCTCCTAACAAGCGCCTTTTACATGCCTCCGTTAGTGTTTATAGAGTTGAAAAAGACTAATTAATTACATTCAGCTTCGAGTGAAAAATGTGTTTCAGATTAAATAATATAACTTCAGAAATAACAATTTATAACATTTATTTATTTTTATCCGCTTTTGGCATCTCTATTACCTTTAACATTTTTAATTTCCATTACCTATAGACAAAATATATAGTAAGAGAAAGCATTGTGTTTTTAACCAAAATATACGGTTTTGGGTCCCCTAGTCCAAATAACAAGGTTCACAAAAAGGTCTGTGGTGTGCGTGTGTGTGCGGGAGGTCTAGCGCGAAACAATAAGTTGTAAAAAAAATCAAATTTCATATTTTAAATGGACAAAATATTATATGCAAAATAAAATTTAAATATTGTTATGGAGTATAAATAAGAGGCACACAAAAAAATTTAAAATAATGATAATAATAAAACAAAACAAAAATAAATAAATTGGAAACAAGAATTGCTCAAGACATGTCTAACTGTAAAAATTGGTGCGGGCAACACACGACCTTCAGTTACCTTCCATTTTTAAAATCCAAAGGATTTTCTAATACAGTTCGAGATCAAAATACGTGAAACCGTTTAAGAAATCAATTAAATTGAATTTCTATAGAAACATGTGTTTTATTAAAAAATCTATTATATTATTATCTAAAATAATCAGATTTATCGGCTTTTCATAACTATTTATTAACTTTTACAAGTTTGTTCATTAGATAAATTTATTCTAAAAGCTTTAGGTTTCCAACGGTATATTATACGTGTATATTACTGTTGCTATGTTCAAAATAAAAAAATTGCATTAAAAAACTATTTTTTCAGTTTTCTCCTTTAGTTAGATATCGAATTCGTTGAGCTTATATATTTATGAATTTTTCATCGAAGATAACAACATAATATATTTATTTTTATAAAATCTACGAAATTAAAGGTACTTTACACAAAAAAATGTAAAATATCGGCATTTAAGCCATGTCAGACCATTTTAATCAGAGTTAGACCTGCATGATATTAAGAATAAGAAATTTCAGTTTCATAGGACTTACCGTTTCCGCCCGGGAGTTACCAAACACACACACACACAGACCTTTTTGCGGAACTTGGTTATTTGGACTCAGGGGACCCTAAAACGTGTATTTCCGTTGAAAACTGGAATTCGAAAATGTTCACGATCGCAATACTTCCAATTACTATATATAGTAAGTGAAAGTAAAAATATAAACACAACAGACATTACAACCGGAGCGTTAAATTACAACATAAATTTAATTTGTATGACGTAGAAATACTAAACAGTTTACATAAAATCAGAAATAAAAAAATTCTCGATGTAATAATGATAACCCAAAATAATTTTACATATAATAACTTTTTTTTTAGCTCAAGTCGTTGGTTATTCATCGATCCGCTATCAGCAGAAGTTTGATGAAAAATAATTACAACACTACTAATTATAAAACCTATACAAATATAATAAACAATGTGAACTTTCCATAGAAGATACAAAGATATCTTAAAAAAATCTGTGTTTATGAGTCTTATGAGTCCCGCGTGTGTGGTGTGTGTGTGTGTGTGCGTGTGTGTGTGTGTGTGTGTGTGTGTGTGTGTGTGTGTTGTGTGTGTGTGTGTGTGTGTGTGTGTGTGTGTGTGTGTGTGTGCGCGCGCGCGGTGAGTCTAGTACGAAAACGAAAAGTCGTACATTTCTGGAATTTTATATTAAAGACAACTATACGCCCGAAATATTACAGAAACTCTTTCATCAAAATCAGCTAACCAGAAAAGGCACTTTACTCCATGAATTAAGTATTTTTTTTTTACGAATTTCTCAAAAACGATTTTGATTCAATCCCCTCTATTAATGTAAAATATTAAAGCCCATTGAAATTTACATCTTGTAGATTTCATTCAGATTAAAATAGTCTAATAGACCTTTAATGCCGGTATTTTAAATTTTCTTTCTCTAAAGTACCATTAATTTTCTAAAATCTATAAGAATAACTATATTATCTATTTAGTACTTATAAAAAAACGGATAAATGTAAAATTTGAACGAATACGATATCCAACTAAAAGGGAAAAAACCCAAAATATTTTTTTAATGCAATTTTGGTGTTTTAGAACATAAAAACAGTAATATAGACGTACAATATACCGTTGGAAAGTTAAAGATTTCAGAAAAATTATAAAATCCACAAAATTGTAAAAGTTGATGGAGAGTGCTTGTTGAAAACCCTAAATGATTGTCATATATAATAAGATAATGGATTATTCAATAAACAACATGTTTCTAACGTAATTCAATGTTATTAATTATTTAACAATATATTTTTATCTCTAAGTGTATTTAAAATTTTAAAACTATTTAAATCGATTTTAACGATGGAGGTAAGTGAATGTCGTGTGTTGCGCGCACCAGATTTTTTAAATTAATGAATAGCATTTACCTTTTTGTATTCCATGGTTTTTTATAGCAATAACTAATAATGAGTTATAATTACTTGGAATTCGCTCTGTCTCTTACTTGTATCCAATGTTAGACTTTATTCCTGAGACTTTTTATTAAATAAATGTTCTATTTGAAATCAACAGGCCGTAATAGCAAAAATGCCTTAATCGACTAATATTAAAAAATTAATAAATATTTAAATTTGTTATTTTTTTTTAATAAGTGTTTTATGACATATAAACACCTTGACTTAAATGTATTGCAATATAATTTGTCGGAAAGGGACTGGTGTGAAGAGATAGCTTGGAGAAGTAGCAATCAAGAAGCACTCAATCAGACTCCTCAATAGATCGATAGCACTAAATGCGATTGAAACCTACTAATTTAGTTAGCACCGTGGTTCTCTCCAGTGATGTTGACAAGTGTTCCAGAAGCGTGGCGTTTCAGCCTTTTCCAGCAATCCTCAGATAGATAAGAATTATAGAAGGCCTCCAGTTCCAGACCTACTGTCCAAGTTCCCCGCAGCAATTTGTTTGAGTGCTCGGGCCTTATCCTCTATCCCTACGCTCTGACGTATATCTCTTTAATAGTTTAACTCGCTCCGTAATAATTTATCTATTTTTAGGATTATTATTTTCAATAACGAACCATTGTATTGGGTCGTAAAATAAATTTGCAAATATTAACTTCAGATTCGTGAAAATATTTTTAATTAATCATGCATGACACATTTTGATCTATTACATGTTACCTTTCAGGATTTTTTTTCGAATTTGGTCATCATTAACAGTCGAAGGACGACCCAAACAAGTCTAAATTTCTGGTTCTGAACCGAGCAAACCAATCACAGACGGTGCTTTCTCCTAAGGCAATATCGCCATTGCTATGTATCGAGAATAGTGGGAGGTGAAGAAATATTTTTAAATTGTACAAAATAGAGCAGTTTCCGGGCGACAAGCAGGAAGGCTTCTTAGAAAGGCTATACAAAAAATAGACCCCTCCACTCGTACAGCGGGGATAGTGGAGTACCTGGGGAGTCTGAGCTCTGAGCGGAGAGGAAGAGGAAGGATGTCCAGCCATGTCGGGGTCAAGCCAGGAAAGAAATGATACAGATCTGTCAAAGGTACCCCTATGTGATATGATGTGGTAAATAGAACCTCAGTATTCTCGATGATAACAATGCCTCAAATGTACGATGTTTTTATGTATGATAATAAGTGCTATTTGATAAATAAAATATATATTCTAAGTAAATTACTTTATTACCCTATATGCCACGAAACATAGTACCATATACAATGCAAATTCCGATAACCGTTCGTGCAGCGGATTTTCCATTTCAGAAATAAAAAATTATAAAATTACGGAGATGATGTTTAATCTCTCCATTTTGAGCTAGCGAAATACCACTTAAGGCATATAATATGCATAAAATCTCCTTAACTAATTATTTTTTAGAATAACTAGAAGGAATTAGTCCGGGTGGTGGTCAACGAATGATACAATTAATAATAATAATAATTCTGTATTAATTTTTATTACAATTAAAAGTTGTTTGAATGAATAGATGTATTGTTAGGTTCAACTTATTTAATTTCTTACTTTCTTCTCCCTACGTTTCGGCTTTTTGCCATTTTCAAGGGATCTTTTAATATTCCATCATTATGCACTTATATAAATATATATTTTGTCACAATTTTAAAAAAAATTAAAAATAAAACTATTATAGGCTGACCAGATGATGATAACAACCATGACAGGGCTGGTCAGCCTATAATAGTTTTATTTATATTTTTTTTTTTAAATTGTGACACAATATATATTTATATAAGTGCATAATGATGGAATATTAAAAGATCCCTTGAAAATGACAAAAAACCTAAACTTAGGGAGAAGAAAATAAGAAATTAAATAAGTTGAATGAAAATGGATCATTTTAATTAAAAGAACCTAACAATAATTCTTTATTTATTCTGGGACAAGTCCCTTTAGAATAATACAGCAGGAAACATAAAGTAGACTATAGTCTTAGAATATAATAATTGAAAGCAATAGAATTGTACTAATAACCTGAACAAAGAAGATAACATAAAAGATAAATTCTAATAAAAATGCACAAACAAGAAAAATAAATGTATGTTAACATGAGAACAAAAAAAAACATTTATTTATTTTTATATTTTAAAATAAAATATACAAAGAAAAGAAATTACAATTCTTCCATGTATGTTAACATAAGAACAAAAAAAGATATAATAAGAATTACAAAGAACAAAAAAAAAATTATATGAACAGTTTTAAAATGAAATATAAAAAGAAAAGAAATTAACAATTCTTTAATGTATGTAAACATAAGAACAAAAACAATATGTTTCCAGTTTTAAATTAAGTAAAAAAGAAAAGAAATTTCAACTCTTCCGAGTGTTTGTAAAATAATAAATAATTTAATCTTACGTATTTGAAAAGATTAAAAGAAAAACTTTAAATAATATTTGCTGTTAATGTAAACGAGAAAACGAAAATTGAATAAATAAGTAAATGTATCCGCCTGCTTTATCTCTTGATCTTCTCTGAAATTAGCATTTACTTGGGATTGTTTGGGAATTTTATTGATAGGAAATGGCTAAATAGACGGGATTTAAATGTTGAGGGAGTTTGGGAGTTCCGGATATTAGAAGGAATGGAGTTCCATAAGGATGCGGATCGGATTAAGAATGATCTATCGAAAACTGGATCGATGGGACGTTATATACAGATCAGAAGGCCGCGAGCGGGTGTTACGGGAACGAACAGAGGATTTGAATTTAAGGAGATCAAAGATTTAAGACGGACACTGGGATTGGATAACCTGGTAGAGGAAGGATGCTAGGAAATACTTACGGCTGAACGAAGGGTAAGCCACTTCCACTCTTCGTAAAATCGGGTGATAGAGGCTTCTATGGATATCCCAAAGATGAAACGTATAAAGCAATTACACATTCGTTTTAGTTTTGCAATTAGGTAGTTTTAACCATTTATTTTCTGCAAACGTTCGATCCCCATTGTGGGTCATCATTAGGGCGTATAGTAGGCGAGTGAAAAGTTTTTTAGAATATGTAAACCTTATTGGCCACGTAAGTAAACATGATTTTATAAACACAGATAGGATTATTAAAAAACACTACAATCTTATTTTACAACCCAAAGTACTAAAACCGTCACAAAGTACTGTCCGAACCTCGGATGAGGCAGAATTATTTAATCTGTAATTTCTCTCATGGAGTGACCCTGTGGCTTGGATACACTCCTATGGCACACCCAGCCTCTATAAAGTGGGTACCTAAATTTGGGGGGAAACCTGGCGGCTGAGCGTGATCGTTGCCTAATCACCTCCTTGGCCGTTAGTCGTGTAACAGTGAGAGTCCCTGTAAGTATTGAACCAGAGCCCCTTCATAAGTACATTTTTTTTTTTTTTATTGATTTTAATTTAAAACCGTAAAGAGAAATATATTATTTTCTGGCAATGCTGTCTAAATACATCTGGGCTGCTTGTTAAACAGCATACTAATTAATCAATACAAATTGCAAATACATTTTTTATTTGTATATTGTTACTTATTACGCTGATGACTTCCAAATTCACCAATCCTTCGCTCCTTCGGACCTATCAATAGCAATCGAAAAGCTGCAAGGCGATCTCAACCGAATTAGTTCTTGGGCAGCCGACAACAAACTAAAACTAAATGTAGAGAAAACTAAAGCTATCGTGATAGGATCCCATCCTCTCCTTAAAAACCTCCCACCAATCCCAACACTGTTTTTCAATGATAATAAAGTTTCACCAAACCGTTAAAAACCTAGGACTCACCCTCGATTAAACCTTATCCTGGAAAAACCATATCTTTGAAATCTCTCGTCGCACATTTTCCACATTAAAACACCTAAATTACCTTCGTCATCTTCTTCATTTTGAAACCCGTAGGCTTTTGGTTAGTTCCTTAATATTCCCCCACTTTGACTACTGCTGTGTGGTGTATGGGGGTGTCTCTGGAGATCTCGAAGCAAAACTAAAACGATTATTCAACTGCTTTATCCGCTTCATCTTCGGGATATCCAGGGACACCTCTGTCACCCGATTCTACGAAGAGTTGAAGTGGCTTTATCCTTCCTACCGATGTAAGTACTTCCTGGCTTCCTTTCTCTTCCAAGTTCTCCAATCCCGCCGTCCGTCTTACATAACAGATATGTTTCTTTTCAAATCCTCAGTCCACTCTCGCCACACTCGCTCACGGCCTTCGAACATGTATATGATGCCCCATCGAACTGCAGCTTTCGACAGATCTTTCCTAAATCGATCTTCATCCTTATGGAACTCTATTTCTTCTCATATCCGTGACTCCAATACTCTTCCGACATTCAAATCTCGCCTGTTCAATCATCTCCTGTCCCTCCAATTTCCGAAGAATCCTAATTAGTTTTCTAATTTCAATTAAAATTAATAACAAAACAGATAGAAACGTTTATATACCTATTATATTTTATGTTCTCTGGTGTTTTGCACTTATTATATTATTAGTATAGTGTTAAAAAACAAAAAACACTGAATTGCTTTTTTAATGAAAATCGTATATAAGTACATACTTCTTATTATGTTTATTATCTAGTTTAATTTTCAATATTATTATTTAAGACTGCTTTTTAATCCATTGTTTGTAATTTCTATTGTTTCTTTGTACTCCTTTTGTATACTCTAAGACCTTAAAGGTTTTATTTTGATTTTCCTGTTATGTTATTCTAAAGGGACTAGTCCCAGAATAAATAAAGATTTATTATTATTATTATTCTTCTAAATACTTAACTTCCATTATTAACAGTTTCCGTAATATATTTATAATAAAATTATTTAAATCGCTCACAAATCTTGTTTAATCTTATCTTTTTTTTTTCTCTCTCGAACAATAAAATACAAGCAGTAAATATGGTAATAGACGAATTACATATGTATAGAGTTTTAGAATCAGTAAAGCACGACAAACAAAAAAAGAATAAAAAATCTGGTGCGGACAACACACGACTTTCACTTACCTCGATTTTTAAAATCAATGAACGAATTTTCAAATACAGTTAGAGATAAAAATACGTGAAACTATTAAGGAATTAATCAAATTGAATTTATATAGAAACATGTGTTTTCTATTTACTATTTAGTTACAAAATCTATTATATTATTATCTAAAATAATCAGTTAGTTTTATGTTCTATTTCATCACTCTCTATTAACTTCTAAAAGCTTATGTATGAGATGATATTTTTTCTAAAATCTTTAGCTTTCCAACGGTATATCATACATGTATATTACTGCTCTTATGTTCAAAAACGAAAAATTGCATTAAACAAATATTTTTTCTGTTTCTTCCTTTAGTTGGGTATCGAATTTATTCAATTTATATATTTACCTGTTTTTCATCAGCGTTAACAAGATAATCTAGTAGGCCCTGTCAGACCATTTTTATCTAAATAAAGCCTACATGATATTAAAGCTGATTAAATTTTACATCGATATAGCGAGTTTAATCAAATTCGTCGGAACCGTTTTTGAGAAAATCGAAAAAAGGTGCAAAATGCATGGTATAAAGTGCCTCTTCTGGTAAGCTCATTTTGATGAAAAAAGTTTTGTCACGTCTCGGGCGTATAGTTGTCTTAATTATGAAATTTCAGTTTCATAGGACTTACCGTTTCCGCCCGGGAGTTACCACACACGCACACACCCACACAGACCTTTTTGCGGTACTTGGTTATTTGGACTCAGGGGACCCTAAAACACGTATTTGCGTTGAAAACTGGAATTCGAAAATTTTTACGATCGCAATACTCCCCCTTACTATATATAGTAAGTGAAAGTAAAAAGTGGAATCTTGGCAATATGTATAGGCTTGTGACACCGTTATTTTCGAAATAGAGAAACAATGTGTGTTTTTTAACTACTTACTTTCTTTACTTTTATAGGCGTTCCAACGTGGGTTACCTTTTACATCAGGGCAGAGCTCCAGAGGTCGCGGTGCAGCCAATCTACATCCCAAAGACCTCGGCCCGCCATTTCTTCTTCAACTCCACCAATCCATCTACTTCTGGGTCGCCCTCTTCTCCTTCTTCCCAGCGCTTGCCAGTCCAGTACTCGATTCGGCCAGTGCTCTTTAGCCATTCGCCTCACATGACCGTACCACTTTAGCCTCCGCTGTCCAATTCTGTTGTTGACAGACATATGAACATCCATCCTCTCTCGAATAACATCATTTCGAAGTCTGTCTATTCTTGTAACACGTATGCATCTTCGCCAAAATTCCATCTTCACTGCTTGAAGCTTTGAATACAGCAGGGATGACATGGTCCATGTTTCAGCTGCATACGTTAAGATGGGTTCGACGATGGCGTGGAAGATCCTTCGTTTATTTCTTTAGGATCGTCTCATTCCACAGAAACAGGTGCAGCATGCGTGTGGCTTTTCGTGCTTTTCTCCGAACGTCAGTTTCTGAGAATCCAGAAGAGTCCAGGTATGACCCCAGATATTTGAAAGCCTTTGTACATGTCTCCGAGTCAACAAGGAGACACCGTCATTTCCAGCATTTATAGCCATATATTCGGTCTTTCTGAAATTAATTTTAACTAAAAATTCGTAATACCCATAAATACGCTAATAACTCAGTTATCTTTGAAGATAGTGAGTTTTAGCACCAGTAAAGCGCAACAAATAGAAAAAAAGATATGTTCAACTATATATTAAAGTCACAAATTATAACAGATGCAATACCATGAAAACTCGGTTATTATTGAAGATCGAGAAAAATCGAATGGAGATCAAGACACCACGATAAGCATAGAGAAAAAAATAATGTTTTACAGTCAATCCACAACTTATAAGATATGTGATATAACTGATAACTCAGTTATTATTGATGATAGAGAAATAGTGTAAGGTGATCTGGAAATTTTTTTTTTTGTTTCATCCCTACCTCGCCTTTGAAGGCTATACGAAGGTTTCTCAGGGCGGGGGGGGGGGGCTGAAAATTAGCCCCTCCCCTCAAAATTTGAGAGCTTACGTTTCAAGATACGTAAAACCCGAATGACTTATAAAAGAAATCCATTTTTTCTAATTAATAAATACCAAAATTTGTCATTTTCCTTTGAACTATTTATTGCTTTTTATATTAGTTTATTGCATATTACCCTAATATAGTTATTTAGGAATAATAAACCATTGTGTAATACTTGTTTACTGAACATTCAATTAATTACTTTAATTTACATTTGATTTAGTCCAAATAAGTCTTCTTTAACTCAAACAAAATACCCAGACCCAGAGGTAAATAATACAGGTCCCATTTTCGTGCTGCCTTTTATTATTCATTATATGAAGAGAAAAATGCCAGGAGCGTAAAATGGTATATTTTAATCAGAAAGGGAACAATTTTATGTAAATGGCTCGGAGGGAGGAGGGGCGGCCTGGGCAGAGTTATGAGCCACTTGGCGGGCTACCACAACTCTCTCGTCCCTTCCTCCATTATTCCATTTTAATTAAGATATTTTACAGAAATAATTAAAAGGGACACACGAGGAAGTCGGAAAGATAATGGTTACTGGGCCTTTAGGATGTAGCACGGAATTCAAAGAGATTCATAAATGACAGATGTAACAAGTGACCCAAGAAATGACTGAGTGAGGTTTCTCCGAAAAAAAATGCACAAACTGAAATCATTAATTAATTAATTAAGTCTTTATGAAAAATATTATATACTAGCGATCAAACCGGCGCACCTAGATTGTTTTTTTGTTAAACTAAAAGTAACCTCCAAATGTTTTCTTAGCATAGTATATACTATAGACTATAAGACACAAGGAAAATTATCAGAAAACGATATAATAAAAGGAAAAATAAATTAAAAGTAAAAGAAAACGAAATATCATAAAAATAAAAATTGACTTCTTTAAATTTTTAAACTTTAATTAAAACTCAATACCGGGTATTCCCTCCTCTGGCTCTGATAAATGCTTCAATCCTCTCAGGCATACTTTGGATGAGGATAGCTACCCGTTCCTGGGATATGGTCTCCCACTCTTCCATTAGCACTATCCTGAGGTCCTGTAGGGTAGCCGGAGGGTTTGGCCGACGCACAGTGGGCCAAATCACCAATTTAGGTGGACAAAAGTCAAGTCAAACGTTTGGAACTTCCCAGTGACTCTTAATACTAATATTTACCGACATACCGTGTTTAAAAATAAATAGTAAATGAATGAATCATTCCTGTTCACAAAAGTGACTAATAACCGGCAGAGGGATTGATTATATTTATACGATGGTCATTTATTATGTTCAAGGTGTATTTAGAGCAATGTCTTTTTGCTTTTATTCAACAATGAACATTGCTGAGACAGGTAAGATATTATATTTCCAAACTCGTTATTGAATTCACATTGCAATCTCACCTGTTGAGTTAATTTAGCAATTTGTAAATGTAGGCCCCCATACCAATAACGAAAAACTATATAACTCCCAAGTTACCACAAGGATTTGTTTCATCAATCCTTCTAGTCTTTAGATATTACAAAGAATGTTTGCGATTTTTTGCGTTTTGGATGATACATAATTTATTTCAGACACAAACCTCCGAATCAAAAGTTTTACAATCTATAATTTCAAGAATATCCTAAATGATATAAAATACATCTATTAGCAGGTTTCAGCAACTCCGAGCCATAAGTAGATTTTTTCTATCATTTTTCCCTATATTCTGGGACTTCAAACGTAAAATATAGGGAAGTTTTAGATTTTAGATAAATTTGATATTTGACTACTGTGCGCTTGCCAATCTTGTTAAAAAATTAATTGGTTTTCATAATTTTTTTTCCATAATTTGGGACCTCAAAGGTTAAATATAGACAAGTTTCAGAACTTTGTCCACCTAAATCGGTCATATTGCCCACTGTCGAGGTCGGACACACCTCCCTAACTGGTCCCGTAGCTGTTCCATAGGATTCAGGTCGGGGCTTCGAGCTGGCCAAGGCAGGCCACGATTACCGATCTCATCCAGGTACTCTCTCACGACATTTGCTGTGGGTGGACGGGCATTATCATGCATTAGGCGAAAATTATCGATAATTAAAGGCTTAAAAGGCATCCTATTCCTCTATAACGTCCGTAATGTACAAAATTGCATTGAAGGGACGATCTGTTGAGCACGCGGAGGTCCATCCTCGCTTCTAATGAGATACTTCCCCACACCATAACAGACCCACCCGCGTAACTCACCGTTTCAGCGATGTTGCACTGACTGTACCTCACTCCCCTTCTTCTCCATACTCTTACTCGGCATTAAAATGAAATGCAACCTACATGGCGTTGAAGCCCAATAAATTCTACATGGATATTTGAAGTTTAATCAAAATCGTTAAAGCCGTTTTTGAGAAAATCAAAAAAGGTGCTATTTGCATAATATAAAGTCGATTTTCTGGTAAGCTGATTTTGGTAAAAATGTTACTGCAATATCTCGGGCGTTAGTTCTTAAATATGAAACTTCAGTTTCGTACGAGTTTTCGATTTTGCGCTAGACTTACCACATGTCCACAGACCTACTTGTGAGACTTGGTCATTTTGGTTCAAGAGACACTAAAACGTGTATTTCGTCCGAAAAATGGAATTCGAAAATTTTCACGATTTCAATACTTCCCCTCCAATATACTTCATATATAGATAAGTAAACGTAACATATATATACCAATATTATAAAACTGAAGAGTTTGTTGGTTTGAACGCGCTAATCTCAGAAACTACTGGTTCACACTGAAAAATTCTTTTTGTGTTGGATTTATCCATTTATCTAGGAAGGCTTTTGGCTATATAACATCACGCTGCGACATATAGCAATGAAGAATCAGTAGAAAATTTGGAAATCAACTTCACATCCCAATGATTCCAAATGATTTACCTTTAATTTTAAAATAATTTTATTTCCCGTTAATTAATCTTTTGCCCTAACAATAATTAAATCACAAGGCCAAACATTTAAAGACGTAGGAATCGATTTACGTCAAGACTGCTTTTCACACTTTATGTACAAGAGCATTGTCAAGATCGGGTTGCGGAGAAAACTAGCACGTTCTTCTGCCACGAAAAAATTAAATTAAAAAAATGATTTTCGCAGAAGTAATTTAAAATATATTCTTTTAAAAACTTCTTAATCGCGAGCAACAGCTAGTTATTTAATAAAACACATGTATCTATCAAACCTTTATGTAATAAATTCTTTGATATTTTTTCATCATTAAGTATATTTAAACATTATTAAATTAATGTTAGTCGCGGAGGTAAGTGAAAGTCGTGTGTTGCACGCATCAGATTTTTTTTTTTTTTTACAATACGCTGGGAACACCCCAGAGAGACAAAGTATACTAGTTAAAATTATTTTTAGATAAATAGTGTGGATAAACTATAGCATTTCCAAGTCAATTGTAACCTTTTCCAAGTCAAATGTAACTTTTTCCAAGTCAAATGTAACCTTTTCCAAGTCAAATGTAACCCTTTCCATTTCAAATGTCACCTTTTCCATTTCAAATGTTACCTTTTCCAAGTCAAATGTCACCTTTTTCTTCACTTCTAGCCTTAAATATTCCGTTTTATTTATTTATTTATTGAAAAATAATTAGTTTAATTAACATTATGACTTTTTAAATAATTTTGGCATATAATAAATGATATTTATTATCAAGTTCTGTTTTTTACTAGCTAATATTTAAAAAAATTAATTATCGTCTATTTAGTTTTAAGATAGTTGTTGATTTTGATTTTTTAGAGAGGAGGGGTAGTTTTTTGGAATAATTAATGTGTTTTCGGGTATTATAATTAAATTTTTCGAGCTGTATTTTTGATCGCTCGCGTGCATTTTAACTCGCATTAAATTTTAATGTTTTTTATTGATATAGGGATTAATTAATGTGCTTTCGGGTGGTTATGATTACGTTTTTCGAGCTGTATTTTTTATCGCTCATGCGTATTTCAACTCGCATTAAATTTTAATGTTTTTTATTGATATAGGGATTAATTAATGTGCTTTCGGGTGGTTATGATTACGTTTTTTGAGCTGTATCTTTTATCGGTCATGCGTATTTCAACTCATATTTACTTTTAATATTTTTTATTGATATAGGGATTACTTAATGTTCTTTCGGGTGGTTATGATTAAGTTTTTCGAGCTGTATTTTTTATCGCTCTCGCTTATTTTAACTAAAATTTATTTTTTATGTTTCATATTGATATAGGTTTTGAAAATTGTGTTTTCGGGTCCTATAATTATGTTTTTTTAGTTTTATTTATTTATCGCTCCCGCGCATTTAACTCGAATTTACTTTTAATGTTTTTTATTTATATAGGGATTAATTATTTTGCTTTCCGGTGGTTATCATAAGGTTTTTCGAGCTGTATTTTTTATCGCTCATGCTTATTTCAACTCGCATTTACTTTTAATGTTTTTTATTGATATAGGGATTACTTAATGTTCTTTCGGGTGGTTATGATTAAGTTTTTCGAGCTGTATTTTTTATCGCTCTCGCTTATTTTAACTAAAATTTATTTTTTATGTTTTATATTGATATAGGTGTTGAAAATTGTGTTTCGGGTCCTATAATTATGTTTTTTTAGTTTTATTTACTTATCGCTCCCGCGCATTTTAACTCGAATTTACTTTTAATGTTTTTTTTATTTATATAGAGATAATTAATGTGCTTCTGGGTGGTTATGATTACGTTTTTGAGCTGTATCTTTTATCGCTTATGCGTATTTCAATTCGAATTTACTTTTGATATTTTTTATTGTTATAGACGTTTGTAATTATTTTTTCGGGTCTTGTGATTACGTTGTTTAAGCTGTTTTTATTGTCGCTTGCTCTCATTTAAACTTGCATTTGCAGTGGTCTTTCTTTGTTTTTGTTTTAGGGGATTCTCATAACGTGTTTTGAACTTTATTCTTTTATGCGCTTGGGAATTTCTACAAACCGTAGGTTATTATGTTATAATATGATGTAAAAATTATTTATTGTTTTTTTGCAGGATCTGATTACATTTTTGATTTGGACGTTACATCGCGATTGCGCATTCTTCTAGATCACTTTTCATTTAAGTTAAAATGTGCACTAGCTATAAATAAATGTCATAAACTCTATTAGTATTCCCGAAAACACTATAAACGATCCCTCTATCGAATATTTATGAAATAGAAACAGTAACTTAAAATGAATAAAAGCGATAACAAATTTAGTTCAAATAATGTTATCAGTACACCCGAAAATAGAATAAACGATTCCTCAATTAAATTATCAAATAATTGTAAGACCAAGTTAGGAAGCGGATCCTTTACAAAAGATTTAGTTGAAAAAATTACTCAGGACGCTAGAAAAGGAACTACAACTAATCCTTTAATAAAATAATAATAATAAAAAAAATAAAATAAATAAAACCTAAACGATGTATATTCCAGCAACGTTATAATGAGAACCAAAAACAAAACAATCAATCCCAATATCAATAAAAAAATATCAAAAATAATCAAAAACATACAGCTCGAAAAACGTAATCATAACCACTCGAAAGAACATTAAGTAATCCCTATATCAATAAAAAATATTTAGAAGTAAATGTGAGATGAAATACGCATGAGCGATAAAAAATACAGCTCAAAAAACGTAATCATAACCACCCGAAAGCACATTAATTAATCCCTATATCAATAAAACACATAAAAAGTAAATTTTAGTAAAAATAAGCGCGAGCGAAAAAAATGCAGCTCGAAAAACGTAATCATAACCACCCGAAAGCAAAATAATTAATCCCTATATCAATAAAAAACATTAAAAGTAAATGCGAGTTGAAATACGCATGAGCGATAAAAAATACAGCTCGAAAAACGTAATCATAACCACCCGAAAGCACATTAATTAATCCCTATATCAATAAAAAACATTAAAATTTAATGCGAGTTGAAATAAGCGAGAGCGATAAAAAATACAGCTCGAAAAACTTAATCATAACCACCCGAAAGAACATTAAGTAATCCCTATATCAATAAAAAACATTAAAAGTAAATGCGAGTTGAAATACGCATGAGCGATAAAAAATACAGCTCGAAAAACGTAATCATAACCACCCGAAAGCACATTAATTAATCCCTATATCAATAAAAAACATTAAAATTTAATGCGAGTTGAAATAAGCGAGAGCGATAAAAAATACAGCTCGAAAAACTTAATCATAACCACCCGAAAGAACATTAAGTAATCCCTATATCAATAAAAAACATTAAAAGTAAATGCGAGTTGAAATACGCATGAGCGATAAAAAATACAGCTCGAAAAACGTAATCATAACCACCCGAAAGCACATTAATTAATCCCTATATCAATAAAAAACATTAAAATTTAATGCGAGTTGAAATAAGCGAGAGCGATAAAAAATACAGCTCGAAAAACGTAATCATAACCACTCGAAAGAACATTAAGTAATCCCTATATCAATAAAAAATATTAGAAGTAAATGTGAGATGAAATACGCATGAGCGATAAAAAATACAGCTCAAAAAACGTAATCATAACCACCCGAAAGCACATTAATTAATCCCTATATCAATAAAACACATAAAAAGTAAATTTTAGTTAAAATAAGCGCGAGCGAAAAAAATGCAGCTCGAAAAACGTAATCATAACCACCCGAAAGCAAAATAATTAATCCCTATATCAATAAAAAACATTAAAAGTAAATGCGAGTTGAAATACGCATGAGCGATAAAAAATACAGCTCGAAAAACGTAATCATAACCACCCGAAAGCACATTAATTAATCCCTATATCAATAAAAAACATTAAAATTTAATGCGAGTTGAAATAAGCATGAGCGATAAAAAATACAGCTCGAAAAACCTTATGATAACCACCCGAAAGCAAAATAATTAATCCCTATATAAATAAAAAACATTAAAAGTAAATTCGAGTTAAATGCGCGGGAGCGATAAATAAATAAAACTAAAAAAACATAATTATAGGACCCGAAAACACAATTTTCAAAACCTATATCAATATGAAACATAAAAAATAAATTTTAGTTAAAATAAGCGAGAGCGATAAAAAATACAGCTCGAAAAACTTAATCATAACCACCCGAAAGAACATTAAGTAAACCCTATATCAATAAAAAATATTAAAAGTAAATATGAGTTGAAATACGCATGACCGATAAAAGATACAGCTCAAAAAACGTAATCATAACCACCCGAAAGCACATTAATTAATCCCTATATCAATAAAAAACATTAAAATTTAATGCGAGTTGAAATACGCATGAGCGATAAAAAATACAGCTCGAAAAACGTAATCATAACCACCCGAAAGCACATTAATTAATCCCTATATCAATAAAAAACATTAAAATTTAATGCGAGTTAAAATGCACGCGAGCGATCAAAAATACAGCTCGAAAAATTTAATTATAATACCCGAAAACACATTAATTATTCCAAAAAACTACCCCTCCTCTCTAAAAAATCAAAATCAACAACTATCTTAAAACTAAATAGACGATAATTAATTTTTTTAAATATTAGCTAGTAAAAAACAGAACTTGATATCAATTATCTAAGAGACCCAAAAAAAAAATCATTTATTATATGCCAAAATTATTAAAAAAGTCATAATGTTAATTAAACTAATTATTTTTCAATAAATAAATAAATAAAACGGAATATTTAAGGCTAGAAGTGAAGAAAAAGGTGACATTTGACTTGGAAAAGGTGACATTTGAAATGGAAAGGGTTACATTTGACTTGGAAAAGGTTACATTTGACTTGGAAAAAGTTACATTTGACTTGGAAAAGGTTACAATTGACTTGGAAATGCTATATAAGGTTTTCGAAGTGGTTGATTTGAAAAGGCTTAATCTAGAACCCATCCTTAGTCCTAGAACTAATTTAGGTCGGTAAAAAGCAAACAATTGAAATCCTCTTCAAACGACCCACAAAAAAAAAAAAAAAAAAAAAAAAAAAAAAAAAAAAAAAAAAAAAAAAAGAACCCTTTTGAACCCTGGTCTTATTTGGAGAGCTGTGGAGGTAAGTTGTTCGGAGGGACTTCACCCCGGGCGGCATTCCCGACAAAGAATGCCCTTCCCTTTGGGCTCGGGTCAGATCTCCAGGCCTTTTTATTCGTTTCATCTAAGCAGTGGATGATCCACAGAAAGGGAAAACTGGGAAATTTTCCCTCACAAAAAAAGGTAGAAAAACTCAATCGATAATTGAGATGGTAATTCCAAATGTTAGTAAAGAACATTTTTCAAGAAATTTATTTAAGCTTTTGACTGGGTCATTCCAAGCGAATTCATCCAGAAATTTTAGGATCTCAGATTTTCATGAAATCTGGTACGATGTATCCTTTAATGTAGTTATGATGTTATACAAAATTTTAGTGTGGCCCTAGGATTTTTTAATCTTCGGAGAGGACATTAAAAGGTAGTCCCTAGCCTGTGCGTTAAAGATCTCTATCCTAATAAAACTTGTATAGGCAAAATTTAGGATTCCCACTGTAGCATCATCCGATTAGTCACAACAGCATAAAGGGACTTTTAATAAATAAACAACAAAACAAAATTTTAGTATTCTATCATAGTTTTCAGTTTAGAGCCACCCAAAATTCGGCGTTTTCAAAACCTCGGCACTCCCAGAGACACTAGCTTACTCAAAGAAATAGAATTGTACTATAGTTATTTTTTAATCAAACAGTATGAAAATTTCAGATTAAATTAAGGGAACTATGGTTATTTCTAGAATAAATAGATGCTCCAATAACTTTTAAAAACATATCACATATAAAAAGTCTAAGTACCAGCCTTTGCTTCATAAATTATGTAACTTCATATATTTGTTTTTATTCATACTGCTTGGTTTAAAATAACGATAGTACAAGTTTATTTCTTTGAGTAAGCCAGCATCTCTTGGAGTGCCGTGGTTATGAAAACACCAAAGTTTGGGTGGCTTTAAATTGAAAACTCGTTAACATAGAATACTAAAAATGTGTATAACACCATAACTACATGAAAGGATACATCGTGTCAAATATGAAAATCTCAGATCCTAATATTTCTGGATAAATTCCCAAGGAATGACCCGACAACCAAGGTAAGTGAGATGTTTGTGGTACCCGCCTTATAATTATAAATTTTTGTAACAATTTTGGATCAAAACTTTGGACTCCTGCATAATCGTCCGAGTACCTATAGTAGCCTAAAAGTGGTATATGGATAAACAAAGATGTGGTAGTCACTCATATACCAGTAACTACTGGATGTTTAATTCAATTTTCAATGGATTAATTTAGTTGTCCATTGAAAATTACAGGAAGGAAATTAGAAAGCTACAAAAGGAATACAATGAGTGTGTAGTGCAATGTATTGAGGTTACTGAGAGGAGTAAGTTAGGATTGGACAATAATTATATTAAATTTTTTTTTTCTTTGAAGGCTATACGGTGGTTTCTCGGACCAGGGAGTGAGCGCGGGGTACAAATGTCGAGATAAAATTCCTCACGGTACTGAGACTCGAAATTTTATGGTTTCCAATTTTTGGTTCTCTGTGGTTGTTAGGCAACGCGCACTAACACGCTCGGCCACCCTCCCCTATTAAATAAATACTAATAAGCTTTGTCGGCAAAAGTCAAAAGGCATTTTCCAAACCCTCCTGATTGTCCGTGGGCTTGGGCTTTCTGTGGGCTGCTCCCCGCGGTACTTACTCCTGGTACTTTCTAGACCCCAGCTACTAGGCTAGACTGGGCACTTCCCATATCTAGTTGGTTCAGCAAAAACCCACTTTTACTCAATTCGTTCTTTACTGAGCCCAACAACTTTATAAGTCAATTTGGGTCTCCGCGATGCCATAAACTCAATTATACTTACAGGGCACAATCTCCGCAATTCTGCGTTGTGATCCTCACCTCCCTTCGAACCAAATATTTTATGAAGTACCTTATTTTCAAAAACTTTAAGGCTTTGTTCATCCTTCAATGTAAAGGCCACGTTTCACATCAGCAAAAAAACCGTCGGCCGAATAAATAATAATTACTTGAAAATATTTAATCAGATAATAAATTTAATTAATTTGTTTTTTACTGACCGCCATCCAGACTAATTCCTTAATGTAATTCTATTTAACTATATAGGAACCAGAATTCCAACTCCATAGAAGTGCAGAGACTAAGAAATTGGTACAAACCTCAAGAGGTGCCACAAGAAGGCAGGAGCGACTAATACTGATAGTAATAATAAGCAATTGGATGATAATTAGGTTGGAAGGGGAGCAATTGGAGGGATCAAAGTGGCAAAGTATTCCTCCTCCATCAATTAACCTGTCTGCTCTCACCTCCTCTTTGAAGTCTGCTTTGTCCTTGATTACTAGGAATCTTTATTGACACCGTCTATCACTTAGTTTCTGTCTTATTCTGGTGGCTTCACAACTGTTTGTAATTCATTTTGTTTTTTTGGACTATTGCTTTAAAACTAGTTCAGTAGAGGCCAAAAAAAAACAAACTATATACCCCCTTCAAAAGACATATCTTTGTCAAAAAAAAAGAAAATAATCATTGTTAACATTTGTTTTTTATAAATATTGAATAAATAAATAAAGTTTTATTTATTTTTTCTATTATTGCTTCAAAACTAGTTCAATTAAGGCAAAAATAAAAAATAAAATAGCCCTCAGCCAAAAGTCATATCTTTGTCAAAACAGAACTAATTATTATTGTTATCTTTTTCTTAAGATCAGTTTTTTTGTAAATTTGTAATTATTATATAAAATTCCAATTTATTTTCTTATATTGAACTAGTTTTAAAGCAACAGTACAAAAAAAAACTATATACCCCCGCTAAAAGACATATCTTCTTCAAAAAAGAGTATTATCATTGTTAACTAGCCCCTGTTGAATAGATTCGATACCTAGGACTCCACATTGACAAACGTTTGACATGGAATCCCCATACAAGACTTAAACGACAAGAAACTGCTCGACGTTTTCGACTACTTCAACACTTACTGGACAAACGCTCCGACCTTCCACTTAATTACAAAAGACTTATTTATATGATCATCATAAGACCGAAATGGACTTACGGAGTAGAGCTATAGGGCTCTACTAAACCATCGAATTCTTCTCGTATCCAATCCTTACAATCCAAAATCCTTCGTAAAATCCTTAACGCTCCTTACTTTGTCACTAATAAGCTTATCTTTAAAGACCTTTATATCCTATATGTTAATGAAATAGGCCCGAACCAGGTACCAATCATTTCATGAAAAACTCCATTTTCACTCTAATCCACTAGTTTCTATCCTATCATCCTCTTCAATTCCTGATAATCCTCCGAGGCATCTGAAAAGAAGATGGCCCCGAGACCTTCTAGTTTAAAATATTTTTAGAGGGCTGCCGATGGGTGGCGTCTCCTCATGTATTTCATGTCAGTTTACTATGTCCACCACATTTACTTGTTGTATATAATAATACAGTTGTAAATATAAATAAATATGTTTAAAAAAAAAATCATTGTAAACATTTTTTTTTCTAACATTTCTTCTTTTATAAATATTGAATTAATAAATAATGTTTTATTTTATTTTATTTCTCTACCATTGCTTCAAAACTAGTTCAATAGAGCCAAAAAATAAATAAATAAACAACAAGCACTTTAGAATTTAATTAATTTTTGGTTAATTAAACCTTGGTAAATTTTGTGGGACTGAATTGTCAGTGACAGACAGAGCTTTGTTTCGATCTCAATAATTTTTCATAAACAACAAATTAACCAAAATTGTTCCTAGCATACATACAGATAACATTTACCAAAAACAATTGTTGAAAATATACATATGGTAACTGATATAACAGGTTAATAAAATAATAGGATTAGAAAAAAATAATAAGCACATATAGCGTTATACATAGGTAAAAAATAACATTTTTAGTTATAGTATTGTTCATGGTTTATTTTCGTAATAGTTGATATCACATGTTGGTTCTCAAACAGTGTCACATGTTCAAAGCGATCCATTCAGGTATTGATAATTTGCTTTCTGTTGGAAATGTTTGAAGACAGGAAGATGTTCGAAAACCGAAGAGGTTTTGCCGGAAGGACGGGAAAGTACAGCGGAAGTGTACCGAAGAGGATCAAGTTACACCAGACCAGTGCTACCAATCTCTCCCTCCATGAGCGGTTTACGGCCTTCTCGATCGGCTCACGTTCCCAGAGCCTCGGTCGTCCTATAATAACAAAAAGCTGTTGCTTCACCTGTCCAAAGAGTTCGTCTGTGGGGAAGCTTTCAGTTCCGGGAGGCTGAGGTTAGGAGGGTCTTTACCTGCCTTCGATAACAGGCAGGTGTTGAAGATGTTAGCTCTTCAAGAGGGAAAGAGGTTCAAACCCAGAAGAAAAGAAGACGTAAAAGAGCAAACTGTAAACGGATAATAAAGATGTAAATAAGACTATCTACAAAGTTATTTATCTTATTATAATATACATTAATAATATAATATAATATAATATATACAAATATAGGCGTTTATGATAAGTGTAATTATAATACACTAGCCAGCGACTTCATCCGCGTCGATTTTTGTTATTATGATCGGAATTAAGAAGTTTTTAAAAAAAATATTTTTAAAAAACTTCGGCACAAATGATATTTTTAGTTTTATTTTCTTGTGGCAGAAGAACATACTGATTTTCTCCGCTCATGGTCTTGATAACGCGAAAAGCAATCGTTTGTCCCTGTGATTTGTTAATTGTTACTAAAAAAGATAAATTAACGAGAAATTGAATTATTTTAAAATTAAAAGGGAAATCATTTGGAATCATTGGGATGCGAGGTTAACTTTCCCCGTTTTTCCAGATTTTCCACTGATTCTTCACTCCTATTAATCGCAGCGTGATGTTATATAGCCTAAAGCCTTTCTAGATAAAAAGGACTATCTAACACAAAAATAATTTTTCAATTTGAACCAGTAGTTTCTGCGATAAGCGCGTTCAAACAAACAAACTCTTTAGCATTATAATATTAGTATAGATGTAACTTCGTTAACGGCCAATTACTTATTTATATGTACAACGAATTAAGTTCTTATTCAGATATGAATTTTATTCTGGTGAAATTATAATAGGAGACTGGTAAAAGTAGGCATACCTATAATTATTAGTTCGTTTAAGCTTTTAATTATTTGTACCATATGGCTTAGAAATGAGTTCTTCTATGTTCAAATTGCAAAATGTTTTTTTTATTTTACTAGCTTAAAATCTTGCTCTTTAAAATGCCTTTTTACTCAAAATTATATTTACACTTAAAAAAAAAAATACAATTAGCAAATGTGCTAAAATCTAAGGGGAAAATAGAGAGACCCAGTGTTGATGCTTGAGCTCAACTATATTTTCAGTTCAGGAGGTCCGGTATCCATCTCTTTTTTAGCCTACGCCGAATTATGTCAGTTGTAGCAATGCTTTGAACAAATTAATAAATGTGTCCATGTAGTTTGTTGTGAAACCGTTTGTAAATAGTTTGAATATGGTTTGTTGTAGTCGTAATACGGAAGTCGGTATGAAGGATACCGTTTGAAACTTATGGTGGTGAGTTCATTGCCAGTCTTAAAAACTGTGATTGAAAGGTTTGTATTTTTCGTATGATCTTTTTAGCAGAGCCGTATATTTGTTAAGCGTAAGTCCATATAGGTTTTAATAAATAAGTGCATATGTCATGTATCATGGGTTATTTAGAAATGCCTAAGATAAAATCGTTTAAAAGTCCACCAACAATTAACCATGTTTCTATGGAAACCTACGCACGGAACTTATATAATTTTTAGTTTGTTTTTTATTAGTTTTACAATTTAATTATACTTATAGTTCTATTATTTGATATATTTAAATCCAATGTCTACGGAGTTGAGCTATGGGGCTCTACTAAACCATCCAATTCTTCCCGTATCCAATCCTTACAATCCAAAATCCTTCGTAAAATCCTCAACGCTTCTTACTTCGTCACGAACAAAATCATTCATAAAGACCTCAAAGTTCCGTATGTAGCCGATTTGGACCGTACCCGGTATCATTCCTTCCATGACAAACTCCATTCCCACTCTAATCCACTAGTTTCAATCCTTGCTTCCTCTACAATTCCTGATAATCCACCGAGGCGTCTGACGAGAAGATGGCCTCGAGACCTTCTTGTTTAGATTGATTACAAGAGTGCTGCCAATGGACAGTTTCTCTTCACGTTTTTCATGTACATATCTTTATCAGCATACTTACTTGATGTATTGTAGTATACACTTGTAAATTTCAATAAAATATAATTTAAAAAAAAAATCCAATGTGGTCTTTAAAAAAAATAGTTTAAGGCTTGATGTTGCTTGTGAAAAGTCGATATTGAAATCTCCTCTCAAGATCATGGGTAATTTATCTAAGTTCTAAATAAAAAAAAAGCATACCCTGCTGTTGTATATACAAGTAAATCTCCATTGATAAATTCAATTATTTTCTATACATTTTGATTAGGTTAGATGTAAATGGCAACTATTATGATGAGTAGTCCATTTTATGCTTCACATTTTGCAATTTATACGAGTGAATCACTCTTTATAGTAACAATAACAATAGTTATGTTTTTTATAATGTTTGATGTTTTCCACTATATAATACACCACTAACTACATACTCTAACCTCACAATATAAACCAAAAATTTAAAACAAATGTTTGTTTAAATAATAATTATTATGACGTATCAATAATAACTATTGAATAATTGATAATAATTATTAACAACAAATATCACATATAAATTGAATGTAGTAAACATAGCGACACATCAGTAAAGAGCAGCTGACTGTATCTTTCTCGGGTACTCTCGGCGGTCCGGCCTTTCACCTCAGAACGTGACGGATCAGCCTCACTCAGAGCCTACAAAAAAAAATCTGTGTGCGGTGTGCCAAAAGGAGTTTTCACTTCAATTATTATTATAATTTAACAATAGCGACATTTAACAGAAATTGAATTTCTGGTCACTTTACATCATAGCTTAACACGAGCAACATAGAGGTTGGTAAAATTATTAAAAAAGGTTCTTGGCTTTTATATTTAAACCAAAATTATTTATTACAACATAATCTCACCTGATTACATCCCTATTTAAGCTAATATACACATGCAAACAATATACCCAACTAAAACCACTAACCTCAGTCTGTGGAATCTCTTCTTCTTTGTAGAAAGGATTGACATGAAGTATTCAATAAAAAGGAAATAGGGCAGAATATGAAATATCAAAATCATTCATAAGGACATTCGGATTCTCCACTCTGGGTTCTTACATGATATAAAAGTCTCCCAACGGGACACGCAATATGGAGAAATCTGAATAGTATTATGTTCGTTTTGATCAAGGACCACTATATATTATTCTTGAAAAAAAAACAAACACATTGAGTATACTGTAAAGATTTAGCATGCTTTAGACCTTCGACTATTCACGATGGTGCGATTAGAAAAAAAAAAAAAAAAATATATATATATATATATATATATATATATAACAGGATTTGGGTTTCCGCTAACTCCTTATAAACTACCGGATAGATTTAAATACCGTTTTCACCATTATTTAGGGCATTGTTTTCCCTAGATTGATAAGTAGAATACATTGCAATTTAGCTGCTCTTTAGACGGGAAAAATAAATTTTCTGTGACCAGGTAATAAAAAAATTATTCCTAAAATTTAAGTAGTAACATAGATGTGTAATATACCGTCGAAAAGCACAATATTTTAGAAACGTTAATATGCATAAAAAGAAATCGTACAAGGTAATATAAAGTAATTGTAAGCCCATAAACTTATGATCAAATGTTATTTGTTTGTTTGTTTTGGTTTTAAGGCGCACAACTTTAAGTTCATCAACGCCTAGCTACTATATGTATATTTAACCTTTATCAGAAGGACCTATAAAGTAATAAAAATTGGGAAAAAAATTATAATGTAAACAATAATTAAAAATACATTAATTAAAAACTGACAAGGGATGTATAACTTTATATTTAATTAATATTATAGTCTTTATAATTTAGATAACAATGATTGCTCCTTTAGAAAATCAAAAACTAATTTAATGGTTTCCTCTCTATTACCCAATACTGTTGAAATAATAGGGTTTTTATTTATTTGACATAAAATTTAATTTGCTATCTGCAATAGCTTTGTAATAAGCAAATTTGTGGACTGCTGAAGCAGCGGCTCATCACAGCAGAGCTCGTTAAGTGATCAGCATATCTCTTGGCCACCGCCTGCGTAGTCGTCGGGGTGGGCTGTAAGGATTCGTAGAGCATTTTAATGTTTCTCTAAGAGGGTGGGTGTTGCATGTTAGTCTTTGGTTGAAGTTATTGTATTGTTCTGTAGCAGTGGCTGATATAGTCGGAATGTATAACGTCATTTGTTACGTAGAACGGTGCGTCCACTATTTTGCGCAGCACTTTCGACTGAAAAGACTGTATTCTTTGAATGCTTGATGGTTTAGCAGAGTCCCACAGATCTATCTCGTATGTCCAAATTGGTTCTAGCAAAACTTTGTAAAGAGTTAGTAGCACGTCTGTCAAGTAATCGAGATAAAAGACCGTATCGTCTGTTCAGTTCTTTGCGTTTATGTCGAATGTGGGTCCTCCAGGTCAGTCTTTTGTCCAAGTAAATACCTAAATATTGAATTTCGTCGGAAGTCGGAATAGGAATATTATTAAATTTAATGGGAGGAGAAGGTTTATGTTTCCGAGTGAACACTATATGAGCACTCTTGGACTCGTTAATCTTTATTTTCCGCCTAGTAGCCCAAGCAGAAATTTGGGTTTAGCCCAATTTTATTCAGGCGTAATGTTATTGAAATGTTATTAGTAATGTTGTGGATTAGGGAGGTTATGGTGATTTATGGTGATTGTACAGGCTATATTCTTCCGTACAAAACTTTTTTTTTTTTTTTAATTTCCAAGCTTACCACAATGGTTTCTAGTGGCAATGGTTAATTATATTTGTTAGTAATAATTTAACTATATATTAATTGTGATTGATAAAATCTACGATAAAAAATGTTAAACAATCAAATTAAGCCTGTCAGTTGCCCATGAAAACTCATATTTCATTGTGTTAGAAGGAATTTTTACTACATGAGAAAAACCCTCCGTGTGTTACCACTGCATTACCTCCTTAACCATTCATTTTAGCTAAAATATTTACGTAATCATTTTCGAAGATTTTTTAAAATACTTTAATTCTGTACGGGATAATGTTATCGATAAAGTATAATTTTTGAGAAATTAAAAAAAAACTAAAACAATTTAAATTTTTTCCCTCCCCCCTACAAAACCTGACGCGGAAAACTCGGTGTCTTTTTACTACTTAATAAGGGAAGGGTACCGAACAATATATGACAGGTTTCAGATTTCTGTTTTTTAATGTTCGGGTTTTGTCTTTTTACTTTCACTTACTATATATAGTAAGGGGAAGTATTGCGATCGTGAAAATTTTCGAATTCCAGTTTTCAACGGAAATACACTTTTTAGGGTCCTCTGAGTCCAAATAACCAAGTCCCGCAAAAAGGTCTGTGTGTGTGTGTGTGTGTGTGTGTGTGTGTGTGTGTGTGGTAACTCCCGGGCGGAAACGGTAAGTCCTATGAAACTGAAATTTCATATTTAAGACAACTATACGCCCGAGACGTGACAAAACTTTTTTCATCAAAATGAGCCTACCAGAAGAGGCACTTTATACCATGCATTTTGCACCTTTATACAATTTTCTCCAAAACGGTTCCGACGATTTTAATTAAACTCGCTATATCGATGTAAAATTTAATAGGCTTTAATACCATGTAGGTTTTATTTGGATAAAAATGGTCTGACAGTGCTTAAATGCCGATATTTAAAATTGTCTTCCCCTAAAGTACCTTTAATTTTGTAGATTCAATAATAATAACTAGATTTTCTTGTTAACGCTGATGAAAAACCGATAAATATATAAATTGAATAAATTCTATACCCAACTAAAGGAGAAAACAGAAAAAATATTTGTTTAATGCAATTTTTCGTTTTTGAACATAAGAGCAGTAATATACATGTATGACATACCGTTGGAAAGCTAAAGATTTTAGAAAAAATATCATCCCATTCACAAGATTTTAAAAGTTAATAGAGAGTGATGAAATGAACATAAAACTAACTGATTATTTTAGATAATAATATAATAGATTTTTTAATGAAACACATGTTTTTATAGAAATTTAATTAAATTAATTCCTTAATAGCTTCACCTATTTTTATCTTTAACTGTATTTGAAAATTCTTTCATTGATTTTAAAAATGGAGGTAAGTGAAAGTCATGTGTTGCCCGCACCAGATTTTTTTTTTTACCTAATTTTACTGTACACTAATAACTAAGCCGAGAGATGTATTACTGTGGACTACTACAGAGGTAATATCCTGACCCGCAGTAACGTGCAGCTCCCTGAGTCTTTATGTTGTTGCATTGCAAAACATTTTTTTTAAAAATAAATAACGTGTTTTGTTTCAGGTTGCGAGTGCTTGGTGTACTCGGGTACCTTCGGGAAGGAGTTCGGGCGATTCCGTAGCCCGGACTGGCCCCGTCCGTACCCGGACAGGCTCAGGTGCGTGCTCTACACCTTCATCGCCGGCCACCACGAGATCATCAAGATAGAGTTCCTCAACTTCGATCTTCACAACCCCAACCCAGGGTAATCACACAATTTATTATTACTATATATAATAAAAAATTTAAATAGCGGAAGACAACTCCATACAACCTACCTAGAAGGTTGGAACGGCAGTAGCCCCGCGATCTTTTGTAAATATGTAAATATTGGAGTTCTTGCACCGGCTAGATTCTCCACTCAATGTTATGTATGATGTGTATATGTGTATGAGTGATATCTAGACTTTATTTTATTGATTCATTATTGTATATATATTTTATTATAATTTTATGCTGTGTTAATATTGTATGAATGTAGTATGTATGTTATCTTTCACCACTACTATTGATGTCCAAATTGGAACGGATTGTAATTTTACTCAATAAAAATAGTTGTTAAAAAAAAAAAAAATGATAGTCCAAACGATAGAAAAAAAATAATGAGATTGCTTCTAGAAATTCAAGTTCATAAGAAGATTTTTTTACTCTAATTCACTCCGCATCTAATTTTTAAAACTATTTTTACATGACGGAAGATTTAAGGATTTAATATGACTCAAAACGAAATAAAATTTTCGCTCAGTACCTTGGGAAATTTCACTTTGCAATACAAATTATATAGTTAATATTTGAAAAGTCTATATACATATATAAAACACATATAAGAGAATTTTACCATTTTGTCTGGAAGCTGTTTATGTTAGTAAGCCAAGACAGAAATATTTCCCCAGCGACCCGACTTAAAGGAACAAGGAGCGGATGTTATTATTCTAGAACCGCCGGAGGCTGGAGGGTGTGAAGGCATCAGTATTCAGTCCAGCCCTCTCCAGTAGGGCAATTAGGGTTTCTTATATCGGTGGGGGCTAGGGGATGAAATTGGCCGAGTTATTTCAAATATTTAATTGCTATCTGAGCACGAGAGTAATTAGTTGTGATATTGCAGGGCTAATCGTGGACGAGGAACGATTACTGAAATCGAGAAGATGATTTCCAAAAATGTACTACAGGAAATATTTATAAAAAAAAATAATTTTATTGCCAAATCTTGCTAAATGAGTGTCTGTATGAAAGGGTTTGACAAACAATTAAGAAACAACAAACATAATATATTTTTTAACGTTAATGATATCTAGAAATATAATTGGTAATAAGTAGAGGAAACAATTGAGACGTTAATTTCAAAAAGGTACTTAATCCACTTTAGAAAATTTTACAGGAAACGCAAAAATCTGTCATTTATTTATTATTGGACCAATTTACGTGACTCTTTTTTTTTTATTAAAATCTAATGATGAATTTTAAGCGTGTTACCAACTCATTTTTCCAAATTATTGCACTTTTCAGATGATTTTTAAACAATATAATATTGATATAGTACTTTACTAGCTAATCGGACGATGCTACAGTGGGAGTCCTCAATTTTGCTCATCCAGGTTTAATTAGGATAGGGATCTTTAACGAGTACCTGACATCGCACAGGTTCGGGACCACCTTTTAACGTCCCATCCGAAGGACGGCATAACTAAGGACTTTTTACTCTCATTAAAAAATCCTAGGACCACCTGCGGGTTTGAACCCGTGACCTTTTGCATAGGAGGCTGTTACGCTAACCGACCAGCTACTAGTGATCCCAAGAATTAAAACGGACATAGTAGTTTTTGGAAGAATATAACGCCAGGTAAGTTGGTAACAGTCACTATAACCCTCCTGATACAAGATTACCGATAACTAACGTCGTTATATTGTTAATTAATAGGTTATGTATATTTCCGTATTTTACAAGATCCATAAAGATCTTAATTTTCAATGCGATGCAGATGGATCCCAAAGCATGTATCACCTCTTCCATGACAAACTCCATTCCTTCTCTAATTCACGGGTTCCAATCCTTGCTTACCCGTTGATTCCTGATAATCCTCCAAGTCGTCTGAAAAGAATATGGCCTCCAGACCTTCTAGTTTGGATTACCTAATAGTGGAGTGCTGCCAATGGGAAAATTCATTACAATTTTTTGTCATGTACTTTATCCTATATCAGGTTTACTAGTTATTATTAAATACAGTTATCAATAAATATTGGGTTGTTTCACATGCAATGTCCGTTTTTATAGTTCCTGAAATACATAAAGGATTTTGCAGGTCTCTATTGTTTTCTTCCGAATGTTTACATATTTAAAGTAAACAGTTACTAATCCTCTACCATTGTATTATAAACATTAGCTTCCCAATCAATTACCCACTTTTTAGTATACCTCCAAATATGAACATGGAAACAAGCGATTTTTGAGTAATATTTTTGTACGAGTTTAAACTCGGCCATTCAGCAGCTGAGGCTGCTAGAACTATTTGCAGGGCGTTTGGGGAAGGGAGTGTTAATGAACGGACTCCCAGTTTTCAGCTGGGGACACCGACTTGGAAAGCTTGCCCCGAGGAAGACATCCGTCCGTAATAGACAACGATGTCCTCAAACAGTTGAAGGAAACCCTTACCAAACAGTTAAATGACTCTCAGCACAACTAAATACAAGTGCATCTACCGTTTCCAGACATTTAAAGTGTATTGGGATAGTAAAAAAGCTAATCTACATGGGTACCTCATGATCACACTGAGCGGCAGCAAGACCCCATGTTTCAAAACATACCGTGCAAAAATTGAAAGAACTGGGCTACGAAGTTCTTCAGCATCCACCATATTCTCCCGACTTGTCTCCAACAGATTACCACCAGTTCAGGAATTTAGACAACTTCGTCAAAGGAAAACTTTTTGAAAATGATGATCAAGTGAAAAGTGCGTTTTCAGATTTTGTTGCACTTCAAAGCTCAGAGTTTTTCAGTTCGGGGATAAAATATTTGATGTCACGTTGGGAAAAATGTGTAAAAAAAAAAGATAAATACTTCGAATAAAATTATCTTGTTTTCATATTGTATTTTTAATAAAAAATCCTTTACCTTGAAAACGGACATTTCATGTGACACAACCCAATAATAATACGAGTATCTACTAGAAGTAATCGTCCCAATTACGGAAGGATATTATGGAGAGGTTTGTAGTGAAGATATCCCATGGGGCACTGGGACAGTAATGTGCCAGTCCCACTAATTCACCCACTGACCACTTTACACTGATAATGATGTCAGTGTCTTTAGGGAATATATGTCGGTTGTAAACTGTATCCACACATGTCACAACTGAGTTCACATTGGAACTCATATTCACAAAACATTAATCGCATATTGGTCAACCCCATATCAATTCATTACTTATTCAAAAAGGTCTATTATTATATTATATACAAAAGGTTTATTATTGCGAATAACTATATTATGGTATTATAATTTATTTCATAGCTGTGTAGGCAATAAACTGACATGTTAAAATCGAAGAATCAAAGAGGTTAAGAAATACTAACCAGCTTGACTTTCAATTTATGTTCAAGAAAAATAACCAATCCCAACTGATAGGTTTACAACACTGTTTTCAACTTTTACATCATAATTTGACAATTAATTTTATTTATTTTACCTATTTCTTTCTTTCTTTATTATTTCTTTTTTTTTTTTTTTTTTTTTATCATTTTCTTTTATTTTTTCCGCCTTAAATGTTGTCAACTATTCATTTTTTTTTCAAATTAAGTTGATATATATTTCTGTTTTACTAATGCCGTCATATTTATCGTTATCATTAATTAATCTCATTATTTGTTTGAACTAATATTGTTATTAAATATTTCAACTAAAACCATGATTGTTTGTTTCAAAAAATATTATTTGTTTTGAACTGATGTTCTGATCTGGCACTTATAACCATGATATTTTATTGGGCCAATAAAAAAACAAAAAACCTGCGTCTCCAAAATACAATAATTGAATATGTTGAAAGTATGTGAGAGTGTATGATATCACTATCACCAAATCTCACGACTTGCAAATTCGAATTTTTAGAAATAGGGCAAGCTTGGAGCACTTAGTTATAAAAAAGGGCGTTAGGTAGTGCTCTTTTGCGAGCGACATGTTTTTACAGGTTTTTAGACACAGATCATATGAATTGGTTTCTGATTTGAATCTAAATATCTTTTTTTTTTCCTTTTCAAAGTTTTTATAATCATTTTGCCTTCATCTATTCGCGAGAAATGATATCCTACATTTATGTTGTTATGTATTTGATTATTTGTTTGAACTAATATTGTTATTTATTATTACAACTAAAACCATGATTGTTTGTTTCAAAAAATATTATTTGTTTTGAACTGATGTTCTGATCTGGCACTTATAACCATGATATTTTATTGTGCCAATAAAAAAACAAAAAACAACCTGCGTCTCCGCTGTCTCTCCTCTTTCTAAACATATGTGAATTATATATATATATATATATATATATATATAATATATATATATATATATATATATATATATATATATATATATATATATACATATACGTATTATTTATGTTGACATTTTTATTTTATATAGGCCTGCATTAACCATGTTAACACACTTTTTAGTGTATATGTAAGTAAAAATTCATTTTTGTTGCCGTTGAATTTATAGTTTATATATAGTTAATTTATAGTTTATATATGTCGTAATGCAAAAACTAAATTTTTTAATCTAACTAAAAAAACTGAGTAAACTGTCGATAGATTTTTTTGTTTAATAATTATAAATTACATTAATTGTTTTCTGTTTATTCAATAATAACTGAATTATTGAATTGAAACATTATTAATCGACCGCCATTTTTTTTATTAATAATTAATCTGTTAATATCTAAGTTTAGAGCGTCGTCGGATGCCTTGTTATTTTCGAGCCAAATTTCAAGAAAAAAAATCGGTCCAGTGGTTTTAAAAAATATATATTAACAAATTTTGTTATGTAAATTGTATCATTTAAAATAATTTCTTCAACGGGAATACACGTTTTAGATTTCCCAATGACAAAGGGATTAAATGTCTATTTCATCTTGTAAGTGCCTTCAATTTTGTAAATTTAAAAAAAAAAAATAACCATTTCATATTGTTAACATTAATAAAAAACGGGTAAATATATATGATGAACGAATTCGGTATCCAACTAAAGGCGAAAAGAGGAAAAACATATTTTTATGTCATGTCTATGTTTTTGGGCACAGAAACATTAATAGGGTTAGGGTTAGGGTATTGGAATAGGTGCTCAACCTCTTGGTTATTAGCACCGAATAAATTTGTAGTAACAAATTTGTTTTACTCTTTTTTCTTCTTTTTATTTGTTTATTTTTCCTTCTATTTTTTTTTTATTGTTTATTTATTTTATTTTTATTATTATTTTTTTTTTATACATTCTGAATTAGTGAATTTATTCCAATTTTTATTTTTTTATCATTACTATTATTTTATTTTTTTTTCTTATAGTTCCGGGAGCAGAGAACATTATTTGACGAACCTAATCAGTGAACTAACTGTTTCACTAGAGTGCTTCAAGCTCTCACTCAACGATCTAGCTAGGCCAAGTTTATCCAAGTACATGTAATTTGGGACAGTTCTCAATTATATGTTTTATTGAGAGAGGCACTCTAAACAAGTCACACATTGGTACGGGCTGCCTGAGGATGAGATCCTCACTCATCTGTAACAGGATACATTGTTAGCTCTCGAGGTTCGAAGTACGGTTCAATTCTACTCAGAGGGTGCAGGCTTTGACCTCCATTTTTTAAGTGGAGGTACGAAGTGCCCCTGAGTCATGAAACTCATGCCTCCAGAAGTCTGAACTCAAGGAACATTAATATAGATACCATCTTGTTATCATTGAAAAAAAAACAAACAACAACAGGTAAATAGATAAGTTGAACGAATTCTATATCCAACTAAAGAATAAAACTGTAAAAAAAAAAAATTTGTAATGCAATCTTTAGTTTTTAAAAATAAAAAAAGTAATATACATGTATAATATGCCGTTGGAAAGCTAAAGATTTCATAAAAAAAATATTATCTCGAACACAAGATTGTAAAAGTTAAGGGAGAGCGATGAAAAACAGATAAAACTAACTGATTTTTACAGATAATATTGTAATACATTATTCAATAAAACATTTTTTTTCTATCGAAACAGAATTTAATTAATTTTTTAACCTTTTTACTTTTATTTACTTATGTATTCCATCCCTGACAATTTTGAAAATTCTTTAATTCATTTTAACAACGGAGGTAAATGAAAATCGTGTTTTGGGCGCATCATATTTAAATATAAAATATCGTGCGAGCGAAAATGAAAGATAGGTAAATGATTATGAGGTTGGATTGGGATGTGGTCATCAAGAAATCACATTGTCACTATACATTGTAAGTTTGAGTCAACCATGATAAAGGCCGAAACGTCGGCATAATAAGTTTGTCTAATAAGTGTGATTTCTTGATGACCCAACTACGTTTCCCATGACGTATATTCTCATCGGCCAACTATGACTCCACCATTCCAAGTGATAATGTATTTTAGCTACTTTACAAACCGTCACCACGGAACTACCAAGTTGCAAGGTCCAGAGGGGAATAGTTGGACCACTAACACTGAGCTTCCACTAATCACTAAACCCAAAGCATCAACTTCGTGCCTTAAAGTACCAACTTCGTGCCACAAAGTACCTACCAGACATATTGAATGCGCACACAATGGACCTTATGTATTTGGAAAGTCCAAAAATAATACATTTGCTAATGCGTAGGAATAAAAGTAATTTAAATAAAAATCATACATCGAAGTTCTTATTCCATTTTTAGAAATTTGTGGATGTTTCTATAAAAAATACAGCTTGAAAATGTTAAACAATATTAGTTATTTTCGCGTATAATAATTTCAACTGTAATATTATTTGATCTAAAATAAATATTTTGATTAGAACACTATTATTCTTTTTGTAACTTTAAGTTTAATTAAAACTTGGTTTCTAGAAGGGAGGTCAGCTAAAAGTTCATTTATTTTAATCGCAAAGATAATAACCAATTTATGTTACTATGTTTATATTATCTATTAGAAAAAAATATTCAACAAATATTAATTCTAAATAATAGATATTTGATAAATACAGGACAAGCGCAGTAACCTATTTTTTTAAAGTGTACTGCGCATGCGCTTCCATACCTACCTCCTTCCTCCCTTTGCCCCTTCTCCCCCCAAAAAAGAAAATAAATAAAAAAGTGGGGACAGACATACTAGAAATTACTTAATTACGATTAATTATTTTTTATTACAAAGAATTTTTGCATTTTAATTTCAAACTCATCAGATGTTTATCATTTCAATTATTACTGTTTTAGAAAATTTAAATTCGTCTGTACTTTTAGATTGTTTGTAAGGATTACATATAAAATGTGGTCAACTTCAAACCAGATGTTTATTCCATGAATTTCTAAAAATTATTATCTTTAAAAAAATACTTGATATTATTAAATGCAAAAAAAAAAAAAAAAACATTTTTTCAGGATGCTATTTTTATCATAATAGTCGTCTGTTGTTTGAACTTTTTTATCTTCTGATTTCATGATGTTTCTACTGTGGAATATTACTCTGACTGTTGCATTTCTTTTTTGTAAGTTATTATAGTTATTGATTATACCATTCATATATGCTTTAGAGGTATACATTTATTAAATTAAATACAATAGAAAAGTTTTTATGTATATTGGCAATATTATAATTATTAGTCAGTAATTATAATATAATACACATCAAATTGCGTCTAAAACCTCTAGAAAATGTTCGCTCTCACGAGCGTTATCTAGCGCCCCTTTTAGTAACTAGGTGTCCTTTTTTAAATTAATGCAACGCTATAAAGTGGAAGAAGGAAAGTGAAAATTCGTGAGAGCGAGGTATTGTGAGAGTTTACGAAAATAGCAGGAGAGGAGAAAGGCATATTCAAAAAAAAAAAAAAACTAAATTAGGACAATATTATAAAATATTACTTTTCAAAAATCATATGATATCATTAAGTTTAATTTTTTTTTTAATTAAATTATATTAATATATAAAAACAAACAGTTACAAAATACGCGTCATGAAAAATTTTTTTTTTATGTAAAAGCTCTCTTTATGTTTATTTTATTTATTTATAATACATGTTTAAGAAAATAAATGATAAAGATTTAAAAAAAAATAAAATAATTCAATATTCATACGTTGAAAGTATGTGAGAGTGTATGATAATTCACTATCACTAGATCTCACGAATTTTCAAATTCGAATTTTTAAAAATCGGGCAAGCTTGGAGTTCTTAGTTATCAAAAAAGGCGCTAGGCAGCGCTTTTGCGAGCGACATGTTTTTACAGGTTTTCATACACAGATTATATGAAGTGGTTTCTGATTTGTATCTAAATATCTTTTTTTTTCTCCGTTTCAAAGTTTTTATATTCACTTTGCCTTCATTTATTCGTGTGAAATTCTATCCTATATTTATGTTGTTATGTATTTGATGTATTTGAGACCGGTCTACTTCTGGTACAGAATAATGTATGTAAAGTTCATGATTTTATATACTATAATAAAGAAAAAAAATCAATAAAAACAACAAAAACAAAAAAATCTTATAAAGTAAACTTCATCGTTTAAAATAATATTCTTATCTTAAATTTCATACTTTCAAATATACCGAATATATTCAATAAAAGTCACAATGGAGTTCAAGTATTTTTATTTCTTATTGTATCACTTTTTTTATTTGTTTATATACTTAATTTTATATGTATAAATATGTGTGCCTATATATAAAATATAAAAATACATCAATTAATAATATGTAATGTTTTCATTTATAATTATCCACCTGTATTTGGGCGTTGGTGGATATTATAATATATAATAAGTAGATCTGGCAACATTGCATGCTTTGGAACGCAATCATCTTAGTACTAATTTCCTAGACTTATTTGACGGAGTTTTAAATTCAAGATTTAAAATCATTTGAATAATATGGATATATAATTCATATGTTTTCCCTTTGTTTCGCTATGTAGCGTTTTAAATATATACTTAAAACTTGCATTAAGTTTAATTATTAATGGGAATCTAATAAGTATAAAAAAGAAAATACTACTCATCATTATCCTAAGTTTTCTTTAAAAAATACTACATTTTTTCACTGCATAACTTGTGGACTAATGAATATATAGTATAATATAATAAAAAGTTTCACTTCAATAATAAAATAATATCAAATTGAAATATTTAAAATAATTTTATAAAAGTTCATAAAAAAAAAGAAGCAGGATTCATTTTAAAATTAAATCTATCCACAGTAATGAGTATCTCAAGTTAAAAATGTCTGGTCTTCTGAATACTAGAATATACATTATTATTAATATATAAAGGATAACTGTTTAATAAGTGTTAAGTAACTATAAAAATAAAGAATGTTTTAGAAGTTTCACTTAAAAACAGATTTTTATATACAAATAAAATATTTAAAATGGTTGAGCAATATTTAAAATTCATTACCTTACAAGAAGTTCCAATATGGCTGAGCTTGAAGTACTCTTTCCACCTTCTTTTTTTAAACAGTCACATTTCGCAACGAAAATAAAACAACCGAACGCTAAAGAAACACTAACAATTTGAAAATTAACACAATAATAACACAATTACAAAACTATGAATAAATATTAAACGACAGACATAGATCCGAACCGCACGACATTCAATATAATAATGAACTTAGAGCTGGCTGTAATGTAGTGAAAAGACAAGTGATAACTTGATCATAGGGAATCCTCGTTTCTGATTGGCCGAAGCGAGCGCCACCTCTGACCCTAATTAAAAAAACTGTTAATACTCAGCCTAATGCCGTTTCAAAAACATCTTTCTATTATTATCCCTCAAATATTCATTTATTTTGATCAGAATATATTTAAAAATGTTCTTTTTTAATGAAAAAGGATTTTTTTTTATTTTTTATGCAAAATTAAGTGGAGAAGATATATTTAAAATTATATTATAATAACAATAAAAAATAGAATTTAAGCTAGGCGATGAATACTTATTAAAGATGCGTTATTTAATATTTTAGTTTAAAAATGAATTTTCTTTAAATTGAAGCATCGTTATAAATTCATATTTATTATAAAATTATTTTACATTACGCAATGTTTAATATATTTTATAATAATTCAGCAAAACCTAATATTTTATATTTACTTCAGTTGAATACATGAGGAAGGTGATAAAATTAATTTTATCTCTGTACCATTTGTTTTAAAAGCCGAATTAAATTGTATTATAATGTCAAAAGCTAAATTACCAATACAATAAAGTGATTTTTAGTGGGACAAAAAAAAACACCTAAAATTATAGATTATATTTCTTATGTAATTTAATGATAATTATATATAATATAATGGCATAATAAAATATCTACTTCATCTTTAACTCTAATTTTTTAATGAATTTATCAAGACATCAGGATATAATGTATTTAAAACAAATTGAGGTCATTAAAATAGAAATTTTATAAATGGATAGGAAGGTTTTGTAAAAATACTAAGAAAGAATGATTAAATTACAGCAAAATATGAAAAGATAAAATTGATTTATAATAATATATTGACGGAGATTCATATATACAAATATAAATACAACTGGATTAAAATATCATTATTGAAAATTAAAAAAAAAAAAAAATTAAAATTGATATGCTTTACATTAAAAGAAATTTGAAGTTGAGCTATAATATTTGACAAATTAATTTATTATTAAAGAAAAGTAATTTGAATGGTGTTAGTAAAAAAAATGTCCTGATATTGATAAGATTTTTTTTTTTTTCAAAAAATTATCATTTGTCTCAATTAGAAGAATAATAATAATAATTTTAAACCACATTAATACAATATTTACAGATACAATTTAAAGTCTAATTACATAAAAATTATAATATTAACCAATTTAGTTCTGAAGTAAAAAATATTACTCCTTCGAAGTAAGTATGACTTAATAAAATACATGAATGTATCTTTCTGATAAAATACCGTCGCCATCTTGTATGACTAGGATTTGTGAAAAATGGAATGTTTGGAGTTCCTTAGTTTCATTGACTAACTAAAATGTTATTCAAATAATAAAAACTTACAAACATACACATCCTGAGCTTGGGAACGTTAATAGACTACACATATTTAAAAACTGTACTTGATGTAGAAAATAAAAATAAATAGTGAACTAATTTTGAGTTCTTCAAAATTAAATACATATCGATTTGTTAGTTTAAAGTTTTCATGACGATATTTCTATATTATATTATTTTTCAAGACTAAACTCACTGAACTAATTAACACTTAACACTGATAAAATATATGTCATGTTTAGCTTAGTAAAAATGAACCGATCCGCACTGTATGTAGTGATAAACTGAACTGAGGTTTGAAATGAAACTGTCAATGTTATTCTGACACGTGTAAAAAGTCTATAATTCGATTGGAAGCAATGAGGATATTGAATTAAAGGAAGGTTTCAAAGCCATTTCCTGATTTCAAATCACTTCTTCAGTATATTTTTCACAGCATTTTATCAATTCAAGACATATCAATCTAAACACTGAGAAAATAATAAATAAAAATGTATTTATAATTAATAGATCTGCTATTATCTGTAAAAATACGTTTCTATGTTAAGTACAGTGCAATTTATAAAAAAGAATAAAATATTAATGTTTTCTTATCATATAATAAAAAATGTAATATATTAAATAGCCCTATAGGAAAAAATAAGTAATGAGTTAAATCAACCAAATTAAGTGAGCAGCATCACTGGCCAATAAAATTTATTATTTTTCATAAATTAATATTTTCGAGTACAATTACGTCAAAATTACCAGAGACAGTTAATAATTTTAAGTTTTAAAATACCCTTTAGTATCATCATCCTTTTTCTTTAAAGTCTTTCCGTGCAAAATTAAAAAAAAAAAAAATGCTTCCACTACTCGATAGACTCGGAAGCTACTTGAATCAGCACTATCTCTATGAAATTTCAGTTTAAACTCCAATATTTTAATCAAATGTCAATATACATCATTTGACATAATAAGCTTAATATAATCGATCTTTTTATAAAACGTATGTTTCTATGAAAACACAATATAATTAATTTTTTAACCTTTTTATTTTAAAATACCTATATATGAAATATATATTAAGGGAAAGTATTACGATCGTGAAAATTTTCGAATTTCAGTTTTCAACGCAATGGAATAACAAGTCTGGTGTGTAGTCCAGGTATGGTTTGGTCTTGGCACAACTAAGCTATAGTAATTTTTCAGTCTTGTAGAAAAACGGTGGTCAATCTTCCTAATATACATGTATAATATACCGTTGGAAAGCTAAAGATTTTAGAAAAAATATTATCTTATGCATAAGATTTTAAAAGTTAATAGAGAGTGATGAAAAGCCGATAAAACTAGCTGATTGTTGTATATGATAATATAATATCGGGCTGATGCGAAATTAATGCAGGTTTCCTCTATTGCAATATCTTAATTCCAATTGTGTAAACTAAGCTAATCCTAACATTGATCATTATTATACCAAAACAAACCTTATCTAATACTCTCTCTTTCACCATGAATTTGTTTTGTAAAATCGTTTTGTTCAGTGTGTTCAAAGGTCTTGAATCGAAAATGTCAAAGTGCGATTTTCGTCAAATTTATTTTTACGAATTTAAATTAGGGCGCAGCGCTGCGCAAACGGCTCGTAATATTAATGAAGTGTGGGGTCAGGGGGCTATTAATGAGTGCACGGTGCAGCGTTGGTTCCAGAAGTTTCGCAGAGGAGATTTCGACCTCGAAGACAAGGAAGGTCGGGGCCGTCATCTTGCTCTGGACAACGACCAGCTGAGGTCAAAAGTGGAAGAAGACCCAACCAAAACTACACGAGAAATGGCGGCGGAACTCGGTGTGAACCAATCCACAGTTGTACGCCACTTGGAAGCAATTGGTAAGGTAAAAAAGTTGGCCAAGTGGGTGCCACACCAATTAAACGACCACCAAAAAAATCGCCGCTTTGAAATCTGCTCCATGCTTGAGACACGCAATAAAAATGATCCATTTCTCGATCGCATTGTGACGTGCGATGAAAAATGGATCTTATACGACAACAGAAGACGTTCTAGCCAATGGCTGGGCAAAGATGAACAACCAAAACCTTTCCCGAAGCCCAACCTGCACCCAAAAAAGGTTATGGTCACAGTTTGGTGGTATAATGCTGGTGTTATTCACTACAGCTTTCTCAATCGAGGTGAGACTATAACTGCTGACAAGTACTGTCAAGAAATTGACAGCATGAATCAAAAATTGCAACGTCTTTGCCCAGCATTGATGAATCGGAAGGGGCCGATCCTGCTCCACGATAACGCCAGACCACACGTTGCACAACCTGCGGAGTGGATTCCAGAGGCCGGAGCTGGAGGCCGTAAATATCCGGCTCCAGAACCTGGTCATTATTGATGCCGTCCCTTACGTACTGCGGTGGCTCCCAGGGTGTGTCTCCTCACGTCACCCTTCTCTGCTTAATTAATCTTAGTTATATATTTAACCAGCGGTTATATTATTAATTAATTAGTCTTTTAAGTCACATTAATAATTTTATTTAAAAAAACCTAGTGCGTGCATCATACAACTTTCACAAATCCTCGTTATTAAAATCAATTAAAGAATTTTTAAAAACTCTTAGTGATGAACAAATATTAAAGAATTACTTGCAGTTTGAGTTTCAATATAAACATGTGTTTTAATAAATAATCTATTAAATTATTATCTACGACAATCAGTGCTTTTATCTGCTTTTCATCATTCTCCGTTAACTTTTACAATAGTATGTATAAGATAATATTTTTTCTAAAATCTTTAGCATTCCAACAGTAACTTATACATGTATATTACTGTTCTAAAGTTAAAAAATATAAAATTCCATTAAAAGTTTAGTTAAGTTTGGTTATCGAATTCGATCAACTTATATATTAACGTTTTTTTTTAGATTTAATAATCAGATGATATGGTGAATTTCATAAAAACAACTACATTAAAGATATAATAGAGGAAGAAATTATGAAATATCGCCATTTAAGCCCTGACTATTTCAATCAGAATGAAACCACTGGAGCGTCCGGCGATGACAGCGCCCTCCAGTGGACAAGTGGTGCAACAATTGCATTAAAAAATATTTTTTCGGTTTTCTTTTTTAGTTAGATGTTGAATTCATTCAACATATATATTTACTTGTTTTTTATCATTGATAACAAGTCAATATTGATATTTTTTTATAGAATATAAATATTAAAGGTACATTATAGGAAGAAAATTTTAAAATACCTTCATTTAAGCCCTGTCAGACTATTTCAATCAGAATGAAACTTACATGGTCTTAAAGCCCATTAAATTTTACATCGATATTCATAAAAAGGTGCAATATGCATGGTATAAAGTATACATTTTTCAGCCGATATGGATGAAAAAGATTTTGTAACATCTCGGGCGTATAGTTGTTTTAAATATGAAATTTCAGTTCTGTACGACTTTTGATTTTTGTAAAAGACTACAGTCTTACCTTTTTGTGGGACATGGTCAATTACATTTAGTACACCCTAAAATGTGTATTTCCGGTGAAAACTCAAATTCGAAATTTTTTAGGATCGCACTACCTTCCCTTAATATATTTTCCATTTATAATTAGGTGAAAGTAGAAAATAAATAAAATGCTATGCACTGTAATATAGAACGACAGCGATAAGAACAAAATATTAGGCAGACCAAAAGATCCTAATAAGAGAAGATATGGGCATGGCCAATTTATTAATAAAGCCATTAGAGACAATGAATTAATAATTAAACCAGGAGAAGTGGAAATGAAGTTATAAAAATTCAGGAGGCACAGACAATACGGACCTTGAAGCAAAGGGACTCCACTGGTACTGGTACTGGTATGTGAAGCACGTTAATAATGTAACGAGGCAGAACCAACTCTTCCCCACCACCGCCATTCTTAAAGCTCCTTTTAACTCCGATGGAATTTTAAATTTTTGTATCCCCTCAGGTTTGTTCTTAGAGGAGAGTGAACGCATTTTGTCGACCTCTATTGTTCGTATTTCTTTTGTTCTGAAATTTAGATTTAGGGCAAGGTGTAGTAATTACAGCATTGCAAATTATCTAAAATATATATAAGAAGAGAAAGTATTGGGAACGGGAATTTTGGTTTAGTTTTTTTTATTTTCACTTACCTATTATATATGAAATATATACACGTAGTAAGGGAAAGTATTGCGATTTTGAAAATTTTCGAATTCCACTTTTCACGGAAAATACACGTTTTAGGGCTCCTTGAGTCCAAATGACTTTGTCCCACAAAAGGTTTGTGTGTCCGTGTATGGTAAGTGTAGCGGAAAACCTAAAAGCCATAAAAAAAAAAAAAAAAAAAAAAAAAAACCTGTACCTCTACCACCCATGAAGGGTCTAGGGCTCAGTACATATAGAGATTCGTACTGTTTCTAGGCCAACGGCCGTGCAATGAGATGATTCGGCCGAGAACACGCTCAGCCGCCAGGTTTTTTCCCCATTTATGGGTACCCACTTTATAGAGGCTGGGTCTGCCCAGGAGGGTCTCCATATCCCAGGATCGCCCTAAAAGCCATACGAAACTGAAATTTCATATTTCAGACCCCCGACGCCCGAGATGTTACAGCAACTTTTTCATTAAAATCGGCAAACCAGAGAAGCCACTTTATACCATGCATTTTGCACTTTTCTACAATTTTCTCAAAAACGGCTCTATCGATTTTGATTAAACTCACTATATCAATGTAAAATTTAATGGGCTTTAATATGATTTTGGTTTCATTCTGATTGAAATAGTCTGACAGGGCTTTAATGACGATATTGTAAATTTTCTTTCTCTAAATTTAGGAGTAAAAAATGGGTTTTAATGAGAGTAATGAGAGAGAGAATCATATCATATTATATATATATATATATATATATATATATATATATATATATATATATATATATATATATATTTATATATATATACGTCATAGATATAAATCCATATAATAATAATAGCATGTATATAAATGCATAGGTAAATTCCAATTGTTTACTCAATAAATATTGTCACACAAATTACAATTTTGCCTATCCATTTCGAATTATAATATGGATCTTTAACGAGTGCCTGACATCCCACAGCCTTGATACAACCTATTTACGTCCCCTCCGAAGGACGGCATAACTGAGGATATTTTACTCCCATAAAAAAATCCTAGGGCCACATGCCAGGATAGGTTTGCACAACGACTAAGGGCATTATGCACAACATGGCTCTTATGCTTGCCACTACGCCACAGGCGACCCTAAAATTTATAATTGATAAAAGTAGCAAACGTAAAAAAGTTAAGATCAGAAAAAAATCAATGATCAACCATATGAGAACAAAATAAAAATACTTTCTTATAATTGAAGAACATGTCTTTGAACACGAGCAGTAATATATACAGTGGGAAAAAGAAAGTAATTGTTTATTTATTTTTCAAAGGTGTTAATTGAAGTATTAGAATTTATTACTGTTGTATGTTGTGCAAGCTCATTCACATTTCTTCTATTTGTATAGGTACTATTAAGTTGTACTAAATTTTCCATAGTCTTTAATTTTATGAATTTTGAATCTGCAATTCAAGAATATTATAAATACTTTGGATACTATTAATTTTTCCATAGTGGTCATTTTTGGTTTTTGCATTTCCCTCTAAATTCAATACGTTTAATGCTTGTTAAGTCGGAGTACTTGCCTCGGTTGCTGAATATAGAGAACGTTAAATTTCGGGCAAAAATAGAAAATATTTATTTTTGTTTTTTGATATTTTTTCGTAATGATTTACTAATCAAATGTTAGTGATACTTATCAAAAAATATATTGAATAATTTATATTTTCTTAATTTTTGTTGAATGTGAAATAAGGAACGGTAAAATTAGGCTTCCCCGAATATCTTCCGGCCTCTTGCTGAAGCCTCTTTCAATTACAAATTCTTAATTCAATGTTTATCAATGAGTAAGTCCCCTTAAGACTTAGTCGCTCGGAGGGACCAGTGAGTTAAGTTCTTGTACTTAGCCAAGTTTCAATTGCTTCTTGATTGAATGAGGTTTGTCAACCCTAAGCTGAGGCCGAATTCATTATCAGACAGTCCAGTAGTAGCCATTATACATGTGTACATATGTACATGAGAAACAAAAATCTAGTGGTATAAAAACACGACTTATGCGCTCATTCATTTCTTGAAATTAAGTTTTTAGTATATTTTAAAATTGAAATATATATATATATATATATATATATATATATATATATATATATATATTATATATATATATATATTAATATATCTTAACTAGTATAACAGTAGAAATATTCATTTATTACTTTCACTTAAATATATATATATATATATATATATTATATATATATATATATATATATATATATATATATATATATAGTATTGCGATCGTGAAAATTTTTGAATTCCAGTGTTCAACGGAAATACAGATTTTAGAAGTACAGAATGACCAAGTCCCCAAAAAGATCTGTGTGTCCATGTGTTTGTGACTATACGCCCGAGATGTCTCAGCAACTTTTTCATCAAAATCAGCTAACTAGAAGAGCCAAATTATACCACGAATTTTGCACCTTTTTACGATTTTCTCAAAAACGGCTCTAACGATTTTGATTAAACTCACTATATCGATGTAAAATTTTAATGGGATTTAATATCATGTTGGTTTCATTCTGATTGAAATAGTCTGACAGGGCTTAAATCCTGATATTTTAAATTTTCTTCCTCTAAAGTATCTTTAATTTTGTAGATTTAAAAAAATCAGTCACATTATCTTATTGATAAATAATGGCTAAATATGCAAGTTGAACGAATTTGATAGACAACTTAAGGAGAAAAGCTCAAAAATATTTTTGTATGTATTTTTATTTTTTTTTTACCATTAAAACAGAAATATATATGTATATGGATGTTTCATAATTTCGTCCTCTAATGTACCTTTAATTTAATAGTTTTTATCAAATTCACCATATCTTCTGATTATTTTTTTTTTTTTTATTTTTTTTTTTTTATTGAGAAATATTACAGTTTGTTGCATAATGAACAATAGTAATAGAGATGTAGTACACATTCATACAATATATACAGCCAATAATGATAAAGTCAATTTACATAAAATCGGAAATAAATAAATTCAAATATATAGAAAAAAAAAGCAACAAGAAACAAATCAAAACAACAACCTGTAGTAGAGATAAATACAAGTTGGGAAATAAATAAAAATCATACAAGCATACTTAACTATATACAATATATACAATCAGCCAAAGGAACCCTAGACTCGGCTGCTCCCCCCACAAGTGGGGGAGAAGCGGAATCCAAGAGATCCCAGCGCCTCCCACTCAGCGCTTCACTGGTGTATGCCAGTGGAGGCCGAGCCAGCTGATTATTAAATCTAAAAAAAAAACAAAAAAACAGGTAAATATATAATATGATCGAATTCGATAACAAATAGCAAAAATATGTTTTTAATGGAAATTTTGGTTTTTTAACTTAAGAACAGTAATATACATCTATAATATACCGTAGAATGGTAAAGATTTTAGAAAAAAAATTATACATACTATTGTAAAAGTTAACGGAGGGTGATGAAAACCGATAAAAAAAACTGTTTGCTGTAGATTTAAAAAAATATATATTTATTGGTATTTACAACTGTGTAATAAAATACATTAAGTAAATGTGATACAAGATAAGTTGACATAATTCATATGTAGGGATACTACCCATTGGCAGCTCCCCAAAGACTATGCTAAACAAGAAGGTCTCGGGGCCATCTTCTTTTCAGACGTCTCGGAGGATTATCAGGGATTGTAGAGGAAGCAATGATTGAAACTAGTGGGTTAGAGTGGGAATGGAGTTTGTCATGAAAGGAGTGGTACCTGGTTCGGGCCAAGTCAGCAACAAAGGGAATATTAAGGTCTTTATGGATAAGTTTATTTGTGACAAAATAAGGAGCATTGAGGACTTTTTCGAAGGATTTTGGATTGTAAGGATTGGAGACGAGATGAATTTGATGGTTTGGTAGAGCCCCAAATCTCTCCTCCGTAAGTCCATATTGGTCTTATGATAGTCATGTAGATGAGTCTTTTGTACTTAAGTGGAAGGTTTGAGCGTTTGACCAGTAAGTGTTGAAGTAGTCGAAAACGTCGATCTGTTTCTTGTCTTTTCAGTCTTGTATGAGGGTTTCAAGTGAGACGTTTGTCCAGGTCCTAGGTATCGGATCTGTTCAACTGGGACAAGAGGAGTGTTATTGAAGGATACTGTTGGGCAGGTTGTCATTGGTTTATGACGAAGGGTAAAGGTTATTTGGTGGGATTTATTGGAATTTATTTTTATTCTCCAATTCTGACACCATACTTCAAGGCTCTGATATGGGATTGAAGAGTTTCGGAGGATATAATTGGAACGTTGTTGACTAATAACACACAAGTGTCATCACCATCTTTGTTGTAGATAATAATATAATTTAATAAAACACATGTTTTTATTCAAGCATAATTTAATTATTTCAATCTCTAAATGTATTTAAAACTTCTAAAAATTATTTTAACAATGGAGATAAGTGTTTCGCGCACCAGATTTTTCTTATACTATTTTTTTATATACCTTATTAAAAAGATATTAAATTTATTTTAATAAAGGAAGTAACTGAAAGTCGTGGGTTGCACTCACCTGATATTTATCTAATAAACCAATTGTTTGAATTTTCTTTTCACGCATTGGACATAATGAAGAAAGCTTGAATGGGAGGTGTGTCATGTAGATTTAGCTGCTACATTCAGCTAGTTAGAGCAGTCAAACACAGAGATATGATTTGACAGAATTAATTTCGGGCAAATGAGATTAACATATTGAACAGCCCTCTGCAGAATTGATGAGCGGTATTAGAGAGAGAGAGAGAGAGAGAACTATATATCAGCTCTCCATTCTCCATGGATTGAGTTCCGATGGCTCCAGAGCTATCATGGCGTCGACCTGTGGATTCCAGCAATACATCACATCTGGAACTGTTCCCTGTTCTCCAGCGGGCCTGGATATGGCCTTTCGGATACATCGCCTGTCACGTTCCAGGATATTTACAACCCTCCTCGTTAATCGGTTTCGGCGAGTCGCCAGCCATTGACGGACGGCAATATATCGAGGAGCTTACCGCGCGGGGGTGCACTGATTGAAATCGGCAATACATAGCGGCCTCCATGTTTATGTTTATGCTCCAGTTTAATGAAAAGAGATGGTGACCCATTCAGGCGAGAATGATTTGCTGAGCATTAGCGAATTACAGCGCAGAATTGTCTCCGCTTTGGCACAAAAAAAGAAAGTGCTATTGGATAGTTAGAGGAAAATATGGCAAACTTTCACTTTAAATATGATTAACATATTATTACAATTTGGGTCACATGTGGCATGTTGGCTAGCATTAGAGCCATCTATACCCGAGGTCGATCAAAACTGAATATCTTAGGATTTTTTTAAACGAGTAAAACATACATAGTTACGCCGTCCTTAGGAGGGGAGATAAGAAGGTGGTACCGAGCCTCTGCGATGTAAGATACTCGTAAAAGACCCCTATTCCAATTAAACCTGAATAAGGAAAACAAGGACTCCCATTGTAGCATCGTCCGATTAACCACAGTAGCATGAAGTGACGTTAAATAAATAACCAACCCAACAAACATATGATTAAACGTTTTTTGCGTTCACTTACCTAAATGTGAAATATATAGTAAGGGAAAGTATAACAATTTTCGAATTCCAGTTTTCCCTGGAAATACACTTTTTAGGGTCCCTTAAGTTCAAGCGACTAAGTCGAAAAGGTTGATTTGTGTGTGTTGAACTAGCTTGAAAACGATAAATTGCATAGACCTAAAATTTCATATTTCAGGAGTGTATATGCCTGAGATATTACAATGTAGCGGATGCTTCACTCACTCATTCACAGATAGCGCTAACGGCGGCTACTTGGGCCACCGGCCGAATATAAGAAGACGCTATATTAAATAATATTGTATATCGTAACTAATTAATGTCATTGTAAATATTTGTATCTATGTTACTGATCTATGAGAATAAATAAACCTTTCGAGGTAATTTGACCTAGGGCCAAGACATTAGTCTGGTAGAGAAGCTTTCACCATCAGTTATTAACATGGTGGACTACCATCTCCAAGAGTTAGCACAGCTCTTCAGATTATCAACCTGCTTCTACCCGGTGGTGTCTCCCTAGGTTAGAGTAACTCTGCCATTGTAACATAATGAGGTCTATCTTTATTTCTCATCCTTCATCTACCTGCATCTCCTTTCTCCCTCATATTCCCTTTATAGGATGGGGTGTATGACTTCTACTCATGTGCACCTATGAGGAATCATTTCCGCTGCTATTGTGCTTCTACCTCACAGGGCATTTCCGTCCTAACCAGTGCCCTCTGCTAATTGGTAGGTGCGGGTACTCTCCCTACCTAGCAGAGTAGCCTCTTACCTGGTGCTGCGGTACGTGCTCCTACCACGGCGGGCACCACCTCCCATCTTACTCTCCTTCCAACCATGAACACCCAATTGTCCTGAGACACTTTGTCCATTGTAATAACCATACCTCGACAACAACTAAGTCACTGAAATCAGCCAACCGAAACTACTACCTAAAAATTAGATTTTGATTAAACTAGCGATATCGATGTTAAATTTAATGGGGTTCGATGTAATGCAGGTTTCATTCTTATTAAAATACTCTGACAGGGCTTAGATGCTTTTTTTTCTTTCTTTCCCCTAAGTACCTTTAACTTCATAGATTCCAAAAAATCAATTTTTTTTTTCGTATTTTTTTTTTTTTTTTTTTGTCCACCCCTACCTCAATTCTTATATGCCGAGATAAAATCCACCAGCACGAGAGTCGAACTCGTAATTATTTGGTTTTAACTTTTCCGTTATCTGTTGTTAGGCAACGCGTGCTCACAGTAACGCGCGCTAACACATTCGACCACCCTGCTTCCTACCCCAAAAAATTAACTATATCATCTTATTAGTTTTGTTTTTGAAAAACTTTCGACTACTTCAACACTAATAACATACGAAGTTGTTATAGGTAATATAAAGTGACGAATATTGCATAAACTTATGTGATTATTATACATCCTAATGTTATATTATATTCTTCTAACTCTTAACTTTATTCAATAGTTCTTAAATAGATTTTAAATAGAAGTGGGTACCCAAAAATGGGGAAAAACCTGGCGGCTGAGCGTGATCTCGGCTGAATCACCTCATTGCACGGCCGTTGGCCTAGAAACAGTATGAATCTCTATATGTACTAACCCCAAAACTCTTCATAGGTTTTTGTGGTACATGTTTTTTTTGTTTTTTTTTTCCAATAAAATAAATTGTATAAGTTAGTCGAATTACATTATATAAGCCCATACATTGAGACGTTGATTTCCAAAAGGTACTAAAGGACATTTTTTTACGATAATGAGTTTTTTACATATTTGTATTCTCATCACTTAGTTTTATCTAAATATTCTATTTGATGTTATCTAATGAATTCTCAAGTCCTTAAAAAACGCGGTTTAGAAATGCGGTCACCTTCTAAAAGTACTAATTACGCGTTTATTTTCGTTCAAATCATTCTAAAAAAAATAATTTCATAACTTTAATATGATGTTATTATTATAGTAAAAAAATAATTCTAAATCTTAAGGCAAAAAGACCCAAATTAGCTAGTTTAATAATATAGTAATGAGAGATTTTGCGCTTCCTGTAAAATTTCCTAGAATGGATATAGTATCTTTTGGAAATCAGCGTCTCAATTTATGAACATATGTTTCTAATCCACATACAACTAAATACAAGTGTGTTAATAAAAACCGGTAAAGAAATAGGACTCGAATTAAATACCGATAAGACGAAGTATATGATTAGTAGCAGAAACGGTGTCGATCTTGGTGATATTGATGTATAAGGTCATACTTTTGAACACGTAGAGAAATTCAAGTATTTAGGTTCAATTATAACTAGAAAAAATGAAATCCAGGAAGAAATAAAGTCCCGGTTAAAGGTGGAAATGCGTGCTATTATTCAGTTGCTAAGTTACTTAGTTCGCGGCTTCTATCTAAAAACTTAAAGATTAGAATTTATAAAACTATTATTTTCTCAACGGTTCTTTACGGATGTGAAACGTGCCGCTTACTTGAAGGATGAACAACGGCTTAGGTTTCGAAAATAAGGTGTTGCGTAAATATTTGGTCCAAAGAGAGATGAGGCCACTGGGGAGTTTAGAAGGTTGCACAACGCGGAATTACGGAACTTGCATCCTGTGAATATAATTGAGCTGATTGCATCGCGGAGACTCAAATGGGCGAGTAAAGTTGTTGGGCTCGATGACGAGCGGATTCCGAGAAAGTTGATATTTGCTGATCCGACTGGTAGGCGTCCTAAAGGTAGACCGAAGCGGAGATGGGAGGATTGCTTTAAGGCTGATCTCGGGAGCTTGGGCTTGAATGGTGAACATTGGACGAGTCTGTGTAGGCGGAATTTGTGGTATCGGCATCGAACCTTCGGGTTCGCTAAGCCTATTATTATTATTATATTATTATGTTTCTAATCCAGGTCCATAGGGTTGATTGTTGCCACCATACAGTATCAGGCAATTTATATTCTTCTATTCATTAAGCAAGATTTTAGTAACAATATTTATTACGTTCCAAATTGTAAGTAGGTAGTTAAAATAAATGGAAAGTTGTTATAAACCCATAAACTGACATTTGTATAATTATTTCTACTTCAAAGATGATTTTATGAAAACAGATGCTTCACTTTAAACTAAATGGGAACGTGACTACAATTTTATAAATCTTCAGACGAAAAAATGTATGAATTGGTTTAATTAAAGCTTATTATAAGAGTACTTACTCATGTCATTACTCGTAAGTGGTTTCAGGGATAACCCCCAATTGTCATGGTTTCTGTCATCGCGGAAATTAAGAAGTCACGGTCCTAGAAGGACTGCCTAACTGTATAGTTTCTAATAATAGTTAACAGTATTGTGACAATGGCATGTTTAATTTTCAAGATTGTAACATGTAACAACCAAGGTAAGTGAAAATCGTGTGTTGCCTACACCATTTTTTTTTTTTTAAACTTTATTGTCGACTGTCCCAATATCAAAGAAGTTATACTTTCAACACGCTATTTTTTACTTTCACTTACTATATATAGTTAGGGAAAGTATTGCGATCGTGAAAATTTTCGAATTCTAGTTTTCAACGGAAATACACGTTTTAGGGTCCCCCGAGTCCAAATAACCAAGTCCCGCAAAAAGGTCTGTGTGTGTGTGTGTGTGTGTGTGTGTGGTAACTCCCGGGCGGATACGGTAGGTCTTATGAAACTGAAATTTCATATTTAAGACAACTATACGCCCGAGACGTGAAAAAACTTTTTTCATCAAAATGAGCTTACCAGAAGAGGCACTTTATACCATGCATTTTGCACCTTTTTTCGATTTTCTCGAAAACGGTTCCGACGATTTTGATTAAACTCGCTATATCGATGTAAAATTTAATGGGCTTTAATATCATGTAGGTTTTATTTGGATAAAAATGGTCTGACAGGGCTTAAATGCCGATATTTTGTAGATTCAATAATAATAACTAGACTATATTGTTAACGCTGCTGAAAAACAGGTAAATATATAAATTTAATAAATTCGATATCCAACTAAAGGAGAAAACAGAAAAAATATTTTCTTAATGCAATTTTTCGTTTTTGAACATAAGAGCAGTAATATACATGTAAGATATACAGTTGGAAAGCTAAAGATTTTAGAAAAAATATTATCTCATATACAAGCTTTTATAAAGTTAATGGAGAGTGATGAAAAGAAGATAAAACTAACTGATTATTTAAGATAATAATATAATAGATTTCTAAATAAAACACATGTTTCTATATAAATTCAATTTGATTAATTCCTTAATAATTTCACGTATTTTTATCTCTAACTGTATTAGAAAATTCTTTCATTGATTTTAAAAACAGAGGTGAGTGAAAGTCGTGTGTTGCTCGCACCAGATTTTTTCAGCCAAGATTGTTTATCCGTATATCTATAATTTATTTACTCAATACAATTAAGAACTACATAAAACTATTCTATTCATTCCGCTTATGACCCTCGTCTATACATCACCATGAAATTTTATTATTAATACCTCCATTAAAACGAGCAATATTGTACGTTGGCAAATATTACCTCAGCAAACATCCTCACAGATTGGCTGCATTAATAAAATTTAATAATCGATAATATCAACCCTCAGATAATTGAGACGTTGATTTCCAAAAGATACTAAAGGACATTTTTTAAAAATTGATATGTTGACTTATTTGTATTCTAATAATTTAGATTTATCTGGCCTAAAACCGTTAAAATCCTTTAAAATTTCTTTTTATTCCAAAACGTAGCTAAGATATGAAATATGAAATTTCAGTTTCGTATAAGTTTTCGGGATTTTGTAGTCGTTAGTAGGTTAGTAGGGGACCCTAAAACACTTATTCATTTAATAATGAAAATTGTAATTCAAGAAATTTCAGCCCGAAATCCTTCAATATATTCTATTTTTATTTATTTATTTATTTAACGTCACTTTATGCTACTATGGCTAATCGGACGATGCTACAGTGGGAGTCCTAAATTTTGCCTATCCAGGTTTTATTAGGATAGGGATCTTTAACGAGTACCTGACATCGTACAGGCTCGGGACCACCTTTTAACGTCCCCTCCGAAGGACGGGGTAACTAAGGATTTTTTACTCCCATTAAAAAATCCTAGGACCACCTGCGGGTTTGAACTCGTGACCTTTGGCATGGGAGGCTGTTACGCTTGCCACCCAGCTACAAGTGATCCCAATCAATATATTCTATACATAGGTAAGTGAAAGTAATAATCAAGTAAATTGACCCAATTATAAATAAATAATACATTTTACTTTCACTTACTAAGTATTGCGATCTTGAAAATTTTCGAATTCCAGTTTTCAAAGGAAATACACATATTAGGGTCCCCTAAATCCAAATAACCAAGTCCTGCAAAAAGGTCTGTGTGTGTGGTAACTCCCAGACGGAAACGGTAAGTTCTATGAAACTGAAATTTCATATTTAAGACAAATATACGCCTGAGACATTACAAAACCTTTTTCATCAAAATGAGCTTACCAGAAGAGCCACTTTATACTATGCATTTTGCACCTTTTTTCGATTTTCTTAAAAAAGGTTCCGACGATTTTAATTAAACTCGCTATATCGATGTAAAATTTAATATGCTTTAATATCATGTAGGTTTTAATCTGATTAAAATGGTCTGACAGGGCTTAAATGCCGATCTTTTAAATTTTCTTTCAATAAAGTACCTGTAATTTTGTTGATTCTATAAAAATAACTAGATTATCTTGTTACCACTGATGAAAAACAGGTAAATATATAATTTGAATGAATTCGATACCCAACTAAAGGAGAGAAAAGAAAAAAATATTTTTTTAATGCAATTTTTCGTTTTTGAACACAAGAACAGTAATATACATGTATGATATACCGTTGGAAAGCTAAAGATTTTAGATAAAATATCATCTCATACAAAAGCTTTTTAAAGTTGATAGAGAGTGATGAAGAGAAGATAAAACTAACTGATTGTTTTAGATAATAATGTAATCGATTTTTTAATAAAACACATGTTTCTATAGATATTCAATTTAATTAATTCTTTAATAGTTTAACGTATTTTTTTTTATCTCTGTATTGAAAATTCTTTCATTGATTTTAAAAATGGAGGTAAGTGAAAGTCGTGTGTTGCCCGCACCAGATTTTTTGCATTTACTCTAAAAACAATTTAATACGGATATATAACCTTTTGGGAATCAACGTCTCAATTATTGACAAGCACCCCAATTTGTGCCAGTAGGCTGTAGGAAATTAGGTTGGAGGGGGGAGACAGATAAACAGCGATAAAGGCCCGGGGGTGGACCAATAGCAGGCAAACCGAGTTAAGTGACTGGGGAGGGAGGGTTCGGGATTAAAAAGGCATTTTGAAGTGAGGGGAGAGTTAAGTAGGCCTACCAACTTTACTAAAGCAACTCGGAGCCCCACTGTCATTATTTTTACCTTAGCCACTTCAGAAGCTGTTTTACAGACAATTAGTTCTACTCTCGTCTGAATGAACCACGACCTCCTCTATCTATCCAATGCCACTCTTATAATAATGATATATACAAGGCAGTGTCTTATTAAACGTTGATTCTTAACAGATATTCTCAAAATATCAACTATAGACAAATTTTGGAATCAATTTACATAGCTAAAAATTTAAATAATACAGTAAATTATAAATTCGATTAAAAAAATCTGGTGCGGGCAACACACGACTTACCTCCGTTTTTAAAATCGATTAAAGAATTTTCAAGTACAGTCAGAGATAAAATACGTGAAACTATTAAAGAATTAATTAAATTGAATTTATATAGAAACATGTGTTTTATTTAAAAATCTAGTATATCATTATCTAAAATAATCAGTTAGTTTTATCGGTTTTTTATCACTCTCTATTAACTTTTAAAAGCATGAGTAAAAGATAATATTTTTTCTAAAATCTTTAGCTTTCCAACGGTATACCATACTTGTATATTACTGCTCTTATGTTCAAAAACAAAAAAAATCCATAAAAAAATATATTTTTTTTTTGTTTTCCCCTTTCGTTGGGTATCGAATTCATTCAATTTATATATTTACCTGTTTTTCATCAGTGGTAGCAAGATAATATAGTAATTTTTATGGAATCAACAAAATTAAAGGTGCTTTCGAGAAGGAAAATTTAAAATATCGAAATTTAAGCCCTGTCAGACGATTTTAATCCGAATGAAACCTAAAGCCCATTAAATATTACATAGATATACCGAGTTTAGTCAAAATCGTCGGAACCGTTTTCGAGAAAATCGAAAAAAGGTGCAAAATGCATGGTATAAAGTGGCTCTTCTGGTAAATCCAGTTTGATTAAAAAGGTTTTATAACGTCTCGAGCGTACATTTTTCTTAAATATGAAATTTCAGTTCCATAGGACTTACCGTTTTCGCCCGGGAGTTACCACAAACACACACACACACACACACAGACCTTTTTGCGGGACTTGGTTATTTGGACTCAGGGGGCCCTAAAATGTGTTTTTTCGTTGAAAACTGGAAATGGAAAATTTTCACGATCGCAATACTTTCCCTTATTATATACTGTGGAAGTAAAAATAAGCTATAATTGTGCAAATATAATTAACAAATTAAATTTTTGACTTAGAACAATAAATAAATAATAGATAATCGTCATAACCTCCTACCATAAGTATGTTTTGTTGTTAGTATTTTGATATTAAATAATAATTAAAAAAAAAAAAAAAAAAAAAAAAAAAAAATGTATATATATTATATATACATTGGTATAAAGGTATGGTGGAGTTGGGTAAGGTTAAAACTTCAGTCGACTCCTGCGCTTGTGTAAAATTGTTGTAATAGAATATGGATAATTTAAAAAAAAAAATGTTAAAAATTGTAACAATCAATTGATAAAAAAGTAGAGAGAAAAACAAGTTACCATTATTAAATCAAATAAGGATTTTTGAAAAAATATGACAATATAAAAAGATGTTTTTATGTAAGTATAGATGTAATACGGTTTTAATTTATTATAATGTGATTATGAATTAATTGTTATATTTGTGTTTTTTTATTGTGTAAATTAATTCAATTTGGATTTGTTAAAGTGATTGACTATAAAAATAATTTTGAAGATGAGGCATTATGAGCCCCGAAACGTCAATTATGAAGAATAAATAAAGAATAAATGAATGTTAATTAAAAGAAGAGATTGTTCCAAAATAACCTTATTATATCTCAAAATATCAACTTTTAAATGAAATTATTCAGGAAATGTAAAAATCGTATCATTATTTATTGGATCAATAAATCAATTTATGATATATTTTTAGTCGCATTTCGTTAACAGATCAATGGATTTCGCCAATTTTCGACTATTTTAAGGCAGTTATATACAAAAATTAACATACTATTTTCACCCGAGTTTCCAGGCGTATTTCGTAAACAAATCAATGGATTTCCTCCGTTCCGACTATTTTAGAGTATTCTTTTTGGAAATAATCATTAAGATTTCTCTCGAATTTTTATTCGCTTTTCTAGCAAGATCTTTTCAATGAATCAATGGATTTGTACAATTATGAATGTCTATCGAGCTTTTTGGGGTGGACTAATAAGGAAATAAAAGTAAAGCGAGTGTAAATTTGGTGGAAAACTTACTTTCTCATTAGACCATAATATTTAGAAAGCATTCGAAATGGTGAAAGTCCATTGATTCTTTCACGAGTTTAAGCCGGGAAAAAATATGGAAATTCGGGAGCGGACTGTATGCTACTTTAGGTATTATTTTATCAGATATTCTATCTGAAAATAGTCAAAATGTTGTGGAAATCAATTGATCCGTTAATGAGATGCGTCCGGAAAAGCGAATGGAAATTTAGGGAAAAATCGTATGCTGCTTTCATTATTCGGCTACCTCTAAATAGTTGGAAAATTGCCGAAAGGTGGAAATCTATTGATCCATACACGCTATGTGCTGGGAAAAGCAAATGGGAATTCGGAGGAAAATTGCACGCTTTTTTTTCGTGTGTAACTGCCCAGAAATGGTCGGATAACTGTCAAAATTGTGATAATCCATTGATCTGTTAATGAGATACGCCCGGAAAAGTAAATGGAAAATCAGGGAAAAATACGATTTTTTTTCAGTAGGAAAAGTATTTACCATAAGGAAATCCATTTACCGCTATCATAACATTTCCCATTGCAATGAAAATTTATTTAGATAATAAATCTATACTCAAATTATAAACAAGTGTGTTAATAAAAACCGGTAAAGAAATAGGACTCGAATTAAATACCGATAAGACGGAGTATATGATTAGTAGCAGAAACGGTGTCGATCTTGGTGATATTGATGTATCAGGTCATACTTTTGAACACGTAGAGAAATTCAAGTATTTAGGTTCAATTATAACTACAAAAAATGAAATCCAGGAAGAAATAAAGTCCCGGTTAAAGGTGGGAAATGCGTGTTATTATTCCGTTGCTAAGTTACTTAGTTCGCGGCTTCTATCTAAAAACTTAAAGATTAGAATTTATAAAACTATTATTCTTCCAACGGTTCTTTACGGATGTGAAACGTGCCGCTTACTTTGAATAACGGCTTAAGGTTTTCGAAAATAAGGTGTTGCGTAAAATATTTAGTCCAAAGAGAGATGAGGCCACTGGGGAGTTTAGAAGGTTGCATAACGCGGAATTGCGGAACTTATAATAATACTGTCGGCAATAATTATAATTTTTTTGCATATTATTAAGTTTGCAACCTATATAACACATCAATTAAGAACATGTTAAGTGAAAACTATTTGATCTGTCATTGAAAAATGAACATAATATATTTACATTAGTTTGCATTTATAAGTGAGTGAAATTCCTGGTAGTAATAAAAAAATACCAGTTAGGCCACTTTATGACACTTTTATCAATAATTTTCAATAAGTATATATATATATATATATATATATATATATATATATATATATATATATATATATATATATATATATATAAAGTCATAGAAAAAGTCGTTCCACGTCCAATGATTTTCCTTATCGCTATAAAGTGTACTTTTCTAAAACATCGGACATGTTTTATCTTACTTTAGACTTCTGTTTAGCTTTAGACTAACTTCGATATCCATATCAATATCTTTAAAAAATTTGGACTATTGTCCATGTAGAAAGAACTCTTTTAACTGTAATTTTTATCGGTTTTAACTATTTAATATGGAGTTACATATATTCTGAAACGCATGAATACAGAGCATATTATTTTATATGTATAAACAAATAAAGGTCGATACCGATGCCTCACGACTTTTTTCAGATGTATGATTTTTTTTTTTTTCCTAAATTTGAAAACTAGCACAAAACAGGGAAGAAATAAGAGTGAAAGAAGCAGATTGCGTATATAAAAAATCAATAAAAAATCTAGCCAATACTAGAACTCCAATATACATGTGTACAAGAGGTCTCCAGACCACTGCCGTTTCAACCTTGTAGGGGGATGATAAGGGTGTTTGGAGCTGGAGTAAGGTATGGTTGGCGACATAATAAGGATCATTAACTATCGTTCGAGGGACTTTGGATTGGAAGGATTGAATTTAGCCGTCCCCCACAATTCAAGTCCGTAGATCCAGATAGGCTTCAGTACTGTCTTATATATTAGCAGTTTTTTTTTCGATAGATAGTTCAGAATTTCTGTTCAGTAGTCTGTATAATTGGCCGATTCGTCGATTAATTATAAATAAATTAGCAACGCTATTCTTATTTTTACTTTTACTTAACTATATTTGAAATTTATAGAGGAAAGTATTGCGACCGAAAATTTTTTTCGAATTCCAGGTTTTGAGGGAAATCCACGTTTTAGGGTCTTCTGAGTCCAAATGAACAAGTCCTGCAAAAAGGTCTGTGTGAGTGGTGTGTCTGTGGTAAGTCCAGCACGAAAAAGATAAGTTATACGAAACTGAAATTTCATATTTAAGACAAATATACACCCGAGATATTACAGAAACTTTTTCATAAAATCAGCTAACCAGAAGAGCCACTTTACCCAAGGCATTTTTATATTACGAATTTCGCAAAAACTTCTCTAACGATTTTGATTACACTCAATATATCGACGTAAATTTAAAGAGCTTTATTATTAAGTTTTATTCTGATTGAAATAGTCTGAACGGGCTTAAATTCCGGTATTTAAAATGTTCTTCCTCTAAAGTATCTTTAATTTTGTAGATTCTATAAAAACAACTATATCATCTATTTGGTACTGATAAAAAAATGGATAAATATATAATTTAAACAAATGCTATATCTAACTAAAAGAGAAAAGACCAAAAAAAATTTTTCAAGCAATTCGTTTTTTTTAACGTAAAAACAGTAATACAGCCATTTAAGAATGGTGTCAAAACTGGTGAATTAAAATAAATCCTAACAAATCCCATCAAATCACCTTCACTCTACATCGTAAGCCTATGACTTCCTGCCCCACCGTATCCTTTAACAATATTCTACTTACTCCTGTTGAACAGATCTGGTACTTAGGACTCCACCTCGACAAACGCCTAACATGGAATCCTCATACTAGACTGAAACGACAGGAAACTGCTCGTAGATACAGATTACTACAACACTTGCTCGACAAACGCTCAAAACTTCCCACTTACTACAAAAAACGCAAGAGACATCCTAACTTAAATTAGACATTGAAGTGCTACCAATGGGTAGTTTCTTCTCTGGACTACCAAGTGTTCTAATCATATATAAAGTCTATCTACTTGTTGTATTTATTTAATACAGTTGTAAATTTCTTTAAATAAATAAAAAAAATCTGGTGAGGGCAACACACGACTTTCACTTACATCAATTTTTAAAATCAATGAAAGAATTTTCAAATACAGTTAAAGATAAAAATACGTGAAACTATTAAGGAATTATTCAAATTAAATTTCTATATAAACATGTGTTTCATTAAAAAAACTATTAAATTATTATCTAAAATAATCAGTTAGTTTTATGTTAATTTCATCACTCTCTATTAACTTTTAAAAGCTTGTGTATGAGATGACATTTTTTCTAAAATCTTTAGCTTTCCAACGGTATATCATACATGTATTTATCGTTACATGTATTTATTCAATTTATATATTTACCTGTTTTTCATCAGCGTTAACAAGATAATCTGGTTATTATTATTGAATCTACAAAATTAAAGGTACTTTAGGGGAAGAAAATTTAAAATATCGGCATTTAAGCCCTGTCAGACCATTTTTATCCAAATAAAACCTGCATGATATTAAATCCCATTAAATTTTACATCGATATAGCGAGTTTAATCAAAATCGTCAGAACCGTTTTCGAGAAAATCGAAAAAAGGTGCAAAATGCATGGTATAAAGTGCCTCTTCTGGTAAGCTCATTTTGATGAAAAAAGTTTTGTCACGTCTCGGGCGTATAGTTGTCTTAAATATGAAATTTCAGTTTCATAGGACTTACCGTTTCCGCCCGGGAGTTACCACACACACACACACACACACAACACCACACAGCTTTTGCGGGACTTGGTTATTTAGACTCAGGGTACCCTTAAACGTGTATTTCCGTTGAAAACTGGAATTCGAAAATTTTCACGATCGCAATACTTCCCCTTATTATATATAGTAAGTGAAAAAAACAGTATACCTATAACAGTATTATAAACGTATGATATACCGTTAGAAAGCTAATAATTTTAGAAAACTTATTATCTCATACACAAAATTGTAACAGTTGATAGAGAGTAGTGAAAAGCCGATAAAATTAACTGATTGTCACAGATAATAATATAATTGATTATTAAATAAAACACATGTTTCAATTGAAATTCAATGCAATTATTTATTTTTTTTTTCTCTCTGACAATCAGCAAATGTACTGTACAATTAGAGATCAGACATGGTAGGCATGGGGAAGTAAAGTGCCTAGCATCACCCCTTCTTAGGCTTTTATTAAGCAGAGAAGGTCTCTCATCCAGCTTCTCTTTAGCCTTCTTCTGACTGGCATTTCAGCTATTGACATGTCGTTAATCAGTCTATTGTCGTGTCCGTTAAGTTTACTGTGAACACGAGAATAGATTGTTCGTATATGTTGGTCAACTGTTGGTTGCTGTAAGTCCGTATGTAGGGTTCTGTTCTTTACGTACCAAGGAGCTGTCCTTATGAGTCTTAAAATCGTGGATTGAAATTATTGCAGTTCTTGTATGTGAGTCTTTTTTGCTGAACCAAAAATCTATAAAGCGTAAGTCCATATTGCTTTAAGTAGGTATGTATATGTATTCAGTTTCTGTCTAATTTTTAATTTTGATGATTTAGATAAAAGAGAATATATTACTTTCAGTCGATGGTTGAGAGCCTTTCTTTTCACCTTGACATGTTGGCCCCAAGTCATCCTTCGATGGAGTGTCAGCCGTAGGTAATGTACAGAGTTGGTCTGAGGAATTAGGTTGTTGTCGATAAATATTGGTGGGCAAGTGTATTGTCGTAGTGTGAACGTTACGTGTTTTGATTTGTCTTAGTTAATGAATCACACACAGAGAAGATATTAAAATATTGCTTTTATTATGAGAACATATTACATATTCTGACTACAATACACTGTGCTGAGGAGTTTGGGTGACTACAAGTGTACATTCCGAGGTCTCCTTCTATGAGTGTGACACAAGTAAATGTTACAACTAGAGTGATGAATTTTTTTTTTTTTTTTTTTTTTTTTTCTAAGCCCCATGGGATTTGGGGTTGAAATCAGGAAAGGATAGGGGAAGGAATCAAGAATCTCTTGTACTGCATCAGATGCATTCTATGAGGGGTCTGAGGATAGGAAGGTTTTCGGAGTCGGGAAGCAGTTTTAAGTCAGTTCTAGTGATGGGGCTCACTAGTCTTTTTGAGTCATTGAAAGTAAGTTATGTTTCCTCAGTCTAGTCTGAGTGTTTGTACGTGGTCCTGCCAACGCTGTGGCCGTCCTGTTGGAGTCAGTGTATTAAATAGTGGGTTCGTGCAGTACCGGAGGCTATCAAAGAATTTGATATGCCTGCGGGAGATGAACTCCGTCACTGTCGGGAGGTCTAGGGTGTCATATAACTGGTCTGTCTTTGTCCTCTGTAGTGAAGTATGCCTTACCATACGTCGCAATACTCCGTTTTGAAACTGCTGGAGCCTCTTTGCCATCGGTGCTGTTATGTTGGTTAGCAACGGTGCTCCGTAAAGGAGGGCCGGTCTGAGAACGGCTTTGTAAATTAATATTTTCAGGCGAAGTGATAGGTTTTGAGACATCAGTAAGTGATTCAATCGATAGGACTTGGTTCTAACCGATTTAATCTTCTTTAGGAAGTGATTTGCTAGTGTTAGGTGCCTGTCGAGGGCGATGCCCAGATACACTATCCTATTGGCTGGCCGATTTTCGACTCCTGCTACCTTGTAGGTCTTCGGTAGTGGGCGCTTGTTCTTTTGGAAAGAAAAAATAATACAGTCGGTCTTCTTGGGATTAACTGTAATATTTAGTCTTTCCAGTTTTGTTGTTATTTTATTGCATGCCAACTCCGCCTGTTGTAGTGCTGTCTTTGCGTTCTGTGAGCTACGAGTGATGAGTTTTGAGGATCATAGGGTATATATAGCAAGGGATTGTAGAGGGGATGAGGAGGCAGCATGGGTACCACAAAGCAAGTGCTTCCAGGTGTTGGGTTCTGTGTCCTAAGTACAGGTATGTGTTCTTTGTCGGTACTTGGTCAGTCCTTTCTAGGTAACTGGTTTATGGCCTTCGATAAAGAAAAGGAAGTTATTAATAATTACTCCATATTATCTATCAGTTAAGTCTCATTCTATAACTCTTGATTCAACCGAATTTTCTAAAGATTGTACCAATTTATTATTTAAAAATATATTAGTGTCTTCAAGTGTATTTGAAAATTCTTAAAAACTATTTTAATTGATTTTAACAACGGAGGTGAAAGTCATGTGTTGCGCGCACCAGATTCGCTGCTGTGAACAGGCCTGAATCCGCCAAAACTTTTTTTTAAATATAAGCACGAGATAACCTTTGTATACATGAGCTGATCCTCTCCTGAAATAACCTCTTTTGAAGGAGGCACTGGGGTTCTATCGTATATTACATTCTTCCAAAGTTGCCCCATTGACAACCTCACCTCGTACACAAACCTCCCTCACACAAACCTCCCTCACACAAACCTCCCTCACACAAACCCATTTAACCTCCGCTACCTCCTGTCTTAGTGCTTAACGTCTTATCTTTCCTCCCGCGATCCTCTTCAGTCCTCTGTAACATCATTAACCAACTTTGTACTCTATACCTCCCTATATCAACCTAAGGGAGCTTTCATCTCGTATAATTTAGAATATAAGAAAATGGCTCAACATAAAGAAAATTTTTACTTTCACTTACCTATATATGAAAAAAATCTGGTGCGGGCAAGACACGACTTTCACTTACCTCCATTTTTAAAATCAATGAAAGAATTTTCAAAAACAGTTAGAGATAACAATACGTGAAACTATTGAGGAATTGAATAAATTGAATTTATATAGAAACCTGTGTTTTATTAAAAAATCTATTATATTATTATCAAAAATAATCAGTTAGTTTCATGTTCATTTCATCACTCTCTATTAATGTTTATAAGCTTGTTTATGAGATAATATTTTTTCTAAAATCTTTAGCTTTCCAACGGTATATCATACATGTATATTACTGTTTTTATGTTCAAAAACGAAAAATTGCATTAAAAAAATATTTTTTTCTGTTTTCTCCTTTAGTTGGTTATCGAATTCATTCAAATTATATATTTACCTGTTTTTCATCAGCATTAACAAGATAATATAGTTATTTTTATAGAATCAACAAAATTAAAGGTACTTTAGAGGAAGAAAATTTAAAATATCGGCATTTAAGCCCTGTCAGACCATTTTAATCAGAATAAAACCTACATGATATTAAAGCCCATTATATTGTATATCGATATAGAGAGTTTAATCAAAATCGTCAGAATTATTTTCGAGAAAATCGAAATAAGGTGCAAAATGCTTGGTATAAAGTGCCTCTTCTGGTTAGCTGATTTTGATGAAAGAAATTTTGTAACGTCTCGGGCGTATAGTTGTATTAATTATGAAATTTCAGTTTCATAGGACTTACCGTTTCCGCCCGGGAGTTACCACACCCCACACACACACACAACACACACACACACACCTTTTTGTGGGACTTGGTTATTAGGACTCAGGGGACGCTAAAACGTGTATTTCCGTTGAAAACTGGAATTCGAAAATTTTCACGATCGCAATACTTTCTCTTACTATAAATTTCATATATAAGTAAGTTAAAGTAATAAATAGTAAGAGAACGTATTGAGATCGTGATCATTTTTTTAATTTAGTTTTCACCGGAAATAGAAATTATGTATGTAGTAAGCTTAGCACGAAAATGATATGTTGTATAAAACAAGGATGTTTTTATTTGTTAATTGAGTCAAATATTTTTCGTTTTTTAATTAATAGCGGTGTACTTATTATTAATACACCACGTATTAATACACCACCACTACCTGAATTGTACTTAGGGAACACAAAATTACCATTTACTACTTACCACAAATTCTTAGGCTTGACATTTGACAGAAAACTGACCTGGGAACATCATATATCCATCATAAAAGCACAGGCTATGAAAAAATTAAACATACTGCGAGTTCTCAGCGGCACTACTTGGGGTTCAGACAGGAAAACTTTATTAATACTCTATAAAAGTTTGATAGGTTCAAAACTTGAACATGGGTCATTTATATATGCTTCGGCACACCCACGAATTCTCGCCAGGCTCGACACAGTACTTCATGCAGGAATTAGAATATCCACTGGGGCTTTTCGAACCAGCCCTATCCTTAGCTTATGTTCAGAAGCCGGAATTCCGCCTCTCATTTTTAGACGACAAAAACTTGCCATAAATTATATTTCCAAATTATACCCACAGACAAATCATCCCACACACAGATACATATTTAAACCTAAATTTACCAGAGCCTTTCGAAACAAAGTCAATGCGACCCTTCCGTTAGCAGAAAGAATTTCCTCCGCTTCCTCTTTACTTAGAGACCTTCCACTGTATAAAATAAACTCCCATGATAAAACCCCACCATGGACTCACCAACCACCTAAAATATTCCTTCAACTTTCCAACCTCTCCAAAAGAAATGCTTCCCCTTCCGAATTCAAAAACCGACTAACACAGATTATTCAAACCATTCCTGAACCCTTTTTAATTTACACCGACGGTTCTAAATCAGATACCTCTACAGCTTCCGCTTTCGTGACCCATAACTCGACACAAATTCAAACTGCATAATCTATGCAATATTTACACAGCCGAACTACACGCAGTAGCCTCAGCTCTACAGTTCTGTATGAAAATAAATGAAGACCAAATCGTAATACTAACCGATTCCCTAAGCGCAATTAAAGGTTTGCAGAACTTGTATCCAAATCATCCCATACTAGTTCGCACTCACTCTCATATAGCTGCGTTGCGAAACCTGGGCAAGTCGGTAAGCTTCGTGTGGGTGCCGAGCCACGTGGGAATTACCGGTAACGAGCTTGCGGACCGGGCAGCGAAGCAGGCGCTCACACTGCCAGGGAGAGGAACAGCCATCTTGACACCGTCTGAACTCAGTGAACCGCTCAGAAAGCAAGAAGATGACCGATGGCAGAAAATGTGGGACGATAGCCAGGTAAGCAAACTGAAGCATATAAAACAAACAGTGAAACCCTGGTCTACATCTAGCCGTAGCAGCCGGAGGGAGGAGGTCGCGTTGACCCGGCTAAGGATAGGACACTCGCGGCTGACGCACTCTTATCTTTTTGCTAGGCAGCCGGTGCCCCGATGCCAGCACTGTGATGGAACCCTTACCATTCGGCATATTTTTCAAGAATGCCCTTATTATTCATCACACCTGAATAAAATTGGACTAAGCCCGAATATTTCAGCGGTGCTGGGTGATAGAGAGAAAACCATTGAATTAGTTTTTGATTTTCTTAAGGAGCAATCATTATTATCAAAATTATAAAGACCATTCCTAGCCAGTTAGCATTACTAGTATTAGCTTTTTAAACTATTGTTTACATAAAAATATTTTTTTTTCTTTCTTTATTTTATTTTATTTTTTATTTATTTATTATTTATTTATTTATTTTATTTTATTATTTTTTCTTTCTTTCTCTCAATCACCCATTACTTAATAGTTCTTTTTTTTTATAAAGGTTGAATATGCATATAGTGTCTAGGCGTTGATGACCTTAGGGTTTTACGCCTTAAAACCTAAACAAACAAACAAACAAACAATAGCGGTGTACTGATTCTGAAACTCTCTACATTTTTTTTTCATTCTGAAGTTAAAAGGGTATACATAGGCAAGTGTCCGGATCCTGAAACTCATTACAATTTTTTCTCATTCTGAAAAAAATAACTGAGTTATAGGCTTTTTTATAGTTAAAATTTTATTTTTTTAAATATAATTATTTGCGGTTTCTTATTTATAAAACACTAATAACATTTTTCTCTATCTTCAAAAATAAAAGAGTTATTAAATTAAATCATTCTTCATCGGCCACCATTTTAAAACTAATCGGCTGATAAAACGTCTAGGAGTTAGAATCATCGTTAAAGGCCCTAGTATTTTTGTGCCAAATTTCAAAAACTTGGTCCAGTAGCTTTGGTGTATCTTGAAATGCAAGTCCTTAAATTTTGAGAAGAGGGGGGAGAGGGTTATTTTTTTTGTTTTATGTTTTATAACGTTAGAAAAAAAGTCTACTTCTTCTTTTAGTGGCGCGACAGGCCGTGTAGGTCCTGGGCCTCACGTTTTGTAGTGTAGGGTCATCAACTTCCTACGCCTGATTTTGTGAGGGACCACTATTTGGCTGACGGGTCTCACATACCCGGGGGAGAGGCTGTGAGTGAATCTCTATTTAATTACATCCTTATAAAAGTCCCGCTGGCACTGGGATTCGAACTCACAAACTTTAGCATGAGAGACTAGCGCTTTAGCCACTCAGCCACGGGCTCCTCTGTTTGAAAAAAAATTAAAATCCAATTATTATGTATATTTAACTACTATATACCATTTATTCTATATTCACCGCATTCTACTTTTTTTTTTTTTCACTGTTAGAGCACCAAAATAAGAACAACAAATTCTCGAAACGCAACATTAACTGAATTGAGTCGTTGATTTCCAAAAGGTATTGAAGCAATATTTGTACGAAATTGATATTTTGAATGAACGCTCAAGTCCTTTGAAAACTCGATTTATGAATTCTAAAGGTTTTCTAAAGGTACTAATTTATATTTTTACTTTCACTTACTATATAAAGTATTGCGATCGTGAAAATTTTTGAATTCCAGTTTTCAACGGAAATACACACTTTAGGGTCCCCTGAGTCCAAATAACCTTTAATGCCGATATTTTAAATTTTCTTCTTCTAAAGTACCTTTAATTTTGTCGATTCTATAAAAATAATTATATGAACTAGTCACCACTGATGAAAAACAGGTAAATATATAAATTGACCGAATTCGACACCCAACTAAAGGAGAAAACAGAAAAAATATTTGTTTAATGCAATTTTTCGTTTTTGAACATAAGAGCACTAATATACATGTATGATATACCGTTGGAAAGCTAAAGATTTTAGAAAAAATATTATCTTATACTCAAGCTTTTAAAAGTTAATAGAGAGTGATGAAAAGAAGATAAAACTAACTGATTATTTTAGATAATAATATAATAGATTTTTTAATAAAACACATGTTTCTATATAAATTCAATTTAATTAATTCTTTAATAGTTTCACGTATTACTTTCACTTAGTATATATAGTAAGGGAAAGTATTGCGATCGTGAAAATTTTTGAATTCCACTTTTCAATGGAAATACACATTTTAAGGCACCCTGAGTCGAAATAACCAAGTCCCGCAAAAAGGTCTGTGAGTGTGTGGTAACTCCCGGGCCAAACGATAAGTCCTATGAAACTGAAATTTCATATTTAAGACAAATATACGCCCGAGACGTTACAAAATCTCTTTCATCAAAATCAGCTTACCAAAAGAGCCACTTTATACCATGCATTTTGCACCTTTTTTCGATTTTCTCGGAAACGGTTCCGACGATTTTGATTAAACTCGCTTTATCGTGTAAAATTTAATATCATGTAGGTTTCATTCTGATTAATATGGTCTGACAGGGCTTAAAGGCCGATATTTTAAATTTTCTTTCTCTGAAGTACCTTTAATTTTGTTGATTCTATAAAAATATCTATATTATCTTGTTACCACTGATGAAAAACAGGTGAATATATAAATTGAATGAATTCGATACCCAACTAAAGGAGAAAACAGAAAATTTTATCGCATTTGAACATAAGAACAGTAATATACATGTATGATATACCGTCGGAAAGCTTGAGAAAGCTACTTTCATCTCTAACGGTATTTAAAAATTCTTAAATTTATTTTAAGAAGGGTGGTAAGTGAAAGTCGTGTGTTGCGCCCACCAGATTTTTTAATTAATATTGTTATTTAATATTTTAACTAGTACCATGATTCATTGCTTCGAAAAAAATTTCAATATGATCGTATGTGGCACTGTTGACCAAGATGTTTTTTTCTAATAAAAAATCAAAAACCAACCATTAGAACCAACTTATTAGAATGGTATATTAACTTATATGTCGACATACACACACATTATGTAACTATTAGCTAGCCGAGATATGATCTGATATTTATGGATATTGCCCTTCCCAATTAGTGACTTCAGACCTTCGATTAAAGAAGTTTTAATTAAAAGTAAACAGACGATATTTCAGCACCTCTAGGTCTAAGCACCTGGAAGGGAGACACCCGCCACTGATTTAATATTTTTGTAATTTACGATCTCCCCTCCAGCACTAAATAGAGTTTATTAAGATAATTAATCTTCCGATCAGCCTCTCCAAGATGGACGGAATTTATCGGGTTCTCGTGAGAAGAGGTGACTCTTCTCCTTACATCGATTTCACTCACCTCTCCGGAGATAGAAGACTTATGGGAGTACCGGCCCCGAAGGATTTATTACGTCCTAAATTTTATATATTGCTCTTGAAACTTATTGTATATCGTGTAGGTGCAAATAAATGAGCCGTTTATTTCGAAAGTGGCCTAGTTCCTTTTATCAATTATGTTTCGTTGGTACTAGTTATATAGTTGTACAATTTCAAGTTATCTTTCAATCAATCAATAAATTGGCCTCGATATTTAAGGTTGAATATGTGTGACAAACAAGGGGTAACACAAGCCTGGTGCGCTCAACACACGACTTTCACTAACCTCCGTCATTTATATCAATTTAAGAATTTTCAAAAAAAAATTAGAAAGGAAAATAAATTGTTATAGAATTATTTACACTGAATTTTAATAGAAACATGTGTTTTATTTAATAATCTATACTAATATTATAAATCTGAAGAGTTTGTTTGTTTGTTTGAACGCGCTAATCTCAGAAACTACTGGTTCGAATTGAAAAATTCTTTTTGTGTTGGATTGTCCATTTATCGAGGAAGAACCAGGGGAAAATCTGGGAAAAAACAGAGAAAGTTTGGGAGAAAAAAAAAAATCTCGCATCCCAATGATTCCAAATGATTTACCTTTTATTTTTAAATAATTCAATTTCCCGTTAACTTATCTTTTTCCATAACAATTAATCAAATATGTAAACAATTAAACACGTAGGAATCGATTTACGTCAAGATCGGGTTGCGGTATGTAATCAGTATGTTCTTCTGCCACAAGAAAATAAAACTAAAAATGTCATTTACGCGAAAGTACTTTAAAATATATTCTTTTAATTACTTATTAATAGCGATCATAATAACAGAAATTGACGCAGACGAAGTCACTTTAAAATATGCCATAGAAAAGGTGACGTGTACCGAGAAAGGTTTAAATCTGGATGATAAAATTTCGGTTCTGGGAAACGCCGAAGATTTGGTACTGCTAGGGGAAGACACGGAAACTATACAATTTAATACAAGTGCGTTAATAAAAACCGGTAAAGAAATAGGACTCGAAATAAATACCGATAAGACAAAATATATGATTAGTAGCAGAGACGGTGACGATATTGGTGACATTGATATATCAAGGCATACTTTTGAACACGTAGAGAAATTTAAGTATTTAGGTTCAATGATAACGAGAAAAAATTAATCCAGGAGGAGATAAAGTCCTGGTTAAAGGCGGGAAATGCGTGTTATAATTCAGTTGCGAAATTACTTAGCTTCTGTCTAAAAACTTAAAGGTTAGAATTTATAAAACTATTATTCTTTTGACGGTGAAACGTGGCCACTTACTTTGAAGGACGGACAACGGCTAAAGGTTTTAGAAAATAAGGTACTACAGGTAAAATATTTGGTCCGAAGAGAGATGAGGCTACTGGGGAGTATAGATTACACAACGCGGAAATATTTATATCAATCTATATTGTTAAGTCATGTTTTATTTCAAGAGTCCTTTTTAACTTTAATCCTTATTACCATGAAGCATATACATTTATAAATTTAAAAAAAATACTATTTCTTTTGATTTATTTTAGTATAATAATCAGAACTATTATTTTAAACATATTTAGGACTTGCATTAGCTCTATGTATATATTTATAAAAGAAAGTACCCCTCAATTTTCTGGTTTCCAAAAAATTACTATGGTTGTGAGGCTAAAATTTTTCCTGGAGGTTCGTCTTACCGCCTAGATGTGCAATAAGGCAGGGTTTGGAAATCTTCGCCTAAAAAGTGGTTGAACAACCTAAACGTAAAATTATCTTAATCTGATATGTATCAGGAAAGGTACAAAGATTTTATAACAAATATATTTAAGCATATTACTGTTGTTATCTATTCGTTTAACGTCACTTTTATACTACTATGGCTAATCGTATGATGACTAATTTTTTAAGTCCAAGTTTAGTAAGGGTAGAGATATTTAACGAGTTCATGAAATCGCAAAGACTTGGAACCACTATTTTACGTTCCTTTGGAAGGAGGGCATAACTAAGATAGTTTTTTACACCCATTAAAAAATCTTAAGGGCACCTGGCTGGTCACTACATATAGGTGACCGACCCTTTTAAGCATATTGCGTTTCATATCTGTTTCGAGTGTAGGTTCCTATGAAAATATACTCAATTGTTATTTATTTTTTAGAAATTATTTCAATTGTCTAAAAAAATATTTATTTCAAGAACATAATTTCTGAATTCAAAAAAATGGGAGTGATTCAGGTGTAAGGTTTTACCGACGAATATCATTAATTCATATTTAGGCTGTCAACAGTTTGTGACTTATTTTTACATATTAAGTGATTATGGGTATAACCACTTATACTGGTTTGCTATTGTAAATTTGACAGGAAGAAGTCTAGATCGGGCTTTAAATGATAACAAAGAGTAGCTGATAGTTGATATTTATTATAGCCAATCTTACCATAAACGCACATAAATTAATACAAAATGCAATATTCGCGAGCAAAGCTGCGTGTCACAGCTAGTATATTATACTACTAGCTGTAACCAGCGGCTTTGCACGCGAATATTTTGTTTTGGCTTTATTTAAATTTGCAGAAATGTTTTTATGAGTAGTGACAGACTATAAAACATATGATGGAGCAGTTGTTTGGGGATGTAGTAACAAAAAAAACTACCAATAAAACACATTTATTTTATTTTTTCTTACTGGTGGTGTGTTTTCTTGTTGGCTGCACCCTAAACCAACTTCTTTACCATATAGTCAAAACGGTCAACAACTGCTCAAGTATTATAAATTTTCAAGACATATAAATATTATATTTTTAACAATTAAATTTATCAAAGTTGTTTTCAAGTTTAAAATATTGCCATTCGTTGGATCAATGTATATCAATCACATTTATGCTGCAAACGTGACTATATACCACGATTACTTTACAGCTAAAATATATTGAGTGATTTTGGGTATATAGGGTGCCTACTTCTACTGGATCGCTATTGGATATTTAACAGAATAATATGGCAACTTATTAGACTAAAGATAGGATTATGGTTGATGAGGAAACTGATTTAAAAACAACTTAACCTATACTATATTCAATATAACTATAAATATCTTGTTTCTAATATCGAGACACATTGAAAAAATAGAATAAAAACTACAGATCATTATCATTGTTTGCGGTTTGGCGAATTCTATTTGATAAATAAAATAATTTAAATTAAAATTACTACAAATTACGAAAGATTTTAATAGTGACTATGTTGAATGGGATTATATAAAAGAAATACAGGTGAATAGCAATGAATACTCTGTTTATGATAAATAAAAGATAATCAATTTTATTTACTCAATGTTACAATTACATACCAGTACCAAGTTGCCACATCCAAATTATTCAATAACATCGTTTTATCTTTTAAACATAACCTTTTCTGGAAACGTATAGTAATATGTATTTTATTATAACTGGAAACTATAATGTGAATGTATATTTTATAAATAAGAACGCATAGAAGCAATCAACACACACTTATATTTGAATTAATAATCACATATGTGAAGATATGAGAAGGTTACTTGGGAACCAGTGTTGCCACAGTTGAACAAATTTTGTTAAACGTTTTAGAAAAATATATTTTTCAACCATTTAGAATAGTAATATAAACTATCCTATCATTTAAGTTGGACCAAATAACAGATACTTACGAAGTTTGATCAAAGTCGGTTCAGTAATTTCAGAGTTTATCGGGAACAAACATTGTGACACGAGATTTATATATATATATATATATATATATATATATATATATATCCAGAAGAATAGAAGATTATGTACGACAATCAGTTTATTTTAACGACTTTTCATCCCTCTTTGTTAACTTTTACAATAGCATGTATAAGATAATATTTTTTCTTAAATCATACATCCATATTTAGTTGAATATCGAATTCGTTCAACTTATGTATTTACCTGTTTTTTAGCAATGCCATCATTGCCACCAAATCAGATGATATAGTCAATTTCATAAAAACTACAAAATTAAAGGTATTTTAGAGATAGAATTTTTAAAATATCAGCATTATATATATATATATATATATATATAGGTAAGTGGAAGTAAAAAAATGGCCACAATCATATCTACAAAAAAGAATGTACTTTAGTTCTAAGTGCTGCAATCAATATTTGATGACCTTAATGCTGAACTGACACGACCTTAATGGAGAGATGTCATGACCTTATAAGATACCTTGCCGCGGTAAGTCTTAGAAGGTGAAATAGATTTATTTAACCTTATCAAGCCAATTACCAATAATCAGACTTTGCAGGTTATGCTTTCAGACTTATATAACTTCACAAATCAATCATTAATATTTTATTCAATAGTATTTCCTTCTTTACAACAATTTAAGAATTAACAATTATTACATTTGTCAAAGTATCTATGAAGTTCTACGAATTTTAGAGGGATCCTTTGTTTTCAATACACAAAAATTCCTGTAAATCATTCAATTTTTGTAAATTAATTCCAATTTTAGAACGTAAGCTGGAGAAAGATCAATCAGTATTCGAAAAACTAAATATTATCGAGTACACCTATTTAAGAGTTGAGATTGATAACATCGTCAATATTTTGTGTCATCAGGTAGGTTATATAGGATATATATATATATATATATATATATATATATATATATATATATATATATATATATATATATATATATATATATATATATATTCACAATCCCCTTTATATATACATACAAGTATATATAAAGGGGATAGTGAATACAGCATTAGTTGTTTGCTTAACACAGTAACGTACTTACGATTTATTTTTGACAAAAGGTAGACATGGGGCCCACACGTCAAGACTGAACGTAAAACTCTAAATTTTCGACTTAGACTATTGTATTCGATACTTCATAGACATTCTAAATTACCTATCAGACAGAAACTTAACGTATACACTTATTTATTAAAACCAATATGGACTTACGCTTGCCAAATATACAGACCTGCTAAAAAGACACATATACGAACAAAACAAACATTTCAAACGCAATTTTTAAGACTGGCAACGCACTCACCACTATATGTTTCAAACGATACCCTTCATACTGACTTACGTATTCCTACTATAACAAACCACATTCGATGGACTTACAAACGATTTCACGAAAAACTAAATCGACACATAAACAAACTTGTGCAAAACATGGCTACAACCGACATACCATCCATAACTCGGCGTAGGCTGAAAAGGAGTTGGATGAGGGACCTCCTGACCTAAAAATATAGTTCTGCTTAATGTCAGGAGGATGTACCACTGGGTGCTGTCTCCCTCATGCCTGACCACGCCATGTTTACTTAGATTTTAGCACATTTGCTGATTGTAATTTTTTTTTTACAGGTGTAAATAAAATATTAAGTGAAAAAAAAAAAAGTTGTTTGCTTGTTTATTTATTTAAGATCGTCACTTTATGCTGCTATGACTAATCGGACGATGCTACAGTGAGAGTCCTAAATTTTGCCTACACAGGTTTTATTAGGACAGGGATCTTTAACACTCAGGTACTCACCTGACATCGCACAGGCCGGGAACCACCTATTAACGTCCCCTCCAAAGGGCAGCATAACTAAGGATTTTTTACTCCCATTAAAAAATCCTAGGACCATCAGCGTGTTTGAACCCGTGACCTTTTGCATAAGGGACTATTATGCTAGCCACCCAGCTACAAGTAATCCCATAGAGCAATAGTTCATCGTTTTTCTGGATTCAAACACTTGCTGTGGCCGAATTATGTATATTAGGATAGGAGAGACCATGGGATTTAAAGACCGTTCTGGAGTACACCTAACCTTTATAAAGTGGGTACTCAAAAATTAAGAATCATTTCCTTGCAAGAATGCAGTACATAACGTAAGACCTCTCACGGATTGTACAGTTATAGGTTTTTTATATATATTTATGCCTGTATTTTTCCCCAAACATAGGTTTGAAATCATAATAGCTTTATGATACCGAACCAAAGCAGTTCTGTCAATTTTATGTTTAAAATTCCTTCATAAACTTTGAGTGTCAGAAGTGGATGCTAGAAAAATCATGCTGTGGAAGTGTCTGGAAATAATTTCCACCAGGAGTTGTTCATACTAAAATTATTTCTCATAGGAAGTTATCCGACTGAAAACAAAGTAGTTTAGAACTTAACGGAAAAGTTTGACGTTTTCATGTCTTTTAAATGATTTTCAATATTGAATTGAAGTTTATTCAGGCTTATAATCTGATCACCTTCATCTTCCTCCAGATCCTGCCAGGTCGACAACTTAAGACCTGGGTAACATCTTAATTAGAGTAATTTGGCTCCTGCGTAATCTTGTTCAAAGGCAGGAGGTAATGTTTCCTATACTAGGCTTGTCCACCCAGTTTGGGTTTCACTTTGTGTTTACAAGCAACTGTACACTACTAGTGTCATGAGATAGAGAAAAATAGATAAAATAAAAATGTATGAAAACTATGATCTCCTAGGAAAGACAATAATCTGTGCCGTGCGACACACGACTATCAATAATGAACATTTTCTTAAAAAATCTGGTGCCGGCAACACACGACTTTCACTTACCAAATAAATTTTAGAACTATCAAGTAAAGTTAGTAAAAAGTAGAAAAAAGTTGTGATCGTGAAAATTTTCGAATTTCAGTTTTTACGTAAATACACGTTTTAGGGTACCCCGAGTCTCAATAACCGAGTACCGCAAAAAGGTCATCTGGGAACTCCACCGCAAAAACTAAAAGTCCTATGAAACTGAAATTTCATATTTGAGACAAATAAACGCCCGAAATGTCACAGGAACTTTTTAATCAAAATCAGGTAATCAGAAGAGTTAGTTTATACCTTGTATTTTGCAATTTTTTACGATTTTCTCAAAAACGACCCTAACGCTTTTGATTAAACTCTATATGTTGATGTAAAATTTGATGGGCTTTAATATGACGTAGGTTTCATTCTGAGTGAAATAGTCTGATGGGGCTTAAATGCAGATATTTTAAATTTTCTTCATCTAAACTACCTTAAAGTTTGTACATTCCGAAAGATTAACCATATCATCTTAATAACATTGATGAATGACGGCTAAATATACAAGTTGAATGAATTCGATATCCAACTTTTTTTTTATTTTTTTTTTTTATTTTTTTTTATTTATTGAGAAATATTACAATTTGTTGCATAATGAACAGTAGTAATAGAGATGTAGTACACATTCATACAATATATACAGCCAATAATGATAAAGTCTAATTACATAAAATCGGAAATAAATAAATTCAAATATATACAAAAAAAAAACAACAAGAAACAAATCAAAACAACAACCTGTAGTAGAGATTAATACAAGTTGGGAAATAAATAAAAATCATACAAGCAAACTTAACTATATACAATATATACAATCAGCCAAAGGAACCCTAGACTCGGCTGCTCCCCCACAAGTGGGGGGAGAAGCGGAATCCAAGAGATCCCAGCGCCTCCCACTCAGCGCTTCACTGGTGTATGCCAGTGGAGGCCGAGCCAGAGCGGAATAGCCACAAACATACAGTACATGAGTGGAGGATCTGACCAGTGTCAGAACTCCAGATAAATGTTTACAAAACGTCGCGGGGCCACTGCCGTTTCAATCTTCGAGGAGGATTGTAGGGATGGGTGAAGCTGGAAAGCGATTGAGCAAGAGGATTAGGATGATGAAGAAGGTTCTGATGGAATTTGGAGAATTTGGATGGTACCAGGTCTAAAATAAATGGAATATTAAGGTCATGGTGTAGGGTACAGTTGGTAACGTAATAAGGAGCATTAACTATTGTTCGGAGGACTTTGGATTGGAAGGATTGGATACGTTTGATGTTAGAATGTTTAGTTGTCCCCCATAGTTCAAGTCCGTAGGTCCATATAGGTTTCAGTACTGTCTTATATATAAGTAATTTGTTGTCGACTGTAAGATGAGATTTTCTGTTTAGTAATTTGTATAACCGGCCGAATCTGCGGTTGAGTTCTATCCTTTTAAGTCTCGTATGTGGGTTCCACGTCAGTCTTTTGTCTAGTAAAAAGCCAAGGTACCGGACTGTGTCTGAGGAAGGAAGCGGTATGGAATTGAATTTAACTGTTGGACAGGATTTACGTCGAAGGGTGAAGGTGACGTGTGTACATTTGCTTTCGTTCACCTTAATTCGCCAAGCCTTACACCAGTCTTCGACAAGGGAAAGGTGCCTTTGGAGATTTAGATATGCTACTTCAGGATCGGAATTGGATGATAAAATGGCTGTGTCGTCAGCAAATGTTGCCAGAAAGGTATCGGGATGGGTAGGGATATCGGCGGTGTAGAGGATGTAGAGGACGGGTCCTAAGACGCTGCCTTGAGGAACACCGGCCTCAACAGTATAATGTTTGGAAAATTCGGGACCACAGCGAACTCGGAAGGAGCGGTTTGATAAATAGGATCGGAGGATTAGGTATAAGGATTGAGGTAAATGGGTTTTGAGCTTAAAGAGCAATCCCGGGTGCCACACCCGGTCAAAAGCTTGAGCTATGTCCAGAAAGGCACCCGAACAATACTCCTTGCACTCAAGGGCAGAGGAAATGTGATCCACAACTCGGAGTCCTTGCTGAACTGTGGAATGTTGAGAACGAAATCCAAACTGATGCGAAGGAAAATTTTTAAATTTATCTAGGATTCGTTTTAGTAGGATCTTTTCGAAAATTTTTGAGAGGATCGGAAGTAGGCTAATAGGTCTGTAAGATGACGTGCTGTTGGAAGGTTTGCCTGGTTTCAGGAAAAGGATGATAGTTGAATGTTTCCATAAGAGAGGAAAATAGGTAGTGCGTAGGATACTGTTATAAAGATATGTAAGGAATGTAATGGCTTTCTGTGGAAGTTGTCTTAAGATCTGAGGCGTGAGGAGATCATATCCAGGGGATTTACGGAGAGGAAGCTTTTTAAGAAGATATTTGACCTCAGAGGGATTAACTGCTTTAGGAGGTAAGGAGAGTGGTATTGGCGAAGTAAGGAACTGTTCAACTGTTGAAGTATGGTTTGGATTCAACTCAGGATGAGGAGTGAAAACTTTGGAAAGGTGCTGTGCAAATTCCTGGGCCTTATCCTTGTCAGAAGCAGCCCAGGAACTATCACCGCGCAGGAGAGGATGGGAAATCGTGTGAGTATTCAGGATTCTCTTCGTGACATTCCACAGAGAATTGTCACGAGTCGAGAGAGAGGAGAGGTAGGAATTGTAGGATTGGGAACGAAAGGTCGCCAACTCCCGCTTTAATTTTCTACAATAAAAGTTATAAGAGCGGCGATCTTCTGGGTGGCGGGTGCGTTGCCATAATGTTCTGGCTCGGCGCTTGGTGTTGATGAGGTCCGTCAGGTGTTGTGGTAAATGGCATTTGTAAGGAATAATTTGAGATTGTTTAGGAAAGGAGGCAGTCCAGGCAGCTTGTTGAATCAAGTTTGTAAGGGAATATACGGCATCATCAAGGTCAGAAGGGGTTTTGAGAGTTACTCTGAGGTCGATATCATTGGTGAGGATTTCGCGGAAGAGGTTCCAGTTGATGGGGCCTCTGATGAATGACGGTGGGAAAGGTTTCGGAATAGGAGTCATGGATACATTTAGGATTAATGGACTATGATCAGAGGATAGTTCATCAAGGCGAGTTACGGAATAGTTCAGGGAGCCTAATCCGCTGTGGATGAAGAAGTCGAGGATGTCTGGATTACGGTTAGGATCTGTTGGCCAGTAGGTAGGGGAATCGGGAGGTAGGAGATTAAGGCGTCTGGAGTTGAGTGCAGACTGCAACGTCCGTCCACGAGTATTTGTGGTTCTGCAACCCTATTGTTGGTGCTTCGCGTTCAAGTCTGCACCCAGAATAAAGTGATTCCCCAATGAGTTGAGGAAGGAACCAAATTGGGTAATAGAAATAGAATTTTTAGGAGGGCAGTATGCTGATGCGATGACTAGCGGAAAGGAAAAGGTCTTGATTGTAATAGAGGTGGCTTGTAGGAAATCGTGGGCGGGAAGTGGGTGTAAGTGATGGGAGAGGGATCGGTTGACAATGACAGCAGTACCGGCATGGGCTTTGCCGTCTGGATGGTCTGTCCGATATGTTGTGTATTCAGGTATTTTGAAGTACTGTTTAGTGGTTAGTCTAGTTTCAGTAATGAGTGCAACGTCAACTTTTTTGTCTTGGAGTAAGGCTGTAAGTTCGTCAGTGTGAGTTCTAACACCATTCGCATTCCATAGGAGAATAGATAAGGAGTTAGGTGAGGTCATTTATGGATTTTTTAAGTTAGGAATAAGATTTGATAAAAGATTCGTGAGGATTGTTATTAGGGACATGACAAGAGATTTGATTTCGGAAATGAAGGATGTCATCAAACTGGTAAGATCTGTGGCATTTGAAGGAGGGGGAATATGAGAGATTTGTTGTGGATGAGGATTTTTAGGACTGATTACGTTTTGAGGAAGAGGTATTTGTGGAATGGATTGAGGATATTGAGGTACATTTTGTAGTTTCGGCAGGGCCTCGGCTTCAGTACATTGGTTCCCACCTCCAAGTAAGTGGGCAAATGATACATTGGCATCGATTAATTTTGAGGGTTCTCTTCTAGTTCTAGCCTGTCTTGTTGTTTCATCAAGTACTTGGGGTTTTTGATACCTGGTCCTTAGTTCCTTATAGATTTGGCATCCTTTGTAGTTGGCCGGGTGGTCCTTGAGGCAATGAGCACATACAGCGGGTGTTGACTTCGGTTTTGTACATTCCACAGACTTGTGCTGTTCACCGCATTTCACGCAGCGTGGTATGTGGTGACAGTAACTTTTGGTATGACCATGCGCCTGACAATTGTAACACTGAACAATTTCTCTCTTTGTATAAGGTTTTTCGACTCTTAAACTTGTATAATACAGTCTTTTTAGATCATAAATTTTTTCTACTCCTGCTAATGGTTCCAACTCAGCGAAGAATAGAGGCAGTTGAACTCTATCTTTTATGACATTAGTGACTTGTCGCACTTTGTAACCCATCTCCATGAGTTCTTCTTTGATAGCGTCAACTGGTGTTGAAGGGTGTAGATTTCTGATCACAACTCTAAGAGCTCTCTCTTGCCTTAGCTGATAAGTGTGAAAATCCGCTTTAGTTTCAGTTAGGTATTTCACAATTTTTCTATATGCCTCGGCGGTGGTCGGTGATATTTTGGTGTCATTGATTCTACTCATACAGTAGTAGCTGGTGAATTCGGTAATCTTGTTTAATTGCGCACATAACAACTGGAAATTTTTAATATTTTTGACAAATATCGGTGGAGGCCGTGGTTCACTGGGTGTAGGAGCAGATTCCATGTTTTCTTTTTCATTATGTAGGATTTGAAAAGGATTTGGGGTGAAAAACGGAGATTCGTCAGTCATCCCCTGTGACGATGTGCCAGGCTGTGGTTCAGATTCTGTATTAGAACCTGAAGGGGTTGCTTGTTGATTTAATTTTTTATTAGTATCACGGCGGGGTCTTTGTTTTATGGGAGACGTGATTGAACCACTAGATCTAGATCTTTTAGTTGATGCTTTGGAGGACATCACTTGGTGAAAATATCGCATTTCATGTGAAGAAGATAATAAGAAAATAACTAGATGTTGGTAATAAAACAATAACTAAAGAAAAGAAAACCAATCCCGGCCTTGCCGAGCTATTGGCAATCAGCTGATGTGAAGAGGTTACCCAGCATTCACTTTACACCGTAAATTGTAACAAAACTTACTGTTGTTTGCTCCAATATTTACTGCTGTTGTTATCCTGAAGTCTGGTGAAGTTTTCAAGATTGCACTGAAGAGAATTCAAACTGAAAAGCATGAAATCCAAGAGCCGATTTGAAAGATGACTGCTATACACATGCGCATGCGCAGAACTGATATCCAACTAAAGGAGAAAACTGACAAATATTTTTTTAACGCCATTGTTTCACCGCTTGGCCACTAGATGGCACTTTCATCGCCGGACGCTCCAAGTAGTTCTAACACGGACTGATGAAAAACATTTACTGAATTTTGTAGATGATATTATAAGATATTATTTAATAAAACACATTTTGCTATAAAAATCATATTAAAAATCAAAAGCTGATATAAACGACTAGAATTTTCGTGGGGAATGTCAAAAAAATTAGTTCAGTAGTTTCGGAGAAATGTCGCGGACGGCGGACAAAAAGATTTGTTTTATTCGTTATTCGGATTCTACGCATCTTAAAACGCAAGCTCTCAACTTTTGATGGGGGGCGGAGTAATTTTTTTTTGCTAAATATTTTAGAAAAAATATTATCTCATATATACTATTGTAAAAGTTAACGGAGAGTGATGAAAATTCAATAAAATAAATTGATTTTCGTAGATAATAGTATAATGGATTACATGATTTTTTTTTTTTTGTATTTTTATTTTGTAGTTTTTATGAAATTGAATGAAAAAATAATTTTTATTCTGGGACAGCTAGTCCCCTAAGAATAATATAAATGTACATTAAAGTACTAATCTTCTGGCTATTACGTCTACAAAATATACATCATACAACAAATTATACTGCATATTATGAATAAAGAAAAATAAAATAAAAAAATGTATACATACACTTAAACATACGCATATATATGGACAAGGTAATATTGCAACCTTATAATTGATAAAAGAAATAAAATGAACTGAAACATTGAATAATAAAAAAATAAATAAACAGTGTAAATAGTCAAAACTTATAAAGTCGCGGTAGACTGATATTCAAGGAGATGGATAAATAGTTTATGCTTGAAGGAAGTTAAGGATTGTAATGTACGAATAGGCATGGGTAAGGAATTCCAAAATGAAGTAGCACGAATAACGAAAGATCTCTTGAAGGAAGTAGTTCTGTAGGAGGGAATGAACAGGTTCAGGGACTGGGATCTTGTGTTGATAGAATGGACAGAGGAGAGTGGAGTGAACATGTTATAGATATAGAGGAGTTTTTTGGTTCTGAAGGATTTATAAAGATGGGTTCCTAGGAAGTATTGCCGTCGGAATTTCGGATAAAGCCACTTCAACTCGGCATACCAGGTGGAGACCTGAGAGATTGACAGGTAAATATATAAGTTGAACGAATTCGATATTCAACTAAAGGAGATAACCTTCGAAAATATGTTTTTTAAAGCAATTTTTGAACTTGAAGAATAATAATATGGATGTGTGATATACCGTTGGAATTCTAAAGATTTTAGAAAAAATATTATCTTATATATGCTATCGTAAAAGTTAACAAAGCGTGATGAAAAGTTAATAAAGTAAACTGATTGTAGTAGATAATAGTATAATAGATTATTAAATAAATCACGTGTTTCTATTTAAATCCAATGTAAATAATTCTTTAACAATTTATTTTCGTTTCTAAATTTTTTTGAAAATTCTTAAATTGATATAAATGACGGAGGTTAGTGAAAGTCGTGTGTTTTTTACCAGATTTGTTACCTCTTGGATGTCACACAGTATTCAACCTTAACTATCGAGGCCGATTTATTGATTCATTGAAAGATAACTTGAAATTGTACAAATATATAACTAGTACCAACGAAAAATAATTGATTAAAGGAAATAGACCACTGTACTATAAAAATCTGGTGCGCAGAATACACGACTTTTACTTACCTCCATTGTTAAAATCAATTTAAATATTTTTCAAGAATTTTGAAATACTCATTGAGATAAAAATAAATTGTTAAAGAATTAATTTCACTAAATTTCAATAGAAACATGTGTTTTATTAAATAATCTATTATATTATTATTTATGAAAATCACTTAGTTTTTTTCTGCTTTTCAACTCTTTCCATAAACTTTTACAATTGTTTGTATAAGGTAATATTTTTTCTAGAATCTTTAGCTTTTCAACGGTATATTACTGGTTTTATGTTCAAAAACACTAAAATTGCACATAAAGATATTTTGGGTCATTTCTCTTTTAGTTGGATATTGTATTCGTTCAAATTATATATTTATCTGTTTTTTATCAGTAATAAATAAATTATATAGTTATTTTTATAGATTTTACCAAATTAAAGCTACTTGAGAGGAAGAAAATTTAAAATATTAAGCCATGTCAGACTATTTGAATCAGAATGAAACCTAAATGATATTAAATCCCATTAAATTTTACATCTTAGGCGTATAGTTTTCTTAAATATCAAATTTCAGTTTCATAGGAATTTTCGTTTTTGTGCTGGAGTCTTGAGGTAACTCCAAACGTATATTTCCGTTGAAAACTGGATCATCAAAATAGATCATTTTCTTTATCTTTGCTTATCCCGCTTTACTGATTCTAAAATTCTATACATAGTTTTATCTATCCTCAAAAATAACTGATTTATGTGCGTATATATAAGTACATTATCATTTTTTTCTTTTTTATCTGTTTTAAAATTAAAAAAAAACTAATTCTACTCTATCTTCGAAAATAATTGAGGTATGAACGTATATATTAGCTATATTTCAATTTTATTCTTTTTCATTTTTTTTTAAAGGTTTCATAGTCCTAATACAAATTTTGCTTTATCTTCAAAAATATCTGAGTTGTAGGCATATTTATTAGTCTTTTTTTTTTCAAATAGTTATTTACGGTTTCTGAATTATTAAAAATTAATACAATTTTTCCTATCTTTAAAAATACCTGATTTAAGGAATTAAATCATTTTTAATCGGATGCCCTTGTTGCCCTCTGTCGTGATTAATTTTTTAGACATAGGACTTTCCCTTTACACCTGTATAAGACCGCAAATAACATTCTGGCTTTGATATTAATGCCAGAATTAAGGCATTCTGTATTAAGGCTGACATTTGAAGGGAAGGTGTTGGGGAATGTGGACGGGTGGGATTGCGGTTGGTTCTTGAGACCGCACCTCTTGCTAACAGATGACGGCTTCACCCCACCAGCCATTCAGTTACCGTCTTAGTCTCTTACTGTAATTGCTACAGTTAAACTTCCTAGAACAGCGGAGAGAATACTCGTGTGTTGGAGCGGAATTTCGTGATATCCTTTGAAATATATTATATGATAAAATTCAGTAATATCGGAATATTTAAAAAAAAAAAAAAAAAAAAAACCTGTACCACTACAACCCATGAAGGGTCTTGGGCTCAGTACATATAGAGATTCGAACTGTTTCTAGGCTAACGGCAGTGCAATGAGGTGATCAGGCCTTAATCGCGCTCAGCCGCCAGATTTTTCCCCAATTATTTTGGGTATCCAATTTAAATGAGGGTCTGCCCCAGGAGGGTCTCCCTAATATTCTGCCTTAAATTAATAAATAATATTCTGCCTTAAATTAATAAATAATATTCTGCCATAGCCGGGATTCGAACCCAGGACTCGGAGCACATCAGACTAGCGCTCTATCCATTAGACCACGCCGCTCCTCTATCGGAATATTTACAATATAACAAAAAGAAAAAATCTTGTTCATACAACACACAGCTCATGTCCAATGTTAAAATTTATTGAGGAACTTCTTATGTTAGATTTAAAAATCTTTTGAACGCAACACACGACTTCCACTTACCTTCGTTATTATAATTAATATAAGAATTTTACTTTCACTTACCTATATAGGAAATACATAGTAAGGGAAAGTAATGCGATTGTGAAAAATTTTAAATTCCAGTTTTCAACAGAAATACACATTTTAAGGCCCCCTGAGTCGAAATAACCAAGTCCCGCAAAAAGGTCTGAGTATTTATGTATTTACCTGTTTTTCATCAGCGTTAACAAGATAATATAGTTATTTTTATTGAATCTACACAATTAAAGGTACATTAGAAAAACAAAATATAAAATATCGGCATTTAAGCCATGTCAGACCATTTTAATCAGAATGAAACCTACATCACGCTTAAGCCTATTAAATCTACATCGATATAGCAGTTTAATCAAAATCGTCGGAAACGTTTTTGAGAAAATCGAAAAAAGGTGCAAAATGCATGGTATAAAGTGCCTCTTCTGATAAGCTCATTTAATGAAAAAAGTTTTTTCACGTCTCGGGCGTATAGTTGTCTTAAATATGAAATTTCAGTTTCATAGGCCTTACCGTTTCCGCCCGGGAGTTACCACACACACACACACAGCCCTTTTTGCGGGACTTGGTTATTTGGACTCAGGGGACCCTAAAATGTGTGTTTCCGTTGAAAACTGGAATTCGAAAATTTTCACGATCGCAATACTTTCCCTTACTTACTGTATATAGTAAGTGAAAGTAATATGTCAAAATATCAATTTCGACAAAATGTCCTTTAGTACCTTTTGGAAACCAACGTCATAATTGTTGATTCTTCAGAGTAAGCGCATTTAAGTTATTTAGGTCTAAAGGGTAAGTTCCAGACTAGGATAATAGCCAAAGGGACGGAACTATAATTTTCGGGCTAAGCCTCCGGCCTCTACAACTGACCTGGTCACCTCAACTCAAAGGGTCACAACAAATGAGGAATATCACGCACCAATTCGCTTCCTTTATCTTAGCCAAAGGATTTAAATAGAACTTGAACCAAAACCTGTGAGGAAAATTGTTTTAGGATTATTAAAATAAACGATTTATTGAAACAATAAAAACTATTAGTAATCTATGATTTATTATCGTATTCCATTACGTCAAAATGATGGTTAGAGACCAAAATAATTATTATTTTTAATGACATTAAACAAATGCCCCTATCCAATTGTTTTGATAATTTGATGGAAGTTCACTCACTCTCACAGTGTGACCATTCATTTTTTTTTTCTTATTTATACTTTTCAAAAATTCAAAAACCTTTTTCCCCTCCTAATTCCTTGAAAACTAACAATCTATTTACTAATGTTAATGTAATTATAAAACCCGCTTCATAATTTTTTTTTTATTTAAAAGAAATTTACAACTGTATTACAATAAAATACATTAAGTAAATGTGCTAATAGATCAAGTGAGCGTGATACAGGCATGTGAAGAACCTACCCAGTGGTAGCACTTCAAAGTTTATTCAGCTAAGTAGGTCTCGAGGCCATCGTCTTTTCAGCCGGCTAGGAAGATGATCAGGAATAGGAGATGAGAGTTTGCGGACGAGTGGGTTGGAATGGACGGGTAATTTGGAATAAAAGGAGGAATATCTAGTTCGGGCTTGATCTGCGACTAATGGGATATTTAGGTCTTTATGAATTATTTTATTGGTGACAAACTAAGGGGCTTTAAGGATCTTTCGGAGGATTTTGGATTGCAAGTATTAAATGCGGAAAGAATTGGATGGTTTGGTGGATCCCCATAACTCAATCCCATATGTCCAAATAGGCCTAATGATGGTTATATAAATTAATTTTTTGTAGTATGTGGAAAGTCTTGATCGTTTGTCCAGTAAGTGTTGTATTAAGCGGTATCTACGAGCTGTTTCTTGTCGTTTCAGTCTAGTGAGAGGATTCCAAGTAAGACGTTTGTCTAGATGAAGTCCTGGGTACCGGATCTGTTCAAGTGAGGAGAGTGGAATATTGTACAAGCGGACATAGGTTTTCGAAGAAGGGTGAAGGTCATTTGATGGGATTTAGTAGGGTTGATTTTAATTCTTCACTTTTGACACCATTCTTCAATGTAAGAAATGACTGAGGTGAGTGGAATATTGTTAAAGGAAATAGTGGGGCAGGCGGACATAGGTTTTCGACGAAGGATGAAGGTAATTTGATGGGATTTAGTAGCTTCACAATTTATGGAGTAAAGTCAAATATATATCACGAATGTCCGGTAAAGTATTTAAAAATTGTAAATAGCATTTTTATCAAGGTTTGAATACTTAATTCAGAATCTCTTTACTCAAAAATTTCAAAGAAAAAACATCATTTCAATAGAGGAAGAGTGTGATTCTTTTTTTTTTTTTCAATCAGCTTTCTCTTCCTGAGTTTAATATATTAGTTAATATTTTCTTCAAAATCTTTAGCTTCCCAAAGATATATTATATATCTACATTACTATCCTTATACAAAGATACTTACACTGTTTCCTACTTTTATCCGGTAATTAAATTCTATTATAATTTATATCGATCCATTTTTATTTGAATTCTTAATAGCAGACATTGTTAATATTTTCTAATAAACTAAATTAACGGTACTTCAGAGGAAGAAATTAAAAAAATAATTGTTCGAGCTCAGTAAGCTTATTTCAACGATAATAAAACATAAGTGAATAAAACAAAGAACGTTTAATTTTATGTCAATATATTGACTTTGAATGAAATTAGAGCTGTCGAGAAAATCGTAAAATGGTGCTAAATACTTAGTACGTACTTTTATCTCGTTTTTTATTCATTTTCAAGAATTTTTTTAACAACTTTCTTGACTTTTATTTTTTTTTTAGATATTTATAGTAATTTACAACTGTACTAAAGAATACAATAAGTAAATGTGTAGTATGAAAATAAAAAGTCATGAAAATGTCTTGAGAAAGAACTACCCAGTGATCACTTCACTAACTATTTTAAGACAGTAGATCCCGAGGCCACCGTCTATTCAGTCGCCTTGGAGGGTTATTAGGAATATCTGAGGAAGATAAGTTACGGACAAGTGGGTTTGTATGGGCAGGGAGTTTAGAATGGAAAGAGGTGTATTTATCACGGGCTATGTCTGCAACAAATGGGATGTTTAGATCATTATGGAGGAGTTGATTTGTGACAAAATAAGGAGCATTCAGGATTTTGCGAAGAATTTTGGATTGTAAGGACTGGATGCGGGAGGAATTAGATGGTTTCGTAGAGCCCCAAAGCTCGATTCCATATCTCCAAATAGGCCTGATAATAGTGATGTAGATGAGTCTTTTGTAAGTCTTAGAACTGCTGTTGTGTTGTTGTTTTGTTTTTTTTGGTAGATTTTTTTTTTATATTTGTAGAAATGTATGTTTATGTATTGCAGGCATAGACTAGTCTTAAATATTTTTAAAAATTTTAGTGACGTACGACCGTATGTTGTACGTAAAACCATGGTGTTAGGATTCCATTCTGTTATAATTATTGAATTAAAACTGTGTAACAATAAACCCGAATTTATTAATTATTAAAATTAATTAAATTATTAAACATGGTTTATTATCTCCAAATAATTATATAAGGGTACAACAGTATATATATATACTATATTTGCATATAGTGTTATTTGATAGAGAATCAAATTTCGGACCAAATGAAAAAAGAATTATAACTAGCTTAGATATTGCGTTTTGAAATTAGCGGTAGTGTTATGATACGATACTTTGAATTAGTTATTTTCATATTACCTAATTGCCTATCAACAGCCATATAAACAGTTATATTCTAATATTGTTATTTGGAAATAATAAACCATTGTGTAATAATTTGAACATTTTTAGCAATGAGATTATATGGTCAATTTAGAGAAATAAATTATAAATATCGGCATTTAAGCCCTTTCAGACAATTTTTATCAGAATGAAACCTACATGATATTAAAGCCCGTCCATTTTAACAACGTTATAGCAAGTTTAATCAAAATCGTTATAGTATTTTTTGAGAAAATCGTATAAAGGTGAAAAATGCATAGAATAAAGTGACTCTTCTGGTTAGCCGACTTTGATAAAACAGTTGCTGTAACATCTCGGACTCATAGTTGTCTAAAATATAAAACTTCAGTTTCATATGACTTTCTTTTTTTTGCGCTAGACTTACCACACACACAGACCTTTTTTTGGGCTTGATTATTTGGACTCAAGAGATGTATTTCCGTCGAAAAATGGAATTCAAACATTTTCGCGATCGCAATACTTACTGTATATTTCTTATATAGGTAAATGAAAGTGGCTCCTCTTGTTTGCTGATTTTTTATGAAAAAGTTACTTTAACATCTCGGGCCCGTAGTTGTCTAAAATAAGAAACTTCAGTTCCATATGACTTTTCTGTTTCGCGCTAGACTTACCACACACACACACACAGACTAAGGGGCCCCTAACACGTGTATTTCCGTTGAAAACTGGAATTCGAAAATTTTCACGATCGCAATACTTTCCCTTACTATATATTTCATATATTTGTAAGTGAAAGTAAAAACATGTCCTAAAGTTTTTTTCCCCTTTTATTGACATGTTTCCTCCATTATCCAGTTAAACTTTTCAGAGTTTTTCTCCCCAACCGCTATATCAAAGGGCCGACTCATAAAACACAAGTTTTTAAAAGCCACAGTGATGTTCATTCCGCTCAATGGAAATCGCTGCTTTGATGGTATCAACAGTTCTGTTATGTTACTAATTATTATTTTTTTTCGTACAAGTTACGTTCAGACCATCTATGGATCTATTTTTTATTTTTTTATTTTTTTAAAAATAATATGACACCCTCTTTACACATTAAAATAAACATTCTTATTTTGAAACGAATAAATTCTTCAATAAAGACCTTAATGTCCCTTATTTGGCTGATTTGGCCCGTAAAGGTATCACTCCTTCCATGACAAAGTCCACTATTATATAATCCACTTTATTGCTCTACATATCCACGCTTGCTCCATAATTGCTGATAATCCTCCGATGCATCTAAATAGAATACGGCCTCAAAAACTTCTAGTTCAAATTACCCACAGGAGTGCTGCCAATTTGTATTTTATCACATATCATATTTTTTTTTTTTAACCTTTTAAACATTTTATTGATATTTACAACTTCAATTATAATAAATACAATAAGTAAATGAGGTAATTAACTCTTATGGTCATGAAAATGTCTTATGAAGAAACTACCCAGTGGTAGCAATTCAGTGTAAATTAATTTAGTAGTTAGTAGGCTATCGTCTTTTCAATCGCCTCGGAGGTTTGTCAGGAATAGATGGGAATGATAAGTTTAGGTCATTATGGATGATTTTATTCGTAACGAAATAAGGAGCATTTAGGATTTTGCGAAGGATTTAGATAGTAAGGATTGGATGCGAGAGAAATTAGATGGCTAGTAGAGCCCCAAAGATCGATGCCATATGTCCAGATAGTAGCATAAAATAAGCTTTTTGTAATAAATTGGAAGCTTTGTGCGTTTGTCGGGTAAGTGTTGTTGTAATCGGTATCTACGGGCAGTTTCTTGTCGTTTTACATATCATATTTAATTGTTGTATTATCAACTGCATTTGTAAATTTTATAAAAATAAAATAATAAAAAAATACACTTTTTAAAAAGAATCGAACCCTCTGATAAGGGTCTTGAAATTAAATAGCATGAATATTATGTACAAAATAACATAATACTGATAAACAACGCCAATAGTTATCTTTAAAAAAAAATAACTAAACTTCCCAATCGTCACAGTGAATATACTACATTAGGTCTCGAGTAGATCTCAAGGCCTTTCTCTTTTTAGCTGCTTCGGAGGATTATTAGGAATAGATGGCCATGAAAGGTTGCGGAAGAGTGGGGTTGAGGGGCCTGGTAATTTGGAATTAAAGGAGGTATTCTTAGTTTAGGCTAAGTCTGCAACTAATAGGATATTTAGGTATTTATAGTTTTTTTTTTTTTTTTTTTTTTTTTTTTTGATAGAGTAAGGAGCATTTAGGATCGTTCGGAGGATTATGGATTTCAAGGATTGAATGCAGAAGGAATTGTATGGTTTGATAGACCAGATATCTCAATCCCCTGTGTCCAAATAGCTTAATGATGGTAATGGTAATATATATATATATATATATATATATATATATATATATATATATATATATATATATATATATATATATTATATATATATTTTTTTTTTTTGTAGTGTGTGGGACGTTTTAATTGTTTGTCATAAAAGATATGTTGTAATCTTGTAAACATATACCAGCTGATGGTTTATTATTTTTTAACCTTTGTAACAGACCAAAAAAAAAAAAAAAAAAAAAAAAAAAAAAAAATTACACCTCCTCAAAATTTAAGGATTTACGTTTCAAGATGAGTAGAATCCGAACAACGAATAAAAAAAAATCCGATTTTCCGTCGTCCGTTCAACGCTTTCCGCCGTACGCCGTCCGCGCCATTCCTCCGAAACTACTGGACCATTTTTTTTAAATTCTCTATACAAATACTAGTCTATACAACGATGATGATGTTGACACTATATTCAAATCGCACCCATTCAAAACAGGGTCGGGTCACCAGTTATACTATATAGAAGGAGCGTTTTTGTTTTTCTTAAATAAAATACGCTCTACCCTAAATTCGTTCTGAGACTCTTTTACGGCATAGTGTATTGTAGTTTCATGGTAAGGAACGGTTGAAGCTGTTTCTTGAAAACGTTTTGAAAGGGCCTGGAACAATGAGGACTTTTCTAAAACAGCACTTAACACTAAACGATTTGCTCTCATTAGGTTTACTAGAGAAAGAGTTAAGTACCACCAATCCTTCTCGAGTTAGCACCAAGTGAGTAATGAGAATGTGGTGTACAATACACAATACGCTAATGTATAAACTAATGTCTTAGGTTTCAGTCAATAAATATTAACAATTTTATTTATACGACGTTTCGAGAATTTATTGTTCTGATATTCATGCCTTAACAGTGGAAAAACAAAAAACAGAATATTTATATTTTTATACAATAGTTAATAGATGATATTGTTAGAGTGACAGAAAAGAATACATTGAACAACGAGTAGTCATACAAATAGTTTGAAATAGATATTTCAATTAGAATTTCATTGAAGATATTAGATAAAATAGTGTCATACATAGACATATCTGAATACTATAAACTTTAAAAGAACACTGAAGCAAAGATACTAAGGAATAGTTCAGGTATAGAGGATTTTCCAAATTTATGACGCCAGGAACCCGGGGTTTTATCCTTTTCTCCTTTTGTTTATTTTATTTTATTTTTATTAAAAAAATAATCAGTCTGAAATTTAATTCAAGTTAATAAGTCTTAATAATAATAATAAATAAAAAATAAAATAAAAATAAATAAACAGAAGGAGAAAATCAAGGACTTCAGAAGGCAGTAAAACAGGGAGATAGTCTCAGCCCATTACTGTTTATGGACGATATTGCGCATATGCAACAGAAGAACCAAGAGAACAAATGTTGGGCAACGGAATCTTGTGCCGGTGGTAATCCAGCTCTATCTGTATACTGATGAAATAGTCCTGTTAGCAGAATCACTTAATTCACCAAGAAGCAATGACAGAATGGTACGATTAACTCCCAAGAAATCGGGCTACAAATAAATACTAATAAAAGTAAAATAGTAAACTTCGGAAGAGCTCAGGAGGGTGTCCACGTGAAGTTCAATAGGAGTTGAGCGAAACAGGTAAAGGATACTGATACACATATACTACACATAGCACTATAATCGAACAAACTGGAAAAAATTGACTCGGAAATTTCAAATAGAATTAGTAAAGCAAACGCAGTCTATTACAAGATTTCCAACACAGTGGTTGGCAAAAGAGTTCGGACGATAGGTCAAGCTAAATATCTATAAATCTGTGTTTCTCACTATATTAATGTATGGAGCAGAAAGCTGGATTCTCACAAAAAAACAACGAATCCGAATCACCACAGAGATTAACTTCCTCAGGAGTGTAAATACTGGGAAAATCAGGAGAGACTGCATTATAAATGAGAAAGTAAGAAAATATACCAATGAGCCACCACTACTTGAAAAAATCGAAAGAAGACAGCTAGAGTAGTTTGGGCATGTCTGCCGAATGAAAGAGGAAAAAGGCTCAGTAAAGGTCATGGAAGTCAGAGGGTCGGGAAATCGTCCCAGAGGGTAGCTCAGGATGTCCTTTGATAACTATGTGAAAGGATTAGGAAGGAAAAAGGGAAAATCCACTGCTCAGGTGATAAATCTAGCAAGGGATAGAGATGGCTAGAGAGAGTGGCTGAATGCACCTCCACGCTAATATGGTGCAGAGGACATAGAAAGAAGAGGAACATGTTCAATGAATTATTTTCTGTCTTTCTAACAATACCAATGCCAGTTCATCAGCTCTCTCATTTCCACTGAAACCAGTGTGTCCAGGTACCCATTTGATGCTAACTCTATTATTTCTAGCAAGATAGGGGTTTGATTACATTCTTCAACAGTTTTTGATCAGGGAGTCATATCTCTTATAAGTTTTAGCTTGACCATATAAGATTTATTTTTCTTCTCTTTGTTCATTGCGTGGTCTTGATCTCCAAAGTCTTTTCGATTTTTCTTCATCTTCAATAATAACAGATTTTTGCTGGAATTACATTTATTATAATTTGAGAGTTGAATATACAGAAAAACTTTATTTTTTTTTTAATATGACCGTGCTTTACTGATTCTAAAACTCTATAATATTTTTCTCTATCTTCAAAAATAGCTGAGTTTTGAGTGTATTTATGGATAAAATTTTTAAAAAAATTTTCTCTTTTTAATAATTATTCACGGTTTTTGGGGGTAATAAAAACTGATAAAATTCTGTCTCTATCTTAAAAAATAACTGTATTATTGAATTAAATCCCTTTTAATCTAATATGCTCATGTTCAAACATATTTTCCAAGAATGTCCCTTTTACATTTCTAGTTTGGCTACACTGCGACTTACTCCAGACATTTCAGTTAGTCTAGGTAATGATTAGGCATTGTACTGTATTAATTATTGTATACAAATTTTAATGTTCTGTTTTTATTTCTTCCACTGTTAAGGCTTGAATATGAGAGAACAATAAATTCTCGAAACGTTGCATAAATAAAACTGTTTATTGGCTGAAACCTAAGACCAGTAGAAAACTTTATATATATATATATATATATATATATATATATATATATATATATATATATACATTATATAAAATTATTATCACAATTGATTACATAAGAACAGTTTAGAGGATAAGAAAGACCGAAAGATATAATAGAGATTTGGCATGAGAACAGGAAGAAGAAAAGGTTTGCTGAAGGGCCGGTGTAAGATATGAAGATGGAGGGAGATAGGTTAGAGAGGGGAAGGGCGCTGGTCAGCTACAATTGAAACATGTTGGCCTCGATCCAGCCCAGTTTGTCACCCTAGGGTATCTCTATCTCTACCTAGAGCGATCTACCTCTCTAGCTAGAGCACTCTACCGGTCTTCTCTTGGCTCACCTTCCAAGCTATTTTATCTGATGATTGATAATATATTTGAATCATATTGATCTGAAGATTCATGTGGAAGTATTTTTACCAATATCCTGGAGAAATATTCACTTTCATGTGAGATTAGCTGGACATTGTTTGTCGGTATATATAGTCATAGTCATAGAAATTGCATCACTCAATAAATAGAAAATGTGGTGCGCGCAACTCACGACTTTCACTTACCTCTGTTATTAATATCAATTTAAGATTTTTTTAAAAAATTTAGAAACGAAAATAAATTGTTAAAGAATTAGTTACATTTGATTTTTATAGAAATATGTGTTTTATTAAATAATATGTTATAAAAATATCTACGAATTTCAGTAAGTTTTCATCGCTCCGTGTTAGAACTACTCGGGGCGTCTGACGATAACAGCGCCATCCAGTGGCCAAGTGGTGAAATAATTGCATTGAAAAATACTTATTTCAGTTTTCTCCTTTAGTTGGATATCGAATTCGTTCAACTTATGTATTTTCATTTTTTTTTATTGATGATAACAAGATGATATGGTTATTTTATATAATCTACAAAATTAAAAGTGCTTTAGAGAAAGAAAATTTAAATTATTGGCATTTAAAGCATGTCAGACTATTTCAATCAGAATAAAACACAATATTAAAGCCCATCAAATTTTACATTGATATATAGAGTTTAATCAAAATCTTAAGAACCATTTTTGAACTAATCGTAAAAACGTGCAAAATGCATAGTATAAAGTGGCTCTTCTGGTCAGCTGATTTTGATGAAAAAGGTTTAGTAAGCTCTCTGACGTATATTTGTCCTAAATATTAATTTTCAGTTACATAGGGGTTTTCGTCTACGCACTGGAGTTACCACACACGGACACACATAGACTCAAGGGATTCGAAAATTTTCACGATGACAATACTTTCCCTTACTATATATTTCATATGTATGTAAGTAAAAGTAATATATTCTTGATGTATTAATTACATTGAATTTTAATAGAAACATGTGTTTTATTTAACAATCTATTAAATTATTATCTTCGGCAATCAGTTAGTTTTATGGGTTTTTCGTAACTCTCCATCAGCTTATACATTTTTATGTATTAAATTAAAACTACTAATCAAGAACTAAAAAACGTGATATGTTTTTTGTTTTGTTTTTAATTTTTTTTTTTTTGGTCATATAAGTAAGTAGACAAAAACAAAAATATTCAATTAGATCAAAAAATTAAAGAATAGGCGATACAGTTTCTATGACGACGCCTGTATCCTAGGGAAACATAAGCTATTTTGATGCTTGGAGAACATAATTTAGGACAATATTTCGGAAACAGATCTTACTAAAATTTTATTTGAATTTATCATGTATCGATATTTACAACTGCATTAAATAACACAAGCATTTAATAAGTCAATAGAAAAAAGACGTAAAGCTGACATTTAGAGAAGGTGCTAGATCCATATCATCTGAAACTTTGCCTGATCGGATATTAATCTCTGTTTGCTGCTCTACCACTCCAGTAAATATTCTAAACCAGAAGGTCTCGCGGCCATCTCATTTTCAGATACTTCGGCGAATTACCAGAAATCGAAGAGGAATCAATAATTGAAATTAGTGGGTTTTTCTGTTAAAAGTTTCTATATGTTAATACTTATTTAGATGTCCTGAATCTTCTAAATTCACGTTCCTTTGCTTTTAGTCCTCTTGTTTTTCCTACTTCATTTTCTGTTTGTCGGTTATCCTATTGTATCTCCATTTGGTCTGGGTTCTCTAGAATCTAATTATCTTATCTATCTATATTCCTTTTTTTTAACGACATAAGCAGCGTTTCTCTGGAATCGGTGACACTACCTTCAAAGCAGGAGCCTAATCATGAAAAACAAATTCTCTCTGGGTTGTTTTTGAATGAATGAATGAAAATAGAACTTTATTCTGGGACTAGGTCCTTAAGAATAACATACAGGTACAAAACAAATAAGTATTATGACTGACCAAAGAACACATAAAAAGAAAAACAAAAAAGACTTATAACATTAATGATTACAATAAATATATATAAAGTATTTTAAATGGTAAAAACAGAAAGAAATGAAAAATAAAAATTGAAAAGATTACAATAATATCTAAAAGTAATATAGGGCTAACAAACCAAAGAAAAAACTTTAGAATAATTAAAAATAATAATGAAAACTTTATTAACATTTATGTCATGAACTGTGGACATTTCTCATATCGCTCTTATCTTTATACTAAAATTAGTTAGCATCTGGTTGGGAAGCAAGAAGGTGTTTAAAAAGGAGTGATTTGAATGAAGATTAGGAAGGAGCATCATGGATGTTTGATGGAAGAGTATTTCAGAAAAAAGAGGACCGGGCTAAAAAGGAAAATTCATATTTTTTGGTTCGATGGGAAGGCGTATAGAGGTCAGAAGGACTGGATCTGGTTTCCTGAGTATGGATTGTGGATTTAAATTGCAGGAGACTATAAACGTAAGAGGGGCGATGGGAGCGGATGACTTGATAGAGAAAGGAACCAAGGAAAATTTTTTGGAAGTAGTTTCCAAATAATTTCCTTAATTTATATATTTGACAGACTCCAGTGGCGAATTGGTGGTTCGCTTTCCCGTAGTAACTTCCATTAGGATGTTGCCTAAAAGCTTCCTTGAACACTCTGAGGAAGCTTTGTACATTCCTGGAGATCCAATTTATTCCCTGTCAACAAACTCTTCTGTTTTTTGTCAATCCTGACTTCCGTTCCGGGTTGAGAACGGTATACCACACTAACTGCCACTACAACCAGTCTAAAAATGCTTCATGTAATGACTTATTTGATACATATGCCATTATCGCAGTATATATTTTGTTTGATAATCCGTCTATATAAGGTCTCCTGTGGTGTAGAGGCTATCATAACAGTCTCCTACGCCCAAGGTCGTGGGTTCTAAACCGGAAGATGATTCTAGGATTTTTTAAAGAAGTAAAAAGTCCTTGTTTAAAGCCGCCCTTTGGAGGTGACATAAAATGGTTGTCCCGAGCCTTTGTGATGTCAGGAACTCGTTAAAGATCCCTATTTCAATTAAACCTTAAAAGAAAAAAAATTAGTTGAATCGAGTTTTATTTTAATTATTTGAATGAAATTCAAAAGAAAAAAAAAATAGGAAACAGTAACGCAGTCTAGTATAAATACTTTTGTTTTATTATTTTTAATAATGAACCTATGTCATCCACTCTAAAAAATAAAATTATCGCCCCTCGGCTATCGTTTCAAGATGCGTAAAATACGAATAACGTATTAAAAGAAACGTTTCTCCTAATTATATAAATATTAAAAATTAGCTCTTTGTGCTATGGCTTAGAGAATTAAATTGTCACAAAAATGGGAAAAAAACATTGAAATAGGTTAAGAACTAGCAGAGATATAGCGTTTTGAAATAAGCAGTAGTGATTTGCCATTATCGTTTGAATTATTAATTTTCATATAACTTAATTGCCTATCAATTCCAGCTATATAAACAGTTAAGCTAAAGTTATATAAACACTTATACCCTGGTATTGTTATTTGGAAATAATAAACCACTGTGTAATTTGCAGAGTTTTATTTTCATCTCTTTTCAGCATGGCGACATATGAATGATTCCATTTTTATGTGTTACAGTATGCCAATCTGCCTCTTATTATAAATGATTATAAAGAAAACTATTAGTTATTTCATAGATAATTAAATTCCCTACAAAATGAAAAAAACAATCATTGAAATAGGATCAGAACTAGATATATATAGAGATATATCGTTTTGAAATTAACAATGATGATATGCCCATTTCCTTTAAATTATTTATTGCTTTTCATATCTGTTGATTGCCTATTAACAGCTATATAAACAATTATACCCTAATACAGATATTTGGAAACAATAAACCAATGTGTAATCATTTTCAGCGTTTTTTAGAATATGTAAAATCTTATTGACCAAGGAAACATGATTTTATTTGAAGGAAACAGGGTGGATTAAATTGAAGTATTGAAAAATGTGTATAATATGGTTCTTGTTCCCGGAATCCAATATAAATGTATAACAAAATAAAAACCTGTACTTCAACAACCCATTTAGGGACTTGAAGATTGAATGAATGAAAAATAATTTTTGTATATATTTGTATATTTTTGTAATAAAAATGACTTCTGTAGGCAAAGCTTCCACGTTGTCACCCCTGATGAAGGCCCACATTGTAGGCCGAAACGTCGGCACATAATTAAAATAACGCTTATTTTTAATTGTGTGTTTTAATTTATGACCGCACCCCCAACCATCTTCCTCATCAAAAATAATTTTTATTCTTGGACATTTCGTTCCCTTGGAATAATATACAGTGAACAGAAAAAGTCCAATTTGGCTTCATTTGATATATAATTGTTTGGTCAATTAAATTATATAAGGTTGATATGAATAAAATATACACACAAAAAAAACACAGAAAAAGAACACATCAAATGAGTTTAGTTAAGTATTATCAAAGTCTAGATTTACAACAGATGTGTGAAAGTTTGATCTTTGAGGACGTGGTTAAATGGTCAAAGAATTCCAAAGTATGGTAACACGGATGATAAAGGACGTTTCATAGGATGCTGTTATGTTGGTATGGTAGGCAAAGAATAGAATAGAACAAGAAACATTATTCTGGGACAATGTCTCTAAAGAATAACATTAATGAACAAAATACAAAATTATTATATCTGGCCAAAAACAATTATATAACTAACTACATTTAAATAACAAAAGAAAGAAAAAAAAAAAAAAAGGTCATAGTGACAACTCTTTGTATATATTCGAGAAATAAATAAATAAGAATTAACAAAACATATTACTTTTACATCTCATTAAAGTAGATACACTAATCACTTCACATAAATTGGCATAATAAAAATTACCTTACATCGGACTGGAGAGCATGGAAGTATTGAAAGAGCAGGGATTTAAACGATAACAGGGAAGGAGTATGTCGGGTGTTTGACGGGAGAGTATTCCATAAGGCAGTGAAACAGGCTAAAAATAGCTTTCATTTGTTTTGGTTCTATGGAAAGGAGTGTGGTGGTCGGACAGACGGGATCTTATTTCCTGGTGATGGGTTGAGGATTTAAATACCAGAAGGCTGTAGACATACAATGGTTGGTGGGAGTTAATGATTTGATAAAGGAATGATCCAAGGATATATTGTCTTCGAAAAGTGGGGGATAACCACTTTAACTCGTCTCGAGGTACCGAACACAATATAAGATCGATGGGTTGAGATATGTAATATAAGAGATATGTATTGTTTCAAGGTCATTAGAGAAGGTAATTAGGCCTCGATCACGCTTCCTAATTTTCGGGTACCCATTTTATAGAGGCTTAGTGTGCTCGAGCAGGGTCTCCATACCCCAGGGTTCATCCACGGTTGAAATAACAGAATATATAATTCTGCCTCAACCGGGGTTCGAACCCAGGGCCCGGATAAAAGTAGACCACGCCGCTCCTATGAAGTGAATATAATAACAATCGAAATGTATTATTATTATTATTGAATAAAATTACAACATTGAACAAAAATCTTGAGAAATATAAGATAATTTGATCCTGAGTGATCACTAATTTTAGCCGATATGTAAGGTTCCCCCACGGCCTCCTAGATCTGGAAGGGAAGGGAGACGGAATCCAATGCCTCTTGGATCACGTAGCACACGGCCGGCGGAAGTGCCCGCTACCACGTGACCTCGCTCCATCATCCGCCGCGGAGCCAGCTGATGATGGCATCCTTCCTCCTTTCATCACATATTTCTTTATACATATAAACATATATATATATATATATATATATATATATATATATATATATATATTACTTACTTGAGGTTGGATTGGGACAGCGATTATTAAGTGAAAGTAATCTGATTTATTTTTTTACTTTCACTTACCTATATATGAAATACATAGTAAGGGAAAGTATTGCGATCATGAAAATTTTCGAATTCCAGTTTTCAACGGAAATACACGTTTTAGGGTCCCCTGAGTCCAAATGACCAAATCCCTCAAAAGATGTGTGTGTGTGTGTGTGTGTGTGTGTGTGTGTGTGTGTGTGTGTGTGTGTGTGTGTGTGTGTGTGTGTGTGGTAACTCCAGAGCATAACCGAAAAGACCTATGAAACTTAAAATTTCATATTCAAGACAACTATAAGCCCAAGATGTTACAGCATCTTCTTTGTCAAAATCGGCTAACCAAAAGAACCACTTTTTACTATGCATTTCAACCCTTTTCACGTTTTTTTTTTTTCAAAAACGGCTTTAACGATTTTATTAAACTCGCTATATCAATGCACAATTTAATAGGCTTTAATATCATGTAGGTTTAATTCTGATTAAAATAGTCTGACAGGGCTTAAATGCCGATATTTTAAATTTTCTTCCTTTTAAATACCTTTAAATTTTTACATTAAAAAAAAAAAGCCATATTATTCTAATGAAATTGGTGAAATATGGCAAAATATACAAGTTGGACGAATTTTATAACTAACTTAAGGATAAAAGAGAAAAATTATTTTTTATTAATATTTTTGGTTTTTTGATATTCAGAACAGTAATATAGACGTATAATATACCGTTGTAAGGGGAACGATTTTAGAAAAAATACTATCTGATACACAAAGTTCTAAAAGGTTATATAAAGTGACAAATAGGGAATAAAAGTTTTCTGATTAACAATTTTATATAGTTATATTATTTGATCTATATCATATGTTTTCAACGAAAATGAACACACGTTTTATTAAAATCAACTTAAAATATTTTTTTTTTAAATTTATATATTTAATAGTTTTTACGTTGATTTTAACAGTCGAGGTAAGTGAAAGTCGTGTGTTGCCCGCACTAATATTATTTTACAATTTAATATAGTTTTATTTTAATTTTTCTTCCACTTCAAAACCCTCTATGCAAGGTGTATTATAATAATAGACACTATATATGATAAGCGAGGCGGTAGATAGGGCCGCCTAGTGTAAGGGATAAGATGAAGGATAGGGTAGGAGATAGAGAGCCTTGATGGATGGCTACCAGCTTCTGATAAATGAACCGCATCAACCTCCAACCATCTTTTTTTTTTTTTTTTAGTTTTTAAAACATTTAGCCATCATACTGTACCCCAAAACTTTTATAGAAAGCTGAGTCACATTATACATAATTATGTATTATAGTTATTAATATCTAGAGTATGAGGAACCTTTTTTTTTATATTTATTTTAAGAAATTTACAACCGTATTAAATAAATACAACAAGTAAATAGGCTTTATATATGATTATAACACAGGGTAGTCTTGAGAAGAAACTACCCATTGGAAGCACTCCAATGTCTAATTTATGTAAGGAAGTACCTTCTTTTAAGGCGCCTCGATGGGTTGTCGGGAATAGATGTGGAGGAGAGGTCACGGATAAGCGGGTTTGAGTGGGCAGGGAGTTTGGAATGAAAAGAGGTATATCTGTAACGGGCCAAGTCTTCAACAAATGGGATATTTAGGTCTTTATTGATGATTTTATCAGTAACAAAGTAAAGAGCATTGAGTATCTTACGAAGGATTTTGGACTGCAAGGATTGGATGCGAGAGGAATTCGATGGTTTAGTAGACCCCCATAGGCCCAAATAGGCCTGATAATTGTTGTATAAATGAGTTTTTTGTTGTGAGTAGGAAGTTTTGAGCGTTTGTCGAGTAAGTGTTGTAGTAATCTGTATCTACGAGCAGTTTCCTGTGGTTTCAGTATAGTATGAGGGTTCCATGTTTGGCGTTTGTCGAGGTGGAGTCCTAAGTACCGAATCTGTTTAACAGGAGTAAGTAGGATATTGTTAAAGGATACGGTGGGGCAGGAAGTCGTAGGTTTACGACTTATAGTGAAGGTGATTTGATGGGATTTGTTAGGATTTATTTTAATTCTCCAGTTTTGACACCATTCTTCAATGGCTGATAATGAGGAATCTAAATTATAAATTATATATATACTTAAACATATATTAAACTTTTATTTTCCTGGCCTCTTATTTTCTTTCTAATACCCCACCTTACGGAAGCTTGAGGTTTCTCCTATTCCTGCATATTTGCAAAAGGCGTTGTCTCACTGCTTGTTAATTTTTAAATATTTTCATTTTTATGTAATGGATCCGGTGTTGGGGCTGACATTTTAGTTTGATTTGGCCTTACTATTATATTTTTTTTTTTATTTATAGTAATTTACAACTATTTAAAGAACACTATTGTAAATATGAGGAATGAAAAAAAAAATCTGAAAATGTCTTGAGAAAGAACTACCCAGTGGTAGCATTTCACTATTTTAACCAGTAGGTCACTTCTTTTCAGTCACCTTTGAGGGTTATCAGGGATATCTAAGGAAGATAAATTATGGACAAGTGGGTTTGTATATGCAGGGAGTTTAGAATGAAAAGGGGAGTATCCATCACGGGCTATGTCTGTAACAAATGGGATATTAAGGTCATTATGGAGGAGTTGATTATCACAAAATAAGGGGCATTCAGGATTTTGGATTGTAAGGACTGGATGCGGGAGGAATTAGATGGTTTCGTAGAGCCCAAAGCTCAATTCCATATGTCTAAATAGGTCTGATAATAGTGATGTAAATAGTCTTTTGTAATATACTGGAAGTTTTGAACGTTTGTCTACTAAGTGTTTAGTAATCGATATCTTTGAGTAGTTTCTTGTCGTTCCAGTCTTCTGTGAGGATACTGTTTAAATTAAAACTAAAATTTAATTTGCCAAAAAAAAATTTCCATCGCTGGGGTGCTCCAGGAGGTGTAACCTGACAAAATAAGGTCGTTAAAAGCTTTACTTTTTCAAAAAATCTTTTTATTCCTCTCTGTAATGAAATTATGAATTGTAGGGATTTTCAATTCGTCGTGGATCATAGATGACTGTATTGTTTGTAATCATTTCCCTTTAATAATTCTTCTTAGTACTCCATTATATAGCGCCTGAAAACGTTTTGCAGTTGACTTCGCAATGCGTGGAAATAGTTGTGTGCAATTCAATTGTGACGGGTGTAGTATTGTTTTGTATATTAAAGTTTTGAGACGAAGAGACGGACTTAAGGAAAAGATTAAATGATTTAGTCGTCTGCATTTTGTTTTATGCATTTTTTACTTTCACTTACCTATGTATGAAATAAGAGAATATTTAATGCGATCATGAAACAATTCAGTTGCAACGAAATACACGTTTAGGGTCCTAAATAACAAAGTCCCGCAAAAAGGTCTGTTGTGTGGTAACTCCGGGCGAAAAACGAAAATCCTTAATAAAACTGAAATTTCGAGATGTTACAGAATCTTTTTCATCAAAATCGGCTAACCGGAAATCTACTTTATACCATGCATTTTGCAACTTTTTTTTATTTTCTCGTAAACGGTTCCGACGATTTTGATTAAACTCCCTATATCGATGCAAAATTTGATGGGCTTTAATATCATGTAGATTTCATTGTGATTGAAATAGTATGACAGGGCTTAAATGCCGATATTATAAATTTTCTTCCTTTAAAGTACCTTTAATTTTGTAGATTTAAAAAAAATTGTAACACCATCTTATTAGCATTGATAAATAACGGGTAAATATGTAAGCTGGGCGAATTTGATAAACTACTAAAGGATAAAAGTGCAAACATATTTTTATATCCAATTTCTGTGTTTTTGAACACAAGAATAGTAATATAGATGTATAATATACCGTTGGATAGTTAAAGATTTTATAAAAAATATTAATTGATACACGGAATTTTAAAGGTTAATGGAGAGTTATGAAAAGCCGATAAAACTGTTGCAGATAAAAAGATAATAGATTATTTAATAAAACACATGTTTCTATTAAAATTCAAAATAATTAATTCTTTAACAATTTATTTGTATCTTTAGATGTATATAAAATTCTTAAATTGATTTTCACAACGGAGGTAAGTGAAAGTCGTGTGTTGCGCGCACCAGAATTTCTTTATTTAACATATTTTTTTATATTTACAACTGAGTACAAAAATACAGTTTTGCCCATTCAATTTTTTAAGAAAAATGAGCAGAAAATTTCAAAAGTCTGTCAAACGTGATTCCAAGATATTTTATTTATTAGGGGTACTTACTACGTTTGCTATAACATGCTATTTGTGTTATTTTGTTAAACCCGTCGAGTTTCTACAGTTATTTCCTGTATAAAATTGATGGGCTTAGCAAAATAGCACAAATTGCATGCTATAGTAAACGTAGTGATTACCCCTATTATTTATTTCTCCAAATTGCTATTTGCTATTTGCATAGGAATGACATGTTACACCAGAGATGTGAGCAACGATATTAGTGGTGAGACAAAATTGTTTAATTCAGTGATGAAGTTTGTAAGTTGTGTAGTAGTATCAGTTGTGTTGTTAGTAACTCCCACTGCAGATTAGCCATAGTAGCATAAAGTGAAGTTATATAAATAAACAAATATGACTAAATCTTAATTTTGATTACTATTTGACTGCATTATTATGCTTTTTATACATAGATACACCATAGTTTCCTATTTGTAAAGGACGTTGTACCATTACGGTGAACATCACAACCAAAACTGACAATCGGTATTACAAGCTAACAGTGATACTGCCTGGGCATGACACCGCCAAACCAGAACTTGCAATATCGGCCCCTGTCAGTTCCCAAACCTCCGCAAATTGTGTCGTTTCAGAGCCAAAATGTTTTCATCTCGCTGAGGCTGACATTTTTACGCGAATCTCGCCTGCTATGGTGCATCAGCAAGTTTTAAAAAAATATCGGAAGGTTCCAGAAATGTTTTTCCGGCTACACACGTACATTATCCTTCATTTCTTCCTGTGGTCATTAGTTTTACTTATCAATATACGAACTTTTATTTTTTTAATTTAAACATATTTATTGATATTTACAACTGTATTATTATATTCAACAAGTAAATGTGACGGACATAGTAAACTGACATTAAATACATGAAGAGGCGCCACCCATTTGAAGCACTCTAAAAATATTTTAAACTAGAAGGTCTCGGAGCCATCTTCTTTTCGGACGCTTCGGAGGATTATCTTGAATCGAAGAGGATGATATGATAGAAATTAGTGGATTAGAGTGGAAATAGAGTTTTTCATGGAATGATTGATACCTGGTTCGTGCTAATTCAGTAACATATGGGATATTAAGGTCTTTATTCGTGACAAAGTAAGAAGCGTTAAGGATTTTGCAAAGCATTTTGGATTGGAAACGAGAAGAATTCGATGGTTTGGTAGAGCCCCATAGCTCTACTCCGTAAGTCCATATCGGTCTTATGACGGTCATGTAAATAAGTCTTTTGTAATTAAGTGGAACGTTGGAGCGTTTGTCCAGTAAGTGTTGAAGTAGAAAACGGACAGTTTCTTGTCGTTTTAGTCTTGTATGGGGATTCCAAGTCAGACGTATGTCAAGGTGGAGTCCTAGGTATCGAATCTCTTCAACAGGGGCTAGTGGAGTGTCATTAAAGGATACTCAAGGCAGGAAGTCATTGGTTTACAACGAAGGGTAAAGGTTATTTGGTGGGATTACACATATATATTACTGTTCATAAGTTCGAAAACAAAAAATTGCAAAAAAAAAAATATATTTTTGCTGTTATCTCCTTTAGGATATCGAATTCGTTCAACATATATATTTACCTTTTTTTTGCAATGCTAATCAGATGATATGGTAAATTTTAAAAAAGAAATACAAAATTAAAGGTAGTTTAGAGGAATAAATTTTGAAGTATCGAATTGTCAGAATATTTCACTCAGAATAAAACCTACATGATATTAAAGACCGTTAAATTTTATATGGCGAGTTTAATCAAAATTTTTGATATAACAACAATAGGTAAACTAAATATCAACAATAGGGTGATAATACGCCATGTTAAATTCACTACCAAATATAAATGTTAGCATTATTTCACTTATCAAAAACATAAATATAATTTATTTTTTTTTTAATTTTTGTGTCGGTAACTTTTTGAATTAAAACATTATTTATTTTTCTTAAACTTTTTATAAAAAATCTGGTGCGGACAACACACGACTTTCACTTATCTCGACTTTTAAAATCAATTTAAAAACTATTGAATATACTTTAATTTGAAAAATATTTGAAGTTGATTTTAATTAAATGGGTATTCATTTTCGTTGGAAAGATATGATTTAGACTAATTAATACTAATATATTAAAATGTTAATCAGTAATAAGTTTATTCCTCTTTCGTCACTTTCTATTACCTTTTACAACTCTGTATATCAGATAATATTTTTTCTAAAATTTTACTTTCCAACGGTATATTATACGTCTATATTACTGTTTATATTATCAGTAAACAAAAAAATCTGGTGCGGGCAACACACGACTTTCACTTACCTCCATTTTTAAAATCAATGAAAGAATTTTCAAATAGAGTTAGAGATAAAAATACGTGAGATTATTAAGGAATTAATCAAATTGAATTTATATAGAAACATGTGTTTTATTAAAAAATCTATTATATTATTATCTTAAATAATCAGTTAGATTTATCTTCTTTTCATCACTCTCCATTAACTTCTAAAAGCTTGTGTATGAGATGATATTTTTTCTAAAATCTTTAGCTTTCCAACGGTACATCATTCATGTATATTACTGCTCTTATGTTTAAAAACGAAAAATTGCATTAAAATAATATTTTTTCTGTTTTCTCCTTTAGTTGGGTATCGAATTTATTCAATTTATATATTTACCTGTTTTTCATCAGCGCTAACAAGATAATCTAGTTATTATTATTGAATCTAAAAAATTAAAGGTACTTTAGAGGAAGAAAATTTAAAATATCGGCATTTAAGCCCTGTCAGACCATTTTTATCCAAATAAAACCTACATGATATTAAAGCCCATTTAATTTTACATCGATATAGCGAGTTTAATCAAAATCGTCGGAACCGTTTTTGAGAAAATCGAAAAAAGGTGCAAAATGCATGGTATAAAGTGCCTCTTCTGGTAAGCTCATTTTGATGAAAAAAGTTTTGTCACGTCTCGGGCGTATAGTTGTCTTAAATATGAAATTTCAGTTTCATAGGACTTACCGTTTCCGCCCGGGAGTTACCACAGACACACACACACACAGACACACACACACACAGACCTTTTTGCGGGACTTGGTTATTTGGATTCAGGGGACCCTAAAACGTGTATTTCCGTTGAAAACTGGAATTCGAAAATTTTCACGATCGCAATACTTTCCTTACTATATATAGTAAGTGAAAGTAAAATTACATTAAAAGATAGTTTGCTCTTTTATCCTTTAGTTGTTCATCGAATTCGTCCAACTTGTATATTTAGCCGTCCTTCAGCAATGCCATTATGATGATATGGGTATATATGCATGATATGGGGTATGCATATATATATATATATATATATATATATATATATATATATATATATATATATATATATATATATATATATATATATATATATATGCATTGGTATAAAGATTAGGGAGTGGGAGTAAGGTTCAAACTTCAGTCTACTCCTGGTTATGTGTTAAATGTTTTAATAGAATATAGATATTTAAAAAAAAAAAGGAGTTAAAATTGTTCTAATTAATAGATAAAAAATAGAAAACAAATGCCCATTATTAAATTAAATAAGGAATTCAAGAATTTGACAATATTAAAAGATTTGTTTTTATGTAAGTAGAGATATAATACTGATTTAATTTATTATATTGTGATTATGCATAGTGATATTTATTGTCGTTTAATGTTTAAATTAATATAATATTAAATTGTTGTTAGTGAATGACTAAAAAATTCTAAAGATGAGGTGTATAGGCCCCAAAACGTTAATTATGTATAATGAAGAATAAATGAATGATAGTTTAAAGAAGAGACTGTTCTTAAATAACCTAATTAAATTAATAACTTATTTTCGGATAAAATAAATAAATTTGATGGCTAGAACTATAGAAGAAGACAAGAATGGGGCCAGAAAATACTGTTCTGATATTGGGCCCTTGGGGATATATTGTTGTCGGTAAGAGGAACTTTTTCTGATATTGGTTCCGCCGCGTTTCCGATTCCAGGGACAGTGGGAATGTTTAGAGTCTATTCTCGTCTCATAGGGAATTTTCAATATAGACGGTTTATTTTATAATAGAGGTATACTATACTCTATCTGTCGATAATTTTTTTTAATACTATTTATTATTGGTTTACATAAACATTTTACTTTCACTTACCTATATATGAAAATCACGTTTTAGGGTCCCCTGAGTCCAAATAACCAAGTCCCGCAAAAAGGTCCCTTTTTTTTTTTGTAGGGTAGAATCTTTCATAAGACGAAGTGGTCTCTTGAATCCACAACAGTGGAGATTCTTACTCACTAAAAACCACCTACATTCTCTGCGATGCCTCACCGCGGAACTGCTTACAGGCATTACTTCGCGGTGGACGGGATGGCTAAGCGCCCACTTCTTTACTGCATACTTATCGGTACTTGACCTCTTCTCGCTCGCTCCTGGGTTCTCAGTATAATTCCGTTTCTCGCAGCATAATCTCAAACAGCATTCCAGTTTTATTGACTCGTCAACATGAGCTGTAGGGAATCTTTTACCCAGCATCATATCTAGCTGGACCTTCTCCTCGGTAAAGTTTTTACATCCAAAGAAAGCATGTTCCACTGTTTCATCCAAAGGAGGACAGGTGGTACATGATGAATCTTCTTCCAGCTTGAACTTGTGAAGATATGACCTGAAACAGCCATGTCCAGAGAGCAGTTGAGTAAGGTAATAACCAACCTCTTCGTGTGTGCAAGGCATTTCTTCCATGGACGCTAATCGCCTTACGAGAATATGATCTCACCTCCGACCAGATTGGTGCGGCATACAAAAGCACTGAATTGGTTACGTTAGCAAGAAGCCTCCTCCGCACAGGTCCACCGATATTTGGCAAAAGAAAAAGAAAAAAAAGGTCTGTGTGTGTGGTAACTCCCGGGAGAAAATGAAAAGTCCTATGATACTTAAATTTTATATTTAAGAGAACTATACGCCCGTATAAGTGAAATTGAAAATTTTCAAATTCTCATTACCTTCCCTTACTATCTCATATATATATATATATATATATATATATATATATATATTATTTTTTTTTTTTTTTTTTTTTTTTTTTTATCATTTATTTTTACAACCACACCTGTCGCTCAGCCCATGACAATAAGCGGATTTAATAATAATTGATATAAAGGGCATGTCAGGCATGAGGGAGGTATATAATTATAAGATGTTGAAGAAATGTTTAATTTAATTAATTTATAATTTGAATAAATTATAGAACAATACTTTATAAATTATTATTTAATATATTTGTTTGTTTATTTCGTCTATCCAACTTTTATAAGGTCAGGGATTTTTAACGAGTACCTGACATCGCACTGGCTCGGGACTAATTCTCTACGTCCCCTCCGAAGGACGGCATAACTAAGAATTTTCTTCTCCTATTTAAAATCCCAGAGCCACCTAACAATTCTCAAGCTTTGACCTTGGGCATAGAAGGCTGCTATGTTTGCCACTACACTATAGGTGACCCCATTTTATGTATAATATTTACAGTTGACGTTTCAATATAGGCGTGGTAGTTTTTTTGTCTGATATTCCAACTACATAATCAATAATTTGACAAAACGCTCTACTGGCTAAAAAATACCATACCGGCCTCGTTATAATACCATGTCCCACTATAAGTTATCTTTCCAACTATTTTTTTTTTTTTTTTTTTTACGATTAGAGATAAAGTAGCAGCTTATATTTAATTTATAAAACGCACCAATATCGATAGCAAGGACATTATTCAATCGATCGATCGATGGCATAATTCGAGAGGAGTAAAACCGGAGGAGGAGGGGGGTAAATAACCCAATTAAAAGTTGTAGAGCGCGCTAGTTATTGCCCTCCCAGTAGCGGCAATATTATCCCCCTCTTCATTATTAATTTGCCGACTTTTATCTTTATTCGGCCATTTCTGTCCGAAGGCATTTATCACCAAATCCTTAGCAACCTAGTCCTCCAATAATAGGTTAATTTAGTGGTTCGCAGCAAAATATTTTCACGGACTCCTTCATCATATATATAAATATTATTATATATATATAATAATATATATATATATCTACCATATATATTAGTCCAGTAGAATTAGCCCAAAAAGGGGGGTTGGCTAGAAAAATATATTTGATTTTTTACTTGATAAAAGGAGATTTTAAATATTAACTTACAATCAGTAACTTTTCGAAATAACTACAATTTTCTAACATGCTCTTCAAGATACGTATGCTTTTTGGATGATATTAGCCCAGTAGAAATAGAATTTTGGCTAGAAAAAGGTGGGGTAAATTTTATTTTTAGGCACGATTGTTTGTACTACTCCTCTCATTAAAAACCCAAAGTTTTCACTCTTTTCACCCTTGTGCGTTTTTCCGCCATCTGTTAATAAAAATAAAATAATCCGTTTTAATTAGATCTTCTAAACGTGATATTATCTTAAAACCATTATTGTGTATTTCTAGGAAAAGAAAAGCGTTTTTGCAACTAATAAGAACAATTTCCCATATATTACTTTTGTTTTGATTGATTAGAGAAAAAAAAAAAAAATTTAATGATACACCAACAACTTTAAATAAAATATAAAGCATTTTTGTTAATTTTTTGTTCCTCTTTTTATTCTCAAATGTATTTGATGTGTATAATGTATCATTTTGAGCGAAAGGCTACGTATCGTCAAACTCGTCTTCTTCCATGTTATATTTAATATTTGGTCTATTATCCAGGATTCGAATTCGCAATAAAGACAGATAATAGAACAAGTCCAGACCGCAAGTCACACAAAAAGGTCTGTGTGTGTGTCGTGTGTGTGTGTGTGTGGGTGTGTGTGTGTGCGTGTGTGGTAACTTCTGGGCGGTAACAAAAAGTCCTATGATACTGAAATTTCATATTTAAGATGACTATACGACCGAGATGTTACAAAAACTTTTTCATCAAATTCGGCTAACCAGAAGAGCTACTTTATAACATGCACATTGCACCTTCTTACGATTTTCTCAAAATCGGTTCTGACGATTTTGATTGAAATCGCTAAATCGATGTAAAATTTAATTTTCTTTAAATTTACATGTAGGTTTTATTCTGATTAAAATGGTTTGACAGGGCTTAAATACCGATATTTTAAATTTTCTTCCTCTTAAGTACCTTTAATTTTGTTGATTCTACAAAAATAACTATATTATCTTGTTAGCACTGATAAAAAACAGGTAAATATATAAATTGAATGAATTCGATACCCAGCTAAAGGAGAGAAACAGAAAAAAATATTTTTTAAATACAATTTTTTGTTTTTGAACATAAGAACAGTTATGTACACGTATGATAACCGTTGGAAAGCTAAAGATTTTAGAAAAAATATTATTTTATATACAAGCTGTTAAAAGTTAATAGAGAGTAATGAAAAGCGGTTAGAACTAATTATTTTAGATAATAATACAATATATTTTTTAATAAAACACATGTTTCTATATAAATTCAATGTAATTAATTCTTTAATAGTTTCACGTATTTTCATCTTTAACTGTATTTGAAAATTGTATCATTGATTTTAAATATAAAGGTAAGTGAAAGCCGTGTGTTGCCCGCACCAGATTTTTACTCTCACATCTCATCTTAATAATAATAATAATAATAATAATGATAATTAATTTATATAATTTTTTTTACTTAGAAATCATCTATTATTATTATTATTATTTGTGTCAGAACTGAAGTACTAGTAACTCTGAAATACTCTGTATAATATCTTTCTTTTTGTTTTTGGTTTTTCAATAAGCCTGAATTATTGCATGACCCAAAGTCATAATTAACAAACAAAAATATACCTCTTGAAGCTTCGTTTTGTAATGGCACTAGATAAAAGAGGACAATAGAATGCGAGACAAAGCGATGGAAATGAGGAATTGAGAGAAAGAAATATACACCAAAGGGAACAAAGCATCATTAGAGCAGGAGTGAAATTGCAGGAAATTCAATTGTGAATCTGCGAGGGGTTGCAACCTTATCGCCGATGGGAATTTACGTCGGTCGTCGAAATGCGGATCTAAAACTAACGAACTGATATTGTCTCCATTTAAAGTATCATAAAATAATAAGGTTGAGAGGTAAGGGATTTTGTTTTTGAAAAGTCATCTTTTTATTGAGTTATAAAATAAGGTCATAGTGTTTTTCAATATTTTAGGTTAATCCTTTCTGTGTTTCAGATCATGTTTACTTGATCAATAATGTTTACACATTCTGAAAAAGGATTAGCTAAGGTGCTTTTATGCATAACTTTCAATGGAGATTCCTTATCTTTAAATGGTATCCTGCTTCCTCTAGATGGAAGAGGAAAAAACTCATTTTTTTCATTTATTGATTTTTACTTTCACTTACTATATATAGTAAGGGAAAGTATTGCGATCGTGAAAATTTTCGAATTCCAGTTTTTAACGGAAATACACGTTTTAGGGTCCTTTGAGTCCAAATAACCAAGTCCCGCAAAAAGGTCTATGTGTGTGCATGTTTGTGTGTGTGTGGGTGTCTGTGTGTGTGTGTGTGTGTGTGTGTGGGGCGTGTGTGGTAACTCCTGGGCGGAAACAAAAAGTCCTATGATACTGAAATTTCATATTTAAGATAACTATACGACCGAGATGTTACAAAAACTTTTTCATCGAATTCTTCTAACCAGAAGAGCTACTTTATACCATGCACATTGCACCTTTTTACGATTTTCTCAAAAACGGCTGACGATTTTGATTGAATTAAATCGATGTAAAATTTTCTTTAATTATAGGTGGAATAGTCAGGAATCAGTCATTTTTGAAAAGTTTTTTATTTTGCCAACGTTTCGGCTCAAGCTTGTGAGCCATCATCAGGGCATTACTGAGCCATGTCCAAGCATAAACTGTCTAAAGCATAAACTCAGTTTATGCTTGGACATGGCTCAGTAATGCCCTGATGATGGCTCACAAGCTTGAGCCGAAACGTTGGCAAAATAAAAAACTTTTCAAAAATGACTGATTCCTGACTATTCCACCTATAATAGTTTCTACAGTCGACTATACACCTCAATTTAATTTTCTTTAAATTTAGATGTAGGTTTTATTCTAATTAAAATGGTTTGACAGGGCTTAAATACCGATATTTTAAATTTTCTTCCTCTTAAGTACCTTTAATTTTGTTGATTCTACAAAAATAACTATATTATCTTGTTAGCACTGATGAAAAACAGGTAAATATATAAATTGAATGAATTCGATACAGCTAAAGGAGAAAGCAGAAAAAAATATTTCTTAAATACAATTTTTTGTTTTTGAACATAAGAACAGTAATATACACGTATAATAAACAGTTGGAAAGCTAAAGACTTTAGAAAAAATATTATTTTATATACAAGCTTTTAAAAGTTAATAGAGAGTGATGAACAGCGGTTAGAACTAATTATTTTAGATAATAATACAATCGATTTTTTAATAAACACATGTTTCTATATAAATTCTATGTAATTAATTCTTTAATAGTTTCACGTATTTTCCCCCGGTAACCCCCGGGCGGGAACGGTAAGTGCTATGAAACTGAAATTTCATATTTAAGACAAATATACGCCCGAGACGTTACAAAACCTTTTTCATCAATATGAGCTTACCAGAAGAGCCACTTTATACCATGCCTTTTGCACCTTTTTTCTCAAAAATGGTTCCGACGATTTTGATTAAACTCGCTATATAGATGTAAAATTTAATGGGCTTCATTTGGATTAAAATGGTCTGACAGGGCTTAAATGCCGACATTTTAAATTTTCTTCCTCTAAAGTATCTTTAATTTTGTTAATTCTATAAAAATAACTACATTAGCTTGTTACCACTGATGAAAAACAGGTAAATATATAAATTGAATAAATTCGATACGTAACTAAAGGAGAAAAGAGAAAAAATATTTTTTAATGCAATTTTTCATTTTTGAACATAAGAACAGTAATATACCGTTGGTAAGCTAAAGATTTTAGAAAAATATTATCTCATACACAAGCTTTTAAAAGTTAATAAAGAGTGATGAAACGCCAATAGAACTAACCGATTATGTTAGATGATAATACAATTGATTTTTTAATAAAACACACGTTTCTATAGAAATTCCATTTCACTAGTTATTTAATGGTTTTATTTATTTTTATCTCCTACTGTATTTACGAATTCTTTAATCGATTCCAAAAAAGGTAAGTTAAAGTCTTGTGTTGCCCGCACCAGATTTTAGCATTTATTTTATCCGTTTTTATATGTATGTTTCTTACATGATGTATGATTGTAATGATGTCTGTTCCGAAACCATTTGTAAATATTTTGTCATTTTGTAAATATAAAGTGTATTTTTTTCATATCTAAGATTTTAAATTCAGAAAACGATAGAGAATAAAGAATAGAAAATCTGGTGCGCACGGCACACGACTCACTTACTTCCGCTGTTAAAAACAATTTCATACTTTTCAAAATATATTTAAAGCGTAAGCTTACACAATTTTCTATATAACATAATATCTTTTCTAAAATCTTTCCAACGGTATATTATACATTTTTAAGGAAACTTTTTTCACTATAAATTTGTTTAATAGCTCTTAAGTTAATTTAAGGAGCTGAGGTAAGTAAAAGTCGTGTGTTATCAGCAACGGATTATTTTTTTAATATACTTGAGTGAGAGTGTAACATAAATAAATTTTTTTTCGGTCATGGTTATTTTTTTTTTATATCGGGGTAAGCTCGACATTGTAAAGAATTTATAATAATAATAATAATAGGCTTACCGAACCCGAAGGTTCGATGCCGATACCACCAAACTTCGCCTGCACAGACTCGTCCAATGTTCACCGGTCAAGCCCAAGCCCCCGAGATCAGCCTTAATGCAATCCTCCCATCGACGCTTCGGCCTACCTTTCGGACGCCTACCAGTCGGTTCAGCGAATACCAACTTTCTCGGAATCCGTTTCTCACTAAGCCCAACAACTTTACGCGCCCATTTGAGTCTCCGCGATGCTATCAACTCAATTATATTCACAGTACAAACTCTACAATTCCGCGTTGTGCAACCTTCTAAACTCCCCAGTGGCCTCATCTCTCTTCGGACCAAATATTTTACGCAGTACCTTATTCTCGAAAACCTTAAGCCGTTGTTCATCCTTCAAAGTAAGCGGCCACGTTTCGCATCCGTAAAGAACCGTTGGAAGAATAATAGTTTTATAAATTCTAACCTTTATGTTTTTAGACGGAAGCCGCGAGCTAAGTAATTTAGCAACTGAATAATAACACGCATTTCCCACCTTTAACCGGGACTTTATTTCTTCCTGGATTTCATTTTTTCTAGTTATCATTGAACCTAAATACTTGAATTTCTCTACGTGTTCAAAAGTATGGCCTGAAATATTAATATCGTCAAGATCGCCACCGTTTCTGCAACTAATCATATATTTCGTCTTATCGGTATTTTATTCGAGACCTATTTGTTTACCGGTTTTTATTAACACACTTGTATTTAGTTGTATAGTTTCCGTGTCTTCACCTAGTAGTACCAAATCATCGGCATACCCCAAAACCGGAATCTTGTCACCCATATTTAAGCCTTTCTCGGTGCACATCACCTTTTCTATAACATATTCTAAGGCTATAAATATTTAGAAAGAATTTATAAAGAATGAAGAAATACATATAAGAGTAAAAAATATGGCCGATAAATATTAAACGACTTTTACTGGAGCCTATTTTTATTTTAAGAGTAAATTTCTTGTCAACACCAAGCAGAGATATTACCTGAAACCATGTTTACCTCTTTTACCTTTTAGTCGTGCTGTAAATTATTTTCCTTTGACATGTTGTCTCCGAGCCGACTTCAAAAGGTAAAGAACCTTCGTATCAATATAAACAATTGAACAATTTATAGAGGTAGTTATTTTTTATTTATTTATTTTTTTTTTTACGGAAAGGCAATTTTTTTAAATATTATACTTGAAGGCTGAAGCTGACCAAAACATCACTTTGAGTTCAAAAACCTGTAGGTCCTTACTAAGTATTGAACCAAGGTAACTTCTAGGAGTATTGCCTAAACATAGGTTGAACACAATATCAAATATAATTTTAAAAAGTCAAGTGCAGGAAACACACAACACTCACTTACCTTCACTATTAAAATCAATTTAAAAACTATTAAATACACTTCAATTTAAAAAATATTTTAAGCCGATTTTAATAAAACGTGTATTCACTTTCCCAACACTAAATTGTTAATCAGTAATAAGTTTATACCCTATTCATCACTTTATATTTACAACTTTGTGTGAGAGACAATATTTTTTATACTTTTTTTTTCTCTTTCCAACGGTATATTATACGTCTGTATTACTGCTCTTAATATAAAAAAAAAAAAAAAAAACACGCATGAAAACATATTTCTGCTCTTTTCTCCTTTAGTTAGTTATAAAATTCTTTCAAATTGTATATTTAGCTGTTTTTTATCAATGTGTGATCAGATGATATGATTAATTTTCATGAAATATACAAAATGAAAGGTACTTAAGAGGAAGGAAATGTAAACTTTCGGCATTTATCCCTTGTCAGACTATTTAAATCAGAATGAAACTAACATGATATTGAAGCCCATTAAATTTTACATCGATTTAGCAAGTTTAATCAAAATTGTTGGAGCAGTATTTGAGAAAATTATAGAATGTATGGTATAAAGCGGCTCTTCTGCTTAGTCGATTTTGATGGGAAAGTTGCTGTAATATCTGAGGCATAGACGCTCTTAAAATATGAAATTTCAGTTTTATGTTCAGTTTTAATGTTTTATACTTATTGTTTTTGCACCAGACTAACCTCATACATACACACACACACATACTTTATTCTATGCCTCCGATTGATCTTTTGGCAGATGAACGCAGAAGGATCTGCCGAAGAAAACGAGAAAGACGGATGCTCACTGGGCTTCTTCAGCAAAACAAGAGAGAATTCATACTCTTGATATATGGCAGAGACGCTGGAACGCTTCATCTTCTGGAAGATGGACCTACCGCCTAATTCCCGACATATCGACATGGTTATCCCGGAAACATGGAGATGTAGAGGTAGATTACTATCTCACTCAGCTGCTTACTGGGCATGGTTGCTTCAGACCAACTTAGCTCGTTTCAAAATAGAGGAAAGTTCATTATGGCCATTTTGTGATCCCATAGAAGAAACAGTGGAACATGCATTCTTCTCTTGTTCGGGATTCGTTCGAGAAAGGTCGGAGATAGACGCTAAATTTAGTACAAAAGCATCGCCCGAAAATTTAGTCTCCTTGACGATGGCTAGTCAGGAGGGTTGGAGCGCTGCAGCTAATTATGCAGCACAAATCTGCAGGAAGCTCAGAGTACAGGAGCAAGAAAGGAGAGGCGGGGCACTGGCCTAGCCTAAATCAGATGTCCAGTAAAGTAGCTTCTGCCCCCCCCCCCTGAAGTAATGCTTGACAGCGGTTCCGTGGGGTGGTAAAGACGAATTGGGAGGTGGTTTTGTTAGTGAGTAGGAATCTCACACTGTTGTGTAGCCTGACTGTTGCACTTCGTCTTATGAAAGATTTTTTCCCTACCCGAAAAAAAAACATACTTTATTCTGGGACTAGGTTATTTAGACTCAGAAGACCCTAAAACGTGTATTTAAGTTGAAAACTCGAATTACGAAAATTTTCACTATCGCAATACTTCATATTTAGGTAGGTGAAAGTAAAAAAACTTGAAAATCAATTGTTGAGCGGCAAAATGAATGAAAATTTGATAGTTTCAAATGGATTCATTCCATATTTGATCATAATAATTCCCATTCTAATATTTCCGACGTAGGGAATAATAATCCTTGATGATAATCCTTGAAATTAATAAAATTTATTTGATGATAGCAACAGTGTTTTCAAAAACATCTGTAATTCCCACGAACCGAAGCAGAGAAAAGAGAAATAGGGAGCTTTAGATAGGAGTGACAAATGCCTCAAAGACCCGCGCTAATCTTCCTCACTATCTTCTGCATTCCAATTTGCAGGGAATTCCTTACTTAGGCGGCAACAAACCTTTCTCTTCACTTGTCTCCAGGAATCCGGGCTAAATCGAAATTAATTAATTAATTAAAAAATCTGGTGAGCGCGACACACGACTTTCACTTACCTCCGTGATATTTTTTTTAACTTCAAATCTTTATTCACACCTGTAAATAATACAATGAACAATCAGTGAATGTGCGGTCAATTTTAAGAAACATGGCGTGATAGGCATGAGGGAAAGCAGCACCCAGCGTTACCTACTCCTGGCATGAAATTAGTATGAATTACTAAAGAAGAAGGTCTCTCATCCAACTCCTCTTCAGCCTTCTGTAGGCATTTCCTGGCATGCGTGTTGTGGCCATGTCATTGATCAGTGTGTTAGGGTGACCTTGCAGTTTGTCGTGGAAACGTTTGTAGTGTGTCCGTATGTGCTCATTGACAGTTGGCATCTTAAGGTCAGTATGTAAAGTTATGTTGCTAACGTACCACGGTGCTTTTGTAATTGTTCTAAACGTTTTAGCCTGAAAGATTTGAAGTTTGTTAATGTGAGTCTTTTTAGCTGCCCCATATATCTGTGATGCATAAGTCCAAATAGGTTTCAGTAGGTAAGTATAGGTGTTTAATTTCTGTCGAAGTTTTAGTTTCGAGTGTTTTAAAAAGAGTGAGTAAAGAAGTCTCAGTCTTTAGTTAAGGGTTTACTTTTTTTTTTTGTTAATATGCGGCCCCCAAATCATTCTTCTGTCAAACGTCAAACCAAGATAATGTACAGCCTATGGCGTGATAGGCATGAAGGAGAGCAGCACCCAGCGGTACCTACTCCTAGCATTAAATTAGTGTGAATTACTAAAGGAGAAGGTTTCTCTTCCAAATCCTCTTCAGCCTTCTGTAGGAATTTCCTGGCATGAGTGTTCTGGCCATGTCATTGATCAGTGTGTTAGGGTGACCTTGTAGTTTGTCGTGGAAACGTTTGTAGTGTGTCCGTATGTGCTCATTGACAGTTGGCATCTAAAGGTCAGTATGTAAAGTTATGTTGCTAACGTACCATGGTGCTTTTGTAATTGTTCTAAACGTTTTAGCCTGAAAGATTTGAAGTTTGTTAATGTGAGTCTTTTTAGCTGCCCCATATATCTGTGATGCTAAGTCCAAATAGGTTTCAGTAGGTAAGTATAGGTGTTTAATTTCTGTCGAAGTTTTAGTTTCGAGTGTTTTAAAAAGAGTGAGTAAAGAAGTCTCAGTCTTTAGTTAAGGGTTTACTTTTTTTTTTTTTTGTTAATATGCGGCCCCCAAATCATTCTTCTGTCAAACGTCAAACCAAGATAATGTACAGCCTATGGCGTGATAGGCATGAAGGAGAGCAGCACCCAGCGGTACCTACTCCTAGCATTAAATTAGTGTGAATTACTAAAGGAGAAGGTTTCTCTTCCAAATCCTCTTCAGCCTTCTGTAGGAATTTCCTGGCATGAGTGTTCTGGCCATGTCATTGATCAGTGTGTTAGGGGACCTTGTAGTTTGTCGTGGAAACGTTTGTAGTGTGTCCGTATGTGCTCATTGACAGTTGGCATCTAAAGGTCAGTAAGTAAAGTTATGTTGCTAACGTACCATGGTGCTTTTGTAATTGTTCTAAACGTTTTAGCCTGAAAGATTTGAAGTTTGTTAATGTTAGTCTTTTTAGCTGTCCCATATATCTTTGATGCGTAAGTCCAAATAGGTTTCAGTAGGTAAGGATAGGTGTTTAATTTCTGTCGAAGTTTTAGTTTCGAGTGTTTTGAAAAAAGTGAGTAAAGAAGTCTCAGTCTTTAGTTAAGGATTTTCTTTTTTTTGTTAATATAAGGCCCCCAAGTCATTCTTCTGTCAAACGTCAAACCAAGATAATGTACAGTGTCCGTCTGTAGAATTTGTGTGTTGTCAAAGAAAACGGGAGGACTCGTGTCATGTCGAAGAGTAAAGGTGATATGGTGTGATTTGTCATTATTCAATCGGATTTTCCAGAGTTTGAACCACTCGTGTAATTTTATTAGATGTTGTTGTAGGATTTTATTAAATAATCTATTGTATTTTTATCTACAACAATCAACTGATTGTTATCTAGTTGTATCGGCTTTTCATAAGTCTCCACATCTTCGTATTAGATAATATTTTTTTCTAAAATCTTTAGCTTCTCAGCGGTATATTATACATCTATATTACTATTATTGTGTTAAAAAAAAATTAATATATATATATAATTGGCTCTACTAAACTATAAACTCTTCCCGTCTCCAATCTTTGCAATCAAAAATCCTTTGAAAAATCCTCAATTCTCCTTAATTTGTCACGAATCAACTCATTTATAAAGACCTAAATATTGCCTTTGTTGCTGACTGACCACTCTTTTCATTATAAACTCCATTCCCACTCTAATCCACTAGATTCAAACATTGCTACCTGTACCATCCCTGATAATCCTCCGAGGCGTCTGAAAATAAGATGGCCTCGAGAACTTCTGTTTTAGCATAGTTTTGGAGATCTGCCAATGGATAGTATCTCTACATGCGAATCACGACATTATAATCTTATATCACATTTACTTGAATTATTTTATTATACAATTGTAAATAGCAATAAATATAATAAAAAATGCATTTTTCTCCTTAAATTCTTTATTGAATTCCCTCAACGTGCAAAGGAAGAAAATTTAAAAAATCGGCATTTAAACCCTTTCAGACTATTTCAACCAGGATGAAACCTATATCATGTAAAGCCCATTATTTTTTACCTCAATATAGCGAGTTTATTCAAAATCGTTGGAGCAGTTTTATATACATTCGTAAGAACGTGCGAAATGCATAGTATAAAGTGGTTCTTCTGGTTAACAGATTTTGATGAAAAAGTTTACCTGTAAAATCTCGTGCGTATAGTTGTCTTAAATACGACTTTCCGTTTTTGTAATAAACAGAACACACACACACAGACCTTTTTTTCGGGACTTGGTCATTTGGACTCAGGAGTCATTAAAACGTGTATTTCCGTCGAAAACTGGAATTCGAAAATTTTCACGATCACAACACTTTTCCTTAATATATGTTTCATATATAGGTAAAATCGGTCGAGCGTGTTCGGAGAAGTACGGACACAAACACTGTAATAGAAGATATTCTATATTCTAATATTCTATTCAAAATATTCTATTTGGCTTAGGCAGTGAATATGAGAACTATTCTCGGATAGATAGATTGAACTTATAGATTGAACCTCGAGACCCTTAGAAAACTTTATATACACTCCCCGTCAAAAGTATTGCAATACCCATCATTCTTGAGATTTTCTTGGTTTTCACCTCAATCCAAACGTTGCTTATATTTATAGTAATATCATTTATTAAATGAGAGATATCAGGGATTAGACATACCATTTTACTTTCACTTACTATATATAGTAAGGGGAAGTATTGCGATCGTGAAAATTTTCGAATTCCAGTTTTCAACGGAAATACACGTTTTAGGGTCCCCTGAGTCCAAATAACCAAGTCCAAGTGTGAGTGTGTGGTAACTCCCGGGCGGAAACGGTAAGTCCTATGAAACTGAAATTTCATATTTAAGACAAATATACGCCTGAGACGTGACACAACTTTTTTCATCAATATGAGCATACCAGAAGAGGCCCTTTATACTATGCATTTTGCACCTTTTTTTCGATTTTCTCGAAAACGGTTCCGACAATTTTGATTAAACTCGCTGTATCGATGTAAAATTTAATGGGCTTTAATATCATGTAGATTTTATTCTGATTAAAATGGTCTGACAGGGCTTAAATGCCGATATTTTAAATTTTCTTTCTCTAAAGTACCTTTAATTTGGTAGATTTAATAAAAATAACTATATTATCTTGTTAACGCTGATGAATAACAGGTAAATATAAAAATTGAATGAATTCGATACCCAACTAAAGGAGAAAACAGAAAAAATATTTTTTTTGCAGCATATAAAAGTTAATAGAGTGATGAAAAAAACATAGAACTAACTGATTATTTTAGATAATAATATTATATATATTTTTAATAAAACACATGTTTCTATATAAATTTAATTGAATTAATTCCTTTAATTAATTAGATTAATTAATTAATTTTTATTAATTAGACAAGCAAGAAGTCCTGACCTTAACCCATCTAGCAAGTTTGGGATTATCCCAATAGAAAGTTTCGTCACAAGATTCACCACCTATTACTCTTGAAATGCTAAAGACAGCTGTATTGGAGGAGTGGGACAATATACCCCATGAGTTTCTTCAAAATCGTTTTTACTAGTATGCCAAAACGGTTGGATGCAGTCATTCAAACCAGTAGGGGCAATACGTCTTATTAAATGACAATCATAATTTTAATTTGTAATTTAAAAGTTAAAATTGTAAAAAAATAATAATAATAGGCTTACCGAACCCGAAGGTTCGATGCCGACACCACCAATGTTCACCGGTCAAGCCCAAGCCCCCGAGATCAGCCTTAATGCAATCCTCCCATCGACGCTTCGGCCTACCTTTCGGACGCCTACCAGTCGGTTCAGCTAATACCAACTTTCTCGGAATCCGTTCCTCACCGAACCCAACAACTTTACGCGCCCATTTGAGTCTTCGCGATGCTATCAACTCAATTATATTCACAGGGTACAAACTCCGCAATTCCGCGTTGTGCAACCTTCTAAACTCCCCAGTGGCCTCATCTCTCTTCGGACCAAATATTTTACGCAGTACCTTATTCTCGAAAACCTTTAGCCGTTGTTCATCCTTCAAAGTAAGCGGCCACGTTTCGCATCCGTAAAGAACCGTTGGAAGAATAATAGTTTTACAATTCTAACCTTTAAGTTTTTAGACAGAAGCCGCGAGCTAAGTAATTTAGCAACTGAATAATAACACGCATTTCCCACCTTTAACCGGGACTTTATTTCTTCCTGGATTTCATTTTTTCTTGTTATCATTGAACCTAAATACTTGAATTTTTCTACGTGTTCAAAAGTATGACCTGAAATATTAATATAATCAAGATCGCCACCATTTCTGCAACTAATCATATATTTCGTCTTATCGGTATTTGATTCGAGACCTATTTTAAAATAAAAGAACCTATAAAATTGTAAAAAAAAAGAAAATTTAAATAAAAGTAAGTTTTCGAAAGTTTTACTTTCACTTACCAATATATAGTAAGGAAAAGTATTACGATAGTGAAAATTTTCAATTTTCAATTGGACGTTTTAGGATTCCCTCAGTCCAAAAAACCAAGTCCCGAAAAAAGGTGTGTGTGTGTGTGTGTCTGCGTGTCTTTGTGTTTGTGGTAGGTCCAGCACGAAAACGAAAAGCTGTACAAAACTGAAATTTCAAATTTAAGACAACGATACACCCGAAACGTTACAGCACTTTCTTCACTAAAATCGACTGACCGAAAGGACTACTTTATATAATGCATTTTGTAAGTATTTACCATTCCTCATAAATGGCTCTAACGATGTTGATTAAACTCGCTATATATATTTTAACTAAATTAATAATTTTTTACATCCTTTTTGAAGGACGATATAACTAATTTTTGGTTTCTAAAAAAATATCCTAGTGCCATCTGCCGGGTTTGAACCCGCGATCTTTGCCAAAGAAGGCTGTTATGCTAGCCAATGCAAAACCGGTGACCTTAGATAGATTTATTTAATAATTCCTTATAAATTTGGTTAAAAATATAAAAGAAATATCCAAGTTCCATCTGTCAGGTTTGAACCCGCGACCTTTGGCATAGTGACATAAAGTAACGTTAAATGAACAAACAATAACAAAATTTAATAAAAACATTTAGTTTTTTATAATAAAACCTCATTAAACTAACCGTATTGGTTCAATTAAATTATGAAATTGATTGAAAACAAATATGAACTTGATTGAAAAAATTATGAATTAGATTAAAAAATTATGAATTCAACTGAAAAAAATTATGAACTTAATTTAAAAAATTATGAATTTGACTAAAAAAATATTGAATTCAACTAAAAAAAATTATGAACTTAATTGAAAAAATTATGAATTTGACTGAAAAAAGCTATAATAGTTTTTAAATCGATTTTAACAGCCGAGGTATGTGTAAGTCGTGTGTTGTCTGCAATATTTCTGTGTTGCAATACTTGACGCCGAGTTTATATATATATATATATATATATATATATATATATATATATATATATATATATATATATATATATATATATATATATATGTATATGTATGTACATATATACATGGACTCACCGATAAGCGGTTTAGAATTGTATTCAGGCTGACACGAACTAACCCACCTGTGCAGAAGATGCTAATGGGATGCAAATCCCGCAGTTCCAAATCCTTCCTATTAATATGTCACGTTGGATGTTTTTGCGGCCCGCGGCCAAACACGAGTCACGCCGTTCTCTTCATTTCTACCGGTTAGAAATGTTTTTTCCGGTATAAGCAAGTGTATACGCTGGGCTATCCGTGAAAGAATAGTACTTTCAAGTGACAACTCAAAATTGAGGGTGGTTCTATTGAAATAAATAAGTGGACTGTATAGATTTAAAATAAATTAAAATAATGAAAGCAAACGACGAATCACAATACATTTAATACACTGAAATACATATAAGGATGATAAGAAACAAATTAACCTAATAAATTTATATAAGAAAAATTAACCTAATTATAATTAAACAGCTGTAAGAAAATGTATGAAACAAAATAAACCTAATTAAAATATTGTAAACATAGAAGAAACAAACTTAACTTAATTAATGATTAAAGATGTAAAAAAAAATAGTTATCAAATTAAACAGTTTCTTGAATAAGAATTAAGAAATTAAATGTTCCATTAATGGATAAAGATAGGTTATATTCACGTAAAGATGTCCAGTTGAGTGTTGAAGAAAACGACCGCAGGGCGGCTTGAACGAAGTCGTCTTGAGTATTGAAGAAAATTACCGCAGGGCGGCTTGGACGAAGTTCTCTTGAGTGTTGAAAATGACCGCAGGGCGGCTCTTCCAAGTTCCAAGGGGAACTATGAGAAGATGAAGAAATTCGTTTCCAAACGTTCAAACGTTGAGAGGAATCTTGGGTCTATATACGGCACATCTTCACCGCTCAGACGCTAGCTTAAGACTCGACTGGCCACGAGGTAGTCAAAGAACAATTGAAGTACGATCGTCTTCTGTCTTTCTCTTCTATTGCTCTCGTTTAAAAACTTATAATTATATTTAAAATAACTATTTTAAAGGAAATTAAAAAATAAAGATTTAAACAAAAAAAATGATCTTATTATAAATATCATAAAATTATGAACTTATAATTTTTCGATTGAAAAACTATAAAAACCTTATCAGGGCGTAACATATGGCGTGAACATACCGCCCACCAAATTTTCGTTGAAAATTTCCAAGGTTTACATGAACATATTGGTGGTGACACTAACTACATTAGTTAGCTTAAGTTTGTGGTAGCAGTGGTGCCAATTTGGAAATAGGCCGGATGTACTCTCCTTTTGGAGTTTTAACTTTTACAACTCTAACTGTTCCATCTTTTCCGGGGTATACTTCCATTATTCTACCGTTAGGCCAATTTTGCACCGATGCGTTTGGTTCTTTTAGTAAAACTAGGGTTCCAATATTCAAGTTTGGTTTGGTCAAAGTCCATTTTGTCCGTTGCTGCAAACTATTTAAATATTCATAACGCCATCTTTTCCAGACGTTTTGAATGCAACATTGTACAATTTGCCACCTGGATAGTCTATTTGCAGGTACGTCTGTCAAGTCATGGGTAGGCAGTGACAACAAGGGTGCACCTATTAGGAAATGGCCTGGTGTAAGCACGTCATATTCAATAGGAGAGGATGAAATGGGATACAACGGTCGAGAGTTGAGGACTTAAATGTGATTTGTGAGGATGTAAAATTGGGTGTTTATTTTCGTAATTTAGCGGAGCGTTTGTAAGACGACCGCCCACCCTGAGAATCCCTCGGCTATCAATAAAGGATGATAGAGCCCCCAAAGAGGAGGATTTGAAGTCAGAGTTAGGAAATTCTTTATCAAAGTAAAAACGTTGGGTAACTTGTATAATTTTCTCTAGTGCAAGGTTCAGTTCAATGGCTGATGGGCGCCCTATTTGCCTTTTTGATATATTCAACCGTGCATTATGCAAGAGTCTTAGCACATAAGCGAATACTCTCAAAAGTTTAGTATAAGACGAAAAGTTTTTAATAACACTAGTCAGATAGCAATCATTAGTTGGAGCACTTAAAACATCCTCCTTTGTCTTTATTTCCGGCAAGTCTCCGGTACAATGGTTATTAAAATGATTACTGATTGGCCATGCTTCAATCGGGTGTTTCAGCCATTCTGGACCTTCCCACCAAGTACCGTCTTTTAGAAAAGAGCCAGGAGTTAATCCTCTAGACGCTATATCCGCTGCATTATGATGTGATTGTACATCATACCAATCACTATGAGAGGATTGATCCAAAATTGCAGTTACGCGATTGGCAACAAAAGTTTTGAGTTTGTAAGTAGGGATATTGAGCCAAGAAAGAGTGTTGGATGAATCTGAGAAATAATATGTGGCCTTTACCTCTAATTTTGACAAAAACGTTTCTAAAGACTTATGTAATTTCACTAATAACAAGGCCGCACAAAGTTCTAGACGCGGAACTGTTAAAAGCTTTAGAGGAGCAAGCCTAGTTTTGGCAAGAATGAAACGGACCTCCACTCTCCCATTTTCATATTCGGTTCGTAAATATTGGACCGCTGCATATCCTAAGGTAGAAGCATCGGCAAATCCTACAACCGTTACTTGTTTTTTAGCACCTGAAAACAAGCCCCGAGATATGTTAAGTGATTTTAATAAAGGCAATTCATTAACAAAATGATCCCACTCAAGCAATAAATCGGGCGGAAGTTGAGAACCCCAATCCAGACGTCGTTTCCAAAGCTGTTGTAGTACACATTTAGCTTTGAAAATCACGGGTGCTAAATAACCAAGAGGGTCATACATCCTTGCTATAGTAGACATTACCCCACGTTTTGTATTTACGCGAGCGAGCTCTTGCACGTTATAAGAAATACTATCTTGTACAGGGTTCCATTGCATTCCCAATAGTTTAACAGATGAATCATCGAAGTCGGATAAGGATATTTTGGACTCACAAGACTCATGTGGCACGTTGGTAAGTAACAGAACATTTTGCGGTGAGTGTGAGTTATTATCAGGTAAGGGTCCTAGAATTATCCCTCCAAATACTGTATTTAAGAGATTGGGACAACTAGAAGTTGCTTTGATATTTCTGAAAATATTTAGAAACAAATCCGCTCCTAAAAGAAAATCTATAGGGCCTGGCTTCCAAAAGGAAGGGTCTGAAAGATCCTCACTACTTAATTGTCCCCTAATATGCTCAGAGATAGGTTGAGAGGGCATATTATTACTTATTTGCTTAATAATTACAGCATTTGTTCGCAACTTGGGATTTTCAGAATTTAATGGAACCAATGTGCAGTCTACCTGCTGAGTCCCACCAGCAATTGGGCTATTCGCAAATCCACAGAGTTTGTGGGGGTTTTGAGAGGGTATCAATTTCAATTTTCTAGCACACGAAGCCGTAATAAAAGAACGTTGTGCTCCACTGTCGATGACAATTCTTATTTGGTGATAGTTACCTACATGGTCTTTTATTCTGACCAAAGCAGTACCAAGTAAAACATTTACTTTGCCATCTAGAGATGTGGAAAAAACAGCGCTTTCTGATGTATTAGTTTCTAACTGAGAGTTTTCCATAACTGTTGAAGTATTAGTTTTAGGTTTTTCCTCCACAGAGGGTGGAGATGTCACCGAATTACCCCAGTGTAATAAGGAATGGTGTTTTTTATTGCAGTAGTGACATAATTTATTTGACCGACAATCAGCATTTTTATGATTTTCGCTAAGGCAATTGGAACAAAGATTTAATGGCTTTAAAGTATTAAAACGTTTTTTTGGACTAAATTCCAAAAATTTAGAGCAACGATACAAAGCATGCTTTTCCTTACATAAGGGGCAAGAACGAGTAGTTTGCTGCCCTGTGGAGTAAAAACTTTGTTTCATCCTTTTAGGATCAGTTTTATTGTCGTTCGAGTGTTTGGACATGCTTGGAGTAGATAAGGCTTGAGATTGAAATGCAACACATTGCTGAGAAATTAGGTCAACTAAATCTTGAAATGAAGGAAGTTCTTCTTTCACTGATTGTAAAGTCTCAAACCGCTCACGGGTTTTGGGATCTAACAGTCTTAATGCAAATGTAAGAAGAACAAACCCAGATTCATCTTTTATGTCTAAATTTTTGAACGCAGTTACACTCTCTAATACAATCTCCGAAAATTGTTCTAAGGAAGCTAAATTACATTCCTGTAATGGCTTAAAATTAAATATTTTTGCAAGCAAATTGCTAGCTTGAATCCGTTTGTTATCATACCGTTTGGTCAAACTGAGCCAAGCTTGTGGATAATCTTGGGCAGTAATTGGTATGGAAGCAACACATTGCAAGGCAGGTCCCTTTAATGAGGACTTGAGATAATGGAACTTTTGAACTGGAGATAAGGAAGTATTTTCATGAATTAATGAAACATAAGTGTCTTTGAATGAAGTCCACTTAGTCAAGTCACCGTTGAATGTAGGAAGATTTATAGAGGGAAGTTTAAATAACTGATTTTGGAATTCACTAGAAGATGCATTCAATGAATGATCTTGAACTACTTGTTCTCGCTCAAATGCCAACGCTTCATAAAATTTATGGCGGGTCTCCTTCCTAATGTTGTCATACTTACTGCAATCTTTGTTTAGTAATTTAGCATATTGTTTCACTTCTGTGACAGTTTTAGTGAACTTTTGGAAAGTAGCGTCCAGTCGTGATAACCTAGCTTTAAAAACCAAGAATAATTCTGAATTTTTTGTTGCAGCCTGACCTATTTCATTTGTTTCGTGTATATCGTCCCTTAAGTCCTCTAATTCGTCCAACAAGGAGCTCAATACTACCTCATTATCAATTTTTGGACCCATTTTTAGTTTAAACAATTGACAAAAGCTATATGTTAAACAAGATGAGAAAAAGAAATGTGATTGATCACAAAAAAATAAACTGAAATTCAAATAACGATATGTTTCCCAACTGGCACCTAACAATTGCTGAAATGTTTGAATTCCAATTAATTTAAACTTAAATTAAATAATTATTTAGAAGGCTAAATGAAACAATAAGAGATAGCTGTAGGAATGTATTGTGATCCGTTCCGCCAGAGGGCCGAAAATTTGTCGAAAAAAAATAAATCCGGCCCGGAGGACCAAAATTTGTATACGCTGGGCTATCCGTGAAAGAATAGTACTTTCAAGTGACAACTCAAAATTGAGGGTGGTTCTATTGAAATAAATAAGTGGACTGTATAGATTTAAAATAAATTAAAATAATGAAAGCAAACGACGAATCACAATACATTTAATACACTGAAATACATATAAGGATGATAAGAAACAAATTAACCTAATAAATTTATATAAGAAAAATTAACCTAATTATAATTAAACAGCTGTAAGAAAATGTATGAAACAAAATAAACCTAATTAAAATATTGTAAACATAGAAGAAACAAACTTAACTTAATTAATGATTAAAGATGTAAAAAAAAATAGTTATCAAATTAAACAGTTTCTTGAATAAGAATTAAGAAATTAAATGTTCCATTAATGGATAAAGATAGGTTATATTCACGTAAAGATGTCCAGTTGAGTGTTGAAGAAAACGACCGCAGGGCGGCTTGAACGAAGTCGTCTTGAGTATTGAAGAAAATTACCGCAGGGCGGCTTGGACGAAGTTCTCTTGAGTGTTGAAAATGACCGCAGGGCGGCTCTTCCAAGTTCCAAGGGGAACTATGAGAAGATGAAGAAATTCGTTTCCAAACGTTCAAACGTTGAGAGGAATCTTGGGTCTATATACGGCACATCTTCACCGCTCAGACGCTAGCTTAAGACTCGACTGGCCACGAGGTAGTCAAAGAACAATTGAAGTACGATCGTCTTCTGTCTTTCTCTTCTATTGCTCTCGTTTAAAAACTTATAATTATATTTAAAATAACTATTTTAAAGGAAATTAAAAAATAAAGATTTAAACAAAAAAAATGATCTTATTATAAATATCATAAAATTATGAACTTATAATTTTTCGATTGAAAAACTATAAAAACCTTATCAGGGCGTAACATATGGCGTGAACAGCAAGTTTATAATGTTGCATCCCTAATTAGCCTATTGCCTAAAATCATGTTAAACGAAATATAACATTTGACCACTTTCCCTTACCTCCATTGCTTAAATTAATTTAAAAATTTAATAAAACTCAAGAAAAAAAAAACTGTCGTTTCATTAAAAACAGGTTTTTTAGATAAATTATTGTAAATAAGGTTGGAGGCTGATATTTCACTTAACTACTATTAGATTTAGTAAAAATGCACAACGTTACGGCTATAATACTTTTGGTGCATTGAACTATCTTATCGAAGGTTAAATGGTACTTGCGGTTTTTTGGTTAGAAAACACTTATATTAACAGAGTTTCAAGCGTATATAAATAGGTGAAATTTCAATTTTTTTATTTATTTTTTTTTTTTGTTCATCACGATTTACTGATCCTAAAACTCTATACTCTATCTTAAAAAATAACTGAGTTATAGGAGTATTTATGGGTAAAATTTACAGGGGATTTCAGGTGAGACACCGGAGACACGCATATAACGCAGTATTACGCTGAGTTAAGGTGACTATCCTCATTCAGATACCAGTATTTCCTAGCTTCCGTTCTCTTCCAGGTTATCAGAACTCAGCGTACCAGCTACATGTTCCAAACCCTTCACTTAAATCATCCTGCCAGATCGCGTCTTTCTGACCTCTACCCTCTTCCTCACTGTACTGCCGCCTTTGACAAGTCCTTTCTAGCCAAAGCAACCTCTGTTTGGAATTCTATCCCTTCTGAGATCCGTCATGCAAGAACTGCTTCCTTCAAATCGCTCCTTTTTCACCAAATTCCTTTTTCCAGTCAAACAGACTATAACCTCAAACTGCAGATGCTAGAAATACCAATTTTGTTTGTTTTTATATTATTTCAATTATCACTAATGAAGTAGCTATTTTAGTTTTTTTTTTTTTTTTTTTTTTTTTTTAATTTTAAGAGTCTGATTTGTAAATATGTACATATTTTACAACCTCAAATAATTATTTTAGTTAAGCTATTATTTGTTTAAAACCATGACCACATTATTCCGGTCATCAAATCTGTATTTTATTCTTAAGGGACTTTAAGGGTCACAGGATAATAAAGAAGTTTTTCATTTGATTACATATTATAAATATCATATACATATTATATAATACATCCATTATTATGCATTTCCAACTTCTCTGTTATTTAATTATTAAAGTTTTTACATATTATTCTACTAAGAGGTTTTCTCTATGCTTATGTACTTTAGATGAACTAAGCCTGAGTTTCTGACTTCACTTTACTTATGACTGAGCTATGTTTCATCAAATTAAAGCCCGACTCGCTTAGAAGTGCCACGGTAATGAGGAAAAGGATACGATAGGGCGTTATATTAAACACTATTTTAATTAATTCTCAATTAGACCCGTGAGTAATTGTATATAGTCTAGTGTTATCTTACAATTTACAGTGTCATAGGGTCGTATTACACTACAGCTAACTCCATATTATTACCCGGCCAACCCTCAGCAAGAACAGTTGAGCACGATAAATTTCTCATAGCGTAGGATTAACTACTAGTTATATTACAAATTGTAGTTTGCGGCTTCCTGCAGTAATTAACTTCTATTATATAATCTTAACTATCACAATGATAATTCGTATTGAATATGCCTATGTACACACTACGTTTATTCAATAATTCTTTAATTTGCAATGTTTTAATACAACTATTTTTTATGAAGTGACAATGGTCGACTGTGTATATATATATAAGAGGAGTTGGTTGAGGGTGCATTCAATTTAACACACAATTAAGCGTAAACTTAATTTATTGGTGCCAACGTTTCGGCCTAAATTATAGGCCTTCTTCAGGGTTGACTCTGAGACGGTGTCTAAAGGAGTGAAAACTGACCTGACTCCTTTAGACACCGTCTCAGAGTTAACCCTGAAGAAGGCCTATAATTTAGGCCGAAACGTCGGCACCAATAAATTAAGTTTACGCTTAATTGTGTGTTAAATTGACTGCATCCTCAACCAACTTCTCTTATATAACTATTTTTTATTTTCAACATTTTAAAGCAAGATATGAAATTGAAATAATTTAATTTTACATTCACTTACCTATATTTGTTTGTTTGTTTATTCGTTTAACGTCACTTTATGCTACTACGGCTAATCGGACGACTTACCTATACATGAAATATATAGTAAAGGAAAGTATTGCGATCGTAAAAATTTTGGAATTCCAGTTTTTATCGGAAATACACGTTTTAGGGTCACCTGAGTCCAAATGACCATGTCCCTCAAAAAGGTCTGTGTGTGTGTGTGTGTGTGTGTGTGTGTGTGTGTGTGGTAACTCCAGAGCGTAACCGAAAAGTCCTATGAAACTTAATTTTTTTTTGTCAAAATCGGCTGACCGGAAGAACCACTTTATACTATGCATTTTACACCTTTTCACGATTTTCTCAAAACGGCTTTAACGATTTTAATTAAACTCACTATAATGATGTAAAATTTAACGGACTTTAATATCATGTAGGTTTCATTCTGATTGAAATATCCTTAGAAGGCTTCAATGCTGACAGTTTCTTCCTTTTAAATACCTTTAAAAATTTTGGAATTCCAGTTTTCATCGGAAATACACCTTTTAGGGTCCCCTAAATCTAAAAAGTGCCCCGAGTTCTAAAACCTAAAGATTTTAGAAAAAATATTATCTAATACACAGAATTGTAAAAGTTAATAGAGAGCGAAAAAAAACCGATAAAACTAACCGATTGTTGTTGACAAAAATATAATAGAATATTTAATGAAACACATGTAACTATTAAAGCTCTTTGTAATTAATTCTTTGATATTTTTTTATCTCTTAGTGTATTTAAGAATCTTAATTTAATTAGAACAACGGAGGTAACTGAAAATCGTGTGTTGCGCGCACCAAATTGTTATAAAATTGTAAAAGAAAGCAGAAGAAATTTTTTAATTTTCTGTGATCGATAGGATTTTATATACGGGCGATAAAAAAGCAAAATACCACTTAAAGTTAAGGAATCTCGGTCGAAACTAATGCATAAAAGTACCTTAACAAATCCTTTTTTTTAGCATATGTAAACATTTTGAACTAGAAAACATGATTTTTTAAACATAGAGATGATTAAATTAAAATAATAAAAATGCTACAAACTTATGTTACAACCCAATAGGTATACCTATCTCAGGGGAGCTCATGGCTGAGTGGTCCTAGTCTCTCATGCTAAAGGTTATGAGTCGAATCCCAGTCCCACAGGGACTTTTTCAAGCATTTATTAAATGGGGATTCACTCACAGCCTCTCCCCCGGGTACATGAGACCCGTCAGCCAAATGGTGGTCATTCATAAAATTAGGCGTTGGGAGTGATGACCCTACCCTATAAAATACATCGAGAAACGTGAGTGTAATCTCTCAGGAGATTAAACCGCGAGGCTAAGGGCCTACACGGCCTGTCGCGCCTCTGGAATACGTATCTCGGAATGTTAAAAATCAATTTTTTGACCAAAAACCTTCACATTATTATTTATTATTATTATTTATCGGCTCGACAGGCGCCTGAAGCTGCCCCTGGCCCTCTCAACTGCCCTTTCCCAATCACTTCGGTCAGCAGTATGTCTGCTGGATACTCCTACCATCCTCAGGTCCACAGCCACGTAGTTCTTCCACCTTCCCTCTGGTCTTCCACGTCGTCTGACTCCATCCGGGGTCCCATAATATAATTTCTTTGCGGCTCTACCTTCATCCATCCTCATAACATGTCCCAGCCATTTTAAACGCTGAATTCGCACAAAATGAGAAACTCGGAGATGGTCGAAAAGGTCGTACATTTCTTTGTTCTTCCTTAAGCGATATGTGCCATTCTCTCTAACTGGCCCTAAGACACGCCTCAACACTTTCCTTTCAAATCTATCGATCTTTTCAGCCAGGCTTTTGCGTAGGGTCTAGGTTGCACTGGCATAGGTCAGTACAGGTTGGATGATAATGCTTTTGCGGATTTATAGGTGTTTTCTTCCTGAGTACCATAAATTTTGTTTCTTCCTCATTGATGGCTAGTCCCATTCTTCCTGCTTCTCTTTGCAGCCCTTCACAGGCTTCCTTGATCGCCTTGAGGGATAATCCAATTAGTGCCACATCATCAGCATATCCGAGCACTTGTGTTGCCTTATTAAAAATGGTGCCCGACTGTCTAAGCCCTGCTCTATTGATCACCACTTGGAGGGCGATGTTAAACAGAAGTGGAGAAAGGGAGTCACCTTGCCTAACTCCTGACTTCACTGCAAAAGGTTGGCCCAGCTTCCCGTTTATTTTCACTAGACTCGTGCTCTCATTCAGAGTACAAGCTACAAGTCGGATTAGCTTCGGTGGAATTCTCAACTCTTCCATTGCCAGGTAGCGGTCTTTCCTAATAATGGAGTCATAGGCTGCTTTAAAATCGAAGAAAAGGATCCATACAATTTTGTTAAATTCTTTTGATTTTTCTATTATTTGTCGCAAAAAGAATATCTGGTCAATAGTTGACCTATTCTTCCTGAAACCACCCTGGTAATCGCCCAAATAAGGTTCTACCAAATCCGCAATACGGTTATAAAGCACAACGGAGAATATCTTGTACGCAGTATTCAGGAGGCTAATCCCTGATAATTATTACAATCTGCAGAAGCACCTTTCTTTTTGAGTTAAGGAATAATGACCGATTCCTTCCAGCTCTCTAGCATTTTATTAACTATCTGGGAGGCTGAGAATACTGCGAAATTCTGAGAGAAGACATACCTTCACATATGTTCTCTTATTTTATAAATAACCGAGTTATAGAGATTGAATATATTTAATCTGGCGCCATTTTGGAACTAATCGACTAATGAGTTCAGAGAATCGTTGTGAAGCGATCTGTAACAAAAGCCCAAACCTAAATAAATTGGTTGAATACTTTCGAAGAAAATCCACGGAAAGGCAGGTTTTATATTACTCAATATTTGTACGACAATTGTTCATTAAAGAGCATAACGAATTAAAACGGATTTATTTTAAATTTATTAAAATAAAATAAAAGAGAAAGAATTTTATTTCAACAACTTTTTCCAAGTTCAGGCTTGTGGATCGTTCAGTCGTTAAAAAATACACAAAAATACCTGAATTTCCATGACGGTTATTTCGAGGCAGTATTGTACCACACCCCCCTTTTAAATATTCAAAAGGATCCGAATGAATATTTGAAATGTCGGTCTTTTTTTGGAAGACGATCTCAATGTAGCCGATTGGGTGGGACATTTTATTGGTGAAAACGTCTGGGTCAATACAAAATTTCTGAACCAAAATAAAAAGCTTGTATTTCCAATCCACAATTTTATTCGAAACACTTGTTTTCTATATTATTAAAAACATTAACTTTTTTTAAACAAATATTTTACTATTAAAGCATTCGATAATTGTATTTTAAATGATCTTTAACTCCGACATGTAGCATATATGATGCGTCTTACAATTAATAAAAAAAATTGTTTGAATAATGTGCACGAATATTCCTTTTTTTTTTTCAACAAAAAAAAACTTTGTATTTCCTCCATACATGAGCATGTATTTTTTTATTTATTTATTATAGAGATATTTAAAACTGTATTAACAAAAAATACATCAAGTAAATGTGAACATTGAGATATGGACATGATAGGCGTGAGAAGAACTACCCAGTGGTAGCACTTCAAAGATTATTCAGATAAGGAGGTCTCGAGGCCATCGTCTTTTCAGTCGCCTCGGAGGATGATCAGAAATAGAAGGATATGAGATATTGAGGACAAGTGGGTTTCGGTGGACAGGTAATTTGGAGTGAAAGGAAGCATATCCAATTTGGGCTGAGTCTGCAACTAATGGGATATTCAGGTCTTTATGGATTATTTTATTGGTGACAAAGTAAGGAGCATTTAGGATCTTTCGGAGGATTTTGGATTGGATGCGAGAGGAATTTGATGGCTTGGTGGTTCTCATAGGTCATTTCCATATGTCCAAATAGGCCTAAGTATAGTAATATAAATTAGTTTTTTGTATTAGGTGGGAATTTTAAACTTTTGTCAAGTAAATGTTGTAATAAACGATATCTGCGAGCTGTTTCTTGTCATTTTAGTCTAGTGTGAGGATTCCAAGTTAGTCGTCTGTCAAGATGCAGTCCAAGGTACTGGATCTGTTCAACTGAGATGAGTGGAATATTGCCAAAGGATATGGTGAGACAGGCATACATAGGTTTGCGGCGATAGGTAAAGGTAATTTAGTGGGATTTAGTAGGATTTATTTTGATCCTCCACTTTTGACACCATTCTTCAATGGAAGCAATGTGAGACTAAAGGGTTTTGGGAATAGTTGGGTCATTGTTTACAGATAACACACACGTGACATCGGCGTATGTAGTGAGGACAGTGAAAGCATGTATTATTTTTAGTAAAATTATTAAAACGAAGAGTATTATTATGTATTTAATAAAATTAGAATGTAACTTATATTTTTTCGGCCAATCCTAAAATACATTAATTTGTTGTTGTTGTTTTGGTTTTAAGGGCAAAAAACTGCGAGTGGTTATTATTGTCCAAAACATCTTCAGAAGACGATTAACTTACCTATGATGAAGAGAAAAAAAAAATAAAATAAAAAAATAAAATTAAATAAAAAATAAGATAAATAAATAAAAATTGTGAGTAAAATATCAAAAATTGCGTAAAATAGCCTGAATGTGTTAAATGAGGTGATATAAACGAATGTTCTTCACCAATTGAATGACACCATCGACGGCCCGATCACTATCGCTCAATGCCTCCGAGACTTTACGTGGTACGCAACATTTTACAAATTCCCTACTATAACGAGGACACTCTTCAAAAATATGACTTACTGTGAGAGTCACTTTACACAGTTGACATCGAGGTTGATCCCTCCGTGCCATGAGGTGCTCATGAGTGAAACGGCAGTGTCCTATCCTCAGGCGGGCGATAACTACCTCCTCACGCCTGCACTTTCTTGAAGATGAGACCCAGCAGCTGATGGTCGGTTTGACATTTTTCAATTTGTTGTTTTCAAGAGCGGTCCAAGACTGTTGCCATTCATCTATGATCTTCGTGTATACTGGCTGAAACAGCTCAGATGATGAAATAAAAGAGGGCGTTATTTCTTCTAGTGAATGTGCCTCTGTTGCTGCTCTGTCGACTTCCTCATTCCCTCATATTCCGGAATGGCTGGGAATCCAAAATAGATTTTTTTTTTTTGAAGAGTCCTCCAACTGTTTGATTGCGAAGTGGACCTCCTGTACAATAGGGTTTGTTGAGAATGGATTGGAAATGGCTCTGATAGCACTGAGCGAGTCAGAACAAATGATTACTGACTTTTCTAATGCTGTTCTAGCTAGATGAACTGCTTTTAGAATAGCTGTCAATTCGGCAGTAAAATCACTACAAGTACTATCAAGTTTGTACTTGTGAGTTTGGTCACCGTCTAATACAGCGTACGACGTCGATTCAATTGTTTTGGAACCATCGGTATAGATGATTTTGTTATACTGATATTTATTAAGTTCTGCAAGGAAAGTTTGAGATATTTCTTGTGGGGAACACTTTTTTTCCTTAGAAACTTTTAACATTTCACAGTTGACGTGAGGAGGTGACACTGTCCATACATCATCAATACATTAATTTTATTTATAATTTAAGTTTCGGCCTCTAAGGCCATCATCAAGTGAAACAATATATCTATGTTTTTATGATATGAATATACCTTTTACAATTGTTTTCAATCTTCAAATATCTTATATTATTAATAGTGTTTTTGTTTTTTTCTTTAACCTTTAACTAGTGAGGTGGGGCCTACAGTACCTGAGGACCTCTTAAAAGTTTTGTGAATCCCATTGTCCCGATCCGATCGGCTTGTGAAAACCCGACATTTCCTGTCTCGACATGATTGTAATATAGCATCCTTTTTTAGTCAGTTTTTATCAGGAATTGTTTTAGGAGAGTGTTATTGGGGTCCTAAAGAGCCCACCTCACCATTACTGTTCGGATTTATTGAAAGTGTGTTTTTCAATTTCTTGAAAGAAATGCCTCGTGATCGTGATATTTTGCGCACCGTCTTAATTATATTAAGAAGCTGGGATCATCTTTGTCAAAAGATCACATGACCAGACGGTCAGAAAATCCCAGATTTCCCTAGGAGCTTGAGTTTAAGCTCAATCATTATTAGGGAAAAAACCCAGAAGAATCTATTACATATAATCAGGAGACCCCTCCGAAGAAAATGAGATGTTATTTTTGTCCAAGAAACATAGATGGGAAGTCGTCTATAATTAGTATTGAATGTGAACAAAATATTTGTGGACAATGTTCGGTTTCCTATTGAAAAAGCCGTGCCTAATATTAGCTGCTCATACTTTCTTAACAATGTATAAGTTTTATTTTTTTATCATTTTCTGTTTATTAAATGTCTTCATTTCTAAGAATATAATATTTCAAAAAAATATATATTTAACAATATTAGGCATTTATTCAATTTTATAAGTATCCTTTCGTATGTTATCTATTGAAAATAGGTTGATTAAACGTATTTTAAAATAATAAACAATCTAGATTCTGTCAATGAAAACAAGGCAGAAGTGGAATACGAAATGGGCCATCTCAACAAAAGGTAAACACACCTATGATTACATAAAAACAATTGAGACGTTGATTTCCAAAAGGTACTAAAGGACATTTTTTTCAAAGTTGATATTTTCACATATTTGTATTCTAATGGTTTGGTTTTATCTAAATCCGTCATCAAATTTTATCCAAGAAACATAAAAATCCTTAAAAAAAGTCTTTAAAAATTTCATTTCATTCCAAAAGGTACTAAATCCACATTTTATTTCATTCCAAAAGGTACTATATCCATGTTTCGTTCCAAAAGGTACTATATCCTATGCAAACAGATATAACCTTTCCTTTCATTTCCTTCCAAAAGGTACTATATTTCCAAATATACGGCAGAAGCAACTAATCCCGTAATATATCACCATTAATTTATCGTTTTCTTCATTTTATGCATTTTTATTGGTTCATTGAGCACGTCTTGAATCACCGCTATTATTTTGATCACTGGTTTTAACCTAATAATCAGTTTTTAGGCTATTTGAAACAACTTAGTTGCGTCGCTTTGGTTCTTTTAGGTTGTCAATTAAATTAAGTTTTTTCATAGTATTTCTTCTTGCAGCAACATAAATTTGGTTTAAAATTTTTCAGAAACTCACATTTTAATAGAATAATGGTATTTTATGCAGCAAATAGTTGGAATTAGCATTCCACGAACTTGCTAAATATGTGAAGAAAATCCGCGCCTGATCTAACTTAGTAGTCGATTTTTTTATGTAAAATAAAAGCTCAAAAGTTATTATTTATCAGTATCTATGGTTAAATATTGTATACACGTTGTTAATAATATAATTAAATTTGCTAAATTCACACAAATAGTAAATACAAGTTCAAAACAAACTTCATAATTACATACTTTCTTATTATAGTGCCATAAATAGATATATTGTCCTTTGAATATTCACTTTCTTTATGAATAATAGATAATCAATGTAATTAACCAACAAAGAAAGATGTTTCTCAGAGGGAGAATAAGGAAATATACATAACTTAGTAATTAACGATATAAAGACGTTAGTTATCGGCAATGTTGGATCAGGAAGGTTATAGTGACTGTTACCAACTTACCTTGCGTTATATTCTTCCAAAAAGTACTATATCCCTTTTAATTCGTTCCAAAAAGTACTATATCCATGTTTCGTTCCAAAAAGTACTAAATCCCTATTATATTGTTTAAAAGTCATCGGAAAAGTGCAATAATTTGGAAAAATGAGTTGGTAACACCTTTATAAATCAACTTTTGATTTTAATAAAAAAAGAGTCACGTAAATTAGGCCAATAATAAATAAATGACAGATTTTTGCGTTTCCTGTAAAATTCTCTAAAGTGGATATAGTACCTTTTGGAAATCAACGTCTCAATTGACGATCGAGCTAAACTTTAAAAAAATTCCTACAAACTGACACAATTCCTGAGGGGACATGGAGGAGCCAGAAGCTATTTATTTCGATTCAAACTAACTAACGACAAAATCTGTAAGTGTGACGGTAAAAGCGAACAGACATACGACCATCTTTTATTCGATTGCAGTAAACTGGACAAACATAGACACAAACTGATCTCAACAGTCCTACTTAACGGAGACCAATGGCCGCCTTCCAAGTGTGACCTTCTTACAAATATTTTTCAAAATTTGATGAATTTGTGGACCGGGTGGACTAACAGGCAATAACTCGTTATTAATTTTATTTCATTTAATTTCACTGTTACTAATAATAGTCAATTAGTTAGTTTGTATTATTTCGTTAAGTAGTTATAACAAATGAATTATTTATTATTTGTTGCTGGTTTCTTTGTTTAGTCAATTAGTTAGTATTATTTTGTTAATTCGTTATAACAAATGATTAATTTATCAGTTTATATTTATTAGTTTTATTTAACTTATTTTATTTTTTATGTAAATTAATGTTCTGTAACATAATTTATATTATGTAATAAAAATACGCGTTGTATCGCAAGATGGTACGGGTAGAAATAAATGCACCCATTGCAGGGTTACTGTAATGAGGAAAACCGTAAAACAATCTAGATGTTTCAGAATTAAAAAAAAAAAAATGAGGTCTGGGGTCTGAGAGACCCTACCTCACCAATTTTGACTATAAATTTCACCTTACTAGTAAAAGGTTAAAGGTTAAAATGTATATTTATTTCACATATAACGTTACACCGCTTCATTAGCAGTGTTTATGTTTTCACTCACTTTAAAATTAATAATTTTAAACATTATTCAAAAATACTATATTTAAATGTATCCGTTATTTTAAAAGCGCTATTTAATCTTGAGGATAGCCTCACAAACCGAAACGTTGTAACTTACGAAATACAATTAATGTCTTTTGGGATCGACTAAAAAATATATCTTACAATTATTTCACGTAAAGATAAGTTAGGATCATGATGAGAAAATTGAAATTGGAATATTTCCCTTCTACAAATATCTTTTATTTATTCGCACAATCAAAAATTCATATCAGTTTAACGTTAAAAATACTAAAATAATTTTTATCTGCACAATGTTAAATTCAAACAATCCATATTCAAACAGCCAAGAGATAAAAAAATGGAAAAAAAACCTAAATCCATCGACTCTTAATAACATTACAAGAATAACAGATTTATATTTTCAAATTCTGAAAAGCGGATCATCCAGGAAAGTAGTGGCTTTTATAATATTTCTAGCCATTCCGAGAATTTTTTTATAGATTGTTTTTTAATGATCAAAATACTTGACAATCTTAACATCAATGGTCAAATTTAAACAGTTAATTCTCAATAAAAATAAATAAATAAATTTAAAAATATGAAACCTTAACATCCCATTTGTTGCAGACATAGCCCGTGATAGATAGTCCTCTTTTCATTCTAAACTCTCTGCCCATACAAATCCACTTGTCCGTAATTTATCTTCCTTAGATATCCCTGATAACCCTCCAAAGTGACTGAAAAGAAGGTGGCCTCGCGACCAACTGCGTTAAAATAGTTAGTGAAGTGCTACCACTTCTTTCTCAAGACATTTTGTGTTCTTTAATACAGTTGCAAATTACTATAAATAAATAAATAAAAAAAAAATATATGAAAAGAGAGAACATGCCATATTGAAGATTAAAATTTATTTTTAAATATTTTCCGTCCATTCCCTAAAAGCAAATAAATTAGAAATAGAATATACGAGCACCATTTTTGGCAGCATTCCAACATAGCGTTGGAGGCAACAGAGAGTGCCAGGAAGAGGGACCGAAAACAGGAAATTAGTCCTATGTGTAAATATTAATTTTAATATAATACTTGGTATGGAAGGGTTTTATTTTAAAAAGGACGAAATAAAAAAAAAAATTAAAACTCTAGAAAAGCTTGTTAGTTAAAACGTTCAGTAGTTACCTTTATGGTGACAGCTGTGGTATATTTGCTAGCAGAACATCCTTCTATGCCCATAGTAGCCGGTTCGAACTAGACAAAGGATCCTAGGATTTTTAAAGAGAGTAAAAAAGCTCTTGGGTATGCTGTCCTTCAGAGGAGACGTAAAATTTTCTAAGTCTTTGCGACTTAAGGAACCAATAGATTATATTTATAGATTTATTTGTTTATTTATATAACGTAACTTTATGCTATTATGGCTAATCGGACGATGCTGCAGTGGGAGTCCTAAATTATATTTATAGATAGATGAATAAAATGATTGTTCAATTGAAATAATTTTAGAATAAATACTAATTGACAATCAAGTATTAAAAAATCTGGTGCTCTCAACACACGACTTTCGTTTACATCCGTATTAAATTAAAATCAATTTTTTTGTTTAAAAAAAAATAATAATACATTTTTTCTTTATCTTCAAAAATAATTGAGTTATTGAATTTAATCACTTTTAATAGCCATTTTAAAACTAACCAGCTGATATCAACGTCTACGTGTTAGGATCATCGTTGCATGCCCTAGTATTTTTTTTGCGACTTAATAAAAAAAATCTGGTGCGAGCAAAAAACGACTTTCACTTACCTCCGTTTTTAAAATCAATGAAAGAATTTTCAAATACAGTTAGAGATAAAAAAAAAAAAAAAATTCGTGAAACTATTAAAGAAAAAATTAATTTGATTTTATATAGAAACATGTGTTTTATTAAAAAATCTATTATATTATCTAAAATAATCACTTAGCTTTATCGGTTTTTCATCATTCATAATTAACTTTTAAAAGCTTGTGTATAAGATAATATTTTTTCTAAAATCTTCAGCTTTTAAACGCAACATCATACATGTATATTACTGTTATTATGTTCAAAAACAAAAAACTGCATGTAAAAAATATTTTTTCAGTTTTCTTCTTTTGTTGTTTTTTCAAATTCGCACAACTTACATATGTAGCTGTTATTCATCAGTGCTAAAAAGATAATATGGTTATTTTTATAGAATCTACAAAATTAAAGGTACTTTAAAGGAAGACAATTTAAAATATCCGCATTTAAGCCCTGACAGACTATTTTAATCGGTATAAAACCTACTTGATTTTAAAGCATATTAAATTTTACATTGATATAGCGAGTTTAATCAAAATCGTCGGAACCGTTTTTGAAAAAATCTAAAAAAAGTACAAAATGCATGGTATTAAGTGGTTATTCTGGTAAGCTGACAAAAGTTTTGTAACGTCTCGGGCGTATATTTGACTTAAATAAGAAATTTTAGTTTCATAGGACTTTTAGTTTCCGCCCGGGAGTTGCCACACACGGACACACACACAGACCTTTTTGCGGGACTTGGTTATTTGGACGCAGGGACCAAAATTTTCACGATCGCAATACTTCCCCTTACTATATATAGTAAGTGATAACTGTGATAAGTTTGCTCTCTAGTTTTTTTCCGATTTTTGTTATGTTTTAAGTGAAAAAATTTAGTGTTTACAAACAAACTTGCTTCCTAACTGTGTGCTGAACAAGCAAACAAGAAGAGAAGTAAAATTTATTTAGTGAAGTGGGTTCTCCCACTGAAAAAATGACGGAAGCCTCAACTTCAAGTGCTCCAACCAGTGGCTTAGACATTTCCAATAATGCTATCGAGCACGAAAATATCTCCTGGGAGCTTGTGTCAGGAAGAAAAAGACAATTAACTGCAGAAAGAGACCCCAGGAAAATTATGAAGGTTAGTCCACCTACAAATACTCAGAACAGGTTCGAACCGTTATCACCCTCAATAGATGAACCTGAGCCATCAACTAATCAACCTACCAACACCAAAACCGCCACCCATACATTTATCTGACGTTAAAGATTACCCTGCACTCATAACATTCCTTCATAATGAGGGAGGGGCAAACAGTTTCAGGCTCAAGACATCTGTCAGGGGAGTAACCGTATACCCTGAAAACTCAGATGTTTACCGAAAGTTAGTGACTAGTTTAAGAAAGGGAGGTGCGTACTTCCACACATATCAACTACCAGAGGAAAAAAGTCCACGAGTTGTTATCAAAAACCTACACTACGGCACACCACTAACCACCATAAAAGAAGAACTGGCCAAATATGGATATGAGGCAACAAGTATTGTCAACGTCATTTCACGATTTAAAACACCCCTTCCCATGTTTTTCGTGGACGTCTCAAGAGCAACATTCAATGACAAAATCTTTGACATTGAATTTTTGTACTATACCCATATAAAAATAGAGGAACCGCGCAAAAGAAAAATGATTCCTCAATGTATTCGATGCCAGCAGTACGGACACACAAAAACGTACTGCAACTACCCACCAAAATGTGTAAGATGTGGACTGGGCCACGAAAGCAGTGCTTGCACAAAACCAAGAGAAACAGCTGCAACCTGCGCCAACTGTAATGGCGCTCATCCCGCCAACTATAGGGGCTGCCAAACTTTGAAAGAACTTCGAAAACATCGCTCGAAGCAGTACGCTCCTCAGCGACCTCCAACAGTAAGACATGCACCGCCTGCCCTCAATGAGTTTCCACCTCTTCCACAACTAAATCAACCTCAGCCACCTCATCCAAGAACTGACCGGGAGCATCAGAGGCAGTTGAATCAACCAGCTCTAGCACCAGACCATCAAGATCAGAGACCGCCACAACAACCAGCTCAAGCCCAGTACCAACAGCACCAGAGACAGCCGCAACAACCATCGCAAGCCCCACACCAACAGCTACCAGCTCAAGCGCCACACCAACGACACAGATATACAGGTATGAGTGGGGGCACTACCCTACCGGTCCCGCCGGTAGATAACTCCTCTGGCCAGTTATACAATATTATCAATAACTTAAACAATCTCATTCAGCCCCTCTTCGGTCTTCTTCAACAACTCTCTCAAACTACCCTTGCCCTTAGACAATTATATGCCCATTAATCAGATGACTGTAGGCTCCATGTCTATCATACTATGGAACTCAAACGGACTTAATCAACATAGGACAGAACTAGACATATATTTACACGAGAAACGAATTGACATAGCACTAATCACTGAAACACATTTTACACCAAAATCCAAATTTTACATTCATGATTACAAAATCTATAGAACTGACCATCCAGACAATACTTCACACGGAGGCACTGCTATTCTCATCAGATCAACACTAAAACACCATCCTTTGCAATTACCCATATCACCTGACATACAAGCTACAGCCATTTCACTATTCTCTGAACATCACAACATTACTCTTGCTGCTGTTTATTGCCCTCCGAGATATGTCCTGACTTCCACGATGTTTAGTAACTTCTTCAAACGTCTCGGCAGATGCTTTGTCGCAGGTGGCGATTATAATGCTAAAGACCCGACTTGGGGATCTAGATTATCAACCCCAAGAGGAAGAAATCTCAGGTATGTCCTTCACGAACTTTCATTAGACACGATATCACCACACTCACCTACTTACTGGCCAACATCTAGACGTAAGACACCAGATTTACTTGATTTTTTCATAACTAAAGGACTCCGCACTACACCTCACACAATAAGTACGAGCACAGATCTTTGCTCTGATCATTCTCTTTTGCATTTAGAACTATTTGAAGAACCACTTGTAACTAAGAAACACACATCTCTCACAAATGGCATAATGGATTGGGATGCGTTCAGAAACTGTCTAAATACTGCTCTCTCCATTCCTTTGGCTATTAAAAATGAAGAAGAGCTTGAGGATGCTGTAGAATGCTTCACACAGAAGCTACAAGACGCTGCATGGTCCTCATCAATTCCTAGACGAAGAAAACATGAAAAGCTACCAATTTATCCACAGTACATAAGGGATTTGATCAGAGCAAAAAGAAGAGCCCGGAAAATATGGCAGACAGACCGACTTCCATCAGACAAACAAATTTACAACCGACTCAACAACGAACTCAAACGACAAATTGCAAAATTTAAAAGAACAACTTATGATAACTACATTAGTAACCTTTCGACTGATGATGGCAGCTTGTGGAGGCATACTAAAAACCTTACTAAGCATCGGGAAGTGCCTGCACCCCTCCGAAAAGAAGATGGCTCCTGGGCCATGGCTGACGGAGAAAAATCCGAACTGTTCGCCGAATATCTATCTTCTATCTTTACACCACACACAGAATTCAACAACATCGAACATGATAAAATTGTACTTAAAATCTGGATGAACCTTTACAACTGACCTTACCTCCTCCTTCCTTTACACCTGCTCAAGTCGCTGAACAAATCAGAAAGTTGCCTAAAAAGAAAGCCCTGGACACGACTTAATTAACGCTGAGGTACTCCAGCAAATGCCCAGGAAAGCTCTAGTGTTTCTGACTTCAATCTATAACGCGATACTGAGGACAACCAAATTCCCGCTTCAATGGAAATACTCACATATTACAATGATTCACAAGACCAACAAGGACAAAAATACTCCCTCATCATACCGACCAATAAGCTTACTTCCGCTATGCTCCAAAATTTTCGAACATCTACTACATAAAAGACTTCTTGATGTACTAACTAACAACGACATCGTACCAGATCATCAATTTGGATTTAGAAGACATCACTCGACATTGCACCAACTACACAGAGTGACGGACTACATATCCACCGCACTAGAGCAGAAGTTATACACTACTGGCGTATTTTTCGACGTTGCTCAAGCCTTCGACAGAGTTTGGCACCAGGGGCTTCTCTTCAAACTCAAGACTATCCTTCCGCCTACTTACTACCTCATTATTCATTCTTTCCTTTCTCACAGATTTTTCTCCGTTCGACAGGGATCAGAGCTATCTGCCATGAGATCTATCGCAGCAGGAGTACCCCAAGGTGCAGTGCTCGCTCCGTTACTCTACATTCTTTACACTCATGACATACCTTACAGCCCCAATATTCTAACAGCGACTTATGCCGACGACACGGCGATCTTAACAAAACATAAAATTGCAACCCACGCCTCAGAGATCCTACAACAACATCTAATAAAATTACATGACTGGTTCAAACTCTGGAAAATCCGATTGAATAATGACAAATCACACCATATCACCTTTACTCTTCGACATGACACGAGTCCTCCCGTTTTCTTAGACAACACACAAATTCCACAGACGGACACTGTACATTATCTTGGTTTGACGTTTGACAGAAGAATGACTTGGGGCCCGCATATTAACCAAAAAAAGAAAACCCTTAACCAAAGACTGAGACTTCTTTACTCACTCTTTTCAAAACACTCGAAACTAAAACTTCGACAGAAATTAAACACCTATACTTACCTACTGAAACCTATTTGGACTTACGCATCACAGCTATATGGGACAGCTAAAAAGACTCACATTAACAAACTTCAAATCTTTCAGGCTAAAACGTTTAGAACAATTACAAAAGCACCGTGGTACGTTAGCAACATAACTTTACATACTGACCTTAAGATGCCAACCGTCAATGAGCACATACGGACACACTACAAACGTTTCCACGACAAACTACAAGGTCACCCTAACACACTAATCAATGACATGGCCACAACACTCATGCCAGGAAATGCCTACAGAAGGCTGAAGAGGAGTTGGATGAGAGACCTTCTCCTTTAGTAATATACACTAATTTCATGCCAGGAGTAGGTACCGCTGGGTGCTGCTCTCCCTCATGCCTATCACGCCATGTTTCTTAAAATTGACCGCACATTCACTGATTGTTCATTGTATTATTTACAGGTGTGAATAAAGATTTAAAGTTAAAAAAAAAAAAAAATATATATATAGTAAGTGAAAGTAAAATGGGGTAGTAGTTTCGGAGAAATGCCACGGACGGCGGACAAACGAATTTTTTTTATTCGTTATTTGGATTCTACGTGTCTTGGAAAGGAAACAATCAAATTTGGGGGAGGGGGATAATTTATTTCATTTTTCTGGTCGATTATAAAGGTTCATTATTGAAAATAATAAACCGAAATTTCATATGTAATTTAATTAATAAAATCTTTTTTTTATTTCAAAGCTCCAGTGGTGTTGGTTTGAAATTCCTAGGATTTGTAAAGGCTGTAGGTGATCTCTTCTACTTTACAGGGTTCAGTATATAATTCAATATAATAAAATACAGAAACTAAGATATTAAACTTCATAGATTTAATATGAGTTTAAAAATAAAATTGTTTGCGATTTAAAAATGAGAAAGATTGATGAAGCATAGAAAATTATATATTGCATTTTATTATATATTGGATATTATATATTTGTTTTTTTTCTGATCTCCTTTTTTCTACAACAACAAAATAAAAAGTAAAATTGGATAAGTTTAAAGAATTAACAAAATTTAATGTTTACCGATTGTCAAAACGGAAACGAGAACTAAGGTCTTTGTTAAAAACACAGAATAAATACTCCTTGAAAAGGTCTGGTTTTGTTGGCCCAGTTAGAGCTAATGTTAAGTAGTAATGTTGCTTACTTGGGGCTTAAACTAGTTTGAGCCTGAAAAAACTGGGACTTCGTTGCTCGGCTACAAGGACAGCTAAACTTTGAATTTTCACCCACTAACCCACATTTGTATTGTTTCTTCTCGACTTCATGTGAACTAAAAATGTTTTAATCAATACGTTCCTATCTCAGTTCTGGTTGCAATAAAAGATAATTTTTATATGGTCAATTAATCAGAAATTTAAAGAACCTCTTTTGATATCTTGGAAATGAATGAAAAAACATACAATATTAAATGAAAAAATCCTTTCTTTAGTATTACTGCTAATTTCAAAACGCTATATCTCTGCTAGATATGAGCCAATTTCAATGATTTTTTTTTTTCATATTGTAGAAAATTCAATTTTCTCTGAGGTCCAGCGCATTTTTTTAAATTTATTTATTTTTTTTTTTTTTGATCGACTACAAAGGTTCATTATTGAAAATAATAAACGTAAAATAAAAGTATAACAAATATAATAATTAATAAACCCTGAATAATTGAATAAAAGGAACTTAATTACAACTTACCACAAGCTCAAAAAATAAATAAAACTTATAGTAATGCAGATTTCCTATCGCTCACACTGGTCCGGTCTCATTACAAAAAAAATCTGGTGCGGGCAACACACGACTTTCACTTACCTCCATTTTTAAAATCAATGAAAGAATTTCCAAATACAGTTAGAGATAAAAATACGTGAAACTATTAAGGAATTAGTCAAATTGAATTTATATAGAAATATGTGTTTCATTAAAAAATCTATTATATTATTATCTAAAATAATCAGTTAGTTTTATCTTCTTCTCATCACTCTCTATCAACTTCTGAAAGCTTGTGTATGAGATGATATTTTATCTAAAATCTTTAGCTTTCCAACGGTATATCATACATGTATATTTCTGCTCTTATGTTCAAAAACGAAAAATTGCATTAAAAAAGTATTTTTCTGTTTTCTCCTTTAGTTGGGTATCGAATTTATTCAATTTATATATATACCTGTTTTTCATCAGCGTTAACAAGATAATATAGTTATTTTTATTGAATCTACAAAATTAAAGGTACTTTAAGGAAAGACGATGATGAAAGCTTAAAATATCGGCATTTAAGCCCTTTCAAACCATTTTTATCCAAATAAAACTTACATGGTATTAAAGCCTATTAAATTTTACATCGATATAGCGAGTTTAATCAAAATTGTCGGAACCGTTCTCGAGAAAATCGAAAAAAGGTGCAAAATGCATTATATGAAGTGCCTCTTCTGGTAAGCTCATTTTGATGAAAAAAGTTTTGTCACGTCTCGGGCGTATAGTTGTCTTAAATATGAAATTTCAGTTTCATAGGATTTACCGTTTTCGCCCGGGAGTTACCACACACACACACACAGACCTTTTTGCGGGACTTGGTTATTTGGACTCAAGGGCCCTAAAACGTGTATTTCCGTTAAAAACTGGAATGCGAAAATTTTCACGATCGCAATACTTCCCCTTACTATATATAATAAGTGAAAGTAATATGTTATTTTAAATAATACTTCAGATGTTATTTATCGATTTTAGTGAGTCACTATAAATATTACTGGCAAAAGAAGAACGTTAAAAAACAACTTTGAAACTGTTAAAGTCGAAATTGAACAAGACGTTTTCATCTTTATGGATTTTATAAACAGCCTGAAATGGCTACCATAAAACCTTTCATGACGCTTAAAATTGCACGCTGACATTCTAAACTCGCCGTGACAGAGGGAATTCCATTAGCGGATTGCCGAGTTAGTTAAGATCCATTAAGTTGAACCCGCCTGTTAGTGACCTGCCAATAGTCCCACTCAAACTTCCTTGCTCTTCAACTTGCAAATATTATAATTCACTTCTTGTTCTACCTTCCACAACTTTATCACGTCGGTATGGCTGCTAAACTACTACTGGAATAAAATACTTATTAAGGAATGATATTCCTGGGGTTTATCGGGAAAAAATGGTTTAAACCAGCGGTTCCCAACAAGTGGATTATTTAAACAAATTATTTAAAATGACATAAATCATTATTTAATTGGTTCATTATTTTCAATAATGAACCTTTGTATTCAACCAAAAAAAAAAAAATCTGGTGCGGGCAACACACGACTTTCCTCCATTTTTTTTTTTTAAATTCTTTTATTGGTATTTACAACTACACAGTACAACAAGTAAATGAGCTATTTACAGAACATTGGCTTGGAAAAGTCTTGAGAAGAATCTACCCAGTGGTAGCACTTCAGAGTTATTTGGATATTGCTGTTTATTTGGTAAGCAGGTCTCGAGGCCACCGTCTTTTCAGACGCCTCGGAGGATTATCGGGAATAGATGCCGATGAGAGGATACGGACAAGCGGGTTTGTATGGGCTGGTAATTTGGAATGAAAGGAGGAGTATCTTTTTTGGGCAATTTCTGCAACAAGTGGGATATTCAGGTCTCTATGGATGAGTTTGTTGGTAACAAAGTATGGAGCGTCTAGGATTTGTCGAAGGATTTTGGATTGCAAGGATTGGATGCGGGAGGAATTCGATGGTTTAGTGGAGCCCCATAGCTCTATGCCATAAGTCCAGATAGGTCTAATTATGGTTGTGTAAATTAGTTTTTTGAAGTATAGAGAGAGTTTTGATCGTTTTAATAGTCTATATCTACGAGCAGTTTCTTGTCGTTTAAGTCTTGTATGAGGATTCCATGTAAGACGTTTGTCAAGATGAAGTCCAAGGTTTCGTATTTGTTCTACAGTGGTGAGTGGGGTATGATTAAAGGAGACAACTGGACAGGAAGTCATAGGTTTACGGCGTAGAATGTCTCCATTTTTAAAATCGATTAAAGAATTTTCAAATACTGTTAGAGGAAAAAAATGGGTAAAAGAATTAACAGGTGGAGGACCCTAGAGTATAGAGACCTTTAAAGGGCAGACTTAGTCTCCATAAAGAGGAAATCCAAAATTCGGAAAAAACCTGGCAGGTGACTGTGATCTATACCAAACAAACTCATTGCATAACCATTGACCTAGAAACAGTTCGAATTTCTATATGTATTCAGCCCACGAACCTTAGGAGAACCCATCTCCCGATTTCGTATGCCCAAATAGGTCTTATCGCAACGTAAATGAGGTTCTTGGAATAGCCTGGATATTTTAAAGTTTGTCAAGCAAGTGTAGTAATTGGTATCTTCGAAGAATTGGTCGGTCATTTCAGTTTTGTATGATTCCAAGAAAGGTGATTGTTGATATAGAGTATGATGTATCAGAATTACATCTACAGGAGCTATTGGGATATTACTGAATGATACTGAGAAATACGAAGTCATCAGTTTGCGAAAAAGGGTGAAGGTGATTTCGTGAGATTTTTTTAGAATTTATTTTAATCCTCTCTTTGTTACACGATACTTCAATGGCTGTGATGTGGGACTGAAGGGTTCTAGATGAAGTAGTAGGATCATTATGGACGGATAAGACACACATGCCATCAGCGTATTGAAAGCAGTGCGAGGATCGAGTAAAATGTCACCTGTATAAAGGGAGTAGAGAATAGGACCTAAGATACTGCCTTGAGGCACTCCAGCAGATAGAGAAAATTTAGATGAGTAGGAAAAGTTACGGGTTACCTTAAGGTACTGTATGTAGAAACGCGATAATAGGAAATATGTACAGGAAAGCAGTTCCTTCTACTAGACTCAGTCAAATGCTATACTCTTATTTAAAAACGCTGCAAAATATTACCCAATAGTTTATTATTTCCAAACTATGTTTAGTTTAACTTTTTATAGCTGCTAATATTTTCGATTGTTTATATCTTCCATCTGATACATCATACTCAATCTGATACATCATCATACAAATCTGATACATCATACTCAATCTGATACATCATCATACAAATCTGATACATCATACTCAATCTGATACATCATCATACAAATCTGATACATCATACTCAATCTGATACATCATCATACAAATCTGATACATCATACTCAATCTGATACATCATCATACAAAACTGATACATCATACTCAATCTGATACATCATCATACAAATCTGATACATCATACTCAATCTGATACATCATCATACAAAACTGATACATCATACTCAATCGGATACATCATCATATAAATCTGATACATCATACTCAATCTGATACATCATCATACAAATCTGATACATCATACTCAATCTGATACATCATCATACAAATCTGATACATCATACTCAATCTGATACATCATCATACAAATCTGATACATCATACTCAATCTGATCATCATCATACAAATCTGATACATCATACTCAATCTGATACATCATCATACAAATCTGATACATCATACTCAATCTGATACATCATCATACAAATCTGATACATCATACTCAATCTGATACATCATCATACAAATCTGATACATCATACTCATATCGACATCACCTACAATTTGATTACTATTTTCAATCTATACACATTTTGGAAATTATATCTATCATAATTTGTGACTCTACAAATATGTAGGTCAACTCATTTTTTTTATCATCTGATCAATGCATATTTTTTACTTTCACTTACTAATATTGTAATGAAGTAATTGTATCTCATCATACAAATCTGATTAAATATACTCAATTATGGTATAAAAAATCTGATACATCATACTCAATCTCATACATCATCATACAAATCTGATACATCATACTCAATCTCATACATCATCATACAAATCTGATACATCATACTCAATCTGATACATCATCATACAAATCTGATACATCATACTCAATCTGATACATCATCATACAAATCTGATACATCATACTCAATCTGATACATCATCATACAAATCTGATACATCATACTCAATCTGATACATCATCATACAAATCTGATACATCATACTCAATCTGATACATCATCATACAAATCTGATACATCATACTCAATCTGATACATCATCATACAAATCTGATACATCATACTCAATCTCATACATCATCATACAAATCTGATACACCATACTCAATCTGATTCATCATCATACAAATCTGATACATCATACTCTATATCGACAATCACCCTACTTTTTTTCTATCTTCAATAATAACCGAGTTTTTTGGAATTATATCTATCATAATTTGTGACTTGAATATGTAGGTCAACATTTTTTTTTTTTTGTCAATGCATATTTTTTTACTTTCACTTACTATATATAGTAAGGGGAAGTATTGTTTCTCTATCATATCGTAAGTATCTGAGTTATGAGCGTAATTATGGTAAAAAAAGTATTTGTTAATGTGATAAATAAATATATTTAAATAGAAGAGATAGTTCTAATTAATATAACAATACAATTTTACTTTTCATAATAGAAAATCAAAACCGAAGATTCTTAATTAATAACAAATATATTTTAAGAAGAAATGTGATGAGACCTAATTAGTAGATTCCTCGTGACATAAAAATGTAAACATTTTAAGCCCATTACCAAGGATTCCGCCAGAATTTTATAAAAAAACAGTTTAGAACCACGACTTGTGCAGTATTTTTACACAGTCGATATCTCCATTTTAACTCTCAAACAGAAGAAAAACATGACCGTTCTTCAGTAAGAGTGGAAGATTAACTACATTCACTGCAGGCAGGGGAAATGGTAAAAGCTTAGCAACTCCATCATACCATTCCTTCCCCTGAGATATCTCAGACTGTCTGGAATACACAATGTGACTTGCATTTACAATTTAAAATATCCAGAACCGGAGAAGAGGCGATACTGTCAACTTCCTCATCTTCTGTATTACAGGTTTTCTCCGAACTTGCGAAAGAGGCAACTTATCTATAAGATTATAAACTAACTTCAGGAAACAAGCTGCTTATCAGAACAATAATAAACAGAAACCTGTCAGGAGTTACGGAAGAGAACTTTGGAGATCAGCAAAACACGGCAGCGTCAACAAACATAACAACAATACCCAAAATCCTTTGGAAATTTCTTAAAAGTCTTCTTATTTTCTGATTTACTTTTGATTCTTTATCGCACTATCCTCCCATATATTTTTTTTTTTTTACCTTTGTTATTCCAGTGCCTGATCATATACTAAAAAATCAGGTGCGGGCAACACACGACTTTCACTTACATCTTTTTTTAGAATCGATTCAAGAATTTTCAAATACAGTAAGTGTGAAAGAGTGAAAAGTAAAAGTATAAAGAGTGAAACCATTAAAGAATTAATTGAATGGAATTTCTATAGAAACGTGTGTTTTATTAAAAAATATTTTATATTATTATCTAAAATAATCAGTTTGTTTTATCGGCTTTTCGTCACTCTTTATTAACTTTTACAAGCTCTTGTGTATTAGATAGTATTTTTTTTTTCTAAAATCTTTAGCTTTCCAACGGTATATCATATATGTATATTACTGCTGTTAAGTTCAAAAACAAAAAATTTCATTAATTTTTTTCAGTTTTCTTCTTTAGTTGTTTTAAAATTCGCACAACTTACATATTTAGCTGTTATTTATCAATGCTAGCAAAATTATTTGGTTATTTTTATAGAATCTAAATTAAAGGTAGTTTAGATGATGAAAGTTTAAAATATGGGGATTTAAGCCCTGTCAGACCATTTTAATCAGAATTAAAACTATATGATATTAAAGCCCATTAAATTTTACATCGATATATCGTGTGTTTTATTAAAAAATATTTTATATTATTATCTAAAATAATCAGTTTGTTTTATCGGCTTTTCGTCACTCTTTATTAACTTTTACAAGCTCTTGTGTATTAGATAGTATTTTTTTTTTCTAAAATCTTTAGCTTTCCAACGGTATATCATATATGTATATTACTGCTGTTAAGTTCAAAAACAAAAAATTTCATTAATTTTTTTTCAGTTTTCTTCTTTAGTTGTTTTTAAAATTCGCACAACTTACATATTTAGCTGTTATTTATCAATGCTAGCAAAATTATTTGGTTATTTTTATAGAATCTACAAAATTAAAGGTAGTTTAGATGATGAAAGTTTAAAATATGGGGATTTAAGCCCTGTCAGACCATTTTAATCAGAATTAAAACTATATGATATTAAAGCCCATTAAATTTTACATCGATATATCGATATAGCGAGTTTAATCAAAATCGTCGGAACCGTTTTCAAGAAAATCGAAATATGGTGCAAAATGCATAGTACAAAGTGGCTCTTCTGGTATGCTCATTTTGATGAAAGAGGTTTTGTAACGTCTCGGGCGTATATTTGTCTTAAATATGAAATTTTTGTTTCATAGGACTTACCGTTTCCGTCCGGGAGTTACCACACACACACACACACACAGGCCTTTTTGCGGGACTTATATCGAAATCCACTCAACTTACTTCAAGGAAGACATAAAATTATCTAAAGGTGAAAATATCTCGGGCTTGGGAACGTGGTCAGAAGTTGACAACACAAATAAATTTAAAAAAATCAAGCCATCACGTTCTCCCTGGAAGACATCATTGCGAAGTGATCGCCACGAGGAAACTGCTTTGGCGAGACTTCACATCGGACATAGCAGGCTCACACATGTCCATCTTATCCTCAGGCAGCCTGAACCAATGTGTGGTATTTGCAGAGTGCCTCTCTCAATAGAACATATAATTGAGAATTGCCCCAAATTCCATGTACTAATAGATAAATGTCATTTACCAAGATCGCTGTGTGAGAGCTTGAGAGACTAAGTGAAACAATTAGTTCACTCTCGAGGTTCATTAAAGAATGTCATCTGCTCCAGAAACTATAAGGGAAAAAAAATAATAATAAAATAAATAAGTGAAAAAAATTAAGAACAAAAAAAGGAAATAAAAAATAAAAATTGGAATAAAGTAAATTTTTAACAATAGATAAATAAAACATTGTGTGTTTTATCATTTTAAACTTGTTACAAAAAAAATCTGTTAATATAAATATATTCGGTGCTAATAACCAAGAGGTTGAGCACCTATTCCAATACCCTAATAACGTTTTCTTTAAAAATTATTAACTCCTGTAATTTTGCATATTTCAGAACAAAACAAAAACTAAAGTATTGTATACAGTTTTAGTTCTTACAATATATTATATAACCAAGACAATTAATTAAAAAATTCATAAAAATTTTAATCAACTTAAACTTATAGTGGGCTACTTGTTTTAGACATTTCGATCGTGCAAGCATTGTCCTTTTTTTTTAATATAAATTTTAAAAGAAGTGCTATCGCCAAGTTCAGTATGAAAGGGCAGAGAATAAATGTTTAAAAAATCATTAATATAAAAAATTAATGAAAATTGGTTGATTTTAAATGGATTGACCCATATAAGATAAAAATTCTTTAAAATCATTATCTTTCCAACGGTATATTATACCTCTATACTCCTATTCCTTAAAAAAATTATATATACATATATATATATATATATATATATATATATATATATATATATATATATATATATATTATATTTATATATATACATACATATATATATATATATATATATATATATATATATATATATATATATATATATATATATATGTATATATATAATAATATATATATATATGTTTGCTCTTTTCTCCTTAAGTTGGTTATCAAATCTAATTCGAAACAGAATAAAAAATTGTATACTTTTTTATTTACTCTTAACTTTATTTAATATTTCTTAAATTAATTTAATAGGTTTTAATATCATGTAGGTTTCATTCTGGTTAAAATAATCTGACAGAGCTTAAATGATAAAAAAAGTTTAGCTAATTTTTGTAAATTTTAAATAATTAACCGTTTTAGGAACAACCCCAGCAGTCAGCCAAAAATATATATGCAGTTATTGGAAAAAAAAAAAAAAAAAAAAACTGCCGCTCCGTCCGAACGAACATCTTGCAGTGAAGAGATAAAACTTATATTTTTTATTTGAATGCAAAAACAAGTATCGTTCGATTCGAACTGCAACGAAATGCACTTTCAACGACGTGCTTCGGTCTTGGTAATAGTAAATAAAGCCATTATTTTGGAGTGCATCTCTCCACCGTAGGATCATTAAGTTTCTACTAAAATCCACTCGAGAAGCTTCAACTACCCTCCCAAATGGGTCTGACCATTAGGTCAAATTGAAGTCGTTTCTAGGGGTGGGTATAATCGAATTACGATTATCGGATCATTCGATTATTTCAATCATTCGAATTAATCGATTATCGGATTAATCCTGGAGAAACGAATGATCATTCGAACTGAGTCTCAAGGGATTGGTTTGGTTTTTGTTTTATTTATTGGCACAAAACATCTTGGTCATCAGTGCCAGATACACTCAGTATAAGATACAATTAGATATATAATACCTAACTCACTATAAGATACACGTTTTTTAAAAACAGACAATTATGGTTTTAGTTGAAATATTAAATAATAATATTAATTAAAATAAATAATGAACCAATATAACAAATGATAATAATACACTAAATAATAATACACTAAAACAAATAATAATAATTCAAAATGAACGAATACATTATGAACAAATAATAATACATAATAGACAATAATCATATACATAATAAGTAATATATCCATAATACTTGAATACATACATACAGGTAATACATAATTTACAAATAATACACTCATAAATAGTGCCGGATACGCTCATTTTAGAAAATTAATTAAGACAAACTTTTTTTTTTTTTTTTTTTTTTTTTTTCAGTATTAAATAATAATATTGATTAAAACAGATAATAAGAATAAGAATAATCTATAATAAAAATAAATACGACAGCGTTAGTAAAAAATAAACATATATATCAAGTTATATTAGTAGACAATATTCAAGGAAAAAAAAAAATAATAATAAAGATAAATAGAAATAAATAAACATAAAGTAAGTCCTCAAATCCTCTTATAAAAGTCCATTTCAGAAAGGAGGCACATTAATTGGTCAATTCTATTCCCATCGTTTCCTAATGCAACCGCGACATTGTGAGGTATTCCCTTTTGGTCCAGTTGTCTAGTGTAGAAGGGACATTCCTCGAACACATGGGTAATTGTTAGGATTTCCCTACAATGCTGACATCTTGGGGGCAACTCTTTACATATTAAATGCCCATGTGTTAACCTTGTGTGCCCTATTCTCAAGCGGGCCAAGACCACCTCTTCCCTGCGGTTGCTGCGACTTGAGGTTTTCCAATACTTTACTTCTTTCTTAATGGTTTTCAATTTGCTTGGATAACTGTTTTTCCATGCTTCATCCCATTTCTTCCATAAATTTTCTATAAGAGGGCGTGCTAGCTCTGATGGTGTGAGCAGTGCCCTACCACGACCAGGGAGAGTGAGAGCCTCTTTAGCAGCCTTATCTGCCATTTCATTCCCTCTTATCCCCATGTGACCTGGTATCCACACATAATTGATTCTTTTCCCATTTTCAGCCATTACTTTGGTTAATTCCAAGATTCTTAAAATTCCTGGATGACTGGAATGCATATTCTGTAGTGCTTTTAGAGCGCTCAATGAATCTGAGGCTATGGTGAAGTTCTCTATTGGGAGTGTTCTGGAATAATCAAGGGCCATTGCGATCGCATTCACTTCAGCTGTATATACGGAACAATATTGATGTAGTTTCGACTTGTAGGTGCATTCTGATGCGACGAAAGCTGAGCCAGTGGATGAATCTGATTTAGAACCATCTGTGAAAATTAAGTTGTGGCTGGGCAATGCGCTGATTATCTTCTCAAAGCGGTCTTTAAAATTTATTAATTTGGAATTTTGTTTACTATATTTAGCCAACTCAAGATATACATGGGGTTTCAGAAATGTCCATGGTGGTGTTTTGTTTTCTATGGATGTTATATTGATTAATTTTAACTCGTTAACAACGGACGAAAGTCTCAAGGGATTACAAGGATCTTGGATAAACACCTTTTTTATATTAACTGATTACTTTAGATAATAATATAATAGATTTTTTAATAAAACACATGTTTCTATTGAAATTCAAAATAATTAATTCTTAAAAAATTCATTTTTATCTCTTAAAATGTATTTAAAAATTCTCAAATTTATATAACTTACAGGGGTAAGTGAAAGTCGTGTGTTGCGCGCACCAGTTTTTTTAAATCTATTTTGCAATTTACTGAATTTTGGCAATTTTTATTTATATAAATTGCTTCAAGAATTTTTCAATTTTTACTTTTTTCTGTATTTAGTATTTGTATGTTTTCAAAATTAAAATCGTGTTTGTATACTATACTATGATTAGAAAGCGCTGTATAATTTATATTTTTAATATTTGTGCAATTGGAAATATGTTCTTTTATTCTCGTCTTTTTACTTTTACTTACTATATATAGTAAGGGAAAGTATTGCGAACGTGAAAATTTTCGAATTCCAGTTTTCAACGGAACAACACCTTTTAGGGTCCCCTGAGTCCAAATAACCAAGTCCCGCAAAAAGGTCTGTGTGTGGTAACACCCAGGCGGAAATGGTAAGTCCTTTGAAACTGAAATTTCATATTTAAGACGAATATACGCCGGAGACGTTACCAAACCTTTTTCATCATAATGAGCTTACCAGAAGAGCCACTTCATACTATGCATTTTGTACCTTTTTTCTATTTTTTCAAAAACGGTTCCGACGATTTTGATTAAACTCGCTATATCCATGTAAAATTTAATAGGCTTTAACGTCATGTAGGTCTCATTCTGATTAAAATGGTCTGACAGGGCTTAAATGCCGATATTTTACATTTTTTTTCATGTAAAGTACCTTTAATGTTGTAGATTTTGTAAAAAATAACTATATTATCTTGTTACTACTGATGAAAAACAGCTAAATATGTAAGTTGAGTGAATTTGAAAAGCAACTAAAGGAGAAAACTGAAAAAATATTTGTTTAATGAAATTTTTTGTTTTTTAACATAAGAACAGTAATATACACGTATGATATACCGTTGGAAAGCTAAAGATTTTAGAAAAAAATATTATCTTATACTCAAGCTTTTAAAAGTTAATAGAGAGTGATGAAAATAAGATAAAACTAACTGATTATTTTAGATTATAATATTGTATAATAGATTTGTTAATAAAACACATGATTCTATATAAATTCAATTTAATTTATTCTTTCATAGTTTCACGTATTTTTATCTCTGTATTTGAAATATCTCTGTAACTGTATTTGAAAATTCTTTCATTTATTTTAAAAATGGAGGTAAGTGAAAGTCGTGTGTTGCCCGCACCAGATTTTTTGAACTGTTTTTTATTTATCTCATCTATATTATTTGTTTGATTATTTTCATTATTTTTTCTTTATCTATTTTGTCCTCATTTCTATAGCATATTTCACTTTCATACAAATAATGTATAGATTATAGGGGGAATAGTCAGGAATCAATCATTTTTTGAAAAGTTTTTTAATTTTGCCAACGTTTCGGCTCAAGCTTGTGAGCCATCATCAGAGCATTACTGAGCCATGTCCAAGCATAAACTTTCAACACCACTTGACTTTTAAAACCAGTTATGCTTGGACATGGCTCAGTAATGCCCTGATGATGGCTCACAAGCTTGAGCCGAAACGTTGACAAAATTAAAAACTTTTCAAAAAATGACTGATTCCTGATTCCACCTATAATAGTTTCTACAGTCGACTATACATCCTTAATATAATGTATAGATTGTTGATAAATTAATTTTCTAAATTATTCCACCCTTTGCAATATAAAGTTATATTGATTTTATGAAAATACATAAATATATTCCTGGAGAGCTATTATAAGAGAGTCCCAAAGTAGCCGGAGACCCAAAAGACCCACTCCCCTGAGCGTAATATATTCCAGCAAGGACCTATAACTCACGGTCATTATACTTAGTGTCCTGACCTGAGCCAAAATCTTTTTTTTTTTTCTTCTTTTATTTTATTTGTATAAATCATGCCCCCCCACTCCTTGGAGGAAATATATTCCTCCCAGAAGGCTGCTCGGTATCCCCTCCTTCCTGCAAAATATAGTAAAAAACCTTTCCCCCGGCAAATAACCGCCTGATCTACGAGCTGGGTATCCTCTCCGGAATACAGATCGCCCTATTCCCTAATGCTTCCTAGCTCTCTTCTTTACTCCACTTAGTAAGGAATAAACTGACCAATAGGCTGAGTGCATCCCAAGGACGAAAATCTCAGGAAATTGGAATCCATGCATCTTTAGTTTTGAATAAAATACGCTTATAGACTACATGATGTACGGCACGTACCAAAGACACGAGATGGATAGAGGAACTGCAGTGTCAAAACTATAAGAATTTTTACTTTCACTTACCTATATATAGTAAGGGAAAGTATTGCGATATAACGGAAATCATGTTTTAGGATTCTCTGAGTCCAAATAATCTAGTCCTGCAAAAAAAGTCTGTGTGTGTTTGTGGTGACTCCTGGGCAAAAGCGAAAAGTGCTATGAAACTAAAATTTCATATGTAAGACAAATGATATCTCCCGCAAAAAGGTCTATGTGTGTGTGTGTGGTAACTCCCGCGCGTAAACGAAAAGTCCTATGTAACTGAAATTACATATTTGAGACTACTATACGCCTGAGATGTTACAAAAACTTTTTTCTCAAAATCGGCTAACCAGACACTTTATACCATGCATTTTGCACCTTTTTACGATTTTCTCAAAAACGGCTCTATAGATTTTGATTAAAGTCCTTATATTGATGTAAAATTTAATACGCCCTAATATCATGTAGATTTCATTCTGATTAAAATAGTGAAAAGTGCTATGAAACTGAAATTTCATATGTAAGACAAATGATATCTCCCGCAAAAAGGTCTGTGTGTGTGTGTGGTAACTCCCGGGCAAAAACGGAAAGTCCTATGTAACTGAAATTACATATTTGAGACTACTATACGCCTGAGATGTTACAAAAACTTTTTTCTCAAAATCGGCTAACCAGACACTTTATACCATGCATTTTGCACCTTTTTACGATTTTCTCAAAAACGGCTCTATAGATTTTGATTAAAGTCCTTATATTGATGTAAAATTTAATACGCCCTATTATCATGTAGGTTTCATACTGATTAAAATAGTGAAAAGTGCTATGAAACTGAAATTTCATATGTAAGACAAATGATATCTCCCGCAAAAAGGTCTGTGTGTGTGTGTGTGGTAACTCCCGGACAAAAACGGAAAGTCCTATGTAACTTAAATTACATATTTGAGACTACTATACGCCTGAGATGTTACAAAAACTTTTTCTCAAAATCGGCTAACCAGACACTTTATACCATGCATTGTGCACCTTTTTACGATTTTCTCAAAAACGGCTCTATAGATTTTGATTAAAGTCCTTATATTGATGTAAAATTTAATACGCCCTATTATCATGTAGGTTTCATTCTGATTAAAATAGTGAAAAGTGCTATGAAACTGAAATTTCATATGTAAGACAAATGATATCTCCCGCAAAAAGGTCTGTGTGTGTGTGTGTGGTAACTCCCGGACAAAAACGGAAAGTCCTATGTAACTTAAATTACATATTTGAGACTACTATACGCCTGAGATGTTACAAAAACTTTTTTCTCAAAATCGGCTAACCAGACACTTTATACCATGCATTTAGCACCTTTTTACGATTTTCTCAAAAACAGCTCTAACGATTTTGATTAAACTCCCTATATCGATGTAAAATTTGATGGGCTTTAATAAGATGTAGGCTTCAATCTGATTTAAATAGTCTGACATGGCTTAAATGCCGATATTTTAAATTTTCTTTCTCTAAAATACCTTTAATTTTGTAGATTTCAAAACAACTGGTACATTATCTTATTACCATTGATAAATAACGGGTAAATATGCAAGTTGAACGAATTTGATAACCAAATAAAGGAGAAAAGTGCAAACATATTTGTTTATGTAATTTTTGTGTTTTAAACACAAAATTGGTAATATAGATTTATAGTATACAGTTGGATAGCTAAAGATCTTACAGAAAATATTATCTTATTCACGTAATTTTAAAGGTTAATGGAGAGTGATGAAAAAATGATAAAAGTAACTGATTATAGTTGATAAAAATATAATAGATTACTAGCTGTAACCCTCGGCTTTGCTCGCGAATATTTTATTTTGTCTTTATTTAAATTTGCAAAAATGCCTTTGTGAGTAGTAACTATAATACGAATATGATGGAGCAGTTGTTTGGGGATGTGATAACAAAGAAACTACCAATAAAACACATAAATTTTATTTTTTCCTTAATGGTGTGTTTTCTGGGTAGATGTGATTTAAAAACAGCTTTACCTATTACTATAATTAATCTAATATCTAATATAACTATAAATATCTTGTTTCTAATATCGAGACACATTGAAAAAACAGAACTAAAACTACACTTAATTATCTTAGTTTGCGATTTGGCGAATTCAATTTGAAAAATAAAATAATTTAAATTAAAATTGCTACAAATTACGAAAGATAGTGACTATGTTGAGGTTATATAAATGAAATACAGGTGAATAGCAATGAGCTACTCTGTTTATGATAAATAAAAGATTATTATTTCATGTCAGATATCAATTTATTTATTCTATGTTACAATAACATACCAGTACCAAGTAGCGACATCCAAATTATTCAATAACTTGGTTTCATCTTATAAACATAACTGTTGTATATCATCATGTGTATCACTACTTTGCAACTTAGATGTGTATTTTCTTCAATTGAGACGTTGATTTCCAAAAGGTACTATATCCACTTTAGAGAATTTTACAGGAAACGCAAAAATCTGTCATTTATTTATTATTGGCCTAATTTACGTGATTCTTTTTTTATTAAAATCAAAAGTTGATTTATAAAGGTGTTACCAACTCATTTTTCCAAATTATTGCACTTTTCCGATGACTTTTAAACAATATAATATGGATATAGTACTTTTTGGAACGAAACATGGATATAGTACTTTTTGGAACGAATTAAAAGGGATATAGTACTTTTTGGAAGAATATAACGCGAGGTAAGTTGGTAACAGTCACTATAACCTTCCTGATCCAACATTACCGATAACTTACGTCTTTATATCGTTAATTACTAAGTTATGTATATTTCCTTATTCTCCCTCTGAGAAACATCTTTCTTTGTTGGTTAATTACATTGATTATCTATTATTCATAAAGAAAGTGAATATTCAAAAGACAATATATCTATTTATGGCACTATAATAAGAAAGTATGTAATTATGATGTTTGTTTTGAACTTGTATTTACTATTTGTGTGAATTTAGCAAATTTAATTATATTATTAACGACGTGTATACAATATTTAACCATAGATACTGATAAATAATAACTTTTGAGCTTTTATTTTACATAAAAAAATCGACTACTAAGTTAGATCATGCACGGATTTTCTTCACATATTTAGCAAGTTCGTGGAATGCTAATTCCAACTATTTGCTGCATAAAATACCATTATTCTATTAAAATGTGAGTTTCTGAAAAATTTTAAACCAAATTTATGTTGCTGCAAGAAGAAATACTATGAAAAAACTTAATTTAATTGGCAACCTAAAAGAACCAAAGCGACGCAACTAAGTTGTTTCAAATAGCCTAAAAACTGATTATTAGGTTAAAACCAGTGATCAAAATAATAGCGGTGATTCAAGACGTGCTCAATGAACCAATAAAAATGCATAAAATGATTAAAACAATAAATTAATGGTGATATATTACGCGGTTAGGTGCTTCTGCCGTTTAGTAGGAAATATAGTACCTTTTGGAAGGAAATGAAAGGAAAGGTTATCTCTGTTTACATAGGATATAGTACCTTTTGGAACGAAACATGGATATAGTACCTTTTGGAATGAAATAAAATGTGGATTTAGTACCTTTTGGAATGAAATGAAATTTTTAAAGACTTTTTTAAAGGATTTTTATGTTTCTTGGATAAAATTTGATGACGGGTTTAGATAAAACCAAACCATTAGAATACAAATATGTGAAAATATCAACTTTGAAAAAAATGTCCTTTAGTACCTTTTGGAAATCAACGTCTCAATTGTGAAGCCTTATGATATATGTAAATATATCAAGGAAGGTTACTGTAGAACCAGTGTTGCCACAATTTGTTTTACGTATTATAAAAATATTTGTTTCAACCTTTTATAATAATAATAATAATAGATAAAAACTATCCTATCATTTAAGTTGGACCAAATAACAGATACTTACGAAGTTTGATCAAAGTCGGTCAGTAACTTCAGAATTTATCTCGAACAAACATTGTGACACGAGATTTTTTATATATATAGATTTAATGAAACACATGTCTCTATTGAAATTCAAAATAATTATTTCTTAAACAGTTTATTTGTATCTTTAAATGTATTTAAAAATTCTTAAATTTATTTTAACAACGGAGGTAAGTAAAAGTCGTATGATGCGCGCACTATTTTAAAAAAAATAAAATCCAAGGCTTCACAAATATTTTACTTTAAATAATTTTAAATAATTTCAAAATGACATCTCGTGGACCCCCTGGATATCGTCGTCGGACCACTGTACTAAACCATCAAATCATCTTTCATCCAATCCTTACAATCCAAAATCCTTCAGGAAATCGTCAACGCTCCTTACTTTGTCACGATTAAACGCATCTATATGGACCTTAATATTCCATATGTTGCTGGCTTCCCACCATTCTTACTCTAGTTTGAATGCTTACTTCATCTTCAATTTCTAATAATCCTCCATGTCTAAAATTAGGTGGCCCCGGAACATTTTGATTTAGCTTAGTTTTTAGCGAGCTGCCAAAAAATATTTATTTCTCTATATGTTTGTTTGTTTATTTGGGCTTTTAGGCACAAAACCCTAAGGTCATCAGTGCCCTATTCCTCTACATGTGTTTTATAAGTTAGTTTAATAATGTATCACATTTACTTGATGTATTCCATTAATACAATTGTATATTTTTAATTTGTTTACTGAAGGATTTTCCCTGGTATGAGAAAATCTAATACATTGCTAATGTAAGCCCTATTACTTCCTCTAATATACAATAATAGAATATAAAAATAAATAGAGAGTACATATATCCTGGTTATATGAGGTAAGTAAGTACCGTTTTGCGATTCCGCCGCCGCAGCGCTACGGGCGGCGTTCCGCGCTTGCGCGCTGGTTACATACATCTCTTGTCTACGAACTGACTCCGTTAGTCAGATTCTTCATTTTATACGCTGTTTACTGAGTGTTTAAGATGCCTCCGACAATCGTGAGTCCCGCTGATTCTGAAGTTCGGGCTGTTATACGATTTCTTAGTGCTAAAGGCGTAAAACCGGTCGATATGCATTAGTAAGGGCATCGTTTTGCTGCATAACAATGCCCGTCCACATGTAGCTAACCGGACCAACGATCTCATCAAATCATTTAAATGGGAAACTCTAGATCATCCTCCATACAGCCCTTATCTGGCGCCCAGCGACTAACATTTGTTCTTGCACTTGAAGAAACACCTGGGCGGTCGGCGTCTTCAAGACTATAACGAAGTCAAAACATTTGTGATGCAGTGGTTAACAAGTCAGGCGGCAGAATTTTTTGAGGATGGTATTCAAAAACTGGCGCAGCGTTATGACAAGTGCCTCAAAATTTATGGAAATTATGTAGAAAAGTAGATTAAGGTACAGGCTTTCATGTAAAAATAAAATTATTGCAATATCTTTGCACGTCTTTTTTTAATTCCAAAACGGTGCTTACTTAAAAAACATGCCTCGTAATAAAAAAGTGAGCCCAGATTTTGAATTTTATACACGATTTTCGAAATAGTTGTTATCGTATATAAAGGGAAGCAATAAATGGATAAATAAGTGTCTTTGCCCCAGCCAGCGAGCCAGGAATTTAATGATCCATTTATCGAAAAGGCTTGTTTGACTCTTTCAAAGGATTTATTTTAACTGATTGAATGAAGGTCTTCAACAGAAATCAAATATGACAAACATTTATAATAAATGATTCACTTTGAAAAAAAACAGAATGATTGATATTTTAGCCATCTGTTTTATATGACACTGTAAAGAGTTTCAAGAGAAGAAAAACTTTTATTGGTACAACACATTAACAGCCATCTTAATATTCACGCTAATACAGCTATAAATCCACTAAATATGTTTGCTCTCAATCGATATTAAGGAGTCCACTCGGTAGAAATTTTAGACCATCTTCTGGGATCCTGGATTCAAAAAATTGAACATGCGATTGATGATACACAAATTCCCATACCATCACATGGCGAGCTTACATCTGTAACTGACTAGCAAGCTGAATTTAAAAGATTAGAACTGAAAACTGAACTGACTTTAAAAAATTACTTCTGTGTTATAAGACTTTATTTCCAAGAGAAATGAAATATAAATATATTCATTAAATTGTCAAAGCCTTCGCGCACCTGTTGGTCTAAGAGCTGGGACCTAAAAATGCGTGTTACGAGAAGAGATTTTTTAATGTTATTTTCATATTTTAGCCAACTTGTACATTTTTTTATGTTAACCACCTCAAACTCGCCGGAATCAAATATGGCGGCCATCCAAAACGCTCCAAATCCAGGAATTGATCTAATTTTAACTTTATGAAGATAAATATTACAGAAACCAAGCATTGTACGGAAATACTTATTATAATATAAATTAATGGACATCGAATAAGATTTAATTTCAAATATGATAGACGTCTGCAGGTCCTATAGGTATTGAGATATCTTTGTTTATATAATACTTTGTGCCTCAAACAGAGGAACTGATCGACTTTTAACATCGTTCAGCCCGGTATCATGGAAACTGGCAATTTTACCAAACTACTCATAATAATAAAAATTAACAACCGTCTAATAAACTTTAATACGAGAGGTGACAGGCGAATGTAGATCTTAGATGTACCGAGATATCTTTGTCCATGTAATACATTGGGTCCTAAATACAGGAATTGGCCTCATTTTAGCATTATGAAGGTAAATGTTACAGAAACCGTAGTTTCTGTATGATACGAAAATACATCTCCAATTTCCGTGACCTACTGCAGGAGTAGCCATATATAAAAGTAATAGAGACCCGACAAACATCATAACTTCACAGATGGATGTAGTAGACTAATCGTCATAATATTTGGCATTCTCATCTCACCTAATAAAAGTGTTAAAAAAATAATTGAATTCATCCATAATAATTTACTTACATATACAAAAGAAGGATCTGCTTTACAACGGAACTTAAATAAATTACCCATGATCTTGAGTGGAAATTTCAAAATCGACTTTTCACAAGAAACATTAAACCAAAGATTTGTCAAAGACCACAAGGATTTAAAAGTTTTAAATAATATAAATCAAAGTACAACAAAAAACGGAACTACAATTGATGCCGTTTTTTTTCTAAAAAATATTAACTTTAATGTTCATTTGTTTCTCATTTATCCTACAAATCCGATCCATGATAATACTAAAACATATATACATAATATTATTTATATAATATATATATATATATATATATATACACATATAAATTAAGATATGCAATGAAGTTTACACTTCTGCCGTGCGGTCTTAGGCACACATTTTTTTTTTCTCCGGGTATCTATGTATATATTTTTTCATCTACTTTTGGCTTCGACAACGGAAAGAGGTTTAAATAAGTTCATATTTTTGCTTGTCCCTGAAGGATTAATAGACCACGAGGTTATCGACTACTGTGGAAGCTATACACTGCCAGTGACAGTGAACAAATCACAGCTGATGACAGCATCCTTCATCCGCGTCGAATGGAACGGAATAAGAAATATTGGGAATCAATCAACACTGTCTGGATAAAGGGAGGATTGCGAGTTGCGGCGAAGAGAAATCGGATGGCATATATCAATGCGGTAGGCTCCAAATGGATACGGCGTCGGGCTGGTGGGAATTTGTCTCTGGGCTGGCGTGTGAGGAGACATGAGTTAGCGCGGCGCTTCGTATGCCGCGGTATCCATCAACACCATACAGTCCCATCGCTCTCGGCTACGTCCTAACTCTCTCTCTGTTCCTCTAATATAAATCGGCAGAGCTGTGCGGGGTAATGGGGTGGGGCTTCGTGGTTCAGGTTCGACTACCTCTCAATCAAAACGAAATCTAATCCCTCATCGAACCCTTTCTTGAATCAATGTCAGGTCATGGTATGCTGAACTCCTGCAAATAAATCAACAACACGATCACAAATGAGACGATGACTTCCAATATCTACGGTATATATATTTAAGCAATCTTACAGGAAACGAAAAAGTTTTCAATAATTTATTTTTTAACCAATTTATTATTTTCAATAATAAACCATTATTAATTTTCATACGATGAAATAGCAATCAAGTTTTCATTATATGGAAAATTAAATTTACCAGTATCTGTGCTTCACTCTAAAATACCTAACAAATAAACGTAACTAATTTGTATAAGTTATTTTTCTTTTTTGACGATGATTAAATATAATAATAAATAGACGTTATAAAATATACAAACACTTCAATAACCATAGCCGAAATCAAAGAAGGCAAACCGAAGCAAGGCCAACCAGGTAAACATAGCAACTCAATTTATAGCAAAAATATTGAAAATAAACACTTCAAAGATGCGGCTTTAAATGTGGACAACAATTTAATATCAATACCGAAGTCTGTTTCAGGTGTCAAACGATGCCACTTAAGTCCTCCTCCTTCCTCTATACCCACTATGAAGCTTAACTTAACAATAGATACCCAAGAAGAAGGTTAAACCATAATAAATTTCGAATATTTTCCTCCAATGACAGCTAACCAATCCGTCCATAAAAAAACCTAAAAAAAAAACGATACCGGCACAGTTATCTTCCGAGGAAATCATACCCACCGACCTGTTGGACCCACAAGACAACTCTGACCGGAATCCTTGACTGTGAGCCCATCAATTAGTGAAAAACTAGAACCACACCAAAGTGAAATCTGCGTACAGCGAATTTTTTTTTTTTAATATATTATATATTTTATTATATATATATATATATATATATATATATTTTTTTATTTTTTTTTTTTTATATGACATATGTGAACAACAATTACGTACAATTATTAACCTTTGTAATGTACTTGTGAAACCAAAAATTTATGTAGTATGCAAATGTCCCAATAAAGGTAGATGCATTTATATAAATAAATATACAAATTCTCTTTCTAATTGCACTTTCTGTTACGATAAACTAAAACTCCCTTAGCGATAAACTCTAAATCGGACAGACGTGCGAAGCAGGGGCGAGTCCACTAGTTACAAAATATTTTGTTTAATTTTTGCTAATATCAGTTGTATTTTTTTTTCTTAATTCTAGTTATACATTATCGCTTTATAATGTTATTTTTTTAAATTATACCTCACCCTTTCGGCTTCCGCCATAAGGAACATGGTGGACTACCATCACTCCGAAATTTATGGAGCTTCGTATCTTATTTTCTGTAACCGGAAGCATACTTTCAGTTTAGTTGCACCCATATCGCACTTCTCATCGCAGCAATATGGAGACCACCACCTTTTCTTCTTCGAACTTCTCTGGATGGTCACGTCAGGCGACAAGGCTTTACAGGATGTGCTGTGTCCTATTTTGAATTTTCAGAAGAGGTGGGATCTCTTTAGATTCGGAAGTGAAGAAATGATTTGAATGACACCCAGTACAGCTCCCTGTTCCACCCGATAATTTGTTGAGACGTGACCAGTAGGGAAGCATCTTTCAATAGTATTACCATTAGGGAACTCAATGTAAATTCGGTCACCTCCATGCTTAACCACTATTTATCCACAATCCATTATTACCCGTTCTTCCTGAATAAGCAGTTTCAACCAATGCTTGTTGATCGAACTTATCCTTAGGGAATCCATTAGTAAAGTATGATTTGCCCTCATAACTTGTTCCCTAGTTTCAAGGTAGCAAATTTGATTCTCTGGCTGCTCTGAAGTAGCTCCTTCTTTTGTGAGATTTTCAGCCAAAAATTATATAATAAAATCTTGTGTAAAAACTAGTTTTGCTTAAAGTAAAACTTAACTTGTTTCATATATTATCAGAAGATTTTCATTGCACACCTGTTGACAGATGCTCGGCGGGCGACTACCTGGTGGTCTATCCCTCGGGCACGGACGGTGCCGTCAACGAGGAGTCTGCCCCTCTGGGGAGGCTCTGCGGCAGTGAGGCCATTAACCTCTACTCTTCAGGGCCCAGCATCGTCTTGGAGTTCCACACGGAGATCAACGTCAGGAATTCGACGGGGTTCAACGGCAAGTTCACCTTCATCCAAGCAGGTAATATGGCATGTCTATCACTCTTTCTATTTCAGAACGATAACCAGAGTACTTAGATACGTTAGCAAAATATCTGAAACTGTCGACCACACCTTGCTCTGCATACTTGTATCCCTGCCATCAGTTTAGACAATTACTAGTTCGCGTCTCAGTGCCGAGGGGCTTTTAACTTAGGCATAAATCCCCTGCCATCCCTTTCTGGTCTGAGGAGTTAAGCCAACAAAAGTTTATAACAGAAGTAGACAGCCTCATCTCTACAAGCCATCACTTCTGCACCCCTAGGTGACTCTCACTTTCCTCATCTCCACTTAACCAGCTCTAAAAATTCCTGATGATGTCCCACAATGGGGGGTCGTAACGTTGGCAGAAAATAAGTGGTTGGAACTACTTAATTGTTTAACCCGGACTAAGTCCTTCCAGTAATTCTCAACGGTCAACTAATTATATCCACTATGATGAAAAGAGCGCGGGAACAACAAAAAGATACATCCACCCTAAATCTCCGCAACAGCGCCAGAATACAAAATCGCAAATCTCAACAGCAGCCGACAGCCTCATCTCCACAAGTACGGCGATAGCGAAAATTTTTTAATTCTAATTTTCAATGTCCCCTAAATTCCAAATAACCAAATAGCTCGTGAAGGTCTGTGTTTGTGTGTGTGGTAAGTCTAGCAAGATGACGAAAAGTCGTACTAAACTAAACATTCATATTTATGCCCGAAATGTTACAGCACGTTTTTCAATTAAAGCGGAAAACCAGAACAGCAACTTTATACAGTGTATTTTTCATCTTTTTTAAGATTTCTCAAAGATTGTTCAGTTTTTATTTAACTTGCTATATTTATGTAAAATTTAATGAGTTTTAATATCATATTGGTTTCACATGAGCATTAGATTTAAAAAAATAATAATATTTTTCCTTTTTACACTCTTGTAAATGTTAAATAATAATCCTGAAGTGAGAATGGTTGACTGTGTGTATATTTAGGGGAGAAGTTAACTGAGGGTCAAATTAACAGTCAATTAAGTGGAAACTACGTTTCGGCCTAAATTTCAAGGCTTCTTCAGAGCTAAAAACAAAATAGAACCAACCAGTAGAACAATATTATATATATACATAATAACACTATATACACTCACGTTTCACGATGCATTTTTTGTGAGAGGCCACCCTTTGGCTGACGGGTCTCTCATACACAAGGGAGAAGTTGTGAGTGAATCCCCATTTTTTACATCCTTATAAAAGCCCCGCCGGGATTGGGATTCGAACTCAAAACCTGTAGCATGAAAGACTAGCGCGCTAGAAACTCAGCCACGGGCTCCCTTATATATATAGTTTTTTTTTTTTTTTTTTTTTTCTAAGCCCCATGGGAGTTGGAGGCTGGAAATCGGAAATAGAGGAAGGAATATGGGATCTCTTTTTCTGCATTACATGCATTATAAGAGGGGAGAGAGGATACAAAAATTGTTCGGTATATGGAGCGAATGGGAGTCACGTCTAGTGATGGGGCTCACTAGTCTTTCAATATATATATATATATATATATATATATATATATATATATATATATATATTATATATAGAAATAGAAATAGAAATAGAAAATAATCTTTATTCTGGGACATAGTCCCTTAAGAACAACAAATATGTACAATTAAAGTATACAGTACGTCTGGCCAAAAGACCAAATGATCATGATTAATTTTTATTTACAATGGTCTAAGAAGTAATAAAATTAAAAAAAAAAGAAAAAAAAAGGAATATATCTATACAATAAAACAAAAGAGTAAAATAAATAAACTTCTTCAGATGCATACTTTTGCTGAACAAACTAAATTTAAAAAGATTAATAAATTAAATAAGGTATGATCAATAAATAATATTTCCTTTTTACATTCAAAATCTGATTTTTTATATAAAACCTCATTGCTGTTGAGCGTCTGTTTGGGAATACAGGAGGTATTGGAACAGTTGGGACTTGAATGATGATAGAGATGAAGCATGGCGGATATGAGTAGGTAGGGAATTCCAGAGATTGCAGAGCGGACAAGAAAGGAATGATCAAAAGTTGTTGTTCTATGGGTAGGAATGTAAAGGTCAGAATGGCGAGACCTTGTTTCGAGGGAGTGGATTGACGATTTAAATTGTAGAAGACTGTGCATATAAGGAGGGAGCTGGGTGTTAATGGTTTGGTAAAGGAATGATCCTAGGAAATATTGTCTGCGAATTGGAGGGAGGAGCCACTTTAACTCGCTGTATAAATGGGTTACATGAGACGCTTCGGAGTGTTGAGGACAAATCTTAAAAATATGTTCATAATTCGTTTTAGCCTGTCCTCAAGCACTTTCGGGAGGCCACCATATACTAAGCTGCAATAGTCAAAGTGGGGGAAAACAAGTGAGGAAATAAGGAGGTTACGGATGGATAGTGGAAGAAGATGACGGGAACGATGAAAGTATTTGTTGTTATACTATGATATATATATATAGTTGATAAATTATACTGATTATTACAAACAATAGTTACACTAATTGAACAATATTATAAGGACAAAATAAATTTAATAAAAGGTGAATAATTAGATATGGTTGTTCACTCTTTCAATCGGTACGTATTTTATGTCTGATTAAATTTCTCACACCTCTTTAACTATCCCTTTTATTATCTCAACTTTTCCAACATGTCGTTTTGTTTTTGTTTTCTCAGCAATTTTTTTTTTTTTTTCACAAAGAGATATTTACATACTTATTCACTATATTTTATATATAATACTTATGTTATATATCACATAATGTTTCACATTTTATGAAAGTATTGACATTTTGTACGTCATAGATATAACACTTTTTTTTTCCTCGCGCTAACTTTTTTATTTTATTTATTTTATATACTGTTATTTATTTAATTTTTTTCACACCTTATCTAATTATTCGCCTTTTTATAAATTTCTTTTCCACTTTTGTTTCTACTACTATAATATTTGCCAATTATCGTAACTACTGTTTTTTTTTTTTTTTTTTTTTTTTTTTTTTTTTTTTTTTTTTTTTTTTTTTTTTTTTTTTTTTTTTTTTTTTTTTTTTTTTTTTTTTTTTTTTTTTTTATTATCAGTATAATTACTTTTACTTATCATCTTTTTATTTTGTATTATACTGCTGGTTGTAATATTTTTTTTGTCCTGAAGAAAGTTTGAACTTTAGGCCGAAACGTAGGCACTATTTCAGTTAGAGAACCTTCACTATAGTTTCCACTTAATTGAGTGTTCATTTGACTGCACCTTCAACTAACTTAATAAATAATAATGTTTATTTTTTCTGTCAACTATAAGAATAACACCTATTCTTAAGGGATTCAATACCAGAATAATAGCCTTTTTTTTTCTATGCGTGTTCTATATGCGTTACCGAGTATCATTGCCTTATGCATCCCGGAGAATCGTTTTGGGGAAGATCAAGGTCTTTGATCTAGATTACTGTCAACTCCGGGAGCAAATCGAGATGACCGAACGCAAAGCTATCTAAACAGATGACAAACGTCCGGCTTGTACTCCTGCTTCACGCTCGGATATTTTCAATCCAAACTACTTTTCACCTTAAAGATTAAATATTTGGTTTGTAATGGGAATTTATATGATCAGTATCGATAGATTATTAATAGAAACATGTGTGTTATTAAAAAATCTATTGTAATTTTATCTACAACAATCGGTAATTTTTATCGAGTTTTCATCATTCTTCATTGACGTTTACAATTTCGTGTATTATATGATATTTTGTCTAAAATCTTTAACTATCCAACGGTATATTATACGTCAATATTACTATTTTTGTGTTTAAAACAAAAAATTTCATTAAAAAAATATTTTAGCAGTTTTATCCTTTTGTTTGATATCTAATTCGTTCAACTTATATATTGTTTTTTTACCAATGCTAACAAGATGATATGTTTATTTTTAAGGAATCTTTTAAGAAAAATCAATAAAGGTATTTTAGAGAAAGAAAAATTACGATTTCCACTGCAACAAAAAATTGATTCGATCAATTATTTCGAATTGAGAAAATTTAAGTAAATATAAGGAGTAATTTTTACTTTCTCTTACCTATATATGAAATATATAGTAAGGGAAAGTATTGCGATCGTGAAAATTTACAATTACAAACAGTTTTCAACTGAAATACACGTTTTTGATTCCGCTAAATCTAAGAAAACAGGTCGCAGGAAAAGGTCTGTGTGTGTGTGATTATTCTAGCAGGAAAATTAAAAGTCGTACAAAACTGAATTTTTATATTTAAGGCACCCGAGATGTTATACCAAATTTTCACTTAAATGGACTTATCGGAAGTGCTACTTTATATAATGCCTATTGCACTATTTTACGATTTTCTCAAAAATGTCTCGAACTATTTTGATAAAACTCATCCTATTTAGCCTAATATAACTATATAGAGTTTTTCTATGTGAAATTGAATGGGCTTTAATATCTTGTAGGTTTCATTCTGATTAAAATAGTTTAAAAGGGTATAAATACCGATATTTAAAATTTTCTTCCCCCAGAGTATCTTTAATTTTATAGGTTCGAAAAAAATGAACATATGATCTTGTTGGCATTGATAATAAAAAAACACAAAAAAACAGGTAAATATATAAATTAAACGAATGCGATATCCCACTAAAGGAAAAAAGATCAAAAATTCTTTTTAATGTAATTTTTGCTTAAGTGAATACAAGAAGAGTATAATGGAAATATTAAAAAAAAAAAAAAAATTATATTATACAGTAAATTGCTAAAGTGAATGGAGAGTGGTGAAAATCCGATAAAACGAACTGATTGTTGTCGATAATAATATAATAGATTATTTAATAAAACACATGCTTCTATCGAAACTCAACATAATTAGCTCTTTAACCTTTTATTATCCTTAAATGTGTTTGAAAATTCTTAAATTGATTATAACAATCGTGGGTTGCGCGCACCAAATTTTTATAAAATTATAAAAGAGAGCAGAAGAAATTTTTTTAATTTTCCGTGATCGATAGGATTTTATATACGGGCGATAAAAAGAGGTTTAGGAGGGAAGGTAAGGCAATTTATCAGTGTTAATTTCATTGAGGTCGAATTTCAACACGGGTCCCTCCCTCCCACAAATCCATACTGAACCTGTTAGCGTCAGAGCTGACTAATGGAGGTTCGGGCCCAAGAACACTGCCCTATACAAAACCTTTATAATCGAATCTTCATTCTTCGATCTATCGATGATAAATCGTTCCGATTACAACAGCTCCAGTGTCACAGATTTTCCAGCGAATCTGGAATATGTAAGAGTTGGAGATTTATTGTCATAGCGTAGTTTATAACCTAACATCAAATCGCAGCTTTCGCTGACCCGAAAATCATTAGTACTTGAAAACATTAAATGATCTAATAAAAGGGAACAGCATGGTCTAGTAAAAAAAGCAATAGTCGACCGTTATTAGGTTATCGATGTGGCTGAATACTTGTTAATTCTCTTATTCGTAAAATGCCGAATTTTTTAAAGATCTTCTAAAGCACCTTAAATTTTCAAGATACCAAAAATTAACTATTTCATGTAGTTAGTTAGCATTGATTAAAAAACGTATTCTAAGCCCAACTTAGAGAGAAAAGGCTAAAAATTGTTTTTATGTGATTTTATTGTCTTAACATAAGAGCTTTAATGTAGATGTATAATATACCGTTTCTAGATTATAAGGCGACCAGCGATTCTTATGGACTCTACAGATTTGAGCAGGTCTTCGAGTTCGTCTACCAGGGATCAATTGTAACATGCAACAAAGATGCTGCCGTGGAGATTAGGAGGAGAATATTAGCTGCTAACCGCTGCTATTTTCGACTCCGGAAGCATCTCACAAGCAATTTGATGAGTACAAGAACAACCATATACAGTAATCTCATCCGTTCAGTATAACGTTATGGCTCGGAGACATGGACCACAACCATGCTGGAGATCAATTCTCCTCACATTTGGAAGAAAAGTGTTACGTCTAATTTACGGTGGTGTATACGAGAATAATGACTGGAGGAGGAGAAGTAATCGGGAGCTGTACGACATGCACCAAGAGGACATCTCATTCATTATCAAGCTTGGAAGACTCTGGTTGGCGGGGCATCTGGCCAAAATGTCTGACGATCTAGCTACCAAGAGAAATATGACTGAGCTTTTCTAAAGTCGTCGAAGAGTTGGTAGACCGAAGCTGCGATGGGTGGATTGTGAGGCTAGAAAATATTTGAAGGTCCGAAACTGGATGGCAGCGGCACAGAACAGAGAAGCAGGGCGGTTGCTGTTGGAGGAATCCGGAACCCTTTGTGTGTTGTAGAGCTAATACAAGAAGTATTATATACCGTTTGAAAGCTGAAGATTTGAGAATATTATCTTATAAATGGAATTGTAAAATTTAATGCAAAGAAAAGCCGATACAACTAACTGATTGTTAAAGATAATAATATGATAGATTTTTCGAGGTTTGTTGTTATAACAGTAGCAGGTAAACAGAAGGCTTCGACAATGCCTGTTCAGTAAAGGAGTGAATTCGATGGAGGTTAGCCCGCCGTGGTAGAATTCCTGAATAAAAAATATTTTTGAAGTCTTGGTTTTTAATAGAAATCAGACATGCCCTACACGAAGAAATTCAACATTTCAAAGTGATATAATTACTACTGATCACTGACACTAGTTGAGATGTAGTATAAATATATATAACGCCTCATAAAACCGCAGCTTTCGACAGATCTTTCCTTATTCGATCCTCGTCCGTATGGAATTCTATTCGTTCTTATATTCGTCATTCTAATACTCTTCCAACCTTCAAATCCCGTTTGTTCAAACATTTCCTGTCTATTCAATGACCCCAACTGTTTTGCAAAGTCCAATAAAAATCGGTAAATGAAACAGAGAGAAACAATTATTCACTATATTTTATGTTTTATCGTATTTAAAGATTTATGAATTTTATTTCACATATTTTCATAAGCATTATAAATTTATTTTTCTAGTTTTGGTAGGTTTGTTTTTATAAATTATTATAAGAAGCTACTAATTAATTTATAACTATAATTCATTTTCTTTGTTATTTCTGTTGTTTTTTGTTTGTTTTTTTACTCTAAGACACTGAAGTTCTAATTTATTTTTCTGTAATATTTTTCTGAAGGGACTTACCCCAGGATAAATAAAGAATTCATTATAAAATAAAATAAAAAACTTGATGTTCATTTGTGATAGTGAAATTCAGTACATAAAAGAAAATTAGGTAGTTTGCCTGCTTAGTTGGCTTTCAAGTGAATTAATTCCCGCAAAAGCGGTAAATAAAAAGTGTGTCACTAGCGCCCAACTATGGCAATAAAGGATGGGGAGAGAGAGTAGCTCACTGGGGACGATTTCCTTCCTAACCGACTTTGAGAAAAGAATAAAGTTTTCGGGAATCGACCCAGAGCCCACTATATTCCGAGGGAAGGCAGGTACATTTCTCACCAAACTTCTTTCACAATTCGACCAAAGTAATAAGTGGAAGGCAAAGTTTGCTTAATCTCGGTTTATCTTGCCAACTTGGAAAGGAATTTAATAACCAAGGCCAGTTGTTGGGCCCTATTTTATTTCTTAATAGCGCCAGGCATACCGCGCCCCAAATAGCGAATTCGTTACGACTACTCCGCCGAGTAATTTGTACTTTGGTATATCCACGAGAGAGGGAGAAGTGGTGTAACCACTTTGGAGATATCCTCCTAAGAAGGTTTCTGAAATTAACAATAACCCATTTATAAAAATTTATTTACAAAAAAAAATCTGGTATGGGCAACACACGACTTTAACTTACCTCCGTGTTTAAAATCGATGTTATTAAAAAATGTATTATATTATTATCTAAAATAATCAGTTAGTTTTATCGGCTTTTCATCATCTTATTAACTTTTACAAGCTTGTGCATAAGATAATATTTTTTTTTTTTTAAATCATTAGCTTTCCAACGGTATATTATACATCTATATATTTTTTTTCTCTGGCGCGACAGGCCATGAAGGCCCTTGGCCGCGTGGTATAATCTCCTGGGAGAATATACTCACGATTCACGATGATTCTTTACAGGGTAGGGTCATCACTCCTTACGCCTATTTTTGTGAGTGCCACCATTTGGCTGACGGGTCTCACATACCCGAGGGAGAGGCTGTGGGTGAATCCCCATTCATTTATATCCTTATAAAGGCCCCGCCGGGACTGGGATTCGAACTCAGAACCTCTAGCATGAGATACTAACGCGCTAGCCACTCAGCCACGGGCTCCCCATACATCTATATTACTGTTCATAAACAAAAAATTGCTTTAAAAAAATATATTTTTTTTTAGCTTTCTTCATTACTTGTTTATTTAATTCACTTAACTTCCATATTTAGCTGTTAATTATCAATGCTAACAAGATAGTATAGTTATTTTTATAGAATCTACAGAATTAAAGGTACTTTAGAGGAAGAAAATTAAAAATATCGGCATTTAAGCCCTGTCATACTATTTCAATCAAAATTAAACTTTCATGATATTAAATCCCATTAAATTTTACCTTAACATACGAGCTTTAATCAAAATGGTTAGAGCCGTTTTTGAGAAAATCTTAAAAAGGTGCAAAATGCATGGTATAAAGTGGCTCTTCTGTTAAATTGATTTTGATGAAAAAGGTTTCGTAACGTCTAGGGCGTATAGGTGTCCTAAATATGAAGGTTCAGTTTCATAGGACTATCTGTTTACGATAGGGAATTACTACACACGGACACACACACACACAGACCTTTTTGCAGGACTTGGTCATTTTGACCCAGGGGACCCTAAAACGTCTATTTCCGTTGAAAACTGGAATTTGAAAATCTTCACTATTGCAATACTATATACACTATTGTCTTCCTTACTATATATTTCATATAAAGGTAAGTGAAAGTAATATTGTTTGTAAAATCATTTACTTTTCATTTCGATAAAAAAAAAATTGTCTCCATTTTTCGTTGTATAATATTTCTTCTTCTTTCTTATTCCATTATTGTTAATAATTACTAACTATGTTGGCCAGACGAACCTGTTATTCTTAAGGGACCCGATCCCAATATAAAATTATTTTATATCCTATTGTATTATAAAATATCCGTGGTTATTCCGTCCTTCGGAGGGGACGTAAAATGGTGGTCTCTGTGCGATTTGTATGCATCCTATTCCAATTAAATCTAAGTAGGAATAATTTAGGAATCCCACATTAGCATAAAAACGATATTAAATAAATAAACATTCAGACTTGTCTCTAGACTAAATAATGTAAGGAAAGGTTAGCTAAGATTAAGGAAAGAAAATCCTAGATTTTGAGTTGAAAGGGCCGGCAGAGGTCCAAAATAAAGAGGGGTAATGAAATAGAGGTGCGATAAGGGCTCAAAGGACAGGATATCGCTGACAGGACACAAAGAGGGCTAAAGTAATCCATAAGTAATTAGCCCTTTAGGAAGGAGGTCCCTCGCAGAGAGGAGACCTGCAGATCCCCTGATAGTGCTACTTCATGCAGAACTAACGCAGCCTCCGCTCAATCAGCCTTCCGCTAATATTGCTTCCCCTCTCTTCTAGTTCAAACATAAGTCTTCCCCCTCTCTTCTAGTTCAAACTAGGGTTTCCCCCTCTCCTCTAGTTTAAACCTCCAACCATCAGCCAACCGATTAGCACTTCAACAAATAAAATTACAGTTTTAGGACTGTCTGTGAGTATTAGGACGAAATAACCTAATAATAATAACCTAATAACAATTATTTGAAAAATATAAACATATATATATATATATATATATTATATATATATATATATATATATATATATATATATATATATATATGTGACCTGTACATGTCTCCTCATCCGCAGCTTTCGACTGATCTTTCATTATCCGATTCCTCGTCCGTATTGAATCTATTCCTTCCTCTTCCGACCTTCAAATCCCGTTTTTTCAAACACTTCCTGTCCATTCAATTTTCAAAAGACCCCAACTGATTTCCAATTTTCAATACAAATCGGCAAATGAAGCAGAATGAAACGATTATTTATTATATTTTATTTTGTACCGTATTTAAAGATTTATGAATTTTATTTCAAACATTTTCATAAGCATCATAAATTTATTTTGCACTGATATATGAATATATTTTTATTTATTAATTCTTGTCTAATTTATTTTTCTAAATTATAATAAGAAGCTACCTATTAAATATAACAGCTTCCCTCTCTCTTCTAGTTCAGACCTAGGCCTACCCCCTCTCCTCTACTTCAAACCTAGGATCCCTCTTTACTCAAACCTAGCCTCCCCTCCTCTAGTTCAAACCCAGCCTTCCCCCCTCCTCTAGTTCAAGCATAGGCATTCCCCCTCTCCTCTAGTTCAAACATAGGCCTTCATCTCTCCTCTAGTTCAAATTAGCCCCCCTCTAGTTCAAACCTGGGCATTTCCCCTCTCCTCTAGTTCAAACCAGACATTTCTCCTCTCCTCTAGTTCAAACCAGGACATTTCCCTCTCCTCTAGTTCAAACCTAAGTTACCCCCTCCATCTAATTCAAATTTAGGCCTCTTCCTTCTCTAGTTCAACTAACCTTCCACTCTCATTAGATCAAACTCCCCTCCCTCCTCTATTCAAGCCTAGGCCTACCTACCCCTCTCTTCTAGTTCAAACCTAGACCTTCCCACTCTCATCTAGATCAAACGTCCGCCTCCCCCTCCTCTAGTTCAAGCCTAGGCCTACCTACCCCCTCTCTTCTAGTTCAAATAGACCTCTCCCCTCTAGTTCAAACCTTCCCCTCCTGTGGTTCAAGCCTAGGCCTTCTCCCTCTCCTCTAGTTCAAATCTCCAACCATCAAACAACCGGTTAGCACTTAAAGAAATAAAATTACATTTGTGGGCATGTCTGTGAGTATTATGACGAAATGTACGGTCTTAAGAAGAAAAACTGTTGTTAAAATCGTTTACGAATTTTCAAATACAGTTAGAGATAAAAATGAGTGTAACCATTAAAGAATTAATAAACTGAATTTCTATAGAAACACGTGTTGTATTTAAAAAATCAGTTAGTTTTATTGGCTTTTCATAACTCTTTGTTAACTTTTACAATCCTGGGTATAAGATAATATTTTCTCTAAAATCTTTAGCTTTCAAACGGTATATTATGCATGTATATTACTGTTCTTAAGTTCAAAAACAAAAAATTGCATTAAAAAAATATTTTTGCAGTTTTCTCCAAGTTCTTCTCGGTTTTTTTTATCGAATCTACAAAATTAAAGGTACTTTAGACGAAGAAAACTTAAAATATCAGCATTTAAGCACGGTCATACTATTTCAATCAGAATGAAACCTACATGATTTTAAAGCCTATTAAATTTTACATCGATATAAGGACTTTAATCAAAATCTATAGAGCTGTTTTTGAGAAAATCGTAAAAAGTTGCAAAATGCATGGTATAAAGCACATCTTTCGGTCAGCTGATTTTGATGAAAAAGACTCTGTAACATCTCGGGCGTATTGTTGCCTTAAATATGAAATTTCAGTTTCATAGTACTTTTCGTTTACGCGCGGGAATTGCCACACACGGACACACACACACGCTCACAGACGCACGCTAAGACCTTTTTGCGGGACTTGGTCATTTGGACTCAGGAGACCCTAAAACGTGTATTTCCATTGAAAACTGAAATTTAAAAATTTTCACGATCGCCATACTTTTTCTTACTATATATTTCATATACAGGTAATTTAAAATAACAATTAAATTGAATTTCAATAGAAACATGTGTTTTATTAAATAATATACTGTATTTTTATCTACAACAATCAGTTAGTTTTATCAGCTTTTCATCATTCTCCATTGATCTTTACAATTTCGTGTAGTATATAATATTTTGTCTAAAACTTTTAGGCATCCAACGGTGTGTTTTCAGCTAACGACTACACCACAGGTCAAACTCTATCAATAATCTTAGATTAGTGTTCAAAAATCCAAATATGTAAATAAGCTGGTAAACAATGACTCAATCCGCAGAAACTGTAAACTGACGGCAGTACAACTGTTGTATGGTGGGAGAAGTTATAAGCGTGTTCCGTGCTCTCATAGGACAGATAATAGCCAGCGAGCAAACTTACACGAGGTAGTTACACGCGTGTATCTTCACGCCAGGTTGACTATTCGTAAATATATTGCTGTGTAACTAACTACCAACAGTTAGTTACGAAGCTACTTATCTTCTCAGCCTCTAGCATAATTCAAACAACAACTACACTAAACAACGAACTAAAAAAAAATTATTAAAATTCTTCTCATTTTTACTTCGACTTGAAAGAAGAAATTATTGCTATAAGTTAAAATATCGAGTCTGATTTGACGGATAACATACCTTTAAAATCATTTCATAACATCCCTTCAATGAAAATGATCAGGTTTATCTCACGAAATAAAAAGTTACTTAAAATTAGTGTACAAACATAAGAAAAATGGTTTGTACACCACTTCTAATTTTAAACCGCTATATCTCTGTTATTTCCAAAACTATTTCAATAATTATTTTTTGGGTTCATGTTGTAAGTCAGTCTGTCATGAAATCTTTTATAATACTCTGTGGCTGTGTCTGGAACTGTGAGAATGTCCAAGTCCTTGTGAAGTAATTCGTTGGTTACATAAAACGGTGCATCCCACGATTTTTCGCAATATTTTCGATTGAAGGGTCTGAATTATTTGAATGTTAGAATATTTGGCAGATCTCCATAGCTCTATCCCGTTATTCCATAATGGTTTGATCAGTACTTTGTAAATAGTAAGTTTGGTGTTCACGGATAATTTGGATCGTCAATAAAATATAAATAAAAAATACCCCTGGAAAACCTCAAGCCGTAGTTCTCGTCAAGAAGAAGTCGCTATTACTCGCCTCAGATTCGGACATAGCCGACTTACCCATGGCTACTTAATTACTAAAGACATCCCTCCTAAATGCTCACAGTGCAACAAAATTTTAGCCATCAGACACATTTGAAGAATGCTCTTATTATCACAAAGTATCATACCAGCTGGGTATACCGCCCAACATATCAATGGCTCTGCGGGATGATGAGCCCTCAATAAAAGCAGTCATTAAATTTCTAACAAAAGTGAACCTGTTAAACAGTCTCTGACTATCCAACACATTTATCGAGGACATACCCTCCTTATTATGTATCTATTTAATTCATTTCCCTATTATTATTTTTTTTTTTTTATTGTTTAATTTATAATCTTCCTTTATTTATTATTTTTATTTTATTTTTTATTTATTTATTTTATTTTTTATTAAATTAATTACAATTTACAATTTATTACAAAAAGCATGTTTATGTTATCGTTATCAGACCCATCTGGACATATGGATCTTTAGGGCTCTACTAACCCATTCAATTTCTCCCGCATCCAATCCTTACAATCTAAAATCCTTCGCAAATCTTAAATGCTCCTTACTTCGTCACAAATAAAATCATCCATAACGACCTTAATATCCCATTTGCTGCAGACCTTTCTCGTACCAGATATACCACTTTCAATTCCAAACTCCCAACCCACATAAACCCTCTTTTCCGCAAACTATCAACCTCACATATTCATGAGAACCCTCCGAGGCGATTGAAAAGAAGATGGCCTCTGGATCTACTAACTTGAAGAAACATCGAAGTTCTACCACTGGGTAGTTTCTTCACAGACCTTTTCACGCCCTTTATTGTAATTCAATATTTTTACTTGTTGTATTTATGTTAATATACAGTTGTAAAATTCAATAAAATATTTATTTACAATTGTTTTTGTTTGAGCTTTAATGTTATTTTTTATCTGCAAAAAAAAAGAAAATTTGCAATAAGCAATTATGATGACTTCCGAAAGTCGGTTAAATCAAGGCATCTCTAGGCTACCGCCTATATTTATTTTAATATTTATTTCATTTTTTTTTTTTTTTATCATTATAATTCCTCTTGAACTAAGAATAAACACCTCTCAAGGATAAACCATATTAACTAACCATCGGGGTTGATGACCTGGCTGTTGTACGCCCTAAAACCAAACAAAACAAAAAAACAAATAAATAAAAAATTCTAGTTGAACGACGAATATTAGTATAATTATTTAAAATAAAACCATAAAATTAAATATATAGCGATAAGAATAGCTGAAAAGAAATATAGCCCCTTAGCGAATAGGTGCCTAACTTACACAGCAAGTTTTTTCAAGTTTCCCTCCAGTCAGAATATAAAGTTCTAAACTTATTTCATCTCCCACTACTCGAGAAAGGAAAAATATACCTTACAAAAAGTTCTCTTTACCTTTCCCTGATATTAATATAATTACCGCTCTGCTTCATTCAAAACTCATCCTCCTATTTAATTAAATTTATTTGAAGTTTGATCTTTACTAACTGAATTTTAATGGAATGAAAATATTGGGCTGTCGCCCACGAAATGACCGTTTTTACTTTAACTTATCTATACAGAGAGAGGGTCTCATAAACGTCTCGTCATATTGTGAGGGCAGATAATGGACCTCAAGAGAAAAATCTGGTGCGGGCAACACACGACGTACACATACTTCGGTTGTTACAATCAATTTAAGAACTAATATTTTTTTTAAATTGTTTTATTTAGAAATAATACAATCTGCCACAATCTTGGGCAATGAGTATTAATGCTATAAGAAGTCATTCATTTCTTTAGAAAGAATTCTTCAGGAAGAATAAATAAACCTAAATAAAGATTAAAAAAAAATAGATTTATTGATATTTACAACTGTATAATGATATACATCTAGTAAATGTGATACAAGATTATACTGTCATGATTCACATGTAGAGATACTACCCGTTCGCAGCTCTCCAAAAACTATGCTAAACTATAAGGTCTCGGGGCCATTTTATTTCCAGACGTCTCGGAGGATTATCAGAGATTGTAGAGGAAGCAAGGATTGAAACTAGTGGGTTAGAGTGGGAATGGAGTTTGTCATGAAAGGAGTGGTCCAAATCTGTATTCCCTAAGTCCATATCGGTCTTATGATATTCATGTAGATGAGCCTTTTGTACTTAAGTGGAAGGTTTGAGCATTTGTCCACAAGTGTTAAAGTAGTCGACAAACGTCGGGCAGTTTCTTGTATTTTCAATCCAAGTAAGACGTTTGTCCAGGTAACGGATCTGTTCAACCGGGACAAGAAGAGTGTTATTGAAGGATACTATTGGGCAGGATGTCATAGATTTATGAGGAAGAGTAAAGGTTCCTAAATAAAGATGAAAATAAATAATAATAATCTTAGCCACATTCATACATATATACAATTTTTACATACTGCCCCTGGGAACTCCGAATCAAACCCTGACGCCCACAAGTGGGTGTGGGGGCCCGAGGCCAGGAGATCCCAGCGCCTCTCAGTAAGTTGCGTCACCGGTCTAATAAGCCAGTTGAGACTGAGAGAGATTGATAGAACCACTGACTCTCAGAGGTATGAGAACTAATAAATAGAGTTCAAAAATATTTAAAGAAATATAATTAGTTTCCTTTTTAAACACATGTTTTAGATTAAATAATAAAAAATGTTTATCCATAAAAAAATTAGTTAGTTATATCCGCTTTTCAGCACTCTCCATTACATTTTACAACTGTGTGTTTAATATAATACTTTCTCTAAAATCTTTAGCTTTAAACGGTACACTTATATATTAGTCTTCGTATCTCAAAAATTACATTAAAAAATATGTTTTATAGTGGATATAATTAGTTGACCGTTGAGAATTAGTGGAAGGAATTAGCCCGGGTGGTCAGTAAATGAAACAACTAAATATTTTCAATTATTTATTGCTTACCAACGTTTCGACCCCCATTGTGGGTCATCATCAAGACTAAAAAGATACAAAAGAAATGCAATTTCAATAACCTTAAATACAATATTATATAAACTTCTGAGAACTAGAGAAAGTCGGTAATAAAATAAAAAATATATATGTAAAAAAAATCAATTAATTAAATTACAATGGCTATAGCATAATGATGAAAGGGCTATAAAGAAAAAAATATGGCTAAAAAAAATGTACTTGGAATCTATATCCGCATGAAATAGGAAACATTAAAATATGGAGTAGAGTGGAGAAAACATTCCTTTAAAAACATTTTATAACATCTCTTCAATGAAAATTATCAGGTTTATCTCACAAAATAAAAAGTTATTTGAAACTATGAAGTATATAAACCTCCAAAATGAAAATAGTTTGTCATCACTGCTAATTTTAAACCGCTTTATCTCTGTTATTTGCAAACCTATTTCAATAATTCTTTTTTCGTCTTCTAGACAACTTAATTCTGTATTGAATAGCTATATTAGCATTTATTTATTCAATAATTTTAACAGTGGACAAACAGATTTTTTTGTTTGTTATTGTTGTTTTAATTTTGAGGGCAAAAAACTGCTTATGGTTATTATCGTCCTCACGTCTTTACAAAAAACAATAATAATAAAATAATAAAAGGCTTACCGAACCCGAAGGTTCGATGCCGATACCACCAAACTTCGCCTGCACATACTCGTCCAATGTTCGCCGGTCAAGCCCAAGCCCCCAAGATCAGCCTTAATGCAATCCTCCCATCGGACGCTTCGGTCTACCTTTCGGACGCCTACCAGGCGAATACCAACTTTCTCGGAATCCGTTCCTCACCGATCCCAACAACTTTACGCGCCCATTTGAGTCCCCGCGATGCTATCAACTCAATTATATTCACAGGGTACAAACTCCGCAATTCCGCGTTGTGCAACCTTCTAAAGTCCCCAGTGGCCTCATCTCTCTTCGGATCAAATATTCTACGCAGTACCTTATTTTCGAAAACCTTAAGCCGTTGTTCATCCTTCAAAGTAAGCGGCCACGTTTCACATCCGTAAAGAACCGTTGGAAGAATAATAGTTTTATAAATCCTAATATTTAAGTTTTTAGACAGAAGCCGCGAGCAAAGTAATTTAGCAACTGAATAATAACATGCATTTACCACCTTTAATCGGGACTTTATTTCTTCCTGGATTTCATTTTTTCTTGTTATCATTGAACCTAAATACTTGAATTTCTCTACGTACAAAAAACAATACAAAAATAAAAACAATTTACCGAGATGAAGATGGCAAAATTACAATGGCTATAGGATAGTAATGAAAGGGCACTACAGAGTAAATTATGGCTAAAGAAAATGTACAAAGATATCTATATTCCCATGAAATAGGAAACATTAAAATGTGGAGTAGAGTGGAGATACGTACCGTATCGTTGACGAATGGAAACTAGGTACAGTTTTTTAGCATTGGGGTAGGTAGGATGGAAAATACGTACGAAAGGTAGGTAGAATGGAAAGTACGTACCGTATTAACGGACAGGATCTTAGTCGTCTTTAGATCTTAGGATTTTATTCATTGTTGTCAGATCCTTTTATTTTCATAAAATAAAAAAAATTAGTATATCATATTATTTCAAATATTTTTTTCATTGCACTCTTATATCATCTCCGAATCTTTTTTTAATAATTTGTGGTTTGTTAAAGTACACTTCCTTTGATTTGTTTTCCTCTCTTTGTCCGTTGATTTGTTTGATAGGTTCTAATAGATATTTACCTTAGTACTATTGTTCTTGATTGTGATAGATCGTATATATATATTGAAATGTCTCACAAAGTATATCATATTATTTCAAAATTTTTAACATCACACTGTTATCATCTCCGATGTCTTTTTTAATTATTTATAATCTTTTAAATTACACTTCCTTTGATATATTTATATAAATTAGTTTAATTGCTAAAAATGTTTTTTAAGGTCTAAAAAAAAAAAAAAAGAAAAATTAAAATAATTATTAAAAGCGTTACCGTGAATACCCAGTTAATTATTCTCAAGTATTTGCCTTCATCAAGGTTCTTTTTAAGGAGTTTTTTGAAAATGGGGATGAAAATTGCTAAAGAGGAATCCAGATTGAATAAAATTCTCTTGAGCAAAAAAACTGCCCCAACATTTTATCACATTACGCTTCAATCTGAGCTGTCTCCAGAAGGCGGCGATAAAGATGGCAGCCAGGAGCTAAATATTTTAAATTGAAGATGTTCCTCAAAAGTCGAGAAAAATTGAATAACTTATATTTCAACAAGATATAGCTTCATTAATTTTAGCACCTTCATAAGGAAACTAATTTTATTTACATTTTATGGATTAATGTTCTCTGAGCTATGGCAGGATATTTTATAATCTGTTATCTTAGCTTTGCAATGACTCTCGGATCAAGAGAGACAACCCCCTAAGCCCATCTAGGCTTTGAAAAGTGAGTACCCAAAATCGGCGAACGAATCTGTAATTTAACCACACTAAATCACATGGGGAGCCCGTGGCTGAGTGTCTAGCGCGCTAGTCTCTCATGCTATAGATTGTGAGTTGGAATCCCAGTCCCTCCTTAATAACTCCCATAACGACCTTAATATCCTATTTGTTGCAGACCTTTCTCGTACCAGATATACCACTTTTAATTCCAAACTCCCAGCCCATATAAACCCTCTTGTCCGCAACCTATCAACCTCACATATTCCTGACAACCCTCCGAGGCGATTGAAAAGAAGATGGCCTCGGTATCTAATAAACATCGAAGTTCTACCGCTGGATAGTTTCTTCACAAGCCTTTCACTCCCTTTACTCTAATTCAACAGTTTTAATCATTGTATTTATGTTAATACAGTTGTAAAATTCAATAAAATATGAATAAAAAAAAAATTAAAAAAAATATTATTGTTCTTATTATCAAAAAACCTAAAATTGCATTAAAAATAGTTTTGCTCTGTTATCCTTTAATTGGTCATCAAATTCATCCAATTTGTATATTTAGCCGGCCTTCATCAATGTAATTAAGATGAACAATAACATCATATATTAATTATTGTATAATAATATAAATGTTCTGTTTTTTTGTTTTTCCACTGTTAAGGCATGATTATGAGAACAATAAATTCTCGAAACGTCGTATAGATAAAATTGTTTATTCATTGACTGAAACCTGAGAACAACACAAACTTAAATTATCAACAGTCGAGAACTGATCAAACAATATATATATAAATATATATATATATATATATATATATATATATATATATATATATATATTATATATATATTAACACAAAACATTATCTCAAACGATTTAACATAATACAGACAGACTTATGTGACGAAGACAGACAAATTCAAAATTTTAAACATATACTTTATGACTGCAAAATTTTTGACAATTTAATTAAAAATATAATACTTAAAAATGGAAACTGGCCAGAGACGGAATAAAATTTGTTCTCTAAATTCAAGACAGACTTACTTAAATTCATTTAAGACATTGACTTCGAATCACTGACTAAAGATGGGTAGCATAGGTAATTCTTTTCTGTTGAATAAAATTTTAAATTTGTTATGATAGTTACTTTATTTATTTTGTTCTATTTCATTTAAAACATTATTCTGTAATAATTGTTAATGTAATACTACTTTCATATGTAAATTAATATAATCATATTATCATTCATGTAGTATACCATTAAGGTATGAAACATGATCTAATAATAAACGGTCCTAATGTGGGGTTACCATGTAAGGAAAAAGAAAAAAAAAAAAAAAAAAAATATATATATATATATATATATATATATATTATATAAGTTACGCTTGTTCGAGACAAATAAATAAAAAAAAAGAAAAAGGTTGAGAATTAACAGCACTCACGGTTCCAGAAACAATACTGCTTTATTGATGGAAATAATCCTGCTTATATATGTTTGGGATGTTGTTTACATCCCAAGATGTTATTAAGGCTAATACTACCCGGCTCCTATCCATAACTTATATATATATATATATATATTATATATATATATATATATATATATATATATACACATTTATATTATAAGTATATATTGGGTTGATGCAAAATTAATGCAGGTTTTTAGTAGGTATTGTAAATACGCCATATCTTTACTTTAACCATATATATTTAATCAAAATAATTTCCATCTGAATCAATGCACTTTTGCCAACGTTCAACAAGCTTTCTTATTCCACCAGAAAAAAAATCCGAATCCCTGCACTCAATGAAATCACGAAAAGAATTTTCAATGTCGTCCTGGTTTTGAAAATTTTTCTCCCTCAAAAAGTTGTCCAGATGCCTGAAAAAGTGAAAGTCTGTAGGGGAGAGGTCAGGTGAATAAGGCGGATGTTGGAGAACTTCGTAGCCCAACTCGTGCAGTCGTCGAAGCGTTGGTTGTGCAACGTGTGGTCTGGCGTTATCGTGGAGCAGGATCGGCCCCTTCCGATTCATCAATGCTGGGCAAAGACGTTGCAATTTTTGAGTTCCGAGTTCCGCCGCCATTTCTCGTGTGGTTTTGGTTGGGTCTTCTTCCACTTTTGACCTCAGCTGGTCGTTGTCCAGAGCAAGATGACGGCCCCGACCTTCCTTGTCTTCGAGGTCGAAATCTCCTCTGCAAAACTTCTGGAACCAACGCTGCACCGTGCACTCATTAATAGCCCCCTGACCCCACACTTCATTAATATTACGAGCCGTTTGCGCAGCGCTGCGCCCTAATTTAAATTCGTAAAAATAAATTTGACGAAAATCGCACTTTGACATTTTCGATTCAAGACCTTTGAACGCACTGAACAAAACGATTTTACTAAACAAATTCATGGTGAAAGAGAGGGTATTAGATAAGGTTTGTTTTGGTATAATAATGATCAATGTTAGGATTAGCTTTGTTTACACAATTGGAATTAAGATATTGCAATAGAGGAAACCTGCATTAATTTTGCATCAACCCAATATATTTCAATATATGAATTGAAATATTTAAAAACACAAACTATTTTACAACACAATATATAATTTTTTTTTATTTTTTTGTCCTTACTTATTTTGATATGTTAAATAATTCATGTAATGGTGCAATACCACATGTATGAAGTCTGAGGATTGTGTTCGAACTCGGAGAGCTGATATAAGTAGTCCAGTGGATTGGTCATTTAATAAACCGAAATTACAATAATTATATTGAATACGAAGAGATAAATTCGAAAAAAAAAAACACTATAAAATGGACATGTAAAAGGGCTAAAGTAACCTGAAGACCGTAGGGCAGTGAAGGGATTAAACCCCCTCTCCCTCCACTCGAGACAGGGAGCGGGCAGATAGCAAATTATGGGGCCCTAAAGGGCTAATCTAGTCACATCCAGCTCTTTATGTGTCGCCCCCCTCCCAACCTCAAAGCGTAAAATTTTACTGTCACTACTAAGCAGGGGCTTAGCCTTGTAGTGGCCTGTGTGTTGGCAGCCCTGATGGAATATGTTTAATTCAAGATGGCGGCTAATATCGCGGCTCGTCCTTTAGTCCGGCTGAATAATATACGACGCTGTTGGCAGCCCTGTTAAAAATGTTATCATAGTCCTGGTAGTAAAGTCCCTTCTCTACAGCCCTCCTCTCAACAGCACAGTTCACGGAATAATGCAGGCTCTGCCTCAGCCGTCGACTCTTAAGGCCGTGCTACTAGGCGAAAGAATAGGCTCGTGAAAATACGTAAAAGTGGGTGCTTGTGAGAGTCCACGAAAGTAGCGGAATACGATCAAGGTATTTTTTTTTTTTTTTAATTCGGAAAATCGGACATAAGACATACCTTTCACTTACCTCCGTTGTTAAAAACAATACAAATATTTTCTTTAAATGTGTTTATTAATTGATATTTACAACTGTATAGGAAAAAATACAACAAGTAAATGTTAAAAAAGTAACAATTGGCTTCGTCAATCGTCTTTTGTAGTTAAGAGGAAGATTAGAGCGTTTGTCCAGTAAGTGTTGGAGCAGTCAAAAACGTCGGACAGTTTCTTGTCGTTTCAGTCTTGTGTAAGGATTACCTATCAATATTAACTAACGCTCCTTCTAACAAGCTCCTCAATGGCACGACTTTTACGATGACCACAACTCCTTTCGACTTCAACCATTCTGACCATATTCGTGCTAATTTCGATGATGAAAGTTTATTTACTAACATTCCGAAAGATTAAGCGTTCTGTATAGTTTAAGACAACTGGTAATCCTTTGAACTTCACCTCATTTAATTGTTTAACGAACTGTAAATACTTGCAGATTTTTTGCGATCCGGCAACACAACTAACATTACTTACGTACTCATCAACTTACTTATTGTAAAAACCTTCTATTCCTAAATGACATTCTTTGTTAGAAGAAGTATTTACCTAAGCACCTCATTGAAAGGCGCGTTCTGCAACCATTGTGAAAAAATATTTTAAAAATTATATCAACATATTTACCACATTTAGCTGAATTTAATTGGCATCGAATCCCCTTCCAAAGTCTTCCATAAAAGAATACCTCTGGATCCATGGGTTACGTTCTTTTTAGAAACTAAGAAATCCTTTCATATAGACTTACAAGTATATTAGCGAGAAGAATCCTCTTAGAGAGAGCTGCCTACGAGCAATACCCGAAGTGCTGGAACTGGAAGCCTGGAACTGGAGAAGACAATGGCTGGAGCTGAGTTCTGAGCAATACATCACCTTCTTTCCTTCCCCTCCACGCCATTATTATTCCAGGCAGTCTTTCATATCTTGTGCTCCTTTTACCTCACTCTCATCTCGTTTCACCAAACCGTTTTCTTTCCCTTCTAAGAACAGCTAGAATAGAAAGCTATTAGGTTCAAGTACTTAGAGGTAAACTTGCTATGTCGTCGAATTAACGAAATAATGGGTTTTAGAATAAGTTATTTGAGATAAATAAATGTTATATAATATGCAAGAGGGGAAAAAAATAATAACAAAAAAAAAACCTGTACCGCTACAACCCATGGGCTCAGTACATATGGAGATTCGTACTGTTTCTAGGCCAACGGCAGTGCAATGAGGTGATTAGGCCTTAATCGCGCTCAGCCGCCAGGTTTTTCCCGAATTAATTTGGGTACCCACTTAATAGAGGCTGGGTCTGCCCCAGGAGGGTCTCCATATCTTCTCCAGCGCACCAGATTTTTCTCAATTTTTAGCCTAGGTGCTTTATTATTAAAAGTATTTTTAACAATTATAAGACTCTTAAAGATTCTTTTTTATTTCAATGATTTTTGGAGAATTTATTTAGAATGTATTAGGTTGTAAAATAATCTCTTAACGTTTTTTTCAATTTAATCCTCTCAACTTTACTGGGACAGATTTCGGACAAAACTGGACTTAAAAATCTCACTAAAGACTAAACTAGATATTGACAGAGCCGCAGAACAACTTACTGATTCAATAGGTAGCAGTATACGTGATAAAACTACAAACACCTACAACAATAGCACTCAACAAACTAACCTGCCACATCACATTCGAATATTACTAAGAGAAAAACGAAGAGCGAGATCGAAGTGGCATAAGACTAGATACCCAGCTGACAAAACTAATTATACCACTCTGACTAATCAACTTAAAGCAGAAATCAGGAAATTCAAAATTCAAAACATACTGAATACGACATAAAATCTCACTACTGCTGATAAATCACTTGGGACTATCACTAAGAAACTACTTCAGTTCAAAGATTTTAATCATCCTCTCCAAATATTCTAAAACAACTTCCCAGAAAATCCATTCTATTTCTTACCTATATTTACAATGCCATTCTCCGGACCACATATTTTCCTGAATCCTGGAAGTTAGCCATTGTTAAAATGATCCATAAACCCAAAAAGCCGCTGGAACTCCCTTCCCCTTACCGTTCTATTTCTCTTTTGCCCATTATGGGTAAAATCCTGGAAAGACTAATCCTTAAACGACTCTATCCTATCCTAGAGACTTTTCAGATAATCCCGAACCACCAGTTTGGATTTCGCTCATCCCACTCCACCATCCAATAATGTCATCGTGTGGTGGATGTCGCCTCTTCAGCATTGGAGCGCGGATTGTACTGCACGAAAGCCTTCCTCAACGTAGAACAGGCCTTTGACCGAGTTTGGCACCCAGGACTGCTTTACGAACTCCGCAAATTCCTCCCTCCTAAATACTACCTTATCAACCATTCCTACCTCTCTAAAAGATCCTTCAAAATAAACCACAATAGTTCCTATTCATTCCTTTTTACTCAGTCAGCTAGTATATTACTCAAGGTTGTATCCTAGGACCCATCCTCTAAACAATCTATACAGCTGATATCCCAACCCATGCCAACACCTTCCTTTCTACCTATGCTGATGACACTTGTGTGTTATCAGTCAATAAAGATCCTACTATTGCCTCTCAAACTCTTCAATCCCACATCAGAGAGCTATGGTGTCAGAATCGGAGAATCAAAATCAATTTCAACAAATCCCACCAAATTATCTTTACTCTTCGTCGTAAACCTATGACATCCTGCCCTACAGTGTCATTTAATAATATTCCGCTTGTTCCAGTTGAAGAAATCCGCTACCTTGGACTTCTACTTGACAAACGTCTAACATGGAATCCCCACACAAGACTGAAACGACAAGAAACTGCCCGTCGCTTTTGGTTGCTACAACACTTACTGGACAGACGCTCCAACCTTCCACTTATCAACAAAAGGCTCATCTATTTCACCATCATAAGGCCTATCTGGACTTACGGAGTTGAGCTTTGGGGCTCTACGAAACCATCAAATTCTTCCCGTATCCAATCCTTACAATCTAAAATCCTTCGCAAAATCCTTAACGCTGCTCTCTTTGTCACTAATAAAATCATACAAAAAGACCTTAATGTCCCATATGTTGCTGATTTGGCCTGAACCAGGTATCACTCCTTCCATGAAAAACTCCACTCACACTCTAATCCATTAGTTTCAATCCTTGCTTCCTCTTCAATTCCTGACAATCCTACGAGGTGTCTGAAAAAAAGATGGCCTCGAAACCTTCTAGTTGAGTTACCTAGTGGAGTGATGCCAATGGGCATTTTCTCATCATGTATTTTATCATTACCAACATATTTACTTGTTGTATTACAAAATACAATTGTAAATTTCAATAAAAATATATTTAAAAAAATCCTCTCCACTTTAATAAAATCATGTTTACTTAGTCAATAATGTTTAAAAAGGTAACACTACACAATCTCGTGGTTGCATTAGGAAACAAAAAAGAAAAAACAAATTAAGCGTGGGACTCGTTTCTAACCTTCTTTGTTATATTCCGCTATAAGTTTTAGTTGATTTTATTTTTCGTGAATTTTTTCAACACTTTTCTTGGCTACTTAGGTTATATGCTGAAAGGACAAAAACTCTGATCAACACTCTAGTTTTTCTTTCTTTCTAAAATATGCAAAATTACAGGAGTTAATAATTTAAAAAAAAATGTTATTTTTTTTAACTTAAGCAGTCACGTTTCACATTCGTAAAGAACCATAGAAGAAGAATAGTTTTATAAATTCTAAACTTTAAGTTTATGAACAGAAATCTCGAACCAGTAATTAGATTATATTTTTTAATTTATCTATATTTATTTATTATTATTATGTTTGTAATAACTTGATACAATCTGTTGAGGATACAGGTGTACACTAGAGCCACTTTAGTTGGAGGACAGTTTATGAATATCAATGCGGTGTAAAACACTTTAGGCAGTTGGGGAGTTCTCGATATTGGAGCTTATTGTATCTGAGGAAGAATATTCCATGCAACAGTTGGCCTTTATTCAATTCGCCCATCTACACTACCGACCTCTATATTCCAGTATCACAACTTACGGCGATATCCTGAAATAGAAATGAGTCTAGCTCTAGAGATTGGCTTACATAATATATCGTAAGTAAAGCTCAAAGTGGAAGGAATTGAAAAAAAATCTGGTGCGGGCAACACACGACTATCACTTACCTCCGTTTTAAAAATCTATTAAAGAATTTTCAAATACAGTTAGAGATAAACATTATTGAAACTATTAAAAAAAAAAAAAAAAAAAAAACCTGAACCACTACAACCCATGAAGGGTCTTGGGTTCAGTACATATAGAGATTCGTACTGTTTCTAGGCCAACGGCAGTGCAATGAGGTGATTAGGCCTTAATCGCGCTCAGCCGCCAGGTTTTTCCCCAATTATATTGGGTACCCACTTTATAGAGACTTGGTCTGCCCCAGGAGGGTCCCCATACCCTAGGGTCGTCCCCCGACTGAATTAACAGAATAAACAATATTCTGCCACAGCCGGGATTCGAACCCAGGACCCGGAGCACAGCACACTTGGGCTCTATCCACTAGACCACGCCGCTCCCTGAAACTATTAAATAATTCATTATATTGAATTTCTATATAAATATGTGTTTTATTAAAAAATCAATTATATTATTATCTAAAATCATCAATTAGTTTTATCGGCTTTTAATCACTCTTTACTAACTTTTACTAATAAATAAATAAATAATATTTTTTCTAAAAACTTTAGCTTTCCAACGGTATATTACACATGTATAATCCGCTCTCCTTAAAATAATACAAGACCTCCAAACTGGCATTGATCACCAACAAATAACAATTATTATCCTCCTCGATTGCTCAAAGGCGTTTGACACGGCTGACCATAGCATCCTTCTTACCAAACTCTAAAATCTTCCAGTATCCAACAGTGCTTTGCGCTGGTTTCAATCCTTTCTCTCCGATCGTTCTCAGTACGTAGTAGTGCCAGAACAGCCTCCATCCTCAACCTTGCCCCTTTAATGCGGTGTCCCACAGGGGTCGTCTCTATCTCCTACCCTATTTGCTATTTATATTAATGACCTGCCTCTCCATATTAATCACTTTAAATAACATCTCTATGCTGACGATTTTCAAATTTACCTTTCCTTTCCACCTTCCGACCTATTACCAGCAACAAAAAGACTACAAGAAGACTTAGATCGAATAAGTCACTGGGCTGTAGTCAAAAACTGAAACTAAATAATGAAAAAACAAAAGCCATTGTAATAGGATCCCATCACTTCTTTAAAACTGTTCCACATATCCCAACCCTCTTCCTAAATGGTAACCCTATAAAGTTTTACCCGTCAGTCAGGAATATGGGAGTAACCTTTGATTAAACCCTCTCTATTAAGAACCATATTTCCGAAATTTCCCGCTTCACCTTAAAGCGACTGAATTCCTTTCGTCACCTATTCCCGTATGAAACCCGGAAGCTCCTCGTTTTATATTTCCCCACCTCGACTACTGCTGTACCGTATACGATGGTGTTTCTGGAGATCTCGAAGTAAAAATAAAATGCCTAATTAATTGTTTTGTTCGATTTATCTATGGGGTCCCGAGGTACACCTTCGTCTCCGAATTTTATAGCGAGTTGAAGTGGCTTTATCCTTCCAATTGCCGCAAGTATTCCCTTGCATCATTCCTTCACCAAGTTATCCAATCCCGCCGTCCATCATACATTTTTGACCTTTTACAATTCAAATCCTCTGTCCATTCCCGCTGTACACGCTCTAGGCCTTCAGATTTATACACAACGGCCCAACAATCTGCACATTTTGACAGATCGTTCCTTTCCGATTCTCAATCCCGTGTAATTCTATTCCTCCTTCTATCCGTCACTCCATTTCTCTTCCTACATTCAAATCCCGCTTATTCATTCATCTCATGACCATCCAGTCAGAACAAAATTGTGAATGACTCTATTTTATTTTATTATCTACATATTTGCGTATATCTGTTTAGAATAGAATAGAATAGAAAAAAAATTTATTCTGGGACTAGGTCCCCTAAGAATAACAGTTATGTACAATTTGAATACATATTATGTCTGGCCAACAGACAATAAAAACATGATTAATTATTATTTACAATGATTATTAAAATTATAATTATTTACAATGAGAAGTTATATACATAAAAATAACAAAGAATTAATAAAAATTAAAAATATATATCTTCTAAATTTTATCTTATGAGAAAATAAAAATTGTATTTAAACAAAATCAAATTAAAATTTGGGCGGTAAACAGTAATCTTCATTCATTCAATGTAGATTTCTAGATAGAATTGACATCACATTTGCTAATCGTCTATTTGGGATGACAGGAAGTATAGGAAAAGTTGGGATTTGAATGAGGATAAAGAGGCAGCATGGCGGATATGGATTGGTAGAGAATTCCAGAGTGTGGTAGAGCGAACAATGAAGGAACGATCAAAGGTTTTGGTTCTGTGGGTAGGAAGGTACAGGTCAGAATGTCGCGATCGAGTTTCAAGTGAGTGGATTGAGGATTTAAATTGAAGGAGACTGTAGATGTAGGAAGGATGCTGGGAGTTAATAGTTTGGTAGAGGTATGATCCAAGGAAATATTGTCTGCGGGTTGAGGGAAGGAGCCACTTTAATTCACCGTATAAGTGGGTAACATGAGACCTCCCTGATATACCGAAGACAAATCTTAAGAAAATGTTCATAATACGCTTTAGTCTGTCCTCAAGCACAGCCGGGAGGCCGTCATACACCGCACAAAAATAGTCAAAGTGGGGGAAAATAAGTGAGGATACGTGGAGCTTGCGAGTGGATTGGGGGAGGAGATGACGGGATCGATGGAAAAATTTAAGAGTACTGATTGTTCTTCGGGACATTTGGGCAATATGAGGTTTCCAGGAGAGGGATTGGTCGATGGTGATACCTAGGTTTTTGACAGTGGAACTGAACGTAATTGGGTAATTATTAAGGATTAGACTCGGAAAGTTGGTATGACATTTGATAAGGGAATTGGAACCTATTACTATTGCTTGCGTCTTCATGGCATTTAGCTTGAGGTTATTCAGATATCCCCAGGCGCTGATTCTATCCAGGTCCTCCTGAATCTTCGAAAATGCTAATAATGTCTCGGAGGGGGAGAAGGATAGGTAGATCTGGAAATCATCAGCGTACAAATGGTGGGAGCAATGATGGATAGAGTTGGGAAGGTCATTAATATAGGCATTAAAAAGGAGAGGAGATATACTTGAACCCTGGGCCACACCTGCCGAAAGGGCCAGAAAGGAAGATAGAGGATGATTAGGAATGGTGACAGCTTGGGTTCTACCAGAGAGAAATGAGTGAAACCAACGAATGGTGTTGTTGGAAAAGGATAGGGATCGTAGTTTGGAGAAAAGGATGGAGTGGTCCACGGAGTCAAAAGCTTTTGAAAAGTCTAGAAGTATTAGTACGGTCAGTTTCTTTTCATCCATAGCAGTATGTATGTCGCTGGTGATTTTTAGGAGAGCGGATTGTGTGGAAAAACCAGGTCGGAAACCGGATTGGAGAGGATCAAGAAGTTTAGACTTTTCAAGGAAATTAGATAATTGAGATTGAACTATTCTTTCTAAGGGCTTGGAAAGGTTAGATAGGATAGAAATTGGGCGATAGTCTTTAGGGGATGTAGGATTAGAGGTTTTATTGATAGGATGGACTATTGCTTGTTTCCAAGTTGATGGAAATATAGAATTTTGGAGGGAAAAATTATATATGAATAGGAGAATTGGTAGGATTTCGGGAAGGCATAATTTTAGTAGTTTGACGGGTATTCCGTCAAATCCTATAGAGTTGGTATGGGATTTCATTATAGAGGAGATAAGGTCAGTTGGTGTGATATCGGAAAAATAAAAATCATCTGGATTAAATGATGTAACTGAAGAAAAGTCGGAAGGATGTGGAAAATGATTATCAGAGGAGGAGGATGAAAAGTATATATTTAATTCATCTGGGGAGGCTTGATAGGATGTTGAGGAAGAGGATTTGCAAAGAGACAGTTGGCGAAGGAGTTGCCATTTTGATTTTGAATCGGGAGCAGAGGAGAGAGTTTCGTGAAAGTAATTAGATTTTGCTTGTCTGATTGTTGCCTGAGTCAGATTGCGGAGTGCCCTGAACGCTTGATAGTCTTCCGTTAGTCTAGTACGTCTGAAGCGTCTACGGGCAGCATCACGCCTCTTCTGTAAGTCTTTTATTGCTGGACTCATCCAAGGAGCAGGGCGGCGACGGAAGGTGCAGGTTTTGAGGGGAGCATGTTTATCGAGGATGCTGATGAGGTTAGAAGTGAGGATATCGACCATTGAATCTATAGAGGTACATGAATATATATCGTCCCACTTTAGGACTTCAAGATCGGATTGGATAATTTCACGGGTAAGGGAGTTGATATTACGGAAAGTTGTTGTTTTAGGAAGGATTGCTGGAGTTTGGATATTGTATGATATGTGTATTAGGTCATGACAGGATAAGAATGGGACTGGTATTTGAGATGAAGAGAGAAGGCTATGTGCCGAATCAATTACATGGAGGTCCAGCCAGGTATCTGAACAACGAGTATGATGGGTGGATGAGAAAGGTACAATGAAAAGATTAAGGGAAAAGAAGAGATTTTCGAGGTACAGTTTGTCATTGGAATTGGAAAGGAAATTGGTGTTGAGGTCACCGGAGATTATAATATTGTTATAGAGAGGAACGTAACTGTAGAGGGTGGTTTCAAAAGGAGCATCGAACGGAACTAAAGGAGGGCGATACACTACTGCAAATAAGAGAGGATGATTGTTACAAATGATTTCAAGGATAATAAATTCAATATGAGGATGATCGGATGGGGTTGAGACATCTAGGATACGGGATTTTACGCTATTATGTACATAGAGACCGACGCCTCCGCCTGTGCGGCCTAATCGGTCATGACGTAAGAAGGAGTGGTCGGGTAAGGAAATAGAAGAGGAGGGAATGTAGGGTTTTAGCCAAGTTTCTGATACTGCAATGATATGGTAAAAGTTCTGGGTAAAGTATTGAAGGAATTCATCATAATGAGCGGGCAAAGATTGGGAGTTGACGTGGCAGATATTTAGGATACTAGTCATAGGAACGGGATGGGGAAAAACACTGATGGTAGGAAGACGACGTAGCTAAATGTTGGTTAAATTTGAATATTAGAAGAAAAAAATTACAAAATAAAACAATCAAAAGTGTTGAGTAAATAATACTTGAAAAATGAAATAAATAATGACTATTGTAGAAAAGAAAAATTGTATAAAAATAAAAATGTACCTTAACACTAAACATTAAACTCAGTAAGTTACATATAGAGTCCGTGGTGTGAATCCGTTTGTTGCCAGAAGGTAGACGGTAGTCGGGACGTCAGCCGAAGACCTCTAGGTCCTGCGCTCGGTCGATGAAGACCACCGGATGTCCGTCGTCCTTACGACAGCGAACTCTGCCGGCAGAAAACCAAACATATTTCAGTTTTCCTGGCGATCTCTTCTGTCGGGCGAGCCAGTAAAGATGTCGGTTTCCTGGAGACATTTCTTCACTCAGGTATATACGGTGGCAATCATTGGATTCCCACCCGATGTCCAGCGTGGTGAAATCTCTTTTGACCTTTCTTTGTTTCACCAGCTCGTCCCTCGTGATTTGCCTGACGAAACGGACAACGACAGGAGGCGTTCTTTCGTCACCCGGCTTCGATCTGCGTCGTACCACCGTGTCCAGGTCCTCGGGAGAAATCTTCATGCCTAAGCCCGCTGCTACACTGGTCACCAGAGCCGCAGGGGTTTCGCTCGGGCGGACCGGGACACCTCGAATTTCAAGAGACCTACGAAGAAGGCCCTGCTCGGCCTTATTAAGCCGAACCTCAAGCTCACCTACTTTATTTTTTAACGTCTTATTTTCTAGAGAGAGCTCTTCAATATATTTTGCCTGGCCTTCTAGATGGCTTTCAATTTTAGAGAGCCTCTCATTTAATTCAAAACTGAGTTCTCCATATTTTTCTAGGGCACCGCGCATATTTTTAATTTCCTCGTTGACCTGGGATCCTTGACTGGTCACTGCTGCCATTACATCGGCCAAGGTTGGTATACCTGTTTTTTGTTCATTGATCTTGGAAGGTGATGAGGGTTTATCACTTGTTTTTTTTTCTGAGTCACATTTAGGGCACAGCCATGATTTTTTATTAACTCTCAGAGTTTCTATTTCTTTTTCTTTCAAATTACAGCACTTGCCGTGATAAACAACACGGCATTTACTGCAATTTAAATTGTTTTTGTCGTCACGCGTGATGGCACATTCGCACAATGAACACTGCACCATTTTTTAAATTAAATTGAAAAAATAAGTTATAAAAACAAACAATACTCACGGCAGATATAATAAGGTAAACAGTAACGGGTGTTAACGTCCTTAATACCTTCGAGGTTAGGGATTACTGGACGAGCTAGCCGCTGTATCTCAGTAAACAAATAAGATGAATTACTCTGGAGAGCACAAATAACGTGGGTATTAATGATGTTAACTGAACGGAGGCTCAAGCCAGACTGTTTACGGTTAGTTTTAGTGTTTATAAATTATTTATAAATAATTAATTACTCTAAGACTCTGAAGCCCAATTTATATGTTATGTCAATGTTATTCTAAATGGACTTGTCCTAAAATAAAAAGAATTTATTTATTTATATTACTGTTCTCATGTTCAAAAACAAAAAATTGCATAAAAATATATGTTTTCAGTTTTTTCCTTTAGTTGCGTATCGAATTCATTCAATTTTATATATTTACATTTTTTTCATCAGTGGTAATAAGATAATATAGTTATTTTTATAGAATCGACAAAATTAAAGGTACTTCAGAATAAGAAAATTTAAAATATCAGCATTTAAGCCCTGTCAGACTATTTTAATCAGAATGAAACCTACAATATATTAAAGCCTATTAAAATTTACGTCGATATAGCGAGTTTAATCAAAATCGTCGGAACCTTTTTTTGAGAAAGTCATAAAAAAAGCGCAACATGCATGGTATAAATTGGCTCTTCTGGTTAGCCGATTTTGATGAAAAAGTTTTTGTAACATCTTGGGCGTATAATTGTCTTAAATACGAAATTTCAGTTTCATAGGACTTTTCGTTTTCGGCCGGGATATACCCCGCACACACACACATACCATTTTGCGGGATTTGGTTATTTGGACTCAGAGGACCCCAAAACGTGTATTTCTGTTATAAAGTGGAATTCAAAAATTTTCACGATAGCAATACTTTCCCTTACTATAGTAAGTGAAAGTAATAAAATATTCTGGCCTTAGAAGAATACAACTTCCACTTACCCCTTTTCTTTAAATCATTAACTACCCTTACTTGAAATTATAGGCTACATTACGGGATTTCTCGTGCTAGGGGGCGAAGGTGGGGGATAGAAGTCGAGACGTGAACTGGAAATTACTCAACTTGTAGGTTTGTTTGTTTATTTATTTAACGTCACTTTATGCTACTATGGACAATCGGACGATGCTGCAGTTAGAGTCCTAGATGTTGCCTATCCAGATTTAATTAGGATAGGGATCTTTAACGAGAAACTGACATCACACACGTTCAGAACCACCTGTTAACGTCCCCTCCAAAAGGCGGTACAACTAAGGATTTTTTACTCTCATAAAAAAATCCTAGGGCCACCTGCGGCTTTGTAGCCGTGGTCTTGGGCATAGAAAGCTGTTATGCTAGCCACTACGCCACAAGTGACACCTTTAACTCGTAGGTTTCAGTCATCTAGTTGCTAGACAACGCGCGTTCAGAGCAAAAGCCCAAGCTCCGGTGAATGAATGACGTGTACAAGACGCACGAAACCTGTTTAGAGTCCGAAATTAGAAGGCAGCTCATAGAGGAGGCCAGAGCCCATCACAGGGCTGTAGTGCCATCTGATGTATATATATATATATATATATTTTACCAGCCCCGCTTGCCTAATAATTTAATAATAATAATTTAATTTGGCTTGTCTAGAAGTTTGATATAAGGAGTTTAATCAAAATCAGTTTTGGAGGAAATAGTGAAAAGGTGTAAATTGCATGCTATAAAGTGGTTCTTCTGTAAATCCGATTTTGATGAAAAAGTTGCTTTAACATCACGGTCGTATATTTGTCTTAAATATGAATTTTAAGTTTATTTATTTTGACTCAGTGTATAAAACGTGTATTTCCGTTGAAAACTGAATTCGAAAATTTCACGATCGCAATACTTTTCCTTACTGTATATTTCGTATATAGGTAAGTGAAACTAAGAAGAGGTGTGTGTTAAAAAAAAAAAAAAAAAATACACACACGGTTCTATTTGACGGTATACACAAAGTATTCGAAATTAGTTCCAGGAATTGAGCAATGTAGATAGGAGAAGCGGATACGCCTGAGTGAGCCGATGAGAGTTATTGACAAGAGGTGGTGCCCAGGGCAGCGAGGCGTGGGATCCCTTGCAGATTGGAACGGATTCCAGATTCCTTGAAACCGCTTCATCAGGGGGGAGAGGGCCCCATTCTTTGACCGGGCCGGCTAGAGTACAATAACATCCCCTTTAGCCGGAGCACAATCAAAACACTATATAGCCTTTGGAGGCCGAGTACGTGCTTACATTATATCATCACAGACTGTTATTAAATACCATGAGCTCTTCTATTGCGTATCTCTGTCAGTTATATATTCCTATACTTGGCATGTAATCCATGAAATAACGTATTTAATTTGATCATTAAAGACTTACTCTCGAAATGCCCAAATTGTAACAATATTCTGACCATATCCCATATCTTTCAGAAATGTCCATTGTTAATTAAATAATTAAGCGAGGACTGTAAGGTACTTAATGTCCTGGTAAATTAATCATAAAATAAACTGTAAACCTGAAAATAATAATTGCCTGGTGCTAACAAAAAATGAAATTATCTTTAATGTATGTAAAAAAAATATATATACATAATGACTAAAAAAAATTACCTCTAATGAATAAATAAATAAATGTCTTGAGTTAAAAAAAAAATTTTAATTTAAATTCTTGGTAACAAACAAAATTCTATGCATGTGGTAATTAAATAATATAAACTTTAGTGTGCAATACAATAAAGAATTGTGATTTTTTAAAGTCTATTACGGATGGTAGATACTTAAATATAGAACTTAACTGCGTGGTGAAGTTAAGTAGGTGCCTGTTTACAGCCTGCAGGATCCAGCGCATTCGGTAGTTTTGTCTTCCTCTTTCAGCTTCTCAAAAGAAGATGAGCTCCTCCAACAATTCGTCTTAGGCATAAATAGGATGTCTGCTCTATGTGCATAAAATAATTGCTTCCCAGAGAAATGCTTGCTGACGCCGCGGTCAGTACGTAATGGCATAAACTCTAATTACCACAGGTCCTTGTGGATGCTAAAGCCTTTCTGACTTAGTGACGAGCGAAGTGGTGGGGAGTGCGTAGGTAAGGCTGATAATAGGCTTGAAAAGATCGCGAAATTCACACACGTCTTTACGTTATATTTATTTATCTTTATAAATATTTACATTGTTAAAAGAAAATTTAATTACAAAAATTATAATTAGTAAAACTAAAATTAAATTCTAAAAATAAGAAAATAATAAAGTCATCAACATCCATACTACATTTTTACTTTCACTTACTATATATATAGTAACAGGTCTGTGTGTGTGTGTGTGTGTGTCTGTCTGTGTGTGTGTGTGTGTGTGTGTGTGTGTGTCTGTGTGTGTGTGTGTGTGTGTGTGTGTGTGTGTGTTTTTTTTGTTTTTTGTTTTTTTCCCGGGTAGGGGAAAAATCTTTCATCAGACGAAGTGCAACTGTCAGGCTACACAACAGTGTGAGATTCCTACTCACTAAAAAACCACCTCCCAATTCGTCTTTACCACCCCACGGAACCGCTGTCAAGCATTACTTCATGGGGGGGCAGAAGGGCTAAATGCCGTCTACTTTACTGGACATCTGATTTAAGCTAGGCCGATGCCCCGCCTCTCCTTTCTTGCTCCTGTACTCTGAGCTTTCTGCAGATTTGTGCTGCATAATCAGCTGCAGCGCTCCAACTCTCCTGACTAGCCATCATCAAGGAGATTAAATTTTCGGGTGATGCTTTTGTACTAAATTTAGCGTCTATCTCCGATCTTTCTCAAACGAATCCCGAACAAGAGAAGAATGCATGTTCCACTGTTTCTTCTATGGGATCACAAAATGGGCACAATGAACTTTCCTCTATTTTGAAACGGGCTAAGTACGCTCTGAAGCAACCATGCCCAGTAAGCAGCTGAGTGAGATAGTAATCTACATCCCCATGTTTCCGGGATAACCATGTCGATATGTCGGGAATTAGGCGGTAGGTCCATCTTCCAGAAGATGAAGCGTTCCAGCATCTCTGCCATATATCAAGTGTATGAGCTCTCTCTTGTTTTGCTAAAGAAGCCCAGTGAGCATCCGTCTCTTCTTGTTTTCTTCGGTAGATCCTTCTACGTTCATCTGCCAAAAGATCAATCGGAGCCATGTCTGCGATGACGCATACAGCGTCGTAGGACACAGTGCGAAAAGCTCGAGCGACACGCAGGGCACTTCTCCGATGCACACTAATAACTTTCCGGACATATGATTGCACTTGGCAGGATTCTGCCCAGATCGGTGCTGCGTAGAGAAGCGTGGAACTGGCTACATTGGCCAGAAGCTTCCTCTGGTTTCCCCTTGGTCCACCAATATTTGGCATGATTCTGGCCAATTCATTTACCACATTCGCTGCTCTATTGCTAACTTTATGCAGGTGTTCATCAAATCGAATTCTAGCGTCAATATGCACTCCGAGATATCTAATTGATGGCTTGGATAGGATATCGAACTCCCCGACGGTGAAACTGACTGTCTCCTTCACTTTCCTACTGGTTATCAATACTGCCTCAGTTTTATGATCAGCAAGCTGAAGGCCTGCCGCTGAGAGCCATTGACGAATCATAAAGATAGCCTTGTTCCCGTTATAAGATATCTCCTCAAAGAGTTTCCCCCGAACTATGATAGCCAGATCGTCAGCAAAACCAAGCGTAGTAGTTTCTTCTGGCAGGGGTAACCTGAGCACACCGTCATACATTATATTCCACAGAAGTGGTCCTAGAACCGAACCCTGAGGAACGCCACCTGTGACTTTGTAGCTTTTTAATCCTGCTTTCGTATCATACCTTAAAATTCTGTCGGTAAAATAACTCTCAATAATCTTCATGAGGTAATATGGGACTTGCATATTTTTCAATCCGTTTAAGATACAATCCCACCGAGCTGAATTAAAGGCATTTTTAACGTCTAATGTTATAATGGCGCAGTACTTCTTACTACCTCTTCTCCATCTCTTTGTCGATCTGCCCTTCCGAAAACCATACTGGTCATCAGATAATCCTCTGACTCCTTTACTAAAGTCAATTAACCTGCCATAAATGATTTTTTTTTTTCATGTATTTGACTCCTAAGAATAAAGGAAAAAATCATCAAATTAATTCAAAATTTTACGAAAAGGAGATGGTCACGGGACCAGTTTAGAATCCTTTTAGAGTGCTTCCAATGGAAAACTTCTCTACGTGTATTTCATGTCATTGCACAATATTATATTACTATCACATTTACTTGATATATATATTATATATTTTTTTTTTTTTAATGCAGTTGTAAATAAAAAAATAAAAAATCTGGTGCGAGAAACACACGACTTTCACTTACCTCCATTTTTAGAATAAATTAAATAATTTTCAAATACAGTTAGATATAAAAATGAGTGAAATCATTAAAGAATTAATTAAATGGAATTTCTATAAAAACATGTGTTTTATTAAAAAATCGATTACCTTATTATCTAAAATAATCACTTGTATCAATTGATTGTGTATGAGATAATATTTTTTCTAAAATCTTAAGCTTTCCAACGGTATATCATACATGTATATTACTGTTCTTATGTTCAAAAACAAAAAAATTGCATACAAAATATATTTTTTCAGTTTTCTCCTTTAGTTGATTATCGAATTTATTCAATTTATATATTTACCTGTTTTTCATCAGCGTTAACAAGATAATCTAGTTATTATTATTGAATCTACAAAATTAAAGGTACTTTAGGGGAAGAAAATTTAAAATATCGGCATTTAAGCCCTGTCAGACCATTTTTTATCCAAATAAAACCTACATAACATTAAAGCTCATAAATGTGTGTGTGGTAACTCCCGGGCGGAAACGGGTAAGTCCTATGAAACTGAAATTTCATATTTAAGACAAATATACGCCCGAAACGTGACAAAACTTTTTTCATCAAAATGAGCTTATCAGAAAAGGCACTTTATACCATGCATTTTGCACCTTTTTTCTATTTTCTCGAAAACGGTTCTGACGATTTTGATTAAATTTGCTATAACGATGTAAAATGTAATGAGCTTTAATGTTATGTAGGTTTTATTTGGATAAAAATGGTCTGACAGGGCTTAAATGCCGATATTTTAAATTTTCTTCCCCTAAAGTACCTTTAATTTTGTAGATTCAATAATAATAACTAGATTATCTTGTTAACGCTGATGAAAAACAGGTAAATATATAAATTGAATAAATTCGATAATCAACTAAAGGAGAAAACTGAAAAAATATATTTTGTATGCAATTTTTTGTTTTAGAACATAAGAATAGTAATATACATGTATGATATACCGTTGGAAAGCTTGAGATTTTAGACAATTGATACAAGTGATTATTTTAGATAATAAGGTAATCGATTTTTTAATAAAACACATGTTTTTATAGAAATTCCATTTAATTAATTCTTTAATGATTTCACTCATTTTTATATCTAACTGTATTTGAAAATTATTTAATTTATTCTAAAAATGGAGGTAAGTGAAAGTCGTGTGTTTCTCGCACCAGATTTTTTATTTTTTTATTTACAACTGCATTAAAAAAAAAAAAATATATATATATATATCAAGTAAATGTGATAGTAATATAATATTGTGCAATGACATGAAATACACGTAGAGAAGTTTTCCATTGGAAGCACTCTAAAAGGATTCTAAACTGGTCCCGTGACCATCTCCTTTTCGTAAAATTTTGAATTAATTTGATGATTTTTTCCTTTATTCTTAGGAGTCAAATACATGAAAAAATGACATGGTCATGATTCTTAAACAAAAAGCCGATTTTTAGCGGAAGAAAGAAAATCAAAATATATATTTTTATTATATATAAACCTTTTATACTCCTCTCTACAAAGAAATTTTTTCGAATCTTTCGAAGTGGCGGAACAATATAAAAAAAAAATCTGGTGCGGGCAACACACGACTTTCACTTACCTCCATTTTTAAAATCAATGAAAGAATTTTCAAATATAGTTAGAGATAAAAATACGTGAAATTATTAAGGAATTAATTAAATTAAATTTCTATAGAAACATGTGTTTGATTTAAAAATCTATTATATTATTATCTAAAATAATCAGTTAGTTTTATGTTCATTTCATCACTCTCTATTAACTTTTAAAAGCTTCTGTATGAGATGATAATTTTTCTAAAATCTTTAGCTTTCCAACGGTATATCATACATGTATATTACTGCTCTTATGTTCAAAAACGAAACATTGCATTAAAAAAATATTTTTCTGTTTTCTCCTTTAGTTGGGTATCGAATTTATTCAATTTATATATTTACCAGTTTTTCATCAGCGTTAACAAGATAATGTAATTATTATTATTGAATCTACAAAATTAAAGGTACTTCAGAGGAAGAACATTTAAAATATCGGCATTTATGCCCTGTCAGACCATTTTTATCTAAATAAAACCTACATGATATTAAAGCCCATTAAATTTTACATCGATATAGCGAGTTTAATCAAAATCGTCGGAACTGTTTTTGAGAAAATCGAAAAAAGGTGCAAAATGCATGGTATAAAGTGCCTCTTCTGGTAGGCTCATTTTGATGAAAAAAGTTTTGTCACGTCTCGGGCGTATAGTTGTCTTAAATATGAAATTTCAGCTTCATAGGACTTACCGTTTCCGCCCGGGAGTTACCACACACACACACAAAGACACACACACACACACACACACACACACACACACAGACCTTTTTGCGGGACTTGGTTATTTGGACTCGGGGGACCCTAAAACGTGTATTTCCGTTGAAAACTGGAATTCGAAAATTTTCACGATCGCAATACTTCCCCTTACTATATATAGTAAGTGAAAGTAAAAATTAAAAACTATTTTTTTTCTGAAATCCTGCTTATATTTCTAAATTATCATTGCAAAATGTGTAAACAAATATTTCCCCGAATTGCCTGGAGTAAAGATGGTTTCTAATTGGAGGAGAAAATGAAGAAGTAAAATATGCCGGGTGATTAACAACTTAAATCTTGAGAAGAAATAATATTCCTTCTTCTTTCATTTCAATTAACTTGGACAAAAACAACCTCATCTATCAAGATCAATATTTTTTTATCAAATTCAAGAGAATTGTTTTATTATTTATGCATCAAATTTGAAAACTGGTGGATAAAGGAACTAATGCTATGTTTTTGGCCCGACTGCTTTTCTAAGGTTGCTTCAAAAACTAGATTAATTAATATATATTTAAGGACTACACTTTTTGGAACCATTGGAGTCCTTTTCCAAAGGTGTCGTGTTTACCAATATCAATAGGTGGCATGCAGGGGAAGATTGAATGAAACAGGTTTTAATAAGAGCAATTATTACTAAACGTAACTAATACATAGATTTTAAACTTAAGCTCTATTTATATAATGCCTAGAACTATGAATGATAATACTGAGGAGATCGTTAATATTAGTTTTGCCATACAATATACAAAATGTTACCTTAGGACACTATATTTTGTGAATTGCCGATTTCCTATCGGACAAAAGGAAGCAGAGCGGACATGTGAAGTGCTCGAACTCGGCGGTCCGGCCTTTGTCCACTCTTAATACATAAACAGACTTTAATTTGAGCAATAATTAATACATAGATTTTAAACTTAAACTAAATATAATTCCTATAACTATGGATGAGAATACTGAAGAGATCCTTTCTACTAGCTCTGCCTTACAATGTTAGAAAAAGTTACTTTGGTACTTCTAGTCGGCTGGCGAAGGTGGAATTCGTCTTAGTCTTCATCCTCCAGCATTTGACTTATCTAGGATCTCTGACGGCCTCCGTGGAAGGACTTCCACTCTTCTGTGTCTCGAAAACGACTGTCCTCTTCTTGTGGGTGGAACACGTCTGACCTCTTCTGCTTCTCGATTCTCACATACTCTTCATCCCCTCTTCTTTTCAAAAATACTATTTTTTTGTTTATTAGTATGACTTTGAGGATTTCTTGAGAAAGTTCTTCTTATTTATCCATATTAAAACAAGCATAATTTTCTTCCATCATCTTTATTATTATAATTAACTATATAATTCGTCAATATTAGTCGACGTTTCGGGGCTTTGTCCCCTTTATCAAGTCTTTTTTGTTCATTATTTATTGTTATACATTTTTTGTAGCTAACAAAGTCGACTTTTAGAAGTGCATGTAGCTGTTAGCTACAAAAATGTATATCAATAAATAATGAACAAAAACATCTTGATAAAGAGGACAAAGCCCCGAAACGTCGACTAATTATAGAGTTAATTACAATAATAAATATGATGGAAGAAAATTATGCTTGTTTTAATATGGAAAAAAAATATTATATTTTGTAAATTACCGATCTCCTATCGGACAATGCTGATATGCGAAGTGCCCGAACTCGGCGGTCCGGCCTTTGTCCACTCTTAATACTCTTGTCGGCTAGTAGTTCCTGGGGTAACGCGGGTTGGGTCCTTTTGCCTCCAGATCTTATTAATATTTAGTATTAAAATAATGTAAGAATAAATTTAGTCCCCTCAGTATCCTCAATACATACCACTAACAAATAGTATCCTAAAATGGAAATTAAAACATCTATGTTATAATATCTTCTTCTTCTTCTTCTTTATCTTCCTCTTCGAGCCATTATTGGCGTAGAGGGGCCTCGATCCAGCGCTGCCAGTTATCCCGGTCTCCGCTGAGTCGTTTCATTTCTACAAGGGTCTTGCCCCTGTTACTCCCAATCCTCTGGACCATATCCTGATAGGAAATTCTAGGTCGGCCACGTGGTCTTCTTCCTGTAGGTCTTGCTTCCAGTGTCCTTCTGGGTTCCCTTATTTCGTCCATGCGGCAGACATGACCAAACCATTTTAATTGCCTGTTTTCCATTATCGTCTTCAATGGTGGTACCTCGAGTTGCTCTCTGATTCTATTGTTCCGGACACAATCTCGCCTTGTCTTTCCCGCTGCTCTACGTAAAAATTTCATTTCAGCAGCAGTGATTCGGCTGATATGTTTGTCGAGCATCACCCAACTCTCGCCTCCATATGTAAGCACTGGTAGGTAAATGGCTTTATAGATGTGCATCTTAACATCTCGCCCTACTTCACGGTGTCCTATTATACTATTGTTAATCAGGTAGTACACCTGGTTCGCTTTATTGATCCTATTTCCAATCTCTTGGTCAATTCTGCCAGACCTGTCTATAATGGTTCCCAGGTAATTGAATTCATTTACCACTTCTAGGGTCTTCCCATTGCATACCATTTCAACATTTTCTTCTTCATTCCGTGAGAGAACCAGAATCTTACTTTTGGAGTCGTTGATGGACATTCCCTTACGCAATAGTTCTGCCTCCCATTCCACCAGAGCTTGTTGCAGCTTTTCTTTTGTGTCCGCTAATAGAACAATGTCATCGGCATATAGGAGGCATTTCACCAGAACTGTCTGCATCTTCCATTTTCCTATTTCAGTCCATGCCGTTCTTCGCTTGCAGACTTTATGGATCTCGTCCATCAGAATCAAGAATAGGAGAGGGCTAAGACTGTCCCCCTGTCTGACTCCTCTATCAAGAGGAAATGATTTGGATTCTCTACCATTGATTCTGACGACTCCCTTTGCATTTCTGTATGTTGATTGGATTGCCTGCATCAAATCTGATGGTACATTCTTTGCAGCAAGAGCATTCCATATTACATATCTAGGCACAGAATCGAACGCAGCTTTGAGATCCAGGAAAGCCACATAGATACTTTTATTTCTGTCCCAAACCTTTTCACGCACAAAGCACAAAGCACAAAAATATGGTCCTGGGTCTGTCTTCCCGGGCGGAAGCCCGCCTGCTCCTCTTCGAGTTGATTTTCCACAATACTTCTCAATCTTCTCTCAAGGATAGAGGTGTACATTTTATAGGCTACGGACAGCAAGCTAATTGGTCTATAATTCTCACATACGGTTGAGGAGCCTTTCTTATGTATGGGGACCATAGCGCTATATTCCCAATCTAAAGGGATTATCTTGTTATCCCATACAGTTTGGAACAGTCCTTGGAGTGCTTTTTTGAGCTCTTCACCACCAAATTTCAGGAATTCAGGTGAAATTCCATCTCTCCCCGCTGCTTTATTTGTTTTTGTCTTTTCGAGAGCATATTCCACCTCTTCTTCTTCTATAGGCTCTAGATTCTCCTGTGTTGCAGGTTGTGCATGCAGCTCTGGTGTACCATATTCTTCAGAGAAGAGATCTTGGTAGTGACGCCTCCAACGTTCTAAGATGTCATCTGGGGCAGTCATTACGTTGCCACTTTCATCCTTTATATTCCGAATTGGCTTTTTGTGTTTTCCTTTCACGGACTTTATTGTCTGCCAAAACCGTTTGGAATTTTCTCGGTGGTTTCCATCAAGACTTTTGCCGAACTCCTCCCAAGTTTGCCTTTTCGCTGAACGTATTGCTGTTTTAGCCTCATTTCTTAGACGGCGATATTCAATTAGGTTAGTATGTATTTTATCTCGGAGATATGCTTTCCATGCTAATTTTTTCCCCTTAACTATTTCCCTAATGGTATCACTCCACCATTTGGTATGCTTTTTTCTGCCACCGACCTTTTTAATGCCACAGATCTTTTTAGCGACATTCAATATGCATGTCTTTATATTGCTCCATTGTTCCTCTACACCTCCTGAAAGATCCAGTCTTCTGATTCTTTCCTCCAGTAGAGTAGTATATTGGACTCTCTTCTCTGGGTTGTCAAGTTCGCGCACTTTTATCGCTTTGTATGTTTTCATACATGGCCGGTTGTCTCTTAATATCTTGGTATCAGCTACAAGGAGAAGATGATCTGTGCCTATCTCTGCCCCTCTGATCACTTTTATATCCGTGAAGTATTGTCTTATTTCGGCATCATAGATGAAGTAATCTATCACACTGTTCCTGTCAAGATGTGAGAAGGTTATTTTATGTATCTTTTTGTGTGGGTAAAAAGAATTTCCAATTAGCATATGATTGTCCACACAAAAATCGATCAGCCGTTGACCATTCTCGTTCCTTGCCCTCTCGCCTCCATAGAGTCCAATGACACCATGTCCAGTCCTACTATCACAGCCGGTCCTGGCATTGAAATCACCACTCACGATTCCATACCTTCCTTCATCTCTACATTTATTAAGAGTTCTTTGCAAATCAGCGTAGAACATCTCCTTTTCTAATATTGCAGTATCTTCAGTTGGTGCATATACTTGGATGAGGGATGTTTTCCCTACACTCAATTGGAGATTAGCCACTATGATGCGTGAAGATACTGGTTTCCAATCTTCCAGTTTCATGAACACTGCGGGAGTCATGACAATACCCACTCCTTCCTTCGCAAAATTTCCTTTAGGGACACCCGAATAAATCAAAACATAATCATCTTCGAGTCTATATTCTCCGCTTCCTTTCTTTTTCATTTCACTGATACCCAGAATGTCCACTTTGTACCTTTTCATTTCTTCCACAAGTTCGACCTCCTTTCCCGTCAGTGTTTTAATGTTCCAGTTTACAAATCTAATGTCCGATTCCGTTCCAGGTCGTTTCCTTTTTGACAGTCCAGTTCCGAGGCCTTTATTATTGCTTTGAATCGATAGTTCTCCTCTGTGGGTGATTGGCCCGACAGAAGAGGCTCCGTTACCTCGGTGCAACTGGCCTCCAGAAGTCCCCTAGAGGAAAGGTGGATATAAGGATGTTTGAAGGAAAGATTAATGTAGGATAGGAATAAGGTTAGGGGCATGATTCCCCCCTGATAAGAGGAGGTGGGAGAAATCAAGAGCTCGCGTTAGCAGGGTTGCTAGTTCCCTGAAGTAGATCTGCTCTTCACTGGGATTGTGAACAGGTATCTACCCGCTACTAAATATCTATGTTATAATATCTATGTTAATTTAAAAAAAAATTAAAAACGATAAAAACTGCGCCTATTACAGAATTTTTACTGATAAACACGATTTTGAAACTTTACAATTATTATTAATTTCAGCTGCAGATTTTCCGTCTATTAATGTAATTACTACAATCTTCTTGCCCTGAGAAAAAAAAATTAATTATTTCGTGAATATAAATATATGTGTATTTGCACTTTATTTTTAAAGGTATGAATTTACAGCAATAGAGGCGGATAAATAAAACTGCTTCGTGCAACACACGACTTCCACTTACCTCCGTTCTTAAAATTAATTTAAAAGTTAAAAAATATTTTTAAAAATTACAGGGAACTTCGATGGAAACATGTTTCAGATTAAATATTCTAACAATAGACATTATTATACATAACGAACATTCAGTTTTTTCCGCTTTCCATCACTCTCCATTACATTTTACAACATTGTGTATGTGATAACATTTTTTTTTTTTCATCTTTAGAGCTCAAACGGTATATAACTATTCTTATGTTTGAAAAAAAAAAATTAATTGAAAAAATGTTTGCTCTTTTTTCCTTCAGTTGTTTATCAAATTTCATTTTGTATATTTACCTTTTTTTTTTTTTTTTGTTTATATATTAACAGCATGAAATAGTTAATTTTTTCGGACCTACAAAATTGAAGATACTTTAGAGGAAGAAAATTTAAAATACTACCATTTAAGCCCTGTCAGACTATTTCGATCAGAATGATGCCTACATGACATTAAAGCCTATTTAATTTGATGTCGATATAGAGAGTCAAATTAAAATCGCATGAACTTTTTGAGAAAATCGTAAAGAGGTTTAAAATGCATTGTATAATGTTTATTTTGTTAAAAAGGTTGTTTTAATATTCCAGGCGTATACGCTTTTAAGATTTTAGGCTCTTTTGCGGGACTTGCGGGGGATCCTACAAATTTCCAATAAAAATTCGGATTCGAAAATTTGTACGATCGCAATGCTTCTCCTAACAATATATTTAATATCTAGGTAAGTGAAATTAATAAGTAAATCCAATGTAAGAATGTGAAATGTAAAATTTAGTGCACCACTCATCGCTAGCTGGCACTTCAATAATTATTTAAGTTCAGATATTTCTTTGGGCCTTAATAAATTTAATTATTTAAAACTAAATAGAGCAGCGTGGTCTAGTGAATAGAGTATTAGTTTCTTTTACTGTTCTCCGGATCCCAGGTTCAAATCCCAGCTGAGGCAGAATATTATTTATTCTTTTATTTCAGCTGTGGAGCGACCCCGGGGTATGGAGACACTACTGGGCACACCCAGCCTCTATGATGTTGGTACCCAAAATTGGGGAAAAAACCTGACGGACGAGCGTGATTTAGACCTAGTCATCTCCTTGCTCGGTCGTTGGCCGTGAAACAGTATAGTAACATTATAAATTTTACAAAAACTAAGCATTATACGAAAATACTATGTATCATATTATGTATATGATAATCAATTTTTTATTATAATTTGTAGTTTCTGTAACTTCTTGCAGTGGCGTGACAGGCCTTGTAGGCTCTGGGCTCCTGCGAGTTTACACTTTGCGATGCTATTTTTAGTGTAGGGTGATCACTCCCTACGACTATTTTTCTGAGTGGCTATATTTTTGGCTGACGGGTCTCACATACCCGGGGGAGAGGTTGTGAATGAATCCCCATTTTTTTACATCCTTATAAAAGCCCCGCTGGGACTGGGATTCGAACTCCGAACCTGTAGCATGAGAAACTAGCGCGCTAGCCACTTAGCCACAGGCTCCCCGGTTTTTGTAACAATTACCTTTATAATGTTAAAATAAGGTCAATTCCTGTATTTAGGACCCAACGTATCACATGGACAAAGATATCTATAAGACGGTAAGTATATGAGCTACAGCCGCCTGTCATCTCTCATACTAAAGCTTATTAAACGTTTGTTAATTTTTATTATTATGAGTAGTTTGGTAATATTGACAGTTTCTATGATATCCGGCTGAACACTATTAAAAGTCAATCAATTCCTCGAATTAAGACACAAATTATTATATGGACAAAGTTATCTCGGTACCTATAAGAACTACAGACGTCTATCAGGTCTGAAATTAAAGCAGATTCAATGTCCATTAATTTATTATATATTGAGTATTTTCGTATTATGCTTGGTTTCTGTAATATTTACCTTCATAACGTAAAAATTAAATCAATTTTCATAGTCAGGACAAAATGTATTATATGGACAAAGATATCTCGATACCTATAAGATCTACAGGCGTGTATGAGCTCTTGAATCGAAGCTTATTTAATGTCCATTAATTTATTTTATAATGATTGTTTTCGTAAAATGCTTGGTTTCTGTAATATTTGCCTTTATAATGTTAAAATGAGGTCAATTCCTGGATTTGGACCTCCATTTTTGATTCCGACCAGTTTTAAGTGCCAGACAAAAAAAATGTTGAGCGTGTAGGCTAAATTGTGAAAATCACCTTGAAATTTTTCTTCTTATAATAAGGATTTTTCGGCCCCAGCTCTTGGATTAGTACGAATGTCTATATGTACTAAGCCGAGACTCTTCATGCGTTTTAGAGGTACAGATTTATTTTATTTTTTGTTTTTAAGCTAAAAAATATCATAAAACCATAAAACATACATAACCAATACTAGATATTATATAAAATGATCATATTTCCCGCGGTAAAAGTAAACCGATCCTTCCTGAGAAATGTATCCCCAACTGTCTGCAGCTGTTGCCGGAGCTAACGATGCTTTGATCGCCATATCTCCAATCCTTCCGGAACCGCTCATGTTACCAACTCCTTTTCATCCAATTACATTCCCCTCTCTCTTCGTCCTAATCCCCTTACAATTGCAGCCAAAACTCATCTCCGTCCTGAATTCCGTTCCGCCTCTGAGCGTGAACAGTGGCGAAATCACTCCAATAAAATTTGCCATAAAAAAAAAAAAAAATAGAATGAATTTATGGTGAAGTACTACAACTATTTAACTTACATCATTTTACTTTTTTTTTTTTTTTTTTAACAATTGAGACGTTGATTTCCAAAAGGTACTATATCCACTTTAGAAAATTTTACAGGAAACGCAAAAATCTGTCATTTATTTATTATTGGATCAATTTACTTGATTCTTTTTTTATTTAAATCTAAAGTTCATTTTTTACTGTATTAACGACTTATTTTTCCAAATTATAGCACTTTTCTCATGACGTTTTAACAATATAATATGGATATAGTAATTTTTTGGAATGAAATGTGGATATAGTACTTTTTGGAAAGAATTAAATTGGATATGATACTTTTATGGAAGAATATAACGCGAGATAACAGTCATCATAACCTTCCGAATACAACATTACTCACAATTAACGTCTTTATAATGTTAATTACTTAGTTACGTATATTCCCTGGTTGGTTAACTACATTTTATTGTCTATTCTTCATAAAAAAAGCGAATATTCAAAGGACCTTTTATTTATTTCTGGCACTATAATAAGAAAGTATGTAATTATGAAATTTGTTTGAAACTTTTACTTATTCTTTCTGTAAATTTAACAAATGTATTTATATTATTAACTAGGTGTAAACAATATTTAACTATAAATAAATAACTTTTAAACTTTTATTTTGGTCTCGTTTAACCCTTGAAGGCATAACGTTGAGGTTTTACCCTCTGTTGCAGACGGCTACCGGACGGAAGGCGAGAGGGTGCCGGGCACATCCTGCGACTACCTCTTCACCAGAGCCACCGCAGGCCACAACTCTTCCTCTGGAGTCTTCTATTCTCCAGGATACCCTTCCAGCTACCCGAGGAAGGCTAGGTGCGCCTACAGCTTCAGGGCGAGGTAAGAAATTCCGACAGAAACGTTTGATCTAGATGATAAAAACACATTAACTTTCTTAAATTATTTCCCTATCTTACTTTATTCTGAAGCAACAAAAGAAATTAAAAAAAAAACTCTACGTACAGTGTTTCTCTAATGAATATATAAAATAAATCTCTCTTTGTATAACCTTAAACAATCAAATATCCCCTTTCCTTTTATCAATTACCATTCCTTAATAAAACTTTTATTCTGTTTCGAAACTCCATGGAAAATCTAGGAGATACCTTTGATCAAAACCAAACACGAAGTAACCACATTTTTTTATCAAGTATGTTTTGGGTTGTCTGAAAAATAATGCAGGAATTAATTTTTCTTTAAATAAACTGGCTACATTTTCTATAATATTGTACTGGGTTGTGTCACATGAAATGTCTGTTTTCAAGGTAAAGGATTCTTATTAAAAATACGATATGAAAACAAGATAATTTTATCCGAAGTATTAACCTTCTTTTTCTACACATTTTTCCCAACGTGACACCAACTTTTTTATCCCCGAACTGAAAAACTCTGAGCTTTGAATGAAACAAAATCTGAAAACGCACTTTTCACTTGATCATCATTTTCAAAAAGTTTTCCTTTGAAGAAGTTGTCTAAATTCCTGAACAGGTGGTAATCTGTTGGAGACAAGTCGGGAGAATATGGTGGGCGTGAAAGAACTTCGTAGCCCGCTCTTTCAATTTTTGCACGATATGTTTTGAAACATGGGGTCTTGCTGCCGCTCAGTGAGATCATGAGGTACCCACGTGTCGAGCTTTTTTACTTTCCCAATACACTTTACATGTCTGGAAACGGTAGATGCACTTGCATTTAGTTGTACTGAGAGTCCTTTAACTGTTTGGTAGGGGTTTTTTCTTCTATTGTATGTTTGATGACATCGTTGTCTATTACGGACGGAGGTCTTCCTCGGAGCAAGTTTTCCAAGTCGGTTTCCCCAGCTGAAAACTTAGCAAACCAACGGCGAATGGTCCTTACATTTAAACAATATTTTTGCCCTATCCTTTAATTAAAAATATACCAAAATGGTTTATGTAGGAGTATAAATGTAATAACTGTTTTACATTTATAATACTTATGTAAACATTCGTAAGAAAACAACAGAGACCTGCAAAATCCATTATGTATTTCAAAAACTATAAAAACGTACATTTCATGTGAAACAACCCAATAGGAATGTCAACACTTATTAAGCATATTCCAAACGATAATTTTGGTTTACCTCTGTAGCATTTCACTGTCCAGGAATAACTCAGTATTTACTAAGATGTCAACGCATGATAATCTTGTTTTAACTACTTTAAATCCACTAATACCGGGAGATAACCTGTAGGATGTAAGCTAGCATACTAGCTTTCTATGCCGAAGGTCTCGGGTTCAAACCCGCAGGTGGTCCAAGGATGTTTTAATTGGAGTAAACGATCCTTACTTATACCGTCCTTTGTAGGTGATTGAGCGATGTCAGGTACTCGTTAAAGATCCCTATCCTAATTAAACCTGGATTGGCAAAATGTATGACTCCCACTGTAGCATTCGTCCGATTAGCCAAAGTAGTATAAAGTGACGTTAAATAAATCCAATAATAACGGGCCCAGACGGCCAGAAACATCACACAGAAGGTCGTGGAAGGACTTCCACTCTTTATGAAGATTTTCTGTCGAGCTTTGTGGAAAGAAATTCCAGAATAGCTATTCGGGGAATAAAGAAATCGTTAAGTTAATCGACCATCGAATTAATACCTAAATAGTTATAATTTGGGACAAGTCAAACTCTTACACTATGAATAAGGAGATTCCTCAATAATTTTCTTCATCTCTCCAGCCTTATGTGAAATCAAAACTCTCAGCATTCCTTAAATTACTTAGCTTAGTTTCATCAATAATGACCCTACATAATACCCAAAATATAATGACCCTATATCAAAAATATTATATATAATACATGATAATAATAAAATAATTATTATGATAATATAACCCTGTTATTATTACAATACGTTAAAACCGCTTATTTTACTTAAATTTAATATTCATGAGGGTGTAATGAAAAGCGAACACGACGCACTAAGGTGGATGCGGGTGAAAGAGGAGGGAAATTGGAATTTTCAACCAACACCTGTGCCTTCCTCTGTCTAAAATTGGGCTTTGAATACACCCTAATAACACTGTTCCTCTGAACAAACTTCAGGTGCTTGTTCACGTTTTAATCGCACGGTCTGAGGGCATATATTCCTATATTAGGATTGATAGTCCATGTAGGCCTTTATATATACAGATATGTAATACTATTGGGTTGTTTCACATGAAATGCCCGTTTTTATAGTTTCTGAAATGCATAAAGGATTTTGCAGGTCTCTGTTGTTTTCTCTCCGAATGTTTACATATTTAAGTAAACAGTTATTAATCCCTACATTTGTATTATAAACATTAGCTTCCCAATCAATTACCCACATTTTAGAATACCTCCAAATATGAACATGGAAACAGCGATTTTCGAGTAATATTTTTGTACCAGTTAAAACTAGGCCATTCAGCTGCTGAGGCCGCTAGATATATTTGCAAGGCGTTTGGGGAAGGGAGTGTTAATGAACGGACTATTCGCCGTTTGAGTTTTCCTGGAGATACCGACTTGGAAAACTTGCCCCAAGGAAGACCTCCGTCCGTAATAAAAAACGATGTCCTCAAACATACAGTAGAAGGAAACCCTACCAAACAGTTAAAAGGACTCTCAGCACAACTAAATGCAAGTGCATCTACCGTTTGCAGACATTTAAAGTGTATTGGGAAAGTAAAAAAGCTCGATACATGGGTACCTCATGATCTCACTGAGCAGCATGTTTCAAAATATACAGTGCAAAAATTGAAAGAACTGGTCTACGAAGTTCTTCCGCACCCACCATATTCTCCTGACTTGTCTCCAACAGATTACCACCTGTTCAGGAATTTAGACAATTCGTCAAAGTAAAACTTTTGAAAATGATGATCAAGAGAAAAGTGCGTTTTCAGATTTTGTTTCACCTCAAAGCTCAGAGTTTTTCAGTTCAGGGATAAAAAAGTTGGTGTCACGTTGGTAAAAATGTGTAGAAAAAGAAGGTACATACTTCGAATAAAATTATCTTGTTTTAATATCGTATTTTTAATAAAAATCCTTTTCCTTGAAAACGGACATTTCATGTTGCACAACCCAATACTAATATAAACTAGATCTTATATATACAGGTGGCTCATATATAATACATACATACATAGATAGATAGATAGATACATAGATATATACATAGATGTCTCGTAATATTGTGATAGCAGATACAAGGCCGTAAGTGAAACAAAAAAGTTCATATGAAGCATAGTTCTATTCTCAACGGTTAGGGAGGAACATTAATTATTGCTGTTATCCATGGTTTTCATACAAATCTGGTGCGGGCAACACACGACTTTCACTTACCTCCATTTTTAAAATCAAATGAAAGAATTTTCAAAAACAATTAGAGATAAAAATACGTGAAACTATTGAAGAATTAGTTAAATCGAATTTATATAGAAACATGTGTTTTATTAAAACATATATTATTATCTAAAATAATCAGTTAGTTTTATGTTCATTTCATCACTCTCTATTAACTTTAAAAAGCTTGTGTATGAGATAATATTTTTTCTAAAATCTTTAGCTTTCCAACGATATATCATACATGTATATTACTGCTCTTATGTTCAAAAACGAAAAATGGCATTAAAAAAATATTTTTTCTGTTTTCTCCTTTAGTTGGGTATCGAATTTATACAATTTATATATTTACCTGTTTTTCATCAATGTTAACAAGTGAATATAGTTATTTTTATAGAATCGACAAAATTAAAGGTACTTTAGGGGAAGAAAATTTAAAATCTCGGCATTTAAGCCCTGTCAGACCATTTTAATCAGAATGAAACCAACATGATATTAAAGCCCATTAAATTTTACATCGATATAGCGAGTTTAATCAAAATTGTCGTAACCGTTCGAGAAAATCGATAAAAGGTGCAAAATACATGGTATAAAGTGCCTCTTCTGGTAAGTTCATTTTGATGAAAAAAGTTTTGTCACGTCTCGGGCGTATAGTTGTCTTAAATATGAAATTTCAGTTTCAGGACTTACCGTTTCCGCCCGGGAGTTACCACACACACACACACACACACACACGCACACACACCTTGCGGGACTTGGTTATTTGGACTGAGGGGATCCTAAAATGTGTATTTCCGTTGAAAACTGGAATTCAAAAATTTTCATGATCGCAATACTTCCCCTTACTATATATAGTAAGTGAAAGTAAAAATAGCACCACAAATAAAATCTGTGCTAAATATGTGTCTTATAAATATCTATTCCTATTGTGGGAGCTGATCCTAGACCACACGAGAAACAAAAAATCTGGTGCGGGCAACACATGAATTTTACTTACCATGGCTGTTAAAATCAATTAAAAATACAATTAAATATACTTTAATTTGTAAAAGATTTGAAGGTGGTTTATTTTTTTTAAATATAAATTAGAGCTTAAGAAAATGTTAATTTTATGAAATTATGAAACAATGGTTTATATATTATTGGGTTGATGCAAAATTAATGCAGGTTTCCTCTATTGCTATATCTTAAGTCCAAATGTGTAAACAAAGCTAATCCTAACATTGATCATTATTATACCAAAACAAACCTTATCTAATACCCTCTCTTTCACCATGAATTTGTTTAGTAAAATCGTTTTGTTCAGTGTGTTCAAAGGTCTTGAATCGAAAATGTCAAAGTGCGATTTTCGTCAAATTTATTTTTACGAATTTAAATTAGGGCGCAGCGCTGCGCAAACGGCTCGTAATAATAATGAAGTGTGGGGTCAGGGGGCTATTAATGAGTGCACGGTGCAGCGTTGGTTATAGAAGTTTCGCAGAGGAGATTTCGACCTCGAAGACAAGGAAGGTCGGGGCCGTCATCATGCTCTGGACAATGACCAGCTGAGGTCAAAAGTGGAAGAAGACCCAACCAAAACCACACGAGAAATGGCGGCGGAACTCGGAACTCAAAAATTGCAACGTCTTTGCCCAGCATTGATGAATCGGAAGGGGCCGATCCTGCTCCACGATAACGCCAGACCACACGTTGCACAACCAACGCTTCGACGACTGCACGAGTTGGGCTACGAAGTTCTCCAACATCCGCCTTATTCACCTGACCTCTCTCCTACAGACTTCCACTTTTTCAGGCATCTGGACAACTTTTTGAGGGAGAAAAATTTTCAAAACCAGGACGACATTGAAAATTCTTTTCGTGATTTCATTGAGTCCAGGGATTCGGATTTTTTTTCTGGTGGAATAAGAAAGCTTGTTGAACGTTGGCAAAAGTGCATTGATTCAGATGGAAATTATTTTGATTAAATATATATGGTTAAAGTAAAGATATGGCGTATTTACAATACCTACTAAAAACCTGCATTAATTTTGCATCAACCCAATATTATTTTGAATTTTTTACTTTCACTTACCTATACAGTACACCCTCGTTATAACGAACTCTAAGGGACCAAAGAATTCTCCGTTCATTATAAAAGAATTCGTTATATCCGAAAAATATGTTGTATGTACATTACATATATGTTTTGGTATAAATTCAGGTGGTTAAAAAAGAGGTATTTTCAATACAGCATTCGCTTTCAGGCACATGTTTTTTTAGAAACTTCAAATGCATTTAAAACTATGCACCAGCTTCGTCCGTATTAAATAAATTTCTTGCATGATATTTTGCGTACTCTTCCAAAAACCTTTCCAGCTAACTATCGACGTCACTTTGGTTTACTTTATTTTCTTCACCGCTAACTACCAGTGATGTGATTCCATGACGTTTCTGAAAGCGCCAAAGCCAGTTAAGTTGGATGAACACTGAAAGTTTTAGATGCCCAATTCATTAGATATTCGATTTGATTTCTCCTGGACGATTAGTCCTGAAATGGGTATTCCTGAGGCCCTTATTTCTCGAAACCACTGGAGAACATGACGATCAAGAATGTCATTTATTTCTCCTCTAATTTTTTTTTCCACATCCCGATAAAGACGCAATGGAGGCATTGATTTTATCTTTATTAGCCATAATCGTTGATAGATTAGATTTTGATATCCCGTATTTTTCCGTAATTTTAGATTTTGACTCATTTTTTTTATCCACTTCTAGAAGAATCGCCAACTTTATATTTAAATCAATGAATTTTTTCTTTGACATAGTGAACGGAGGGGAAGCACACTTTGAACGAAAAGGTCTGTGTGTGTGGTAAGTCTAGAGGAAAAATGAACAGTAGTACGGAACTCAAATTACATATTTATGACAAATATATGCCACAGATGTTACAGCAACTTTTTCATCAACGTCGGCTAACCAGAAGAGCCAAGTTATACCATGCATATTGTACCTTTTTACGATTTTCTCAAAAACGGCTTTAACAATTTTAATTAAACTCGCTATATTGATGTATATTTTAATGAGCTTTAATATGATGTAGGTTGGATTCTGATTGAAATCGTCTGACAGGCCTTAAATGCCGATATTTTAAATTTTCTTTCTGTAAAGTAAATTTGTACATTCCAAAAAATTAACCATATCATCTTAATGACATTGATACAAGTTGGACGAATTTGATGAACGACTAAAGGATAAAACAGTAAAACTATTTTTTAACGTAATTTTTGGCTTACTGATAATAAGAACCGTAACATAGACGTATAATATACCGTTGGAAAGAGAAAGATTTTCGAAAAAATATTATCTGATACCCAGAGTTTTAAAAGGTAATATAAAGTGACGAATAGGAAATAAACTTATTACTGACTAACCAATTAATATATTTATTTATTTACAATGGTTTTTGTTTAGGCTTTAGTGTTATTTGCTATCTGCAAAAAAAAAAATTGCAATAAGCAAATATGATGACTTCCGAAAGTCGGTTAAATCAAGTCATCTCTAGGCCACCGCCTCAAAAGTCGTCGGGGTGGGTTGTACGGGTTCGTGTAGGATTTAAGTGTTTGGGCCGATGGGTTCATGTTGTAAGTCAGTCTGTCATGAAATATTTTATAATGTTCTGTGGCTGTGTCTGAAACTGTGAGTATGTCCAAGTCCTTGTGAAGTAATTCGTTGGTTACATAAAACGGTGCATCCACGATTTTTCGCAATATTTTCGATTGAAGGGTCTGAATTATTTGGATGTTAGAATATTTGGCAGATCTCCATAGCTCTATTCCATATGTCCATAATAGTTTGATCAGTACTTTGTAAATAGCAATTTTGATGTTCATGAATAATTTGGATCGTTTATCAAGCAGATAGTAGTCCAAATCGTCTGTTCAGTTGTTATCTTTTAAGTCTAATGTGGGTCCTCCATGTCAGTCTTTTGTCTAAGTACAGTTCCAAATATCGCACTTTCTCTGATGTCGGAATGGGTTTATCCTCGAAATAGACTGCTGGACAATCCCCATGATTGAGCGTGAAAACTATTTATCGTTTATCGAGTATTTGATTGATTCATTTTCACTTTCCATCTATTAGCCCAACTGGATAAATCATCAATGTGGTTTCGCAACATGAAGGATGCAAGAATTGGATTTTGATGGGAAATCAAAAGAGCTGTATCGTCTGCAGAAGAGGCTAGTAAGGTGTGGTCATTTTCTGGTAAGTCTGCCGTGTAGATATTAAATAGTAACGGTCCCAGTACACTGCCTTGTGGGACCCCTGCTTGAACACGTTTTATTCCAGAAAATGGGTCTCCTACTTTTACAGTAAAGTGTCGGTCTGTCAAATAAGAGAGTAATATTAAAGAAATATCGTAGGAAGCAAATTTTTGAGCTTGGAAAGCAATCTTTCATGCCACACCTTATCGAATGCTTGACCAATATCGAGAAAAACACATGGGCAATATTTGGCAAACCGATACAATACTTAATTGGGCAATACTTGGGCAAACCAATTAATATAGTTATATTCTTTAATCTAAATCATATGTTTCCAACGAAAATGAATACACATTTAATTGAAATTTCAACTTCAAATATTTTTCAAATTGAAGTATATTTAATAGTTTTTAAATTGATTATAAAAGTCGAAGTAATGTAAAGTCGTGTGTTGCCCGCACCAGATTTTTATTTATTATATTTTCTGAGGCTATTACATTTTGTAAGGCTACTCTATTTTGTATTGTAATGATTGATTGTATCAATCGAGGCAAGTAAAAGCCGTCTGTTGCGCGTACAAGATCTTTATCTCTACAATTAATTAGGAAATAATATAAGTTTCAAAACAATTCTAATAACTTTATAAAGGTGTATTACCATTACAAAATAAATCCAATTGTGATTCAGACCTATCTATTAGAGTGAGGAGCGAAGGATCTTTTAGCAGAGACTCCCGGATGGACGGATCTCCATTGAAATGAGATCAACCTAATTCCGAAGCAGTCAGAGATCCGAGGGGCCCCAGCTACTGCTAATCAGTTTTATTTCGAAAAGAATCGCAGCCAACCAGATAATGGAATCAGTTCCGCTGAAATGAGTTCCGAACCCTTCACCTTTATCGCATAGCCATTGGTCCGATTCCTCTCCGTTCGACCAATAGCGGTTCGCCAAATCCGTCTACCGCTTTAGCCTACTCCCGCCTCGCTGATCCCTATTTCGTGGAATAGTTTAAATTTTAAAGCAATGGCATTATTATGAGACTAGTATCTCTGATTAAAGCACAGTAGTGGGGTGGCGACGTTAAAACCAAAAACAATCTGGTGCGGGCAACACACGACTTTTACTTACCTCCGTTTTTAAAATCGATTAAAGAACTTTCAAATACAGTTAGAGATAAAATATAGTAAAACTATTAAAGAATTAATCAAATTGAATTTCTAGAGAAACATGTGTTTTATTAAAAAATTATTATATTATTATCTATACTAATATTATAAAGCTGAAGAGTTTGTTTGTTTGTTTGAACGCGTTAATCTCAGGAACAACTGGCTTAAATTGAAAAGTTCTTTTTGAGTTGGATAGTCCATTTATCGAGGAAGGCTATCGGCTATATAACATCGCGCTGCGACCAATAGGAGTGAAAAATCAGTGGAAAATCTGGAAAAACGGGGGAAATTAACCTCGAATCCCAATGATTCCGAATGACTTGCCTTTTAATTTTAAAATAATTCAATTTTCCCGTAACAATTAATAAACCGCAGGGGCAAACCATAACACGTAGAAATCGATTAACGTTTAAGACTGCTTTTCAACGACAACTATATTCGCTTGTAGATCTCATAAATTTTTTCGATAAATAATCTTAAATACTTAATAAAGTTCAAATATTTGATATCGGATAAAAAAAAATTTCACTTAAAAAAGATAATTTCTTATAATTCAATATACAATAATATTAATGACGGTTAAAAATAATTATATCTTTAAGAATTAAAATTATATAACTTATACAATAAAAAAATTCATTATTTATGTTAATTAAGAATAAAATAAATTAAATACAGAAGTTTATAAGTATATTAAATGTTAAAATACGTAGAACAAAATTAAAAAAAAAAACTAAATAAAATAATTTAAAAATGAAATATAATTAAATTATGATCACCCTGCAAATAGCCTCATGATTTTTTCAAGAGATTGAAAAATCCTTGTTTATACCGTCCTTCGGAGTGGATACTGTGGCGTAGTGGCTAGCATAACAGCCTTCTATGACTTAGGTCGCGGGTTCAAACCTTCAGGCGGCATTAGGGTTTTTTAATGAGAGTAAAAAATCCCTAGTTATGCCGTCCTTCGGAGGGACTTTTTTTTTTTTTTTTTTAGATCGAATCCACCAGGTTTTTCACAAAATTAACCAGGTTTACCCACTTTATAGAGGCTGGGTGTGTCCCAGGAGGGTCTTCATACCACAGGGTCGCTCTAAGAATGAAATAATAGAATAAATAATTCTGCCACATCCGGGGTTCGTACCCGGATCTCAGAAAACAGTGCAGTATCCACTTCAGCACACCGCTCTATATAGTAAATTAACGAATATAAACATGAGTAGCGTGAAATATTCTTAGCTATGCCGTTCTCCAGAGATAACGTATAATGGTGGTCCAGAGTCTGCGCGGTATCAGCTGCTCCTTAAAGATCCCTATCCTAATTAAACCTAGGTAGGCTGAATTTAGGACTCCTACTGGATCATTGTGCGAGTAGCCATGGATGAATAAAAGTGATGTTAAAAAAAAAAAAGGAAAAAAAATAAACAAAAGAGTTGAACTTTAAACACACTGAACACTACCAACAAAAACAAAAATAAATAATGATTTGAGAATGGCTGACTGTGAGTAGATATTGAGGAGATGTTAATTGGGGTGCAGTCAATAAAACACTTAATTATGTAGATAAATTAAGTTTCTACTTAATTAGGTATTTTTATTACTGCACCCTCAATTAACGTCTTCACATTAAAATTTTTACTACCAATTACATTTATCTGGCATTTATAGACTGTAAAAAATTTCTAATTTGAGTATTGAACGGAGATACACGTTTTAGGGTCCTGTGAGTCCAAATGACCAAGACCTTCAAAATCTTGTTTGTGTGTGTTTGTAACAGTGGCAGTAAGTTTGATAAAACTATTTTTTTTATTGTTTTATAAGCTTTATAAGATGTTATAGCAAATATTTCATCAAAATCAGCGAACGAAACACTAATCATTGTGCACATAATTATGATTTTCTCAGAAGGGCTGCTTCCCAAGCCCTTCAGTCTCACATTTCTTCTATTGAAGAATGATGTCAAAAGTGGAGGATCAAAATAAATCCTACTAAATACCACCAAATTAGCTTTACCCTTCGCCGCAAACCTATGTCTGCCTGTCCCACAATATCCTTTGGCAATATTCCACTCACCTCAGTTGCACAGATCCGGTTACCTAGGACTGCATCTTGACAGACGACTTACTTGGAATCCTCACATTCAGACTGAAACGACAAGAAACAGCTCGCAGATATCGTTTATTACAACATTTACTTGACAAACGTTCAAAACTTCCCACCTACTACAAAAAACTAATTTATATTACAATTCTTAGGCCTATTTGGACATATAGAATTGAACTATGGGGATCCACCAAGCCATCAAATTCCTCTGGCATCCAATCTTTGCAATCCAAAATCCTCCGAAAGATCCTAAACGCCCCTTACTTTATCACCAATAAAATAATCCATAAAGACCTGAATATCACATTCATCCAGAATTAGATATACTTCCCTTCACTCCAAATTACCAATCCACCCGAACCCACTTGTCCGCAATCTATCATCTCCTTTTATTACTGATCATTCTCGAGGCGGCTGAAAAGACGATGGCCTCGAGAACTACTCATCGGAATAATCTTTGAAGTGCTACCACTGGGTAGATTCTTCTCACGCATATCAAGTCCATATCTCAATGTTCACATTTACTTAATGTATTTTTGGTGTTAATAAAGTTGTAAATATCTCTATAATAAATTTTAAAAAATGAGGAATCAGTTGAAACTTATGCATTAAAGCACCTTAATTAATTCTTTTTTGACCAAGTAAAAGTGATTTTATAAGCACAGAGAGGATTAAGTTGAAATATTGAAAAACGCTACTTATTTTACTGCTCAATAATTCTTTAGCATTATTAAGTCGTGTAATACGAACACTAGATTTTTTTTTAGTTTTTCTTAGGGATGATTGCCTTACTCTAATAGATATGTCACTGCTCAACTGTAAAGTTTAGATTTATAACACGAGTGCACTGCATTCTGGTGAGTTGTGAATTATTTAAAGTGTAACAGCGAGAGAGGAGAGATGGGAAATGGTGGGGCTACATCATTTGTTCCTGTCGAAGGACCATTAATTTTCGTTAGGAAAAATTTTCTGCCAAGCTTCTTCCACGGGTCACACCGACCCCTCCCATTGGAAAAAGCGTTGCGACCAGGCGCTTTTAGAAATTTTTAATCTGCTTTTTTTTTTTTTTTTTGTTTGAGGGGAAAAGTTTTAAAAAGGTTGACAGCGAAAATACTGTGTATATCGCTGCCCTAGAACATTCAATCAAGGGTAAAGGTTTCATTCTGATCTGATGGACAATAGAAGAAGAAAGAAAATAAACTTTATTTTAAAATTTACAAAAAGACAAGATATTTACAAATGATTTCCGAAGACACATCCTTCTAATCAACAATATATTTTTTTTTTAATTACAATATATCAGTGGGCTTTTTGATGCAAGTTGTCGAATTTCAAATTTCCCATCACCTTAGTTTATCAAATTAATTGTGTTCCTTTTACCTCTTCTCCTAAATAATAGACTAAACTCGATTCGTTAACAATCGATTAAAAAAGAAAATTAAGCTGATTTTCTAGAGGTATAATAGGACATTTTTCTATTATATCTCTTTTCATTCCTTATTTAACTTAATTGCGTCCAATTCTCAACTTTCCTCGCCTAAATATTAAATAATATAACAATAGAAATTATTATATTCAATGATTACTCTATTTTAACCGTTTTTCGTCAGTCTGCTTTACAACCAAAATCTTGAAGTAAGATAAAACTTTATTCTGGGATTAAGTCCCTTAAAAATAACATAAAATTTGACATTATATAATAGCTACATCTGGCCTATACACAAAATAAATGAGGAAAATAAACAAGTTGGCATTATTGAGTCAAATCTCGTAGTCTCCCTTCGTCTGAGTAAAATTATACTCTGGGTTGGACTGTATATAGGATCACTGGGAAAAAGGCTAGCAATCGTAGAAGAAAAATAATTAAATAAAAATTGAGAAAATTTTCAACTTCTTTTGGAAATTTTATCGTCAAAATTAATTAAATAATTATTAGAATGAAATAAAATGGGTTTCACAGGCAAAAGCTGAAAATTCGTTACTCTAAAATTGCGAGTTCTCTGTTCAAGATTGTAAAATTGCAAATTTTGGTTTGTAAGGCCAAGAATTCTACTTAACTTAAAAGAAAAGGAAACGAAATTACGTTTGAACGTGTTTTAAAGTTTAATAGGCCACAGCAAGATCCAAAATGATAAAAGTTAAATCCAGCCCGGAGGACCAAAGTGTTGAGTCAAAGCTCGTAGGTTCACTTCGTCTGAATAAAAGTACACTCTGGGTTGGACTCTACATAGGATCGCTTTAAAAAAAGGATCGCAATTGTAGAAGACAAAGAATTAGTAGAAATCTAAACCAAATAGAATAAAATGGACTTACCAAAGTGGAGATTGTGAAGTTCTTCCTCCAGAACCTGCAAATGCATAATCCAAAGCTTTAGAAGTCTTTTGGGGTGTTGAACCATTCGGTTGAGACATTTTCTGGCTGAATTCACTTTTATTTACAAGTAAATTGAAAACAAATAAGATCGTGTGAAATAAAAAATAAAAAACTCGAAGTCGATTGTCTTGAAAAAAAAAATGAAGTTATCTCGACAGAAATCAAATAGAAAAAGCTATCCTGAAAACAGGGGGGAATGGGGAGTATTAACTAATAGAGCGCACTCTATCTATTTTTATTGATTTTTAAATTTTTTTTTTTTTTATTAACGAAAATCAACTTAATATTGGCTAGTAAAGAAGACTTATGACAATGATAATATTTCATCTATAGTCTATTTTCTTGTAGGACGTGAGATTATGAAGTTCTCAAAAAAGTTTCAGCCCGATATTAAAAACTCGTCTTTTCGCTCGCAGGCTTACTGACTCAAGGTAGATAGGAAAACTTTGCCGTATTATAAAAAATGAGACATTCAATCAGTATTTTCTATTAGCATGGATAGCTATAGACCTCAGTACAAGTTTGATTTTTTTTTTATTCGGGAAAATAATTTTTTCGTCTTATGAAAACATATAAAGCCGTCGAAGGTAATGCAAAGGAAAGAATCTGTTGCGGGCAACACACGACGTTCACTTACCTCCATTTTTAAAATCAATGAAAGAATTTTTAAAAACAGTTAGAGATAAAAAAATACGTGAAACTATTAAGGAATTAATTAAATTGAATTTATATAGAAACATGTGTTTTATTAAAAAATCTATTATATTATTATCTAAAATAATCAGTTAGGTTTATGTTCATTTCATCACTCTCTATTAACTTTAAAAAGCTTGTGTATGAGATAATATTTTTTCTAAAATCTTTAGCTTTCCAACGATATATCATACATGTATATTACTGTTCTTATGTTCAAAAACGAAAAATTGCATTAAAAAAATATGTTTTCTGTTTTCTTCTTTAGTTGGGTATCGAATTTATTCAATTTATATATTTACCTGTTTTTCATCAGCGTTAACATGATAATATAGTTATTTTTATTGAATCTACCAAATTAAAGGTACTTTAGGGAAAGAAAATTTAAAATATCGCTATTTAAGCCCTGTCAGACCATTTTAATCAGAATAAAACCTACATGATATTAAACCCCATTACAGTTTACATCGATATAGCGAGTTTAATCAAAATCGTCGGAACCGCTTTCGAGAAAACCGAAAAAAGGTGCAAAATGCATTATATAAAGTGCCTCTTCTGGTGAGCTCATTTTGATGAAAACAGTTTTGTCATGTCTCGGGGGTATAGTTGTCCTTAATATGAAATTTCAGCTTCACAGGACTTACCGTTTCCGCCCGGGAGTTTCCACACACACACATACACACACACAGACCTTTTTGCGGGACTTGGTTATTTGGACTCAGGGGACCCTATAACGTGTATTTCTGTTGAAAACTGGAAATAGAAAATTTTCACGATCGCAATACTTCCCCTTACTATATATAGTAAGTGAAAGTAATTAGTGAAACTATTAAAGAATTAATTGGGATCACTTGTAGCTAGGTGATTAGCCTAACAGCCTCCTATGCCAAAGGTCACGGGTTCGAACCCGCAGATGGTTCTAGGATTTTTTAATGGGAGTAAAAAATCCTTAGTTATGCCGTCCTTCGGAGGGGACGTTAAAAGGTGGTCCCGAGCCTTTGCGATGTCAGGTACTCGTTAAAGATCCCTATCCTAATAAAACCTGGATAGGCAAAATTTAAGACTCCCACTGTAGCATCGTCCGATTAGCCAAAGTAGCATAAAGTAACGTTAAATAAATAAACAAACAAAGAATTAAATAAATTGTATTACCATAAAAACATGTGTTTTATTAAAAAATCGATTATATTATCATCCAAAATAATCAGTTAGTTTTATCGGCTTTTCATCACTCTTTATTAACTTTTACAAGCTTGCGTATATTAGATAATATTTCTTTCTAAAATCTTTATCTTTCTAACGGCATATTACACTGTTCTTATGTTCAAAAAGTATTATTAAAAAAAATGATTGCAGTTTTTTCTTTTAGTTGGGTATCAAAATCATTCAATTTATATGTTTACCTGTTTTCATCAGTGGTAACAAGATAATATAGTTATTTTTATAGAATCAACAAAATTAAAGGTACTTTAGAGAAAGAAAATTTAAAATATCGGCATTTAAGCCCTGTCAGACCATTTTAATAAGAATGGGAACGATCGGGGAAGAAGAAGGAAAGAAGGGAGGGAAGAAGGGGAACGATCGGGCTGATTTAGCGGCACGTCATGCGGTTTCCGAGGGTCTTGAACTTCAAGGTGTGAGCCTGCCTGACCTTGTCACTTCAATTCGATCGAGCATATTGGGTTGCTGGCAGCGGGAGTGGGCGCCCTCGGGAACAACAAGCTTCGCCTTATTCGGCCCCGTGTTGGCCCTTGGGGGTCCTCCTGCCGGCCGTCTCGACGCGAAGAGGTTGTGCTCGCGCGACTTCGAATAGAACACTCTCGGTTGACCCACGGTTATCTCATGGCCCGTGGACATCCGCCTCTCTGTCGATCATGTCAGGTTCCTCTCTCAATACTCCACATCCTCACAGAATGCCGACAATATACCGCTTCACGTATTCTTTTCAACCTCCCCACCGATCTGTCGCTTCTTCTCTCTGATTCCTCTCCTCATATAACTAACATCATTCGCTTCCTAAACTCACAGTCTTTACTCTCAGATCTAAACTATACTCTCACTCTACTCCTATAATCATGTAACCTGTGTCTAACGGTGTAAAGGCGAACCCCTGGTGGTTGTCGCCTCGGAAAAAAAAAAATAAATAAATAAGAATGAAACCTACATGATATTAAAGCCCATTAAATTTTATACCGATATAGCGAGTTTAATCAAAATCGTCGGAACCGTTTTAGAAAAATTGAAAAAAGGTGCTAAATGCATGGTATAAAGTGCCTCTTCGGGTAAGCTCATTTTGATGAAAAAAGTTTTGTAACGTCTCGGGCGTATAGTTGTCTTAAATATGAAATTTCAGTTTCATAGGACTTACCGTTTCCGCCCGGGAGTTACCACACACACAGACCTTTTTGCGGGACTTGGATATTTGGACTCAGGTCAGGTGACCCTAAAACGTGTATTTCCGTTGTATTCCCTTATTATGGTAAGTGAAAGTAAAAACTCAAATAAATTTATTTAAACAAAAAAACTAATAACGATTTTTTTCTCTATTAAATTAGAAACATTTAAGAAAAAATAAGAAATTACAATAGCCAAATAGTAATACGTTGCAATTCAAAATATTTCTTTTTTATTTTTACAGGCCCAAGGAAAGAGTGAAGATCATCTTCGAGGAACTAGACTTCCAGAAGGGTGACGTCAGGTCAGTTATTATATTATATTAATTTATTATTTAATATTACATAAAAATATATGGTTTGTACGTTTGTAGGTGGATTGTTTTATAACAGTCTAGTCCTAGTCACCTATTTTCAGTATGAATGGATTGGCCCGATTTTGGACGACCAATCCATTTTCAAGACGTTTGAATCAATCACATGTGTATTTGTACATATATATATATATATATATATATATATATATATATATATAATATAAACTCATGATTTATCGACATTAACAATAAAATATCGATAACTTTCTAAGTGAAACGCTTTATTGCCCAGGTGTTTTCCTGGGTTTTAGCCAAGCATTCGATAAGGTGTGGATTGAAGGATTGCTTTCCAAACTTAAAATTCTGCTTCATCAAGAATGTAGGAGATGAATTTTCTAGTAACTCTACTACCTGTGCCACAGTATACTACTAGAACCATTACCATTCTATACGTACACGTCAGATCTACCTGAGAATGAACGCACTTTTCTATCCAAAACCTAGTTCTGGCAACTTTTATATTGCAAAACCCCCTTGACGATTTAAGTAGTTGGACTACAAACTCATCACACATTTTCTCTATCTTCAAAAATAACTGAGTTATGGACGTATACATAGGTAACATTTCAATTATTTTTCTCTTATGTTTTATAATTAATAGGCGCACTGATGTACACGGTGTACTGATTCGAAAACTCTATAGAATTTTTTCTTTATCTTAAAAAAAAAAAACGGAGATACTAGGGAGAGATCCCTACCTCTTTTTTTGTGAATCATACCTTTTTTTGTGGAGGTGGGATGATCCTGATCCTAATACTCGCTACAATTTTTTCTCTGTCTTCGAAAATAAATGAGTTGTGTGAGTATTTATGGGTAAAATTTAATTACTTATTTAAACTAAAAAAATTACGAGTTCGCGTCTCGTTACCTGGAGGACTTTTATCTCGGCATTTATACCCTGCCCTCAACCCCTCGCCCGAGAAACCCCCTTAAAGTCTTCAAAAGCGAGGTAGTAATAATCATTACTTGGTAAAAAAAAATCCAATAACATTTTTCTTTATCTTAAAAAATAACTGAGTTTTTGAATTAAATCCTTTTTAATTGACCGACATTTGAAAACTAACCGGTTGATATCAACGTCTAGGTGTTGGTATCATCTTCGGAAGCTCTATTATTTGTTTGCCGGATTTAGAAAGCATTGGTCCAGTAGTTTCGGAAAAAACTAAGGACGGTGTACAGTGGACAGACGGAATTTGTTTATACGAATTAACGAACATACAACAGTAGATGCTTAAAAATAGTCTTTATTCTACAGTAAAGGTTACATACGTGAAGTCTGCCTTGAGAATCACTGAGAGAGAATGATAGAATGTTTCCCGATAGGTCTAGGCGAGGCTTAAGAAGGTTTTGGGAAAGAGTGGGGAAAAGAAGTTTCTAGGCTGGTTCCGCTGTATGTTTCTTTGACTTGGGTTGAAATTATGGGGGTGTTAACATGCATGAACGTGCTAATTGTATCTTACAGGGCGAAAAGTAACGATGCCCATGCACTTTTATGACTTGTCTAATAGCTTATGTGACGGAAAGGGGCATCTGAGGCTTTTTAAGGTTCAGAGGACAATAAATAGGAAAAGGCCAAAAAAAGAAAATTACTCCTATTAGTTATATCTAAATAGAAACGAGCAATATTTATATATAATAACTAGCTGTTGCGCGCAACTTCGTCTGCGTCAATTATAGTTATTATGATCGCTATTAAGACGTTTTTAAAAAAATATATTGGGTTGTCCGAAAAGTTCGTAGAGAAATTTGGACAACAATTAAAATTGAATAGCTTAAAATTTATTTATTTAATCTACAAAATAGTTACCACCGTCAGCGACTTTCCCAACGCCTTGAAACGCCTATTATCCTTTATTCCGAAAATCACTGTCCTTCCTCCCGAAGAACAACAAAAGGTCCGTTCTGACGTCATTTTCTGAAGAGTAGGATTTCCCTTGTAGAAAATTATCGAGGGAACCAAAAAGATAGAAATCCAAAGGAGCAATGTCAGAAAAGTACGGCAGGTAAAACCTCCCATCTGAAGCTTAATAACTTCTGCCGAGTCGATAAAGACACATGGGCCTAGTGTTGTCTTCGTGGAATAGCACTCCTTTCCGACTCGCCAACTCTGGCTGTTTCTCTTCAATTGCTGCCATCAATCGATCTAACTGGGTCCGTATTTATAGTTTGGTTTTGTAGAAGGAGCTCAAAATGTATGGGTCCCTTCCAATCCCACCAACTACTGAGCATCACCATCCTTGTATGCAAGCCGGATTTTGGATGTTGCAAGCGGCGTCGTTCCAGTCAACCCCCAAGATTTTTTCGGCTGGTGTTGATGTAGAGAATCCATTTTTCTTCACCAGTAACAACTCGTTTCAAAAATGGATCCTCCACATTTTTTTTCAGCAGCAAATCACAACATGAAACCCTTTCAAAAGATTCCTTTCACTGAGCTAATGGGAATCCAAACGTCGTAACGACAGACGTACCCGGGATGATAAAAACGGTCGGTTTGCAGGCTCTTAACTCCGCAGCTACTCACGAACAGTAATTCATGGATTGTTTGTAATGACCATCATAATATTCTCGATTTCAAGGTTGAACTCCGGCCAGCCCTGGGTTGGTCTTCCAAATTAAAATCTCCTGATCAACCAAACCACTTCTGAACGTGCTATCAGCAATGCTGTTCCTTTTTTAAAAAAGAACAGCATATTGCGCCAAAAAAGAATTGAATCGTCACTCATGATTGGCTTGCAATAAACTACACTACTGATTCCCTTAATAAAGACGAATTTAGTGTGTAAACATTGTTAATTCCATGAGAATTAAAGGCATATAAATAAACATTAGCCTTGTGATTCATTTTAGTAAAAAAATAGAAGGTAAATTCTATCTTAAAATCTCTACCAACTTTTCGGACGACCCAATATTTTAAAGTATTTCAGCGTAAATGATATTTTTAGTTTTATTTTCTTGTGACAGAAGAACATACTGATTTTCTCCGCAACCCGATCTTGACGTAAATCGATTCCTACGTGTTTACATGCTTGCCCATGTGATTTATTAATTGTTACGGCAAAAGATAACGTAACGGGAAATTGAATTATTTTAAAATTAAAAGGTAAATCATTTGGATCCGTTGGGATTCGAGGTCGATTTTCCACTGATTTTTTCACTCCTATTGGTCGCAGCGCGATGTTATATAGCCAATAGCCTTCCTCGATAAATGGACTATCCAACTCAAAAAGAACTTTTCAATTCAAGCCAGTTGTTCCTCTGATTAACGCGTTCAAACAAACATACAAACTCTTCAGCTTTATAATATTAGTATAGATGATAATATATATAGTTTTTTAATAAAACACATGTTTCTCTAGAAATTCAATTTGATTAATTCTTTAATAGTTTTACTAATTTTTATCTCTAACTGTATTTGAAAGTTCTTTAATCGATTTTAAAAACGGAGGTAAGTAAAAGTCCTGTGTTGTCCGCACCAGATTGTTTTTGGTTTTAACGTCGTTCACCCCCTACTGTGCTTTGATCAGAGATACTAGTCTCATAATAATGCCAGTCCTATTGGTCGCAGATTGATGTTATATAGCCTATAGCCTTCCTCGATAAATGGACTATCCAACACAAAAAGAATTTTTCAATTTTAACCAGTAGTTTCTGAGATTAGCACGTTCAAACAAACAAACTCTTCAGCTTTATAATATTAGTATAGACTATTGTATGTTAATTTACGTTATTCGAGCTTTACGTATCTTAAAACGTAAGTCCTCAATTTTGAGGGGGCGGGGTATTGTTTTGTTTTTTGGAGGGAGGAAGGCGATTAACGATTAGATTACAAAGGATTATTATTGGATATAATAAACCAAAAATAATCGATAGTTTATTACTAACTAAACCGATAGATATAAAAATGGCGGACTAAAGGAAAGCAAGAAGCAGTGATTACAGAGGAGAGGACTGCTAAGCATGAATACTAAAACGCTAAGGACTTCTCGTTGGGTATTTTTGTGGTCGCGTGACACCCTCAGACCACATAACATTCTTCCTCCGCTGGAATAGCAATCGCCTTCATTTCCATACTTAGGGCCTTTCCAGCAATCTCTACCAAAGGGCTAAAAAGGAAACAATTAAGGGCGGTGGTTTGAGCGGAAAGTAGTAAAAACAAGAAAGCACCGGACATTTTTCTTATTCTGGATTAAGGAAAAAAACCTTGCCATTTGCTATTAGCTCTCAATTACAATTTCATTCCTATTTAGTTGATATTAAGTGGAGGTTTAGATAATGAAATTTCAATAGTAATTGATCTCAGTGGCGGTCCACAAGGAGGGAAGGGAAGAATGAAATGTTCCCACTTCCAAAAAACAATAAATAATGACTTTGAAGTCTATTAAGTAATCGACGTTTAGAAACAAAAAACGCTGCTAATTATTACAAAATGGTTTATTATTTCCAAATAACAATATTATGGTATGACTGTTTATATAGGTATTGATTAAGTAATATGAAAAGCAATAATTCAAAGGATAATATCATATCACTAACGCTCATATCAAAACGCAATATCTCAGCTATTTCTGAACCAATTTCATTGATTATTTTTTCTTTTTGTCAGAAATTGGAAGTGTTAAGTTTCAACATGCGTAGACCCCGACGAACGAATTTATGAACTCCCAACTACACTTCAATCGAAATAGAATTAAATTACCTATAATACATAAAAAATCGCGGTGACTCAAATGGGCGAGTAAAGTTTTTGGACTCGGCGAGGAAGTTGGTACTCGCTGATCCGACTGGTAGGCGTCCGAAAGGTAGGCCGAAGCGTCGATGGGAGGATTGCGTTAAGGCTGATCTCGGGGGCTTGGGCTTGAACGGTGAACATTGGACGAGTCTGTGTAGGCGGAATTTGGTAGTATCGGTATCGAACCTTCGGGTTCGGTAAGCCTATTATTATTATTATTATACATTAAAAGAATAATTGAAATCTGTTATAAAATATCTGAGAAATATCGTTTTGAACTCAACGGTGGTGATTGGCAGGTTTGGCTTTCTTAAGCTCTTTCATTAATTTTTGTTGTACAATAAGATAATTATTTGGAAATAATAAATCATTGTGTAACTTTTTTTAACGTTTCTTTTTTCTTCGTTAATGCAATGTAGGGAGCGGTATGGTCTAGTGGATACTACATCCTTTCCATAAAACTAAATCAACTGCATCACATTTATCAGTAATAGAGAATTATTTTCTAATTAATAATTTTATATTTGATTTTATGAGAAGTATGATTCGCGAAGCAACCAGCCTAGTTAGTTAGTTATGGAGTGTGTAAGTTTGGTATTTTGGAAGGCTAAAGAGTTCAGCTTTCTCAGATGCAACAAAATCATGATGTGTATCAGTAATAATTTTCTTAAGCTGAGTTGACTTTACTTCCCAGAAGAAACCTTTCCATTGGGTGTTTAGAATAGCTGTGAGAGGATGGTCGTTACATTTGAGGCCTGTATGGGGTTGCTTCGATGTTTGGCTGCTACGTTGGCGACAGCAGTGATCATTCAGTTCACCTAACGACGGGGCATGTGAGATTTGATTTACAGAATGTTCTTCATACCTCGGACGCTATTCAGATATGACACCTTTCAAGAAATTACGAAGATTGTACTCTGTCAGTATAACTGAGTTTATATCATCGCGGCTACATTCTTGCTACATGGCCTGCCCATCTGAGTCTCCCAACCTTGACAACATCTGGGCTGTTGAGGAGGTTGTAAAGTTCTTGGTTAGTGCGTCTCCTCCATGCTTCACCTACTTTTACGGGCCCATAGGTCTTACGCAGGATCGTCCTCTCAAATATCTGAAGTCTTTTCTCATCAGCTTTTGTTATGGCCCAAGCCTCTGAACCATATAACAGCACGGGTTGCACTAAAGTTTTGTAAAGAATTATTTTTGTCTTCTTCGAGATGAATTTGCTGCAAAACTGCTTCCTTAAATTAAAGTAGCACCTATTAGCAGCATTAATTTTCCTTCGAATTTCCTGCGAAATATCATTTTGCTCGTTAATTTCGGTTCCTAAGTAGACGAAGCTGTCAACTCATTTGAACTTGAACTGGCCAACTTCGAGGTATTCTCATCTTCCTTCTTTCCCTCCTAAGCGCATGTACTTAGTCTTTTCTGCGTTGACCCTAAGTCCAAGTTTCTTGGCTGCAACCTCCAATGCAAGGAATGCTTCCTTGAGTGCTTTTTCCGATCTTGCTATGATGTCAAGGTCGTCTGCATAGACGAGGATTTGGACCAATTCGCTAAATATTATTTCACCAACCTGGATTCCGAGGTTCCTTACTGCTTTTTCTTCTAAGAGTACACAGGCAAGGGCATCACCTTGTCTTACCCCTTTGTCTATGCTGAGCTCTTCTGAGAGATCAGATTCAATTTTCACGGCACAGAATTTCACAGCACTTTCATAATCATTCGTAAAAGACGAATGAGATTCATAGGTATGTTCATTTCTCCCATGGCTTGATATAGTTCATTACGGTCCACATTATCCTAGGCTGCTTTGAAGTGTACAAAGTGGTGATGCGGGACGATTTATGCTCTTTGCACTTCTCCAGAATAAGCCTTAATGAAAAATTCTGGTCCAATGTAGAATGTCTCTTCCTGAAACCTGCTTGGTACATACCGAGTTCTCTCTCTGCGTGTGTGATAAATCTGGCGTAGAGAATGTTCGACAGAACGTTATAAACACAAGAGATCAGCGTAATTCCTCGGTAGTTCTCACACTCAGTCTTGTCTCCCTTTTTATGGATTGGACATATAACTGCCTTACTCCATTCTAAAGGCATCCGCTCCTCCTTCCAAACATCAAGGATAAGGTCATGCAGCACTTTCCTGGGTATAACTATATATAGGTATAACTATATCTAAAAAGCTCAGCCTGGAGATTGTCCATACCCGGTGCTTTATTATTCTTCAGCTTGTTGATGGTATCTTCTAGCTCATCTTCATCCGGCGGTTCCACATCTTCAATAGGATCCATCTCGGCATGTTCAGATATAGACTCTGTTGTGCTGAATGCATTTTTGAAGTGCCTTACCCATCTCTTAAAGATATCTTCTAAAGAGGTTATTAGGGTTCCAAAAAAAAGTATAGGGTTAGAAAAAAAAATAAGTTGTCGCATCCAATGTCTCAGAAGCAACGCTCAAGTATCAAGCGTTAATATTCCTATATTTTAATGGTTTTTACAAGCATTTTTTTCGCACTCTTATATTATATTTAGAAATCCATAGTTATAACAGGTATTATAATAAAAACCTAATGTATTGATTACATGATAATGAAAATTATGTACATATCAATAATAACACATGCAAAATCCATTTTCAGCTGCCTGGATCGCGAAGACGTGATCAAGGTGCACGATGGAGGGAGCGCACTCTCGCCTGTGATAGCTGTCCTCTGCAACCAGATGTCCAGAGCTGAGATCATATCCAGCTCCCACCAGATCTTCATCGAGATGGCCACCAGTTCCTATTGGCCAGGTCATGGCTTTGTCGCCTCCTACCACTTCCTCACTCTGGGTAACTTAATTTACAATATGATATTGTTATGATTAGAGAATGGATTTTTGTGCAGTAAAAACCTCGAAACGTACAGTTAAATTCTCAAAATGTGCAAAATAGTGCAGCAAAACCCCAAAATAAAAAATTGAGGATATATACACCTTTAACGTCCAAAAAATTAATTGACCTAAATCTATATGGAAGAGGAACTTAACCTTTAAAAGTTGTTTTCTTGAGAAATTACTTCTCTATAGTTAGAAATTAAAAAAATAAAATCACGTAAATAAAAGATATATACTTTTCTTTTTTTTTAAACTAAACAAAATGATCTAAACCACTCACTAGTTTAATTAAATAATTTATCATCTATCAAATATTTGTCTGGTTTGTACCTTCAATACTTAATCAGATAGTGAATTTACAAATAATGTAATAAGTCAATCTAGAAGAAGTCACTGAAAACAGTTTGATAAATCGATCAGAAATGCTTGTGAATAATAAATAGAGCTATGTTATTTAGACTAGGGTAATTAATTAAAAGCGTATAATTTATCAAAAGTCTGATCAAAAGTCTGCTTCAAATCGATAAGTTATGCAAGAAAAATGAAATGGACTTAGGCAAACTGTGTCATGAAGAAATCTGAAGACAACTGGACAAGGAGAGCTGATGAGTGGATCCTGCTGGGAAAAAAAATAAGCAGAGGTCAACTGAATAATCAGAACCTACAGTTCCTTGTGGATGAGACTCGCAAGATATAGACAATTATGAAAAATTAAGTGCCAGTAATTTCAGTTTTATGGTTCGGCTAGTATCAGTTCAAAAAACTCTAAATATTTTAAGACCCATTAGGAAAGGTCTTTATCTAAATATATTTAATGTTAATATTCATTTTCTTTTTTCTGTCATAATTTTATATATATATATAATTTCCATGTAAATAAATATTAATACCATGTTTTAGAATCAAGGCCAGAAGATGAGGAAAACAAACCAATAGAAGGTCCTGCAGTAAGCGCAACAAGTAAGAATGCAACCCTATCTCATAAGCAAAATAAACATCATTTCATCTAATAAATAATTCATGGTCATCTTTAGGGTACAGCTGTGAAGTGCTGATAAGAAGCGAGTACCGCCGGGCTGGAACTGTGACGTCACCAGGGTACCCAGGACCAAACCTCAGTGGCTCTCGCTGTAGGTTCGCCTTCATTGGCTCAGGGAAAGAGAGGATACGCATCCATGTCAAGCATTACAATCCAAGCTTATATAGGTCTATATTTCTATCCTTATGATCCATTATCATCATGAATTTATAAATAAATAAAGCTATTTATTGCTATAGATAACAGAATAAATATCTTGATTAATAATATATACATGAAAAATATATTGCGTCCTGAAGGCCTCCCCTTATTGGAATGATGGTTTAACTTCTCTAGAGAACTAAACCTACTGGGAAGTGGAGTTTGCAATGTCCTTCCAAAGCTCCTTTGACTTTCTTCATCCCTCGTGATTCCTATACAAATGTTTCCAGCGACAGATTAGTGGAGTCACTCCAGCGCCTATGTTTCCTTCCTGTCTTCTTTTTAAATTATAGAGGATCCGTTGAGTCATCTTCAATGACCATCTGTCATCCTGAACTCTTGCAATATGTTCCGCCCATCTCCTTTCAAGTTCCCTTACCTGAAGGCCGATATATTTAACAACTTATTCCTTTCATAGAACTGGATATTTAATTCCGCCCTTCTTCCGATAATTCTATATAGTTTTTTTAATTCTTTCAGCTGTGGGATTCAACTGTTCAATCAGATGGAAGGCAAACGGAAGCCAATCCCCATACCTTGCCTTCAGGCTGGACCCTGGCTGCCGATAATGTCCAGCGGCCATCGCCTTGAAATAGACTTGGATAACGAAACTACTATATTTAGAGCAGAATATATTTTTCTCAAGAGTAAGTTTATTGTTTTTATGACTGTATATGTTTTAGTAAGTAAAAAATAATAGTAATTATATATCACTATCTTACACTTGGGAAAAAACTAAAAATATTTTTTCAGAGCCTTAGATATATGGTAAAATTCCACGTTGGCAATCCAGGACAGTTTCAGTGTTTAAAATATTATACATTAAAGTTGAGAAATTTCAAATTTCAAGATGCTTTCTTCTTATCCAATTAAATTTGGAATTGAACTGTTTAATTATGTTACGAACATAAACTCACACTGTATTTTAAATTATAGTTGCATTTTGTTATTTCATATGTCTTACAATAATGGGGATTGAATATCTCTGTTTACTCTTTACTACAGAGAAGTTTTTTTTATTGAGTCAGAAGTTCTTAAAGCATCATAGAGTAGTGTGCTCAAGAGAATATTACACTGGACTACTGTTTTCAACTTTCTGGGTTCGAACTCAGCTGCGGATGGATAGTAATTTATTATGTTGACCTAAAAACAGTATGAATCTATTTGTCAATTTTGCCCAAGACCATTTGAAATCGAAGCAATACAGTTTTTTTTTTTTTTTTTTTTCTTAAAGCATCTGCTAGAGTATACACTTCTGACTTTCTCTACCAGATGAAACTCACAAGTCAAAAATTTAAATATTTTGTACCAATAAAAATCAGATGAAAGTAGTGCAGATTATTTAATTTCTTCCATACAAAAATATAAAAAAACACACTGATTTAATAATACTAATTTATTCTTGATATTTTGATTGCAGATTATGGAATTAAAACAGGTAGACAACTGAGTGAATACCCTTGTGCATTCAGGTAAGTGAAATAAATATTTCCTATAACTTAGTTTGTAAAAACAACCCTGGAAACATTTATAGCTGAACAGCATTGTGGGTAATATTACATGGTTATGTTTCAGATAATATTGCCAAATAGATGTTAATTAATGATATGTAACATTAGCAGGATATGTAATTAAATATGAATTACTATTTTTACTTTTTATTTATCTTTTTATGAGTGTGCACTTAATACGGTCAGTGATTTTATGTAGACTATTCAAAAATAGGCCATAAGATTAAACCGAATTGTATGCTCTTGTGATAAATAAAACAACAGATTATTGTTTTGTTTTATATGACCTATATCATTGACTGATTATAAAAGTTATCATTAATTTTGTTTTGGATATAGCTATTTAAATAACTTTTGAGCTTGTCTCTAGCTAAATGTTCACACAATATTTTAATTATTTATTGAAATTTACAAACTTATTTACTGATAGCCACATCGGATAGACAATCTACAGCGCGTAAAACATAACAAAGATGTATGCCATAGGGCTGGTTGGTTTGATGTATGATGTAAACTGTGATGAAATGAATGGCTAAATGGTTTAAGTGAACAGACTGAGTTTATTAGTCGAAAGCGGTTAAATATTGTTAGTAGTATTATTAATTTTGATAGAATTGTATCTGAGAATTGAGGTATTGAGAGGTCTACATATCTGTTCTTTTGCTGGTTTAGAGCAGCATTTGTATCTCTTTTCTTTTCATCAACCCTCTAGAGCCAGCTGATGCCTATTTCTTCACTCTTCATATTATTCTTATTTTTTGGTGATTTTTGCTTCAAATTATGTATTTTTTCACCCATCTGCTGGCACATGTGTTCGATCTTACTAGCCTTGGTATGTCCTGTCTTAACAGGACAGTTCTCGTTCTCTGGAAGTTTTTTAGGCTGCCACTAGATGGTCATAGCTAGACTACATGCCTGCTAGATGACAGCACTCAATATTAATGGAAGTTAAGGGATATTCCCTTACAGAGCTGTATATAATGTGAAGATATAGCATTATGTGCTTGACAAAGATTTGTGGAGAACTACCAAATGGTTGTATTTTAATGTTTTCTTTAATTTATAAGGTCCCGAGGCCATCATCTTTTTGGACGCCTTGGAGAGCTGTCATGTACTCCTGGGGTTGAGAGGTTACGGAATGGTAGGTTTGTAGTTTGGAGTTAAAAGTGGTATATCTATTTCAACAAATGGGTTATTGAGGTATTTATTGATTATGGTATGAGTGGCGAAATAAGGAAAATTCAGGATTTTTCTAAGGATTTTGGATTTCATAAAATGATGGGGAGGAATTCAATGGTTTAGTAGACCTATATGTAAAAACAAATTGAAAATAATTTCTGATAATATAAACCCTCTCATATTTAACGAAATGTGTTCAACAGATATAGTGCTGACGACTTTCTCAGCGGAAGTTTTCACAGCCCGAACTTTCCTGGACCTTATCCGATAGCGACTGAGTGCCATTACTTCTTCCATGGTGCAAGAGGTCACAGAATAAGGATACATTTTTCTTACTTCGACATGGATGGAGTATCTCCGTAAGTTATAATTTAATTATTTTTTTAACTATTATTTAACAGTCAATCGTAAAGTATTCAGCAGCTGTTTTAATGGGATGTATAAAATAAAATTATCATTTTTCAACCACATATTTCTATTATAATTTATTTGATATAAAATAAATTAATGCTTAAAGTATAGTCCATTGATATTAGCTCTCTGCTAGCAAATATCCATTATTGGTCTCCTGGAGCCCTTCCTTTGCAACATCGTATCTCCACTGCTAAATTTTTCAAATCAATACTGAGCAGTGCACTGGTCAAGGACACCTTACACTTCACAATGATTTCATGATTTGCTTCAGCAGCTAAAAAAAAAAGATTTTTTTTTAATTCATGCTTTAAATAATCGAGAATTTCATAGGGCACTGTCATGTTTCTTCTATGAAACAAATAACTAAAATAAGGATTTTTTTAAAGAATTCAAATGGGATTAAACAAGCTTAGATAATGCTCTAAAGGGATTATTAAGTACTAAGTAGGATTAAAATATTTACACTCTTTTAAAATCTTGATTTTGATAAAATGGTCATTTATTTATCCTTTTCTTGCTATAATATCAAACAATTTAATACTAAATTGGTCATTTATATTCAAAGGTGTAATAGTAAAACAAGGAGTGATTACATAGAGTTCTTCAACTTCCCCGATCGGTTATCGAGGAGGCATTGCGGTCAGTTGGAACCATTTGAAGTATTATTGGAAAGGAGATTCTTCAGAGTTACCTTCCGATCTGGCACGAAAAGAGGAATGGGTACTGGATTCAACGCTTCTTATCAGTTCCTCAGCTATCCTAAGCCAGCGCACCATGGTCTTCTCCCAGTATCTTCTTCAGCTAAATCTTTAAATGGTATTTATAGGATTAAATATTTAAGTATATTTATAAGTAGTTTATGTATTATAATATGCTTATTTTAAAAAAATATTTCTTAATAAAACAATTAATTTACACAATATTTAATAATCTAAATTTTATTTTCTCAGGGATTGGTTCTTTACAATCAGGCACAATTTTTATAATTAACTTCTAATTATAACTTACAAAATAAAGAAGTAATGAACAGGCTAACAATGTTGAAACTAACTCTACCTGGTTCCTCTGGGGTTTCTCCGGGGTTTTCATTTTCCCTCTTCACCTCTACCCAACAAAATTAAGTTTCTTCTTTACCATATGTGTTATTTTTGGTTCTGGATCTTCTTTTTAAATAATCGATTCTTCTATTATAGTGAATATTAAAAACTGGCTAGTGTATAATATGTGAATTTTATAAATTAAAACTATAAGATAGATCTAGCAGTGGTTTTCGTTAGTATCCAAAATAGAGTCTACATATTTGTAACAAGCTTCCAAAATGGTGACCATGTTTGAAAACAAACATACAATTAAAGCTGTCAATACCTAAACATGATTGTTAGCCTGCATAACATAATATTTATTATAAGATTGTTAGCCTGTCAAAAAATAAAATAAAAGTAATTCAAACAACTAACAATTCCTTCTGTGGTCAGTGACAAAAATAAAATAATTCAAATAATTAAAAATTCCTTCTATAGTGGGTATATTACAATATATATATATTTATTTATTTTACTAGCTGACCCGGCAAATGTTGTTTTGGCATATAAATTATTTCTAGGTAATTTATAGTGTAGAAAAAAAATAACTAACTTGTTGTAAGTGTGTAAGGATGTGGTATATAAGTGAAAGAGGCATGGAGCGATGTAAATGGTGAAGTAATAAAAAATAACAAAACACCAAACATTAATTTTTTAAAATTTATTCCTTAAAATTATATATATCACTAATTAATTATGACAGAACCATTAACAAACCACATCAATCTTTTAATTCTATAGCTTGAACAATATATTTTGTTAGCTCATCTTTAGCTAACACAAACGAACTGGATGGTTTACCACTTGAGAGCATGCCTCGTATAATTGTCCGTGTGAAAAACATGAGTTACACTGAGATAGTAAAATGATAATTGTAAAGGTTACTACTACGCTTGATGCATAAACAATAATAATGGCCGAAAACTGTGGTGGGAGTGAGAGAAGGCTTATTGTGTGAGAGAAAGAGGAGACCGGCTTCGGTCCCATCCCTACTTTGTGCTGTTTGCTGGCTGAGGTGTGACACCGGTAGACCTCTGGAGGGGATAACTTACCAAGTGATAATTGATCAGTTATCGAGTGAAATGAAAAATTATTAAAATGACTATTAAAAAATAGAGGTTGGTGACAGAAGGGTAAAAATATAGGGTTGGATGTATTTTTTAATGCCACATTATAAAAAAATTAAAAAAAAAAAAGGTATAAAAAATAGATAGTACCCGATTCTCAGACCTATTATATATGCATATAAAATTTCATAAATATCGGTCAAACTGTTTCGGAGGAGTATGGTAACTAACATTGTGACACGAGAATTTTATATATTAGATATATGTTTAAGTTTAATTAAAGTTTCATATGATTTGAACAATCTTCCTTTTCTTTTTTTTTTTATATTATTGAATGTTTTCTTTTGGTTTTTAGGTATCATCATTCTAGTCAGCATAATTGCCTTCATTCTTCACTGATTACTTCAATGTGATAACTATATTTATACATACTTGAGAAACTTCAATAAATAAAAGAAAACTTTATTTTACTAAAGTGTTATTTTAAAAAATAATTAAATGTGTAAGTATACAATGTAAGGTTTTAATTCCTATTCTAAATGCGATGTCTTTGTAAATATTTTTTTTTCTGAATAACATCATCTGAAATTTTGTTACTTTTTTAGATTTTTGTGTGAGTAAATTGTCAATTATGTGAGAATGGGATGAGAGAAGTACTATTTTTCTATGGTAATTTAAGTAAGTATATACCACCACATATAAATAATAACATTAAAATTATTATTCCATTTAGTTTAGAATATCAACAAAAAAACAACATTTCAGTCAATTTAGCTCATAAAAAAAATCCAGAATTCAAAACAGGTTTGTTTATCCAAAGTCATAATTATAGAAATATTATAATTATAGTTACTATTCGTAATGTTGAAATTGATTTAACAAAAGCTTATGACTCCATAGGCTACCAAAAGTAGTATAATATATTGATCAAGCAGGAAATCACAAAAACATCACATATCACAATTCTGTTCTTGTCTTGAAAATCATTCTCTCTGCATTTTGCAATAAAATTTAAGCCATCATAGATATATTTATACAATAAATTATTCGTAAAAATCATAAATAGCAAACTAAGAAGCTTGAACATACATAAATATTCGTATAAAATATCGAATATAAATATAAAATAAATTAATATAAATATCAAAGGTGCTAGAGGGCAGATTGAGAAGGATTATGAATTGCTTCTTAAGGTTTGTGTTCGGTACCTCGAGACGGTCCCATGTATCCCACCTCTACGACGAGTTAAAGAGGTTAATCCCAACCTTTCGAAGACAATATTTCCTTGGATCATTCCTTTATCAATTCATAAGCTCCCACCATCCATTTAATGTCTACAGCCTTCTGGTGTTTAAATCCTCTACCCATCACCAGGAAACAAGATCCTGTCTGTCTGACCTCCACACTCCTTTCCATATAACCATAAAATATGACTGCTCCTTTTTAGCCCGTTTCACTGCCTTAAGGAATACTCTCCCGTCAAACATCCGTCATGCTCCTTCCCTATCATCTTTTAAATCCCTCCTATTTCAATACTTCCTTTCTATGTAAGGTGAATTTTACTTTAATGAGATGTAAAAGTTACATTTTATGTTTATTCTTATTTATTTATTTCTAGAATTTGTAAATAGAGATGGCACTATGACCCTTTTTTCTTCTTTTTTTTTCATTATTGTGTTATTTAATTGTAGTTATGTATTGTTTTTGGCCAGTTATAATTTATTATTGTTATATTATTGTTCATAATTGTTATTCTTGAGGGACATTGTCCCAGAATAAAGTTTTTTTTATATTCTATTCTACTCTATTCTAAATAGCATTTTAAACTTAAGTTTCACATTAGATTTTTTGCAAGCTTTGGTTAGAGTAAGGAAGGTTTTTAAATAATATTAATAATCAGAAATAATTTATTTTCTTTTTTTTCAGGTGCACAAAGCCAATGGAGACAATCATATCAAGTAGAATTTTCAAACACTGAATGTACCTTACGTTTATCTATGTAGTCTTTAGAGTCGAATTCAGAGAGAGTAATTTAATGAAGAAAAAATTATCAGATGATTTTTAAGAAAAATTTAATCTAAAATGTTGATGTTTAATGTTCATATAAAGCTCATATAAATAAATATAAACTGTTTCATATTTTATTAACAATTTTTGTTTAAATATTTTATCACCCTATTTCCCAAAAATAACTAAAAGGGTCAAACATATTGATGAGAAAAATTCTTTATCATCAAACTTTTTGTGAATAAAATAAAGCAGGGAAAACAAACACGTTTGAATTTTTATGAAAAATACCACAATTGGTTATTTTTATGACCTACTAGCTGACCCGACAGAAGCTATCCAGTCTTAACTATAACTAAGGGAAATTGGTCAAGCCGTTCAGATGTGATGCAATGACGTAGGAAAAATGAGATTAATTTTTATGTGTGTAAATATAAAGATTATTGTTACCTAGCAAAATTATAAGAAAAAAAAAAACACCTACCAAAGTGACTTTTCTCTTTTTTTCTTTCATAAGATCCTTATCCTGACTGATATAAACATAACAAAAAAAGAATTAGAGAAATTGGTCAAGCTGTACACGCTAAGTACTTTCACCATGGGAAACCACAAATCACCAAGGCAAAAGGTGTTCATCTATATATATATATATATATATCTATACATATATATATATATAAGATAGATAGATAGATGGATAGATAGATAGATAGATATATGGAGCGATTATTATTACCTTAGAATATTTAAAAAAAAAAATATATATCTACCAAAGTGACTTTTCTATTTTTTTTTCTTTCTTTAAGATCCTTCTCCTGACTGTTATAAACACAACCAAAAAAGAATTAGGGAAATCGGTCAAGCTGTTCAACCATGATGCGATGACCAAGGGAAAAGGCTTGGATAAGATAACTTTTACAATAAATTTATATATTACAACTTTTTCATCAAAATTAGCAAACCAGAAGAGCCACTTTATACTATGAATTTTGTACCTTTTTACAATTTTCTCTAAAACGGCTCGAACGATTTTGGTTAAACTTGCTATATCATTGTAAAATTTAATGGGCTTGAGTATAATATAGGTTTCATTCTGATTGAAATAGTCTGACAGAACTTAAAAGCCAATATTTTAAATTTTCTTCCTCCAGAGTACCTTTAATTTGGTAGATTTGAAAAAATAACCATATGATCTTGTTAGCATTGATAAACAACTAGTAAATATATAAGTTGAATGAATTCGGTAAAGGAGATAAGATCAAACAAATATTTGTTATGCAATTTTTGTTTTTTGAACATAAGAACATTAATATAGATGCATAATATACTGTTAGAAAGCTAAAGGTTTTAGAAAAAATAGTCTCTTTTACAAAAAATTGTAAAAATTAACGGAGGGAGATGAAAAGCCCATCAAACTAACTGATTTTTTTAGATAATAATATAATAGATTATTTAATAAAACACATATTTCTATCGAAACTCAGGGTAATTAATTCTTTATTATTTTTACTTTCACTTGCATTTTGCAACTTATTTTCACATACTTACCTATATATCTGTGCCTGGGCAAACCTGAATAAGCTATGCTTAAACGCTATGAAAACTCAGGCTATTATGATTGGTTCCAATCCCCTCCTGAGATCCAATTCCAACTTTCCAACCTTATTCCTACATGGTCATCCCATTGCTTTCAGTCCCTCTGTCAAAAACCTAGGAATTATAATTGACCAATCCCTTTCCTGGAAACCCCATATTGCACAAATTTCTCGGAAAGCCATAAGCACCCTAAAGTTTTTCCATCGCTCCAGTCACCTTCTTCCCGAATCCACGCGTAAAATCCTTGTCTCCTCACTCATCTTTCCCCACTTTGACTACGGCTGTGCGGTGTACGGTGGCCTCTGTATGGTGCTTGAGAACAGAGTAAAGCGTATTATGAATTGTTGTTTGAGATTTGTTTTTGGTACCTCGAGACGGACTCACGTGACTCACCTCTATGCCGAGTTGAAGTGGCTCCTCCCTTCCACACGCAGACAGTACTTCCTTGGGTCATTTCTCTACCAAACGATAAAATCCCAGCATCCTTCCTATATCCACAGTCTCCTTCAATTTAAATCCTTAGTTCACTTGCTTGGGACAAGATCGCGCCACTCCGACCTTTATATCCCATCCCACAGAACAAAAGCTTATGATCGATCCTTTCTTGCCCATTCCACTGCTTTTTGGAATTCCATTCCTTCCAATATACGTCGTGCTTCTTCCTTATCCACATTTAAATATCTCCTTTTCCAGCATCTATCATCCCTCACAGACGCTTGTTGATCTTAAATCTGATAATTTATTGATTATAATGACTAAATGCTTATTTGACTTTGCTTTTGTTTGTTGTTTTTTTTTTTGTGTTTTTTTTTCGGAAAATTAGTTGTTTTTATTTTCTCATTCTATTTTACTTATTATCATTATTATTATTATTACTTTGTGATTTTTGTATGTCTGTATGTAGGTGTGTGTATATATATTTTTCTTTTAATATACTTTATTTATGTAAATAATTAAGTTTGTAATAATTCAATCAATTTAATGTATTCTGGCCAGAAGAGCTATATTTATTTGTAACATCAATGTTATTCTTAAGGGACTATGTCCCAGAATAAAGTTCATTTTTCTATTCTATTCTATATTTCATCTCCAACTTAATTTAATTTGAAAATTCTTAAAATAATTTTAACTACGGAGGTAAGTGAAAGTCCTGTTTTGGTAGTAATAATAATAAAGTAAAATAAAGAGATTTTTTCAGCAAATCTTTCAAATGGATGGTACAAAATTGTATTATAAAATCTTTATTATTGATTACTAGAAAATTCTTTGTTCAATGTCGCTTTATTAATCAAACTAGATAAAAGAGATAATAGTTTTTCTTTAGGCATTGTTGAAGTTATGTGTTCAACTGTCTTTAGCAAGCTATCAAAATCTGCGGAGTTCTGGGCTCTTGTTGTTTTCAAACCTGTAAATAATTAATTTTTAAAAAGTTATTGAACATTAATATTAATAATTGTAAATGAATGATATTAATAAACATAAATACTATTTAAACCTTGCATGTAACCAAACAGAGAGCAGCATGGTCTAGAGTATAGAGTACTAATCTACTGTTTTCTGGTCCCGGCTGTGGCAGAATTATTTATTCTGTTATTTCATACATGGAGCGACCTTGGGGTATGATGGACCTCCTGGGGCACACCCAGCCTCTATAAAGTGAGTAACCAAACATTGGGTAAAAACCTGGCAGTTGAGTGTGATCAAGACCTAATCATCTCCTTAAATGGCCGTTGGCCTAGAAACAGTACAAGTCTCGACTGCACCCAAGACCTTTCATGAGTTGCATAGATACAGTTTTTTTTTTTAATGATATAATAGTTGACCCGACAGACGATATCCTGTCTTAACTATAACTTACCGACATTGGTCAACCCGTTCACGTGTGATACGATATGTCAAAAAAATAAAACCTATCGACCAAAGTAACTTTTTCTTTTTTAAGATCCTTCTCCTAACTCTTATAAACGCAACGAAAAAAGAATTAGCGACATCGGTCAACCCGTTCACATGTGATGCAATGACCAACGATAAAGGGGATCGATTTTTATATATAAAGATAGAGAGATTATTATTGCCTTAGAATATTTATAAAAAAAAAAAAAAATTTAAAAACAAAAAAAAACCCTGTCGACGAAAATAACTTTTCTCTCTTTTTCTTTCTTAAGATCCTTCTCCTAACTCTTATAAACTCAAACAAAAAAAAGAATTAGCATCATCGGTCAACCCGTGAACATGTGATGCAATGACCAAGGATAAAGGGGATTGATTTTTATATATAAAGATAAAGAGATTATTATTGCCTTAGAATATTTATTTAAAAAAAAAACAATTTTTTAAAAACAAAAAAAACCTGTTGACCAAAGTAACTTTTCTCTCTTTTTCTTTCTTAAGATCCTTCTCCTAACTCTTATAAACGCAACAAAAAAAGAATTAACGACATTGGTCAACCCGTTTCACATGTGATGCGATGACCAAGAAAAAAGGGTATTGATTTTTATATATAAAAGAAATAACAAAAGAGAGGTGCTAATAATGATAATTCCATCTTTCACATAGGTAGTTGAATCGTGTTTATTTGTTTCTTTACTTAACATCACTTTGTGCAGTTGTGGCTAATCGGACGATGCTCCAGTGGGAGTCCTTCATTTTACCTATCCAGGTTTAATTAGAAATCTTTAACGAATACCTGACATTGCACAGGCTCGGGACTACCTCTTTATGACAGCATAACTAAGGATTTTTTACTACCATTAAAAAATCCTAGAGGCACCTTCCAGGTTTGAACCTGGGACCACAAGTGAAAGGTCAATTGTGTTTAACAGTCACTAAAAAATCATTTCATTACTAAAAGTTTAGGTTAAATGTAATGAAGTCACATTATTAAAACAATTTATATAAAGATTACTATGACCATCTTCATTTAAAAAAAAAAATAGAAATTTTATTTAATGTTATACATTTATGATCACTATAATTTATTCTAAATATAGGCAAAATATCCTACAATACAATAACAAAATATTCTTTCATTGTATTTAAACTAAAACTAAACAAAATATACTAGAAGAGAATATTTCTAAAAGAAAATAGTATATTAAAAATTCACATCTCTCTCGTGGAAGAATAGTTGACTGTAGGTAGAATATAAGAAGTTGGTTTTCGGTGATCATTGAAGCATTTCAATTAAGTGCTTCAACTTAATTTATTGTGCCTGAACTTGATTTGTTTCTGGGTGAATTTAATTTATTGTGCCTGAATTTGATTAATTTGTTGGTGAACTTGAATCTATTTGACACAATAAATTAAGTTCAGTTAATTGCAATGTTTCTATGACTGGACCTCCAACCAACTTTACTTTATATAAATAGTTTTTTTTTTGTTTTTTTTTAATTTTAAATGTCATTGTTCTATCATATCTGTTTCCCCACTTACTCCTCCTAAGCCATGAAACTGATTTTTTTTATAATTTTGATAAGATTTCATTGGAGGTAAGCATGTATAATACAGTCTTATAAACTTTTTGTTAAAGGAAAAATTCAATGTTTTGTAATTAAGTCGCCAAAAAGCATTGAAGAAAATAAGATGACTTTGGAAAGCATGATTTCAGAACAATTATTATGTAACAATTCACATCGTACGAGAAAACCCAAAAATATAAATTGTTACTAACAATACCTACTTTTAGATTATTTCGTAAAAACAGATGTTTCCTAGAAAACTAAATGACATTTTAGTAGAAACAGGGTTAAATTTATAAAATTGTTTTCAAACAGCTGTGTGTGAAATATAAAATACAAATAAATAAAGTAATAACATATTTCCATATTTCATTAACACCAATGGATCTACCTATTAAATTTAAATTACTGTAACTGGAAGAGTTCACGCGATACTTGGATTTAGAAAAAATGGGTCAGATTACACAGGACTCCAGAAAAACTTACGTTCCAAAAAGGACTATCAAGAACCTTTTAAATAATATATGGTAAGATGTTTAAACTCTTGAAGTGCCTTTATTTGCAGCTGCATTAACAAGCCGATTAAGTAGTTTTGGGAAAACTAGAACTAAAAAAATCAGGGAGGAGCTCAGGCAGAAATTGAGAGAAAACCTCTCCCGATGCAAGGGCCAACCCATAAGAAGATACCCCCTCTCTGAAATATTTCACCAATCAAAAGTGAGAAATGCCCCAACCAGTGGACCACACAGAAGGCAGGAAATTCAAAGAGTAGACAGACAAGGTGGGAAGAGACATTCTAGATTTGACAAGCCACTCTACAAGAGCATCACAATATCTAGTAATTATTTTAATTAATTAGTAATTAAGTTTTAATCTTAATAGTCCATTATTGTAATTATGATTTTAAAATAAACCATTTAGTTTTATGTTCATGTTAATCAGTAAATTGTATAACACGGATCACCTTTTGGAAAATAATTTAATTATAAATTCCTTACTAAAATAAATAATTTGGGGTTATTATAATCAATAATTTTCCCCGACATTTCTTTAATTAATGCTTCATTAATTAATTTAGTTGTAACCCTCTCTTTTGATCATTTTTTTTTTAGGTAATACTAGACATAAAACTAAAAGGCTAAGCAAAATTTAAAGGGGTAGCACTTTCCAGGAGTTGCATAAAAAAATCAGAAACTTAGCGTGCAAAAAACCCATTTTATTTAATATCTCTAGTTCTAGGTAAGGTAGAAAAATAAGTTTGGTGTCTAAATTACCCTATTTCAAAGTGGAATAATTAAAAAAATGAGCCATTAAAATATTTATGTTTGGTAATAACCCTGAAAATATAAATAATCTTGTCAAGCCAGTACTTTTAATAAGGTTTCTTAAAAAATTACTCCTCACTTTTAAAAAGTAATCTTAATCTGAGCACAGTTTTTAAGATAGCTTATTAAAAGTACTGGCTTGAAAAGATTATGTATATTTTTAGGTTTATTGCCAAGCATAAAACTTAGATGTTTTAATGACTTACTATTTTAAATATTCTGCTAATAAATAGGGTAATTTTGACACCAAACTTATTTTTTTACCATCAAAAGAACCTGAGATATTAAATAAAATGTGATTTTTGAGCGCAAACAGATTCTAATGGTTTAATGTCTAATTTTATCTTTAAAAAATTAATCAAAATCGATGAGACACATTTGGAACCCTCTTCTTTTTAGGTTTTTTATTTTTATTTTACTATGATAAAAGAGATAATAATGGCTGGAAGACTGTCTCCCTTCCAGTCTTCATTCACCCACAATAGGCCCTGATGATGACCCACAACGAGGGTCGGAGCGTTGCCAAACAATAAATAGTTGAAACTATTTAGTTGTTTCATTTACTGACTACAACCGTGACTAATTCCTTCTAATAATTCTCAAACAGTCAACTAATTATATCCACTATGAAGAAGATAATTTAAAAAAAATAAAAATAAATGTGCAGAAAAACAAAAGGCAAACTTTGATAATAATAATAATAATAATAATAGGCTTAGCGAACCCGAAGGTTCGATGCCGATACCACCAAATTCCGCCTACACAGACTCGTCCAATGCTCACCATTCAAGCCCAAGCTCCCGAGATCAGCCTTAACGCAATCCTCCCATCTCCGCTTCGGCCTACCTTTCGGACGCCTACCAGTCGGATCAGCCAATACCAACTTTCTCGGAATCCGTTCCTCACCGAGCCCAACAATTTTACTTGCCCATTTGAGTCTCCGCGACACTATCAACTCAATAATATTCACAGGATACAAGTTCCGCAATTCCGCGTTGTGCAACCTTCTAAACTCCCCAGTGCCCTCATCCCTCTTCGACCAAATATTTTACGCAGCACCTTATTTTCGAAAACCTTAAGCCGTTGTTCATCCCTCAAAGTAAGCGGCCACGTTTCACATCCGTAAAAAAAAAAAACTTTGATAACACTACAAAACTAATTTTGTATAACACTAATAAATTATTTAAAAATATATATATATTACTTCTTGAGACAGGAGTCATATGCTTTCCTGATATACTCTGCAAAATTGAAGGATTTATTAGGAATGAATAAGTTGGTTCAGTCGTGGCCCTTTCGAAGAAGACAACTTCTTCCGTTGGCATTGTGCTATTGGGGACTTTATTGCTTGTCAATATCTTGAATATCAATTCTTGTAAATTCTTTTGATCAATGAGTTGAGTCGTTGCACTGAACTCATCTTCCTCATCATCAAACTGTAACAAATAAAAGAAAAATAAGAATCCGTATGATTAGAAGAACAGAAAATAATATCCGGAAGAATGATTAAATTTTTTTAGAAGGGAAGTGCGTCAATTTGCAGCTGCAGTAACAAACCAATCAAGTAGTTTTTGGGAATCCTTTGATTGGAAATAATAATACTATTTTAACAAGAATAATATTATTTTAACAAGAATAGTACAATTTTAACAAGAATAATTCTATTTTAAAATTTACTAAGAAAAGCTTGTTACCTGGATAGGTAAAATTTAGGACTCCCACTGTAGCATCGTCCGATTAGCCATAGTAGCATGAAGTGACGTTAAATAAATAAACAGACTAAGAAAAGCTTAGATCAAATGTGACAACACTGGAATCCAGGCAACATAAATTTGGCCTAATATTCTTATATAAAATTATTCAGGACTTTATTGCACTGATTTATTTAAACAAATTTATTTACATGCACCAAAAATTACTACCCGATCATGCCCACATTTTTCTACTGCTGTAACAACTAATAATTATCTTTATCATTCTCCTATTAATAGACTTCACCGACAGGGAAATAAAATATGTCATCTCATTGATTACATTAATGTTAATTTATCAAACTTAAAAAAACAGTTATCTATTATTGTAGCTAATGATTCTGAATCATAGACAAGATTAATTTTTTTTTATGTAAATGTCAAAATAGTATTATTCTTGTAAATATTGTATTATTATTTTAAAAATTGTATTATTCTGTATTTACTATATTAATCTATATTTTATTGTATTATTCTATATTTCTGTTTGTTAGCACTCATTGAATTCATTTTTTTTTAAATTTTTTTTATGTTATTCATCTCTTTTCTATTCCTATTCTTGTAAAATGGGTGTAGCTGCCCATCAATAAATAAACACATTCTCCTTTCCCACCTCCCAATTCTAGAGTCAATTTATAAGAAGATACCCTGTCTCTATTTTAATTACACCTATCAAACATAAAGAATGCCCCTAACACTAGAGGAGGGAGAAGCTAGAGAAAAAAAAAAACTTTGAAAAATTGTCAGAAACAGGAAAATAAAATAAAATACTTTTAAAGCATTGGAATATAATGGCTTAAAAGTATAGAGAATGACCTAAAACATATGATACAGTAAAGTATATGTTATTATTTCTATACCTATGATAAAATAGAATTCTATAACTATGATAAAATAGTAACCTGATTTTTGTATTACAAAATATTAAACGGGACCAAATAATGTTACTAATTATCCATCTAGCACCCATACATAATTTAATTACTTTTATATTTTGGGTCTTTTCAACTGAAATACACTTTAATACTGGGTACTATGAGTTTTATGTATAATTTCACTTAAGAATAAATGATATGTACTGAAACACTGTTAGTGAATTTTATAAATTGAGGAAGAAAATCTAAATTTTTGTCTGAAAAGCAATATGCCAAAAAAAATACTCTTTATCATATATGAAATCTTAAAAAGTCTAAAGAGTGTTATTTTTTTTTTTTTTTTTTTTCATGTTTCTCCCCACTTATATGATAAATTCAGGCAATCAAAAATAATTTAATTACTTTTGAAAGATATCAAACATTGATATTCTTAGAAACTACTCTCCAACGATTGGATGATAGCAATAAACACACTGCTGTCTTATGTATACAACATTATATAATAATTTTACTTCTACTTAAACATATATGAATTATTTATACAGTAAGGGAAAGTATTGCGATTGTGAAAATTTTTGAAACCAAGTTTTCACCAGAAATACACATTTTAGGTTCCCTGAGTCCAAATGACGATTCCCTGAGTCCCGCAAAATGGTACGAGTGTGTGTATATGTGGTAAGTCTAGGTATTCTAGAATTGCATCGTATCAGTAGTTGGCATAGTTTTCTTCTCTTCTTTTGTGACTAACCTAGTGACACTTTGTTGGTTCAGCTTCAGTTCTTTTTCTTAGCTCTCTGTTCTTATACATCATCCATAATTATAAAAAGCAATTAACTTGGCATTTTGATAAGAAGCTTCCTTTGTTTGGGCACCAACTCCTTTATCATCTTTATTCTACTCCACTTCCTTCCTGTCTTGCCTAACACCCAGCAGAGATGCATAATTTCTATGCAATATGTCTGTCCAACATAACTATACTTAAACTTTTGGGTGACTTCTCTCTTGCCTATTATAGTGTTGTAGATTTAGAAATACACTTTATTGGATTTTACTATTCTGCATGAAACAACTTTGTCAATGGTGGTTTTGATGTGCCTATGTAATAAATACCTGAATTTACCAACAATCTCCAACTTCTCACTGTTATAAAAGAGATGTAAATCTTCGTATTTCTTTAAGATAACCAGGGCTAATAAGATAAACTATTGGTTGAATTAATATCCATTCTTTTTCTAAAAAAAATCTGCTTCTCTACAACTGGTCTCTCACTATGTATTTTATTAATTTCTTCTGTAAATAAGATTGTGCATTATCAGTTTGGAGGAGTGATCTGGTATTTATATTTGCCCATTGGTATCCATAAATATGTTAGTATCTTCTCTGTCTATCAATCAAAGATTTCCTCAAAATGGGTCAGCACTTCTTTTTCTATTCTTAACAATCCTGACAAGTTTTGATTTATTATAGGAAATAGTCCTTGACAAAAACTTGGATGACCTGTGGAGGGACAGGTTTTGATTTATTTTCTTTTAGCGATTTGACATCCTGCCAAAATTTCTTCACACCTTTTTCTGTATTTAAGGCCTATAAAGTGAGGTTAAGGGAACTAAACCTCAACGGAAACTTGGATGACCTGTGGAAGGACTTTAAAAATATAATATTACAGGTGGCTACCAGAATATGAGGAAAAAAGAAGATAAATATGAGCAGAAAATGGATGGTAAAGAGAAAGTAAGTCTTGAAAGAATATTTGTTAAAACTTTCAGAGCCTGGAAGTCTGTAGACCCAAGAGGGATGAATACAAAGGGTATTTTGATAGGGGGAAAAAAATAAAACAATACATCCCACATCAAGAGTTTTAAATGACAGAAAAAACTTTTTCTCAGTATATCTGAGAGTGAAGTACTCCAGAGTGAAGTACTGTCTCCACTTAATGTGAGGTTTGATCAGAAAAACATCATCTGCTTAATTGTTAACCAGTATTTTAAAAATTTACCATTCTATGAAATAAATTTATGAATGATATATATAGTGCATTACGAATTCATTAAAAATTCTATTGAAAAACTACAATCTATGTATTATGTGAAAAATAATATAACCAGATTTTGAGTTGGTTAAGAGTTGTATAGCCTATGTGACGGTAGTGCTGAAATCATTCCATTACACTTGATAGAGAGAGCAAGACTGGCCAAAAATTCAATAACTGAGCTCAATCTATGTTTAAAGAATTATCAAATATAAAACTTTAAAATAATTAATATGAAATTATTTCAACTTCCGTATATTCAATCATCTGCTTTTCGACAATCACACACTATTTGACATTGCATGATTCATTATTGTAAGCTTTCATTGGTATCTGTAAATTCAATTGTCATTGAAATGTTTTCATTTAAATTTTATTGTCTCCTTATCACAACTGCCTCAACAACTCAGTTGTTTTATCAAAATGGTTATTTGGCAAGGTGTATGATAAGTTCAACAGCCTGGAAACCCACAGTTTTTCTTTCTGTAAGCAGACAGATGTAAACAAACTATCTGCCGCTTTAGTCACATCCTGTTCCCAAGAATAAGTTGTATAATACGGTATTATAGTTATATAAAAGTAATGATTAAGGGCTTAATAATTTATATTATTTAATGGAAACTAAAAGAATTATATATTTTATAGCTTTATTAACTACAAATTTATAATGCGAATAATTGCCTCAATGCAATTATTTTTACTATTTTATCATATTTTTATAAGTGATTATGTTCTTCAACATGTTGCAGAGAATAGTTCAAGCCGTATTTAAGTGAAATATTTAAAATTATATTAAAATACTATGTACTATCATTGTATAAGAGTAAGGGTAAGTAACGTGATACCCATCAGGCATACAATTTTGTTGAAAAAATGGACACCTATCAAATAATTAGGTAATAATATGCCTTCCAGGAACAGTTACAGTTTAAAAAAAAAAAGCTATTACATAGACATGTAATTAAATTCTAATTCACAAATAGTTATAAACTACGACCGATTTGTAATTTTATTGAATATTTGGTTGCATTATTTTTCACATAATTTTTTTTTTTTTATTGAAAGATCCATCCATTTTCTATAATTGCAGCTTCTTCTTCCTCATATTTTGGAGGCCACTTTATTACATGCATTATTTCTTTGGAGTAAGATCGAGCATGTTATTTTCAAATGGCTAAAACAAAAATTAAAAGTTAGGAAGTTTACTAATTTAGCAGAAAGAGATATGACCAATTTGTTCCTCTTCAGAAACTCTAAAATCAATTAAAGAAATAAAAAACACTAATAAAGGTATAGAAAAGATAAATAAATTACAGTGTAAAACTTCATCAATTCTATTTTTTTAGTAAGTGTATTTTATGCATAAATGATTCGACAAAATTTATTAATTGTTACTCTGATTAATTAATTAATTAATCAGTAAACATAACATAGATTCTGGAAAAGCGCTAATGAACATTCTAGTTCCCATATTTCTCGTTCCACGCAATGAGCGTTTTTTAAACAGAAAACAATATCACTTCTTTAGACACCGTCTCAGAGTCAAGTATGTATCTTTTTTTCTTATTGATTATGATTTCTTTTCATCGCCTATTTCTTTCTCCCTCTTTCCATATTCATATCTTTTTCCGTTACATATCCTGACATATAATTGTTAGTTTAATATTACATTATTTTAAAATTTAAAATTATTTTTTTATTCATATTGTTTCTCTTTTCTAATGACTATGTTCTTTTTATACATTACCTATGCTCTTAACTATGTTTTTAATATATTACCGTCAAATATCACTTCAAAATTGTTCATATTTAAAAAAAAAATTAATTGTTCACATATTGTTTCTTTGTCATTTTTTCATTTGCTTAATCTCTCTTTATATATTCTTATTGCAAGATTTTCATCTTAATTTTGTTTACTTCCATACTGTACAACTATCATCTTATTAATTATTTTTATAACTGTCATCCATACTTTATAACTATCATCTTAATTTTATTTATTTCCATACTTTATAACTGTCATCATTGTCATATCATTTTATATTTAATTTTATTTATGTCCCCATATTATATTACTGTCACCATATTATTATTATATACCTAACGCATTATTAAGTCTATAATTACATTGGTTGTCATCTTGTTTCTTTTAGCCCTGATGAAGGCCCACAATGTAGGCCGAAACGTCGGCACATAATTAAAATAGCACATGTTTTAATGTGTGTTTCTGTTTAATGACCGCACTCCCAACCATCTTCCTCATCTCTATTTTATTTATCCAGTTATTTTAACAGCCATGAGGTTTCAAGCCCAACCACTACCTCTAGTTACCTGTGATTTTAGTTTACTATTTTCAATAATGAACCTTTGTAATCGACCAAGAAAAAAAATACCCTCCTCCACTCAAAATCTGAGGTCTTACTTCAATATTCATAGAACCTGACAGGTCTGTCTGCTGTCCGTGTTTTTTTCTGTAAAACTACTGGGTTGATTTCTTTCAAAATTCATCACAGAAATATCATCCGAAGACGATCCTAACCCCTCGAACATTAAATCAATTCAACAACTTAGGTATTTTTGAAAATAGAGAAAAAATTAAAAGGGTTTTGGAATCAGGCATTTTTATTTGAATTATTCCAATGAATTTAGAGAAACAGTTAAGGAGACTAGTTTGTTTATTTATTTTAACATCATTTTACGCTTCTGTGGCTAATCAGGTGATGGTACATTGGGAGTCCTAAATTTTCCCTATCCAGGTTTAATTAGGATAGGGATCTTTAACGAGTACCTAACATCACACAGGCTCAGGATCTTGCACATTTTTAGGTCCACTCTGAAGGACGGCATAACTAAGAATTTTTTACTCCTATTAAAAAATTCTAGGAACACCTGCAGGTTTGAACCCATGACCTTAGGCCTAATGAACCTTTGTAATTGAACACAAAAAAATTATCCCTCCTCCTAAAAATTTGAGGTCTTAGGTTTCAAGATACAGAGAACCCGAACCAAAAAATGAAAAAAATCTGTTCACCGTAATTATTTAATACATATGAAGTACCATTCAATTGAGAATTCAATTCTCTACAAAACAAAAAAAAAGAATCATTGAAAACGGTTCAGAAAAATAAAAGATATAGCGTTTTGAAATTGACAGTGGTGATTGGTGATTTTCCTTTGATTAATTAATAGCTTTTTATATAAGTTAATTGCTGATAAACAGCTGTTTGCGAAACAAGTTAGCGCATTTAAATTAATTTTTTTTGTAATTAAAACATATGCTGAAGTAAGTAAAGTTAAGTTAGCCATACAAGCGATTTCACTCTGAACGATACCGCTTTATTCTGGGACTGTGGCCTAATAATGATGGAGTAGAAGAGGAAAGCGAGGAAAGGCCTTACGCTAGAAGATGAGGCAAGGGGGAGGAGAAAGAGAGTTGATAAAGATATAAATCCAAAATAGCACTTGTACTATTTCCCGTTATTTAAAAATAATAATTTCATTCAAATTTTTTTCATTCATTTTACCATACATTTCACAATTTGCTGCCACTTGGTAGAAGTCGAATCATTTTTCATTATGATGGTTAGACCAAAGAAATATGTAAACTGTTACACCCTAGGAAATAATAAACTTATCCTGAATTTACACTTACCTTGATTTAATTTATTTGTTAGAAACATGAAGATTCAAACTCTATTTGAAAATTTAAGGCTTACCTTCTTCTTTTTCTGTATATCCAATCTCTGCCTCATTGCTTGGTCTATTCCACCCCCTATTCCTAAGAGGTCACTTGCACACAAAGTGGTTTTACAATCATCTCTATTAGCGGATTCTTTGGCTTCTGAGAATTTAATCCTTAATACGCATCCTGATCCTTTGATATCGGAAGAGTTGGTAACTGAAACTTTCTTTCCAGGTGGGAAAATATTGTCTATGCTCAAGGTTAGACAGATCGGTGGAAAGGGTTGCGTCTTGTTGTTACCATTGAGAGGGGGGCAGTAATTGTTCATGTTTACGCCGTTTCCAGCAGATCCGAACCCGCTAGGGACCTGCGGAGCAGCATTTGGAGAGGCCTGTTGAGCGGATTGCGGGGCTGCTTGCGGGACGGCCTGCAGTTGATGGTTTTCAGGATTTGGAATGAGGCTCACCTCGATGTCACCTTTAGCACTTTCGTTGAACTTGATGAATGTTGGAACTTCATAGGACACATTCTCCAGGCTGACAACGTTCCCATCCTCAGCACCCCGCCGTGTTCTGTCGCCCACCACTGGGACCATGATATAGACTGGTGGGTCATTCCCCTCCTCTTCCAGGGCTAACAGAATAAACAATCGGTGTAAATTTAAAGGATTTATATTGATTATGACAAATGAGACAATATTAAACTAAGTCATTATACAGATGTAGAGAAAATAGGGGAGCCTGTGGTTGAGTGGCTAGCGTGCTAGTCTCTCACACTAAAGGTTGTGAGTTCAAATCCCAATCCCAGAGGGACTTTTATAAGAATAGAATTAAAAGGGGATTCACTCACAGCCTCTCCCCAGGTATGTGAGTCCCGTCAGCCAAATGGTGGCCACTCACAAAATTACTGATGACCCTACCTTACCTCCCAGGAGGTTACACCACGAGGCCAAGGGCCTGCATGGCCTGTCACACCACTGGAAGGAAAAGAAACTAACCAAAGACTGCTCTCCAAGAACTATGCCAATCCAGAAGGTCGTGAGGTGATCTTCTTTTTAAACACCTTAGGAGATTATCACTGAATGTTGAGGAAGCAAGGATTTAAATTAGTGGGTTAGAGCAGGAATGTAGTTTCTAGTGGAAGAAATCATACCTGATCTGGACCAAGTCAGCAACATAGGGAACATTAAGGTCTTTATGGATGAGTTTAATCGTGACAAAATAAGGAGCACTGAGGATTTTATGAATGATTGGAGACGGGAAGAAATTGATGGTTTAGTAGAGCCCCAAAACTCTACTCATTAAGTCCATAACCACCTAATGATGGTCATATACATGAGCCTTTTTTAGGTAAGTGGAAGATTTCAGGTTTGTCCAACAAGTGTTGAAACAGTCGCTAACATCAGACAGTTTCTTGTTACTTCAGTCTTCTATGAGGATTCCAAGTAAGACATTTGTCGAGATGAAGTCCTAAATGTTGGATCTGCTCAACAGGGACAAGGGTAGTGTTATTGAAGGATACTGAAGGGCAGGATGTCACAATAACGAAAGTAAAGCAAAAGCTAAAAAAATAATTAAAAGACACAGTGCAAATAAATTTTTTGAAGTAAAGACATTGTCTTCCCTGAACTATTGGAAAAGATCCTTACAATATTTAGCTGGCTTTACACACAGTTATTGACATTATTCAAAATATGAATAATTGTTTGAGTCAGATGTATAGTATTGTAGCTGATTAGCTACTGAGCCTTACAGCAAAAATTAAATAGGAAGGTATCAACCAATTATTTTCTTCCCGATCGGGATTTTCAGAGACCAATTCACTTATTCATTGTAAGAAAATGAACATAAACTCTTCCTATTTCAACACAGAGCTCTTGAATTGCTACATGAACAATTGAGACGTTGATTTCCAAAAGGTACTATATCCATTCTAGGAAATTTTACAGGAGACGCGAAAATCACTAATTATTATATTATTAAATTAGCTAATTTGATTTTTTTTTCGCATTAAAATCCAGAATTGTTTTTTTAGTATATTAATAAAATCATATTAAAGTTATGAAATGAGATGTTTTGGTATAATTTAGAAAGAAATTAAATGTGTAATTAGTTCCTTTAGAAAATAATTATATTTCTAAATTGCGTTTATAAAGAACTTGGGTGTACTTTAGATAAAATCAAATAGAAGATTTTAATAAAACTAAATGATGAGAATACAAATATGTAAAAAAATCAATTTTCTAAAAAATGTCCTTTAGTACCTTTTGGAAATCAACGTCTCAATTGTGCATTGACCAAAATGTAAGGATTGATATTTCATAATGCTTAGGATCTAAAATACAGTCACTGCCTCAGTGGTAATACTGTTTCCTACTTATTTATTCACAACTGCACATCACACGATAGGCAGTTTCATTTTCCCTTTTGCAGAATCTGTAGATCACTGAGGCTACCAACCCCATATTGTGGAGGTGCTTGTTAAGCTGATAGTGTTCTTGTATATAGTCCTACCACTCTCCTCACGGTTATTTTGTCAATTGAGAGAAGAGTGTGAACTTCTCTCTTTGCATGGGATTCCAAAAACAACTTAATACTAATTTGCAGTTTCCCTCCAGTAGAGCATGGTTTTATTACCAACAGCCACTTTGATTAAACCTTTTGCATAGCTGAGGCTTGTCCCACAAATAGGCTCAGGTTTTGAGGGTAACTAAGCAGAACCCTTTCTTCTCTCAGTACCTAGAATGCCTCAATGACCAGACACCCACAGAACTCAGATCTGGTTCCGCAGGGAAATAGTTTTAAAATATTCCTTGCACTCCCATACTACTTTGGAACGAGTCATGTAGTTACCCAGAATTTGACAGAGGACAAAATAGATATAGCTGCCATACAAGAAATCCAGTGAACAGGAAATGGCATCATAATGTTTATTACAGCTATCACGAGAAGTTACACCAATGTGGTACTGGTTTCATTGTTTCTGGCCATTATAAAAAGGGATAGCAATAGACTTAAAATATGTTAGCCCATGAATATCCTACCTTAAACTTAGGAGAAATTCTGAAACACTTCTATTATGAGCATAAATTATCTTATAGAGGCTTGACACGTACATAAGATGTAAAACTTATAGCATAATACATGGATGCTAAAATGGGTAGAAAAGCAATTTACAGTCTAATAGCCTTTGTTGGCAAAAGATCAAAAGGCGTTTGCCTAAATCCATGGGGCCCCCAGCGATACATCAGGAATCTTTCTAGATCCCAGGGGCATTTCCCATATCAGCCCCGCCTTCCTTTGTCTGATAGCAGATTGGAAATTTCCAAAAAAAGAGTATTTTGGGAACGAAGAGTATTTGGGGTGAGGTAATGAGGGTGCGATTTTAGAAGCAGAAAGGGCAGTCTTATTCCAGCCACGAGAGTTAAAGTCCAGCAAGAGAACAGTCGAGTTCCATCCTCAAGAAGAAGCGAGGTCTGTCGGGAGTCAGAGAGCAGCTGTAGGATGAAGCCAAGAAGGAGCGCCTAAGACTGATTCCACCTTCGCCAGCCGACTAAGTGTTTAAAGGTATTTCTTTGGTTGTAATATTGTGTGGCAAGGTTAACTGCAATGTCCCTCAGTATTCCGAGGCATGGTGTAAATATATTATATGTTTAAGTTAATTTAAATAATAATATCATTTATTGAAACCTGTCTAATTTAATCTTACCCTGCATGCCATCTACTGGGATCGGTAAACACGATACCTTTGGAAATAATTCCAATTGTTCTAAAAAGTATCATATATAAATAAAATTAATATATTAATTAATATAGTTTTTTTAATGTACTGCTGCCTTAGAAAAGTAGCTGGTCAAAAGAATAGCAAATATGAGGCCATGAATAACTTATTAATAGTCGAGAATTTAAATGTATATATGATACATTTCACTCCTTTGGTACATTAGTTTGTTAAATGCAATATAAAAATAAATATAATTTATAAGCTTATTCTAAACTTTGTCAATTTGTTTGTTTGTTTTTTAGGAAAATTAGAACTTCAAACTGTTATTAAATTGTAAATAGTATTATTGATTTTTTTTTTTTTTTTTTGTTATAAGAAATGTTTAATACTAACCACTGTTTCCAGAAGCAATAATCTTTGATAAATCTTTGGGTAGCTCCGATATCTGAAACCAATAATTTAATTTTAATATTTCTATAAAGTAAACTATTTATTTTTTATTGATTTATTTATGATATAAACTCATTACTTCATAGTACTTTTTTGGAGGAAATGCTAATTTTTCAGTTACTCTTCATGATGCATTTTTAATGTTTGTATATAAGAGTGAGAAATACATTTACATTTAAATAACTATATTTTGTTAGTGGCCAATTTTTATGTTATATAAAATAAGGTTTATTCACCCGCCGGTTCTGGCAGAACATGCACATCCAGCCTGAAAATGGAGGAGTCAGACATATGTTCCATCACAACTTCTGAATCATCAGAAGATTTTGCATAGACAGAAAACTAAAGAAATGCTCACATCGGATCACAGATCTAAGACCATCAATAGTCAAGTTCGTGCAAGATCAGAAAATTATAGAGAATTGAAAAAGGGAAAGGAAATTTGAATGAATGTTTTTAAAATTCTCAATAGATACTAGTACAACAATTATTCCCTCCCTCCTCCCAAAAAGAAAAAAAAAAAAAGAATAGAGATGATTTATTCTAACTTATAATTTTTATAACAATAATTAATATTGGCTAAAAAGAGCACTAATTTTATTGAATATTAAAACAAAGGATGAGATGGTTTGGGTGGCGATCAACAAATGTTTACAAAATCAGTAATTAGTGGAAAGTTACAATAGTTAACTACTATAATTATTTAATTAATGTTAGCAGTTTAGATATTTTGAATTAATGACAATAAATTAAGTAAAGGTAATTAATTAATAACAGATTTAAATTAAAATCTACTTCATATTTCTTAGACATAAAATCTATTTTATATTAAAATATTAAAGTTAGTTTACATTTATTAACTTGTTATTGTCTGCATTATTCCTTTTAATTCAAAATTTTTTATTGTGTCACATTTGGTAGAGTGGTTAGCATAACAGCCTTCTATGCCCAAGATCACTGATTTTTTAATGGGAGTAAAAAATCCTTAGTTATGCTGTCCTTCAGAGGGGACGTAAAGAGGTGGTCTCAATCCTTTGCAATACAGGTATTCCTTAAAGATCCCTATCCTAATTAATCATGCATAGGTAAAATTTAGGACTCTCAGTGAATCATTGTCCGTCCAATCAGCCTTAGTAGCATAAAGTGACGTTAAATGAATAAATAAACAAACAAACAATTAACATTCATTTATTTATTTCAACAAAATTTAATATGGAAGTATTAACTCATTTCATGATTGGTGCGGATAACTGTTTTTACTTTCCACTGATATAACTAATGGTTTCTGTCATTTATATAAATAAAAAATAAACTCTCTCCTTAGTCCTCTCCAATCCGGGTTTCGACCTGGTTATTCTACCCAATCCGCTCTCCTTAAAATAACACAAGACCTCCAAAATGCCATTGATCACCAAAAATTAACTATACTTATCCTCCTAGATTTCTCAAAGGCGTTTGACACGGTTGACCAGAGTATCCTTCTAACCAAACTCCAAAATCTTCCAGTATGCAACAGCGCTTCGCGCTGGTTTCAATCCTTCCTCTCCGATCGTTCTCAGTATGTAGTAGTGCCAGATCAACCTCCTTCCAGTACCCTACCTCTATCCTGTAGTGTCCCTCAGGGATCGTCTCTATCCCCCACTCTATTCGCTATCTACATTAATGATCTCCCTCTCCTTATCCATCACTCTAAATACCACCTCTATGCTGACGATTTCCAAATATACCTTTCTCTCCGACCTATTACTAGCTACAAAAAGACTACAAGAGGACTTAAATCGAATAAGTCACTGGGCTGTAGTCAATAAGTTAAAACCTAATGCTGAAAAAACAAAAACAATTGTAATAGGGTCCCATCACCTCCTGAAAACTGTTCCACATATCCCAACCCTGTGCTTAAATAGTAATCCTATAAAGTTCCACCCGACTGTCAGAAATCTGGGAGTAACCTTCCTTCGAACCATATCCTTCAAAAATCATATTTCCGAAATCTCCCGTCGAACCTTTTCGACCTTAAAGCGACTATATTCCCTCCGTCACCTATTCCCATATGAAACCCGAAAACTCCTCGTTACCTCTCAAATATTTCCCCACTTCGACTATTGCTGTACGGTATACGATGGTGTTTCTGGGGATCTCGAGGTAAAAATAAAACGCTTAATTGATTGCTTTGTCCGATTCATCTTCGGGGTCTCCAGGTACACCTCCGTGTCCCAATTTTATGGCGAGTTGAAGTGGCTTAACCCTTCCAATCGTCGCAAGTATTTCCTTGCGTCATTCCTTTACCAAGTTATCCAATCCCCCCATCCATCATACATTTTTGACCTCCTTCAATTCAAATCCTCTGTCCATCCTCGTTGTACACGCTCCAGGCCTTCAGATTTATACAGCACGGCCCACCGAACTGCACATTTTGACAGATCCTTTCTCATTCGATTCTCAATCCGATGGATATCCTTATCCGTCTTTCCATCCGTCACTCCAACTCTCTTTCAACTTTTAAATCCCGCATATTTAATCATTTAATGGATATCCAGGCTCAATAGAATTATAAATAATTTATTATTATTATTATTTTGTCGTTTTTTTTTTTGTTTTCTTCTTATTTGAATATGTCTAATTTTACATAAGTAATTATTAACTTGTTAACATGTATTTAACTTACTCTAAGACTGCAAAGCATACTATTAGTCAGTGACAATAATGCACTCTTACAATCCGTCAAAATAACAAAATTACAATCCGCGGATTTATTAATGTATCTGACGGCTTCCAAAGTGGCATATAATTCAGCAGTTTGAGAAGAACAACCAGTAGGTAATTTATACTGAGCATTATGATTATACTTAGGAATATAAATCGCACAACCTGAATTATTATTAATATTTGAGCCATCGGTATAAATATATATATATTTTATATATATATATATATATATATATATATATAATATATATATATATATAATATATATATATATATATATATATATATATATATATATATATATATATGATGCGGCCATTTGTCCGCAAGCAATGCTTTAGTAGTGGGGGCGATCATTGAATGAGGCAATGAGTTACCGACTTCTATTTCCATATTAAATTTTTGCAGTAGCATTTCGTATTGTAATTGGTATTGAGGTAGTATTTTATTTGAATATATATTACGTAATGAATTTTGATATTTTATAAAACTATTGAAAGTGAATGGTGTATATTTCTTTTTCTCCCAATAAGCATAGCTTAAGATAAGAATGCATAGATTTACTATTTTACTGTAGCAATTCTGATTGTTAGCGTATGTTTTAAAAAAGATTCTGTCGGTTAGTAGTTGTCTTCTTAGTTTTAGAGGTGGTTCGCTAGCTTCATTTAGTAAGGCATCGATAGAATTTAGAGCTCCTAAACAAATTCTTATGCTTCTATTATGAATCATATCTAGCTTGCGCAAATGTGTATTAGGTAGAGGTGGGCATAATCGAATAATCGTTATAATCGAATGATCGGACTTCGATGATTTAAATGATCGAATGATTAATATGCAATGTGAAAGACTGGCTGAGCCTAGGTGGAAATATGCATATAATTTATGTGGTGAGAAAAAAAAATCTATTATCAAATTCAGTTCGAATGATCATTCATTTCTCCACACAGATTATTCCGATAATCGATTAATTCGAATGATTGAAATAATGGAATGATCTAATAATCGTCATTCGATTATGCCCACCCCTAGTATTAGGGGCCTCACCATACTATGTCCCTTCGTAATCGGGTATGGGTTTTATCGTGCTCCTATAGAATAACAAAGATATGCTTGGATCTGCTCCCTATTTGCAGTTATTGGTAATCATTTTTAATATACTCATATTTTTTTTTCCGACCGTTTTATGATTTCATAAATGTTCTGATTCCAATTTAGTTTTCGGTTGAAATAAACACCTAAAAATCTCACGACATTAAGATGACAGTTTAAAACAAATATGATAAATCAAGATATAATTTATCATTTTTAAACAGGTACGAAATAGTTCCTTAATTGCTCCGTTATCATGTTTCGAAACAGTTCTTGACCGTAACATAACCTTCCTCATTCTTCAGATGACAAGTGCGTTCTGTATAGATTGAATTATATGGCGTTGAAACACTATCTGGCAAAATGAAGACTCCCAATATATATATATATATATATATATATATATATATATATATATATATTTTTTTTTTTTTTTTTTTTTTTTTTTTTTTCACGAAAAGAGTTTACTTTAAACATGCAGTCACTTATATTCAACCATTACTGTAGGCGACTTTGCTACATATTTTATCAACACTATGTTTATTTTATTTTATTTGACGTCCCTTTTAGCTGCTGTGGCTAATCGGATGATGCAACAGTGGGAGTCCTAAATTTTGCCTATCCAGGTTTAATTAGGATACGGATCTTTAACGAGTATCTGACATCGCACAGGATCGCTACCACCTTTTAACGTTATTACCTTGGGCACAGGAGGTTGTTATGCTAACCACCATGCTACAGGTAACCCCTTCCTCAACAATATGAAACCAGATGTAAGAAATCTGAAGATACCAAAAATTACGATTAAAAAAAAAAAAAATAGAAGACATCATGATTTAGAACCGAGTTCCTATATTGTATATAAACGTTTACGTCCAGTTAATTTCGAACTACGTAATAGTAGTTTATTAGTCTGAAATTATTACATTTCTACCCTCACTTGAGATGTTTTCATTGCTTATTTTATCTGCTTACACTAGGTTTTTTCCAAAGCCAATACTCTTTGCTATACCCTATACTGATAGCGGTTCTCGGTTTGGTTGTAACACGGTGTAAGTTGTACGCGAATGTCTGTGATAGTTGGGAAGTGGAATAAACGTCTGATTTCTTAAATTTTTGTCTTGGACAAGCAGGAACGAAAAAATATGTCTGGCAACAACCTACTATTTGGTGTTTATTTTGAATCGATAGGGTTCGGTTCTTTGATAGTGCAACAACGTAACTTAACCTAACCACATGCATTTCATTACGTAGCATTGGCATGTGGAAGACTCTAATGAACTAAATTTGCTACTTATTTAATGCCTGAGGAACTTAATAAATACAAAACCACATACCACTTTTTCTACGAGAGGTAGCTGAAGAGAAGTTCTTGATAAAACAAATATACATAAGGCTAGACAAAGATAGGATGTACTTTTAAACATGACGGACTCCGGAGCATGGGTATTTGCAACACTAACTAAGAGGAAAACATTCCTAGCCTATCATGGAACATAACCAAGCACACCGTTAATAAAAATCATGTTCAATTACAACATATGACTAGGGTTACATAGAATTAGGATTAGAAGCTGATAGAACATCCATAATTTTCGATCATATCTTACTTAATTTTTCTTGTGTTTTTTTCTAATCAGATGCTTATCCATGATTTGACAATGCTGGCAATCGTTATCATGCTTTCGATTAAGAAATTTTTCTTTAATTAAATACTCTGGAGAATTAATAAAGAAATAAAATGAGACATACAAATTTCTTCCATATTTACAGAGATAATTAGATTTACAGTTGCTGGCGTATTGAAGAGAACATTTCCAGCCTTCCTTTTACAGTTCTCTAAAGGCGAAGATACACAGTGAGAATTAGGGTATTTGTAGGTGAGGTGAAAGCAAGTATTTTATGTGTTCATGAAAGTAGCAAGAGAGGGGGAAAGCTTATTTTTAAAAATGAATTTGGTTAATGACATCAAATATTACTAATAGAAAAATCCTACATCATTAAATATTATTTTAAAAAAAAATGGATGATAAAGTTATATCAAAACATACAGATGTAATATACACATCATGAAAACAAGTTTTTTAATGTATAAACTCCATTTTAAGAAATTAAAAATTATTTATAATAAAACGTAAAAAAAAAAATGAAGTAATATAGAAAATTCGGTAATTGAATATTTATAATAATATCTTGAAAATATGCGATATTCACTTTCACATACGAATCACGAATTTCACCTCACCTATGCATACCCTAATTCTCACCGTGTATAGCCGCCTTAAGAAATGCAGCCAAATAGTTTTTTAAGATGGTTATTGCAGTTTTACAGGGCTGTTATAAATTCTTTTCAGACGCCCTAAGGAATAAAATTTAATCGTAGCAGTGAGTGGTTTTGAAGAAATGCAGCTTGTAATCAAAGAGGTAGGGCTGAATTTGAGAATAGGGATTTATGAATAATTTTATTTGGGATATTACGTAGGCTGAAGCGTAGTAACCTTCCCGAGCTAAAAGTTACAAGGCGCCGTTTATCGGACTGATTCTAAAACTCTATACATACTTTTCTCTTTTTTATAATTATTCGCGGTATTTCGTTTAAAAAAACACTGATAAATTTTTTCTGTACCGTCAAAAAAAACCTTATAAGCTAATAAACCTACCTTATAAGCTAATAACCTACCTTATAAGCTAATAACCTACCTTATAAGCTAATAACCTACCTTATAAGTTATAAGCGTATTTATGTATATTATTTCAATTTTTTTTTCTTTTTTATATAATAATTCGCGTTTTTTTGTTTTTTTTTAAAAGCTAATAATTTATTTCTCTATATTCGAAAATAACGTAGTTACAAGTTACGCCAATATATTGGCGAGATTTCAATTTTTTCCATTTTTCCGTTTTTTTTTTTTTTTTTTGTTTATCGTGCTTTACTGATTTTAAAACACTACACAAACTTTTCTCCATCGACAAAAATAACTGAGTTATGAGCGTATTTATGTGTAATATTTCAATATTTTCTATCTTTTTTTTTCTCTTTTATATAATTATTCGCGGTTTTTTTATATTAAAAAACACTGATAAATTTCATTTGTATAGACTAAAATAACGTAGTTACAAGCGTATAAATATGATTTGATTTTTTTTCATTTTTCCGTTGTTTTTTTTTGTGTTTTTTTTCCGCGCTTTACTGATTCTAAAACTCTATACATACCTTTCTCTATCGTAAAAAATAATTGAGTTATGAGCGTATTTATTTGTAATATTTCAATATTTTCTATCTTTTTTTTTCTCTTTTATATAATTATTCGCGGTTTTTTTATATTAAAAAACACTGATAAATTTCATTTGTATAGACTAAAATAACGTAGTTATAAGCGTATGAATATGATTTGATTTTTTTTTTTTTCATTTTTCCGTTGTTTTCCGCGCTTTACTGATTCTACAACTCTATACATACTTTTCTCTACCGTCAAAAATAACTCAGTTATAAGCGTATTTATGTATATTATTTAAATTTGTTTCTTTTCTTTTTATATAATTATTCGCGTTTTTTTTTATATTAAAAAACACTTATAAATTGTATTTGTATAGACTAAAATAACGTAGTTATAAGCGTATGAATATGATTTGATTTTTTTTTTTTCATTTTTCCGTTGATATTTTTTTTGTTTTCCGCGCTTTACTGATTCTACAACTCTATACATACTTTTCTCTACCGTCAAAAATAACTCAGTTATAAGCGTATTTATGTATATTATTTAAATTTGTTTCTTTTCTTTTTATATAATTATTCGCGTTTTTTTTTATATTAAAAAACACTTATAAATTGTATTTGTATAGACTAAAATAACGTAGTTATAAGCGTATGAATATGATTTGATTTTTTTTTTTTCATTTTTCCGTTGATATTTTTTTTGTTTTCCGCGCTTTACTGATTCTACAACTCTATACATACTTTTCTCTACCGTCAAAAATAACTCAGTTATAAGCGTATTTATGTATATTATTTAAATTTGTTTATTTTCTTTTTATATAATTATTCGCGTTTTTTTTTATATTAAAAAACACTTATAAATTGTATTTGTATAGACTAAAATAACGTAGTTATAAGCGTATGAATATGATTTGATTTTTTTTTTTTCATTTTTCCGTTGATATTTTTTTTGTTTTCCGCGCTTTACTGATTCTACAACTCTATACATACTTTTCTCTACCGTCAAAAATAACTCAGTTATAAGCGTATTTATGTATATTATTTAAATTTGTTTCTTTTCTTTTTATATAATTATTCGCGTTTTTTTTATATTAAAAAACACTTATAAATTGTATTTGTATAGACTAAAATAACGTAGTTATAAGCGTATGAATATGATTTGATTTTTTTTTTTTCATTTTTCCGTTGATATTTTTTTTGTTTTCCGCGCTTTACTGATTCTACAACTCTATACATACTTTTCTCTACCGTCAAAAATAACTCAGTTATTTTATTTATTTATATTATTTAAATTTGTTTCTTTTCTTTTTTATATAATTATTCGCGGGTTTTTTTTGTTGTTTTTTGTTAACACTAATAATTTGTTTCACTATATTCGAAAATAACGTAGTTATAAGGTTATGTATAGGCCAGATTTCAATTTTTTACATTTTTCTTTTTTTTTCATCGCGCTTTACTGATTTTAAAACACTACACAAACTTTTCTCTATCGACAAAAATTACTGAGTTATGAGCGTATTTATGTGTAATATTTCAATATTCTCTATCTCTTTTTTCTCTTTTATATAATTATTCGCGGCTTTTTATATTAAAAAACACTGATAAATTTCATTGGTATAGACTAAAATAACGTAGTTACAAGCGTATAAATATGATTTAATTTTTTTTTTTTTTTTCCGCGCCTTACTGATTCCAAAACTCTATACATATCTTTCTTTATCGTAAAAAATAACTGAGTTATGAGCGTATTTATTTGTAATATTTCAATATTTTCTATCTTTTTTTTTCTCTTTTATATAATTATTCGCGGCTTTTTATATTAAAAAACACTGATAAATTTCATTTGTATAGACTAAAATAACGTAGTTATAAGCGTATGAATATGATTTGATTTTTTTTCATTTTTCCGTTGTTTTTTTTTTTCCGCGCTTTACTGATTCTAAAACTCTATACATACTTTTCTCTACCGTCAAAAATAAGTCAGTTATAAAAGTATTTATGTATATTATTTAAATTTGTTTCTTTTCTTTTTTATATAATTATTCGCGGTTTTTTTTATATTAAAAAACACTTACAAATTGCATTTGTATAGACTAAAATAACGTAGTTACCAGCGTATAAATATGATTTAATTTTTTTTAATTTTTCCGTTTTTTTTATTTATTTATTTATTTTTTTTGTTTGCCGCGGATTACTTATTCTAAAACACTATACATACTAATAATTTGTTTCTCTATATTCGAAAATAACGTAGTTATAAGGTTATGTACAGGCCAGATTTCTATTTTTTACATTTTTCTTTTTTTTTTCATCGCGCTTTACTGATTCTACAACTCTATACATACTTTTCTCTACCGCCAAAAATAACTTAGTTATAAGCGTATTTATGTACATTATTTAAATTTGTTTCTTCTATTTTTTTAATAATTATTTGCGGTTTTTTTATATTAAAAAACACTTACAAATTGTATTTGTGTAGAATAAAATAACGTAGTTACCAGCGTATAAATATGATATATTTTTTTTTTAATTTTTCCGTTTTTTTTATTTATTTATTTATTTTTTTTGTGTGTTGCCGCGGTTTACTTATTCTAAAACACTATACATACTAATAATTTGTTTCTCTATATTCGAAAATAACGTAGTTATAAGGTTATGTATAGGCCAGATTTCAATTTTTTACATTTTTCTTTTTTTTTTTCTCGCGCTTTACTGATTCTACAACTCTATACATAATTTTCTATACCGTCAAAAATAACTCAGTTATAAGCGTATTTATGTATATTATTTCAATTTTTTTTTTCTTTTTTATATAATTATACACGTTTTTTTTTTAAACACTAATAATTTGTTTCTCTATATTCGAAAAAAAACGTAGTTATAAGGTTATATATATGCGAGATTTCAATATTATTCATTTTTTATTTTTTATTTTTTTTTTTTATCACGCTTTACTGATTCTACAACTCTATAAATACTTTTCTCTTTTTTATAATTATTCGCGGTATTTCGTTTTAAAAAACACTGATAAATTTTTTCTGTACCGTCAAAAATAACCTTATAACCAATAATCTACCTTATAAGTTATAAGCGTATTTATGTATATTATTTCTATTTTTTTTCTTGTTTATATAATTATTCGCGTTTTTTTTTTTGTTTTGTTTTTAAACGCTAATAATTTATTTCTCTATATTCGAAAATAACGTAGTTACAAGTTACGCCAATATATTGGCGAGCTTTCAATTTTTTCCATTTTTCCGTTGTTTTTTTTTGTTTATCGCGGTTTACTGATTCTAAAACTCTATACATACTTTTCTCTATCATTAACAATAACTCAGTTATGAGCGTATTCATGTGTAATATTTCAATATTTTCTCTTCTATATAATTATTCGCGGCGTGGTCTAGTGGATAGAGCGCTAGTCTGCTGTGCTCCGGGTCCTGGGTTCGAATCCCGGCTGTGGCAGAATATTATTTATTCTGTTAATTCGGTCGAGGGGCGACCCTAGGGTATGGAGACCCTCCTGGGGCAGACCCAGCCTCTATAAAGTGGGTACCCAAATTAATTGGGGAAAAACCTGGCGGCTGAGCGTGATCAAGGCCTAATCACCTCATTGCACTGCTTTGGCCTAGAAACAGTACGAATCTCTATATGTACTGAGCCCAAGACCCTTCATGGGTTGTAGTGGTACAGGTTTTTTTTTTTTTATATAATTATTCGCGGTTTTTTTATATTAAAAAACACTTATAAATTGCATTTGTATAGACTAAAATAACGTAGTTACAAGCGTATAAATATGATTTAATTTTTTTTAATTTTTCCGTTTTTTTTATTTATTTATTTAATTTTTTTTTTGTTTGCCGCGGTTTACTGATTCTAAAACACTATTCATACTTTTTAAAAATAACTGAGTTTGAGCGTCTTTATCTGTAATATTTCAATTTTTTCTCTTCTATATAATTATTCGCGGTTTTTTTTTTTAAACAATTAAATTTTTTTTTTCTACAACTTCAAAAATAACTAAGTTATAGAATTAAATCACTTTTAATCGGCTGCCATTTTAATAATAACCAGCTGATATCAACGTCTAGGTGTTATAATCATCGTTGTATGGACTAATATTTTTGTAGCGGATCAAAAAAAAATAAATAAAAAAAAATACGGCGGACAAACGGATTTTTTTTAATTCGTTGTTTGTTTTTTAATTTAACTTCAATTAACGCTACATTGGGAGTCCTAAATTTTGCCTATCCAGGTTTCATTAGGATAGGGACCTCCAAAGGACGGAAAAAGTAAGATTTTGTTACTCCTATTAAAAAATCCCAGGACCACCTGCGGGTTTGAACTTGTGACCTTTGGTATAGAAAAGCTTTTATACTAGCCACCCTGCTACAGGTAATCCCCTTTTCTGTTCGATATTCGGATTCTACGCATTTTGAAACGTAATCCCTGACATTTTAAGGGGGGAGGGGTATTTTTTTTTTTTTTTTTTGGTCGATTACAAAGGTTTATTATTAAAAATAATATAACAATGCATATACGATAAATGCATATTATCTTATTTAGTCAATCATAGATATGTTGTATAAAATATTACATAATATTCCTTGTCTAAAGGAACTAAATGAAAATCAGTGCCAATAAAACTTGTCTAATGTTACCGATTTTTCACTTAAAATTGATGAGGTAGGATTTAAATCAAAACGGGGGGTCACCCATAGCGTAGTGGCTAGCATAACAGCTTTCTATGCCAAAGGTCGCGGGTTCAAACCTGCGGGTGGCCCTATGATTTTTTTAATGGGAGTAAAAAATCCTTAGTTATGCCGTCCTTCGGAAGGGACGTTAAGAGGTGGTCCCGAGCCTTTGCGATGTCAGGTACTCGTTAAAGATCCCTATCCTAATAAAACCTGGATAGACAAAATTTAGGACTCCCACTGTAGCTTCGTCCGATTAGCCATAGTAGCATAAAGTGACGTTAAACCAACAAACAAACAAATCAAAACGACGTTCATTTGTTTAATCGTCGGTCATAGCGTTGTTTTCTGTGCTTATCTTACCTCAATTGTTTGATTGTTATGACAGGATACGGGAGCTTTGTTAGGAAGAACATGTTCATTGAAAACCACTAAGTTTTTTTTTACTTTTCTGAAATAATAAAAATATATTGCTCATCTGCTCATGCCTATTTTAAATTACAGCTTGTCGAACTTAAAATTAGTGACAGCTGTATATTTTAAAGTATAACCTTCATCACATGTGACTTTTTTCTTCACCAACCTATATATAATAAAATAGAATAAAAATTGTATTTTGGAACTGGATCACAAATGAATAACAGGTTTTATATTGAAATATGAAATAATATAATATGTCTGGCCTGCAGACAAAATTAACATAGTTAGTTATTATTTAAACAGATGGTGTTGAACAGAATGAAAAATATATGAATTGATACATTTAAACATTAGGCTTTGTACTTATTTTCTTCATTCAAAATTGAATACTTAGAATTGCAATATCATAATTGTCAGGTGGTACAGGAAAAGTTGGGATTTGAATGAGGATAGAGAAGCAGCATGGCGGATATGGGTAGACAGAGAATTCCAGAGGGTAGTAGAGCTATAAAGGAACGATCAAAAGTTTTAGTTTTGTGGGTAGGAACGTAAATGTCAGAATGGCGTAATCTTGTTTTAAGGGAGTGGATTGAGGATTTAAATTGAAGGAGACTATGAAAGTAGGGAGGATGATGGGATTCAAGCATGAAAAGCCAGAATTAAAAGTAGAAGAAAAATGACATGTTATCTTTTCAAATTTAGTTACAGCAAAATTTTCAAAATTTCTCGAAATCCCTCTATGATTATTTTTTTTTTCAACTATAACTAACTACATAATTGTGGGTCCTACTAAAAAGGAAAATCAGGAAAAACTATATTCAAAATGAAAATGGCCTCAAAAACAATAAGTACTTGAGTGGGATAATATTTCACACCAAACAATCAATTAATTAGTAAGATCAATTCCTAGTAAGCTAAAATGTATAATTATACAAAAAGTTTTACGAACTGGATGTTCATTTATGATCACTGCATAAAAATAATTAGAAAACCATGTAATTCCGAATACTTTTGACACCACTGACATACAATACTTTTAATTTTTTCGTAAATGAACGTTCAAAACGTTTAATGGTTAACAACTCCTGAAATACATAAAAATCTGGTGCGCGCAACACAAGACTTTCACTTACCTCCGTTGTTAAATCAATTTTAGAAGTTTTAAATACATTTAGAGATCAAATTAAATTGTTTAAGAAACAAGTTTGAATAGAAACATGTGTTTTATCAAATAATCAATAATATTATTATTTACGACAATCTGTTTTATCGGATTTTCAACACCCTCCTTTAACTTTTAGAATTTTGGGTATAAAATAGTTTTTTTTTTTTAAATCTTTAGCTTTCCAACAATATATTATATATCTATATTTTTGTTTAAATGTTAAAAAAAAAAATCGCAAATAACAATGATTATATCAATTGGAACATTCTCTTCTAATTTTGTTTATATGTATTTATTTATCAAAACATGTCAATAATAAATCTTATTACGTTTCGAGGTATCCCATGCTTCATCTTCAGATGTTCAATATTATCTAAAATATAATTGAATAAATATTATAACTAATTGTATATACATTAAGAACATATTATCAATAAATTAGAAACAATTTATCCTTTAAACTATTTACATTCTGTTTATTATTATATAAATATACTTACATTTATTTCCATATTGTATCTCAATATAGGTCATTTAATATTATAATTTATTCAAATTAAGTTCATATATATATGAATAGTAATTCTATCAAATTTTAACTTTTCACTATCACATATTAATTTTTCTTGTGCACTTGCAACTATCATGCATACTAAACTAGTCTTGATCTAATGCCTTTCTTGTTCTAATCAATGTTTTCAAATATCCACTACATTATTTTTATTTAGGTTAGATTTTAAAAATATATATACATTCATACTTATACATACCCACACATACATACATACACACACAATAATATGTTTGCACTTTTCTCGTAAAGTTGTTTATCAAATTCGCTCAACTTGCATATTTATCCGTTATTTATCAATTCTAATAACATGATGAGTCTGATTTTTTTAAATCTACAAAATTAAAGATACTTCAGAGGAAGAAAATTTAAAATATCAGCATTTAAGCACTGTCAGACTATTTTAATCAGAAAATAACCTACATAATATTAAACCACATCAAATTTTACATCGATACAGCGAGTTTAATCAAAATCGTTATAGCCGTTTTTGAGAAAATTGCAAAAAGGTCAAAATGCATAGTATAAAAGTAGATCTTCCGGTCAGCTGATTTTGATGAAAAAGTTTATGTAACATTTCGAGCGTACAGTTGCCTTAAATATGCAATTTCAGTTTCATAGGACATTTCGTTTACGCACGAGAGTTACTACACACACACACGGTACTTGGTCATTTGGACTCAGTGGACCGTAAAATGTGTATTTCCGTAGAAAACTGGAATTCGAAAATTTTCACGATCGCAATCATTTCTCTTACTATACATCTCATATAAAAAAAAAAAAATAAAAAAAACCTGTACCACTACAACCCATGAAGGGTCTTGGGCTCAGTACATATAGAGATTCGTACTGTTTCTAGGCCAACGGCTGTGCAATGAGGTGATTAGGCCTTAATCGCGCTCAGCCGCCAGGTTTTTCCCCAATTAATTTGGGTACCCACTTTATAGAGGCTGGGTCTGCCCCAGGAGTGTCTCCATACTCTAAGGTCGCCCCCCGACTGAATTCACAGAATAAATAATATTCTGCCACAGCCGGGATTCGAACCCAGGACCCAGAGCACAGCAGACTAGCGCTATATCCACTAGACCACACCGTTCCTATATATCTCATATATGAAAGGTGAAACCTGTACCACTACAACCCATGAAGGGTCTTGGGCTCAGTACATATAGAGATTCGTACTGTTTCTAGGCCAACGGCAGTGCAATGAGGTGATTAGGCCTTAATCACGCTCAGCCGCCAGGTTTTTCCCCAATTAATTTGGGTACCCACTTTATAGAGGCTGGGTCTGCCCCTTGAGGGTCTCCATACCCTAGGGTCGCCCCTCGACTGAATTAACAGAATAAATAATATTCTGCCACAGCCGGGATTCGAACCCAGGACCCAGAGCACAGCAGACTAGCGCTATATCCACTAGACCACACCGCTCCTATATATCTCATATATGAAAGGTGAAACCTGTACCACTACAACCCATGAAGGGTCTTGGGCTCAGTACATATAGAGATTCGTACTGTTTCTAGGCCAACGGCAGTGCAATGAGGTGATTAGGCCTTAATCACGCTCAGCCGCCAGGTTTTCCCCCAATTAATTTGGGTACCCACTTTATAGAGGCTGGGTCTGCCCCTTGAGGGTCTCCATACCCTAGGGTCGCCCCTCGACTGAATTAACAGAATAAATAATATTCTGCCACAGCCGGGATTCGAACCTAGGACCCGGAGCACAGCAGACTAGTGCTCTATCCACTGGACCACGCCGCTCCCTTATATCTCATATATAGGTAAGTGAAAATAAAATTTAAAAGCAATTAAATTACGGCATATTAGTGAATTCCGAATATTTTTGACAATCACTGTAGTTATTTGGAAATAATGAACCATTGTGTAATAATTTGCATCATTTTAACGTAATTTAACATTGGATCACATCTGCTCTTGAGATAAAACAGTGAATATCACCAGAAATCCTCGTTACGACGGTATTTTTACCTTACTTCCTAGAGCGTTGTCTTTTCCGAACAGGAATGCTTTTGAACCATTCGTGTTAGCCCTTGTTTTGAGAGTCTAAGGTCGTTGTAAATAGTTTAAAGTGCATGATGTAGTCGTATTTTCTTTGGAAGGATGACATGAGGAACAGTGTAACGAACCAGCATGGGCTAAAGATAGAAGACATATGCTGAAGCTGCGATAAGAAGTTGGAGTGGGGAGAGTACAGCTGACCAACCGACACATTTCTCATTCGGTCGTCTTGCTGGTAAGTTGATGAACCTATGTCTAGTATTTTTTATATCATAATATCTATATATTTATATTATATGTACATATATATACATTTATCGTATGTGTACATATATATACAAAAATCAACTGTCAATTTAATATCGTTAAGCTGATGATTTAATTGATCCAATTGCTCATTCTTAATTTATATTGTCATTCGTCCTTCCATAAATATTTTTTATAAAATCAGATTATTCTTTCTAATTTCATAAGACATTCTCTGTTTTTCATTTTGATTTTATTTAATAAAAAGAAACTTATACGCTTATAGTGAATGTAATTAGTTGACCGTTGAGAATTACTGGAAGGAATTACTCCGGGTGGCGGTCATTAAATGAAACAACTAAATAGTTTCAACTATTTATTGTTTGCCAACGTTTCGATCCCCTTTGTATGTCATCATCAGGGCTAAAAAGATACAAAATACAATTTCAATGACTATAGTATAATAATGAAAGTGTTATACAGAAAAAAAAGTTTACTAAACAAAATTTACACAGGTATCAATAATTTACATGAAATATGAAATAAACAGTACCTAGTTTCCATTCTCCCACTATGCGGTACGTATCTCCACTCTACTTCATATTTTTATGTTTCATATTTCATGTAAATTATTGATACCTGTGTAAATTTTGTTTAGTGAACATTTTTTTTCTGTATAATACTTTCATTATTATACTATAGTCATTGTTTATTAATAAAGTTTTTTTTACATATATAGTTCTTCTGTTATATTTTAATACCGACGTTCTCTAGCTCAATAGGTTATATAATATTGTATGTAATGTCATTGAAATTGTATTCTTTTTAGCCCTGATGATGACCCACAAAGGGGGTCGAAACTTTGGCAAACAATAAATAGTTAAAACTATTTAGTTGTTTCATTTAATGACCGCCACCCGGACTAATTCCTTCCAGTTATACACCTATAATTCTCCTATTTTCGAAGATAAAGAAATCTATAGAGTTTTCTAATCAAGAGACCAGGATTAATTATGAAACAGAAGTTAATTGCCTGTAAACAGATATATAAACTGTTATATTTATATTATATGTACATATACATAAATGTATCAGATGTTTACATATATATTCATAAATCAACGGTCAATTTAATATCGCTAAGTTGGGGTGACTCGATCGAATTGCTCATCTATTATTTATATTCAGTCATTCCAGGCTATTCTTTGTTATGTCATAATTCTCTGTTATTCATTTTGATTTATTATTTTTAATAATAAAAAGAACCTTCGTAATAAACAAAGAAGTTTACTCTTCACAATTTGAGGGCTTATGTTTCAATATACGTAGAGCTCGAAAACTTAAAAATTCACCCTGCTCTCGAGTTGTCTGCTATTCGATAGAGAATTAAATTTCTAACAAACCAAAAAAATAATCGTTAAAATCCGTTAAGAAATAGCAGAGATACAGTGTTTTGAAATTAGCAGTGGTGATTGGTCATTTTCCTTCGATTAATTTATTGCTTTTCATATTATTTAATTGCATATATAAACTGCTAAACCCTAATATAGTTATTTTAAAATAATAAATAAAAATGTTTTAAATTTTAATTCTTATAATGTTATGTCCCCCTCCACCTTTGGTGCTTACAAACAATTTTTGACAGATCATTAACAAGTTTGGTAACATTCTCATTCCGTTTGTTGTTTACAATGAAATGTCAAAGTGATTTGGTTAAAAACATATTAAAATAAACAAAAAAAAGACTTTTTTGCTCCAAAAAACTTTCTGTGATAAAAAATTCAATCAAAATTATATTTATTTTATTTGTATTTACTTCAACGTCTTATTCGCCTTCTTTAGTAAAATTAGGTATATAAATTAACAAATATTACAATAAATAACATTACTTTATGAGTTTTTATGAATTTACTCGGAACTTCTTAAATTAAAACAAAATATTAATCTCTGCCAAAAAAAATCAATACTTGAAAGTCTTATTAGTTATAAGTTGGGAAACATTAAACTTTCATAGTTTAATTTTTATTTTATTTTTTAATTAAAATGTGTAAACGTAATCTATCGAAAAACTTAATAAAAATTTTTTCCTTTTGATGATCTATGAGCTTTTGTGAAATAAAAATAAAAATTATTACATGTAAATGTAATTAAAACCTTTGAAATTAAGTTGATGACAACGTTTTTCGCCTTTTTAGAAAGTAGGGCTTTTTGTTTATATTTTCTAAACTTGAGAAAGTTTAATTTATGTTTTTTTTTTTTAAATAACTAAGCAGTTTCTCTTCCAATTAAATTTTATTTGGTCAACAACTTCTATATAATATTATATAGACAACGTTTCGGGGGTTTTACCCCATTTTCAAGATTTTTAATTTATGTGTATTATTTATTATAAACGTTGTCAACATTATTATAAAGAATTGCTATGTGTCCATTCTAAAACGATTTTGTGCCAATGGAATCCTTTTAGAATGAACAAATAGCTTTAATTATGTTAACAAACTTTTTGATAAATATTAAAAGTCTTGAAAATGGGGAGAATCCACGAACCGTTGACTATATAAAATTATAAAATTAAGTTTTTACCTCAATAAAATATTTTAAATAATGAATAAAATCTTACTTATTTTTTTAAAATAAGGATTTCTGTTTACAAGACTAATAAGATACAGGAATCTAACTGGTCATTGACCAATCAGTTTATCAGTTTATCTCGGGTTATTTCATATTATTTATTTTTTTTTTAAATGACGATTATTGATTTTTTTATTTTTTTTATTTACCTTTATTTGCATAAATAGAATAAAATGCAGAGTGCTCATTCACCATGTATTATTTGTAGAAACATTAAACTAAAAATCTGGTGCGGGCAACACACGACTTTCAATTACCTCGGCTGTTAAAATCAATTTTAGAACTATTTAATAAACTTAAAGTTGAAGAAAGTTTTAAAGTTATTTGAAATAAAAAGTTTTTTCAGTATCTTTGGAAACATATGATTTAGAATAAATATTAAAACAATATAAAATTGTTAGGAATAATAATCTGTAATAATTGTATGCCCAATTTGTCACAATTATTTTTTCTAAAATCTTTAGCTTTCCAACGGTATATTATACATCTATGTTATTGTTCTTATGTACAAAAAAAATGCATAAAAAAAAAATGTTTTTTTCTTTTTTCAGCTTTAGTCGGTTATTAAATTTGTTCAAATTGTATATATATCTGCTTTTTACTGATGCTACTAAGATGATATGGTTATTTTTTTTAAATCAACAAAATTAAAGATACTTTAGATGAAGAAAGTTCAATCAAATGTCATTTTAACCCTGTCAGACTATTTCAATCATAATAATACTTATATAATATAAAAGCCAATTAAATTTTACATCAATATAGTGAGTTTAATGAAAATCGCCAGAACCGTTTTGGAGGAAATTGTGAAAGATGCTAAATGGATAGTATAAAGTAGCACTTTCGGTCAGCCGATTTTAGTGAAAATGTTGCTGTAACATCTCGGACTTATAATTTACTTCAATATGACATTTCTGTTTCATGGGACTTTTTTGTTTTCGTGCTAGACTTACTACAACATGGACACACAGATTTTGCGGGACTTGTTTATTTGAACTTAAGGGACCCTGAAATGTGTATTTCCGGTGAAAACTGGAATTTGGAAATGGTATATGTTTAATGGTATAATGTTTCGGTCTAAATTTTAGGCCCTCTTCAGAACGATTGAAGGAAGGGGATCACTTGTAGCTGGGTGGCTAGCGTATCAGCCTCCCATGCCAAAGGTCACGGGTTCAAATCCGCAGGTGGTCCTAGGATTTTTATATGGGAGTAAAAAATCCTTAGTTACGCCGTCCTTCGGAGGGGACGTTAAAAGGTGGTGCCAGCCTCTGCGATGTCAGGTACTCGTTAAAGATCCCTATCCTGATAAAACCTGGATAGGCAAAATTTAGGACTCCCACAGTAGCATCTTTGGATTAGCCATAGTAGCATAAAGTGACGTTAAATAAATATGAAGGAAGGAGATCGTAACTGTAATATTGTTGGATATTGTTGTGATCTCCCGCATTCAATTGCCCAGACGACGGCCTAAAATTTAGACTGAAACGTTGGCTCAATAAATTAAATTCCTACTTAATCAAGTGTTTTTATGACTACATTCCGCATTAACTTCTCGTCAATATCTACATACAATCATCCATTCTTACACCAATAAAAATTATTATTTCTATGTTCTTTTTAAATAAAAAAATATTCATATTTTCAATCAACAATCCTTTAATTTCTTTTTCTCTCCAACGCTTCAAAATGGCAATTTTCTTAAAACGGATAAATATGGATTATTTTTTATTTGAAAAGAACAATTTTTACTTTCACTTAACTATATATGAAATACATAGTAAGGGAATGTATTGCGATAACAGTTTTAATCAGAAATACACGTTTTAGTGTCGCTTGAGTCCAAATAACCGAATCCCGCAAAAAGGTTTAAGTAGAGAAAATCCCCATTGGCAGCCCTCCACCAGCTGATCTAACCTAGAAGGTCTCGAGGCCATCTTCTTTTTAGACGCCTCGGAGGACTGTCAGGAAGGGAAGAGCAAGCCAGTATTGAAACTAGTGGTTAGAGTGGGAGTGGAGTTTGTCATAGAAGGATTGATACCTGGTTCGGGCCAAATCAGCAACATATGGGATATTAAAGGTCTTTATGGATGAGTTTATTCGTGACAAAGTAAGGAGCATTGAGGATTTTTCGAAGGATTTTGGATTGTAAAGATTTTTTTTTTTTCTTCGGATTCTGCAACTTGCGTCACATCCCGAAACTTATTATTTCCGAACGCCAGTGCTCCTGTCCCTGCAGTCCTCCTCTGGCCGCCATGTCCTCCCTCACACTCTCTATCCACGTTTTGCGGGGTCTTCCTCGTCTTCGCCTCTTCTGCGGGGAGTACTTTATCATTTTATGTGGCCACCGCGTCCCTTCCATCCTCATGACATGGCCATACCACATGAGCTTCTTCTTTGATATTTCATTTAAGATATTGAGCTCAGCCCCTACTTTTTTTCTTTTTTCCGCATTAGGGATTCTTTGCAGCCTGGATATGCCGCAGCTCTTCTCCAAAAGTCCATCTCCAGAGCCAACAATCTTCTTTCAGCCGATTTTAGCACTGTCCATGTTTCAGCGCCATATAAAGTGGTCCCTAGGAGGAAGGAATGGTAAATCTTTTTTTTCGTAAGAAGCGACACCTGTCTGCTCCACAGAACTCCATTCAAGATTCCTACTATTTTTCTACCATTTGCAATCTTATTTTCAATATCTTTGGTCATCGTTCCGGACTGATCCATGGTACCCCAAGATATTTGAAGGCGTTGCTCTGTGGGATCGTCCAATCCTCCACACAGATGCTCGAGACTGTTGAGTTGCATGGCATATACTCTGTTTTTCTCTGCTGATCTCTAGACCCCACTCAGAGTATGCTTCATTCAATTTCCTCAGATATATTCAAGATCACAATCTTCCGAAGCTAGGACAACCTGATCGTCTGCGAACTGAAGGCTGAAAAGTGTGTCATCACCAACCTCCACACCCATTCCTCGACACTTTTGTTTCCACAATCTTAGGGTTTGTTCTATGTAAATATTAAAAAGTGTTGGAGAGAGGCAACATCCTTGCTTTAGACCTTTAGTGACTAGGAATGGTTCAGTATATTTTCTTCCTATTTTCACTCTTGATCGAGCCCCTATATATAGACTCTTTATAGCTTTAATGAGACCTCTATTTATCTGAGCCAGACCCAAAGCTTCCAACAGTTTCTTTAAAGGAACACTATCGTATGCTTTGCAAAGGTCAATGAATGCTAAGTGGGTTTCAAGATCATATTCTATCCTCTTCTGTACCAGCTGAGTAAAGATAAAAATATGGTCACTACATGATCTCCCACTTCTAAAACCTGCTTGCTCTTCCGTCATCTGATCAGAGACCTCTTTCTCCAGTCTTTCCTTAACAATTCGGCCATAAAGCCTGCCTATACTGCTTGTTACCGTGATTCCTCTGTAATTGGTGCACATGTTTCTTTTTCCTTTTTTGTGTATAGGTATTGTATCCCCCGTTAACCAATCCTCCGGAACTTTTCCTTTTTTCATACACTCTGTGTAAATCTTAGCCAGTATCTCCTTCAATTCTCTTGGTCCTGCCTTTATCAACTCTATTGGCAGATCCCCGGGTCCTGGTGCCTTTCATTTTTCATCTTTCTCAAGGCAACCTCCACTTCATCCACAGTAAAGATTGAATACGGAAAGAATTATGGTTTAGTAGAGCCCCAGAGCTCAACTCCGTAAGTCCAGATAGGTCTAATGATGGTCATGCATAGGAGTCTTTTGTAGTTAAGCGAAAGGTTTCTTGTCGTTTCAGTCTTGTGTGCGGATTCCATGTTAGACGCTTGTCAAGTACAAGTCCTTGGTAGCGGATCCGTTCAACTGGGACAAGCGGAATATTATTAAAGGATACTGTAGGGCAGGATATCATAGGTTTAAGACGAAGGCTATAGGTTATTTGGTGAGATTTGCTAGAATTTATTTTAATTATCCAATGCTGACACTATACCTCAAGGTCTCTGATGTGGTATTTGAGAGTTTGAGAGGCAATAGTTGGATCATTATTGAGAGATAACTCACAAAATAAAAAATAAAAGCTCAACTCCTTAAGTCCAGATAGGCCTTATGATGGTGATATAGATGAACCTTTTGTAGATAAGTGAAAGGTTAGAGTGTCTATCCAGTAAGTGTTGAAGTTAGCGGAAATAAACACACTCAAATAAATACATATATAACAAAAATTATTATCTTACCCTAGATTCAAGTACCCACTCTATAGAGGTCGGAGGTGACAAACTCTCTTGTTTACTAGCTATACTTACAAATCCAATCACTATAATAATTATCATTATTAATTAAGCTGCGTGTTAGAAGCCTTATAAATTAGATAATCGATCCCTATCTACATCATTGTTTAATTTCCTTGCGTTAGCAAATACTATAAATTCCTTTGTATTGGGTCACTACTACTTATCTCAGTTCACTTGGGCAAAAAATCTTTTAAAAAACACAAATACCTCGTCTTCACACTCTTATGTAATAATAGTAATATCTTCATTTCCAGCTTCACAGAACAACCAGCCTCTCCTTTATAGGAGGTACAAGATATTGAAATTATAACAAAATTTCCTCTTCTTGATTCAATTTATTATTTACTTTTTAGAACTTATGATATAAATAAAATAAAACATTTTATGAATAACTAGCTGTTGCGACTTCGTCTGCGTCAATTTATTTTATCATGATCGCCATTAAGAAATTTTTAAAAGATTATATTTCAAAGTACTTCTGCGTAAATGGCATTTTTAGTTTTATTTTCATGCGGCAGAAGAACATACTGATTTTCTCCGCAACCCGATCTTGACGTAAATCGATTCCTACGTGTACGCAAAAGATAAATTAACGGGAAATTGAATTCTTTTAAAATTAAAAGGTAAATAATTTGGAATCATCGGGATGCGAGATTTTTCACTGATTCTTCACTCCTATTGGTCGCAGCGTGATTTTATATAACTCGGTAAATGGTCTATCCAACACAAAAAGAATTTTTCAATTCGAATCAGTAGTTTCTGGGATTAGCGCGTTCGAACAAACAAACAAACTCTTCAGCTTTATAATATTAATATAGATTTAAACTAAAATTACATCTGCGTATTCACTGATAGGTTTTTTAATCACATTACTCCATATATTCCTATTTCTGGCCACCGCAGCCCTACAGCCCTCTATTAAATGCACTATTTCGTCCCTCCACCTCGTCATTCGTCTTCCTTGCCATCTCTTTCGTTCCCTTGGAATCCACTCGGCAGCCATTTTAGATGAGGAACATGGTTGGAGTTGCGGTCATCGAAAGAAGCACACATTAAAACGTAATACTTATTTTAATTGTGTGCCGACGTTTCGGCTTACATTGTGGGCCTTCAATTTTAGCAATTTGGGGTAGCAATTTTAGACCATTTTCTGGGATCTAGCCTAGTCACATGACCTCCATTTCAATAAATCTGTCTCTTTTTGTAAACCTTTGAGGATGACTTGCTTTTGTATTTTGTTTATTACTGCTGCGATATTTACTAGTTTATCGTAGTCTTTGCTGGTCATATACTTATGTCCCAATGTACAATTTAGGAAGCTTCAACAATTAAACCTATGTTTAAACCCTTTGTGTTTACAAGACTTGAACTGTACCTTTTGTCATAGATTGGGTTGACAAGTCTTTTTCAACCTTTTAGAACATAGACCAATGAAAAACATCTGGTGCGTGCTACACCAAACTTTCACTCTCCACCCTTCTTAAAATCAAGATTTAAATAAACCTAAACCAGATAAAAAAAATAATAATCTTTAATAACGATAGAAATTATTATCCATAAGTCAACAATAATGCCCTTTTACAACTTTTTATGTTTTTTTACTTATACATACCTATATATGAGATACACGGTAAGAGAAAGTATTGCGATCGTGAAAATTTTCGAATTCCAGTTTTCAACGGAAATACACGTTTTAGGGTCTCGTGAGTCCAAATAACCAAGTGTGTCCGCCATAAAGTGTGTGTTGTAATTCTAGCAAAACGAAAAGTGGAACTGACATTTTATTTTTAAGACAAATGTACGCCCGAGGTGTGACATATAACCTTTTCATTAAAATCGGCTAACCAGAAGAGCCTCTTTATACCATGCATTTTGCACCTTTTTACGATTTTTCCAAAAACGGTTCTAGCGATTTTGATTAAACTTGCTATATCGATGTAAAATTTAATGGACTTTAATATCATGTAAGTTTTATTCTGATTTAAACAGTTTGACAGGACTTAAATGCCGATATATTCAATTTTCTTTCTCTAAACTACCTTTAATTTGTAAATTCTATAAAACGTCTAGTACTCGTTAAATTTTCCACTTAATATTTAATTGATTCTTCATTGCACATATATATATATATATATATATATATATATATTTATATTATATATATATATATATATATATATAATATATATATATATATATATATATATATACAATTTAAACATAAATATTTTCACTGAGGGCAAAGCACCGTTCCTATTTTGGGCTCTTGCGTGATGCAGCAACTTGTCTAGTCAATCAACCTGTACATTTTGGCACAGTTATTTTATTATTTTTTACACAAAATTTTTTTCATGATGTGGAAATCACTTCCTATTGGGCTCTTTAGCGGGTAGTAAGTACAGGGCAATTAACTGTTAATTGGAAGTAGTTTCAAAAATATTGATATTGCACATCTCACGTAACAATAGATTTTTTTTTTGGTTTTGCTTGGTGTATATATGCGAAGCAGAACACAAATGTATTCTGATACGAAGTGTTCAATATTACGAAATCTGCATGAACAAAGGACAAGGTCGACATCGAATTTTGAAGAAGTGTTGTTGCTTTTTAAAAACAAAAAAAATCTGGTGCGCGCAACACACGACTTTCACTTACCTCCGTTGTTAAAATCGATTTAAGAATTTTTAAATATATTTAAAGATACAAATAAATTGTTAAGGAATTGATTATTTTGAATTTCAATAGAAACATGTGTTTTATTAAATACTATTATATTTTTATCTAAAAAATCTGGTGCGGGCAACACACGACTTTCACTTACCTCGATTTTTAAAATCAATGAAAGAATTTTCAAATACAGTTAGAGATAAAAATACGTGAAACTATTGAGGAATTAATCAAATTAAATTTCTATAGAAACATGTGTTTCATTAAAAAATCTATTATATTATTATCTAAAATAATCAGATAGTTTTATGTTCATTTCATCACTCTCTATTAAATTTTAAAAGCTTGTGTATGAGATGACATTTTTCTAAAATCTTTAGCTTTCCACGGTATATCGTACATAATATTACTGTTCTTATGTTCAAAAACGAAAAATTGCATTAAAAAAATATTTTTTCTGTTTTCTCCTTTAGTTGGGAATCGAATTTATTCAATTTATATATTTACCTGTTTTTCATCAGCGTTAACAAGATGATCTAGTTATTATTTAAATCTACAAAATTACAGGTACTTTAGGGGAAGAAAATTTAAAATATCGGCATTTAAGCCCTGTCAGACCATTTTTATCCAAATAAAACTTACATGATACTAAAGCACATTAAATTTTACATCGATATAGCGAGTTTAATCAAAATCGTCGAACCGTTTTCGGGAAAATCGAAAAAAGGTGCAAAATGCATGGTATAAAGTGCCTCTTCTGGTAAGTTCATTTTAATGAAAAAGGTTTTGTAACGTTTCGGGCGTATAGTTGTTTTAAATATGAAAATTTCAGTTTCATAGGACTTACCGTTTCCGCCCGGGAGTTACCACACACACACACAGACCTTTTTGCGGGACTTAGTTATTTGGACTCAGGAGACCCTTAAAACGTGTATTTCCGGTGAATTGAAAATTTTCTATTGCAATACTGTCTCTTCTTATATATTTCATATATAGGTAGGTTATTAATAAGTACTAAAAATAATGTATATTTGAGAAATATCCTATCAGCGGATTTTTCTTGTTTTTTTATTATTTTTTTTATGAACATAAAAAATATGTCGTTTATCTTGTGATATTCCTGATGTGAAACAGAGGCTAAGGATAACATCGTTTCAATTATCGTTAAAACAATAAAGAAAAAATTACATAGACTACCAGTTTTTTATATAAGAAATTTTTATATTTAAGTCTCAAATTATTTTACGTTGAGAATGATCATGACGATTAGTGGCAAGGCTAAAACTGGAATAAGCAAGATAAGAAATTATGTCGGAATCAACTTAACTGTTTTAGCCTTCACTAATTCAATCAAATCTCGCCTCCACATGTTTATGACATAGTTCCCAGTGTTCTTAATTAATACGAATTCGTAATCATTTAAGAGCAGAAAGAAACTTTGACTTACAATAACCAGACGGTCGATAAACTTTAAATAAATAATATAATAAAAGTAAAAATAATTAAGAGTTCGCTTCTCGGTGCCGGGTCGCTTTTTCTTGGCGTTAATCCCAACACCCACCCCCAGCCCCGAGAAATCGCTATAAAAGGATATATTCAATATTAAAAGCTATACATAAAGTAGAAATTGAATAATAAAAAAAATATATATATATATAGGTAGTTGAATTTAAAAATTAACTACCCTTCTCCTTTTAAATTTATGGTTTTACTTTCACGATACGTAGAATCCAAACTGTGAATTTAAAAAACTTCTTGCTTTTTAATTAATACTTAAATTAAGTATTAATTTAAGTTATAATAGGGGTCACCTGTGGTGCAGTGGCCTAGCATAACAGCATTATATGCCCAAGACTGCGGGTTCAAACCCGGCAGATGTTGGTCTCGAAGCTGTGCAAGATGAAATCTAGTTAAAGATCATAATCTAATTATACCTGGATAGAAAAAATTAAGGACTCGCACTGTAGCATCCTCCGATTAGCCACAGTATCGTAAAGTGACGATAAATAAATAAAATAAAATAATAATAATGGAAACTTCCAAAATTTATTTAGCATTGAATGCCGACCTCGCACCAGCGACGTTTTTTGTTTGAATAGATGAATGATAACTATTATTCCCGGAAATAGATAAATATATATAGCATGTATACTATGCACAATACAAAGGACAATTGAAGTAATTTATTGTATTTTATGTAATAGAGCTTTGATTAAAAACTTACACGATTTACATACATTCCAAGTAATAATTAAGCAGATCATCAATTCTAAAGTACAGGTGTCCTAATTGAAAATCTAATCTCAATGTAGACAGCAATATACACTGCCGACAAAATTAAAGGATCACTTCAATATTTTGAAATTACTGAACTGTATAGGGTATTTTGAAAATTTCTTTTTATTTGGAAGTCACACTTTATTATAAGGGTAATAAAAAATTATTTTCTAGAAAATTTATAGAATTTAAATTAATAGGAAAACAAATCAAAAAATAAAAATGTCCTACAGTCTCAAAATGAAAAAGTAAATCTTTGAAATAAATGAAATAACAAAACTGAATAAAAAGGAAGAATTCGAGGAAAACGATCAATAATTGGTATTCCCACTCTAGCTCTGTTAATTGCTTCCATTCCCCTGACCCATTCCAGCGACCAGGGCTCTTACATGTTGTTCTGGGACGTTGTTCCACTCTTCCACTAACATTTCCCTTAAATTTGCCAAATTTTGTGGGTCTCGGGCGCGGACACGTCTTCCAAGCATGTCCCTTACATGCTCTATTGGGTTCATATCTGGACTTTTGGGTGGCCAAACCATAACGTCAATTTCTTCTTGTCTGAGGAAATTTTGCACTGATCGAGCAACTATAAAAATATTTCTTGCGAAAGGTATTACATGTGGCTCAAGTACCTCCCTAATGTACCTGTCAGCAGTTATAGAGCCACGGTTCACAAGGACCAACTCTGTACGGGAGTTTAAATTTATGCCTTCCCCCCCTTCCCAACACCATCACTGACCCACACCAAACGCAACCCTTGCAAAAGTGCATGGAACATACCTCTCGCCCCGCCTTCTCCATACCTTTGCCCGTCCATCTGGAGATCGGAGACAGAATCTTGACTCATCGCTGAATAATACGAGGCTCCAATCTTCCTGAGTCCAGTTTAGGTGCTCCCGAGCAAACCTCAAGCGCTCAACCCGGTGTTCCCTGGAGAGAAGAGGTCCAGTAGCTGAAGGATGAGAGGTCAATCCATAATCGTTGAGTCGTCTTCTCACGGTTCGCCCTGAAATTTGCACATTCCTGAACCTCTGGAGGAAACCACGCAGACTGTTACCAGTTGATCGGCGATCCGAAGAGCATGCAGTTGCAAAAACCTCTCGTCACGGTGGGAATGTTGACCTTCGGACGGCATTGTCCGACTCTTCTTGTATGCCTCCAGTTTGACGTGCCTATTAAGCACCTGGACACTACGGATTGTGACCGCTGGAGCCGTTACGCAATATGCCTTTGAGAAAACCCTTCTTCACTCAAAGCAACAGCACGAATTGATTCCTCCTCGGTCAATGCTCTTCTGTTGGCCATCACAACGTTCTTACTAAACTCACAAGTAAAAACTAAAGTCTCTTAAATGTTAGAAAATCTTCAATAAGATGAATCTTTGCTAACAACTAATCATTTACTGATAGGAAGAAATAAAAGAAGAGGATTAACTGACCCTTTCCTCCATAAACGGGTGGGAATATAAACAGGTAGAGGATTAACTTGATAATATACAACACAAAGTCCAGTCTGGGACAAAGGAATTCCTATTTTTATCTCTCATGTAATAATAATATAAATATTTGTAAGTGATCCTTTAATTTTGTCCGGCAGTGTTATTTTTTTGTTCGTTTATCACCCACAGTTCTCTTTCACCAACATCAATTATATATTTTAAAATACGTTAAAAAATTATAAAAAGCCCAACACATTTTAGGCAAAACGCGACTTTCTTCTCTTCATTCAATCCAGTTTTAGCTGCTAGTGAAAAATGTTTTGTAACTAAAACAATTTCTATTAAATTTCTGAAAAAAGAAGCTGTCGGCATATTTTCTATCCTAGTCGATATATTTACCAGTTCTTTATCAATGACAACATAAATTGTATTTTTTTTTTTTTTTCTGAAAATAAAGGTACTTTAGAAAAAGAAAACTTCAAATATCGACATTTAAGCCCTGTCAGACTATTTCAATCAGAACGAAACATACATGATATTAAAACCCACTAAATTTTACATTGGTATGACGAGTTATCTCTTAATTATCTCTGTGTTTATAAAATCATCTATGATTGGTCAATAATGTTAACATATTCTTATTGTTATCTAAAATAATCAGTTTTATCTTCTTTTCATCACTCTCTATTATCTTTTAAAAGCTTGAGTAGAAGATAATATTTTTTCTAAATCTTTAGCTTTCCAACGGTATATCATACATGTATATTACTGCTCTTATGTTCAAAAACAAAAAATTGCATTAAAAAATATTTTTTCCGTTTTCTCCTTTAGTTGGGTATCTAATACATTCAATTTAAATATTTACCTGTTTTTCATCAATGGTAACAAGATAATATAGTTATTTTTATAGAATCAACAAAATTAAAGGTACTTTAGAGAAAGAAAATTTAAAATATAGGCATTTAAGCTCTGTCAGACCATTTTAATCCGAACGAAACCTAAATTATATTAAAGCCCATTAAATTTTACATCGATATAGCGAGTTTAATCAAATCTTCGGAAAATCGAAAAAAGGTACAAAATGCATGGTATAAAGTGGCTCTTCTGGTAAGCTCATTTTGATGAAAAAGGTTTTGTAACGTCTCGGGTGTATATTTGTCTTAAATATGAAATTTCAGTTTCATAGGACTTACCGTTTCCGCCCGAGAGTTACCACACACCTTTTTGCGGGATTTCGTTATTTGGACTCAGGAGACCCTAAAACGTGTATTTCCGTTAAAAACTGGATTTCGAAAATTTTCACGATCGCAATACTTCCCCTTACTATATATAGTAAAAGAAAGTAAAAAAGTGCTAAATTCAAGATAAAGTAGATCTTCTGGTTTACCGATTTTGGTGAAAAAAATTGTTTTAACACCACAGGCATAATATTTGTATTAAATATGAAATTTCATTTACGTACAACTTCTTATTTTCGAACCACATCCACATACACACAAATACATTACTTACACTTGCAATATATTTCATATAATTGAAAAATCTGGTGCGCGCAACACACGACTTTCACTTACATCCGTTGTTAAAATCAATTTATTAATTTTTCAATACCGTAAAAAATGAAATAAGTTTAAATAATTAATTAAATTGAATTTGAAAAACATGTTATGCGTTAAATAATGTATTATATTATTATCTAAAACAATTAGTTAATTTTACCACCTTTTAATCACTCTATATTTGATTAATTTTAGAAATTTGTACATAAGACAAAAAAATTCTGAAATTTTTAGCTTTCCAACGGTATATTATACATATATTATGTTTCTTATCTTAAGAAAAAAAAACAAAAATTACAGTAAAAAATACTTCTGCACTTTTCTTTTTCAGTTGATTATGAAATTTGTTCCACTTGTATATTTAGCCGTGTTTTATCAATGGCTTAAAAAATAGAAGATACTTTAGAGGAATAAAATTAAAACCATCGGCATTTAAGCCCCGGCAGACTACTTCAATCAGAATGAAACCTACATCATTTTAAAGCCCAATAACTTTTTCACCGATATAGCGTGATTAATAGGTGCTCTTAAGATATTTCATTTATAAACGACTTATCGTTTTCCCGATTGACTTACCACATACAAACACAGACCATAATGTGGGATATGTTTATTTGGACTCAAGGGACAATAAAACGTATTTCCTTTGAAAACTGGAATTAAAAAATTTTCACAATTGCAATACTTTCCCTTACTATATATTTCATAATTAGGTAAGTGAAACTAAAAATCTAAAACTATGATATATTTCTAAGAGTTAATATTTTCTTGTAAATAAAAAGAAAGATACGAGACTCCTCGTAAGAAATTGAAAAACAGTCCAAAAGATGTGGAGGGCGCCGCATCTGGAGTCCCAGATGTTCTCGCCTGTTTTTTTTTTTCTTTTATTTTTTCATTAGACACTTTATATCTTCTTCTAGGGCTCAGATTTTTTGTCGAGTCTCGTTTAAAGGACCCTCCATCTGTCAGAGCTGCTCTAGTTTCATCTCACTTGAGTCAGACACTGGCCAGATCTGTTATAATTCAAGAACCGTAATAAATCACTTTAATACACAACCTAGTGAAAAAATTATAGAGATACAGTTTCAGCATTGAAATTTATATATAAGCAACACATCACAGCCATAGAGAAATGGTGTCAAAACTGGAGGATTAAAACAAATCCTAAAAAAACCACCAAATTACCTTTTCCCTTCGTCGCAAACCGATGAGCTCCTGCCCCACTGTATCCTTTAATAATACCTCACTCATACCTGTAGAACAAATCCGATACCTAGGACTCCATCTTGACAAACTTCTTTCAAGGAATCCTCACACGAGACTAAAACGACAAGAAACTGCCCGTAGATACCGATTACTACAACACTTACTCGACAAACGTTCAAAACTTCCAATTCATTACAAAAAGCTCATTTATGTTACCGTCATTAGACCCATATGGACTTATAGGATCGGGCTTTGGGGCTCTACTAAACCATCTAATTCCTCTCGCATCCAGTTGTTACAATCCAAAATCCTAAATGCTCTTTATTTCGTCACAAATAAAATCATCCATAACGACCTTAATATTCCACTTGTTGCAGACCTTTCTCGTACCAGATATACCACTTTTAATTCCAAACTCCCAACCCATATAAACCCTCTTGTCCGCAACCTATCAACCTCACATTTTCCTGATAACCCTCTGAGGCGATTGAATAGAAGATGGCCTCGGGTTCTACTTACTTAATTAAACATCCTGGGATTACTACGATGCATAAATAATTGGACATAATGACAATTCATAAATACATCCACGAACAAACCATTAAATACTTTAACTTATGCCAAGTAAGCAATAACACCCTCGTTCAAGAAATAAGCAATTACACCAAAATATCAACACCTAAATGCAGACATAAAATAACCAAACATATATTACTTTAAAATATACCAAACTAAAAATATTGTTCTTTACCATAGTATTTCTTTCTTATGTATTTATTTTCCAAGTTAGGAATTATTTTTATAATTAGTATTTATTTTCCTCGAACGGAGTTGTGCTCTGGAGCTCTAATAAACCATCGAATTCTTTCCGTATACAATCCCTACAATCCAAAATCCTTCGTAAAATCCTCAATGCTCCTTTTACTTTGTCACGAATAACCTCATTCATAAAGACCTTAATATCCGATTTGTTGCAGACCTTCTCGTACCAGATATACCACTTTTGATTCCAAACTCCCAGCCCATATAAACCCTCTTGTGTAAACGCAAATTATCGACCTCACATATTCCTGACAACCCTCCTAGGCGATTGAAAAGAAGATGGCCTCGGGATCTACTTACTTAAATAAACATCGAAGTTCTACCGCTGGGTAGTTTCTTTTCAAGCCTTTCACGCCCTTTATTATAATTCAAAACTTTTACTTATTGGATTTATATTAATATATAGTTGTAAAATTCAATAAAATATAAATTTAAAAAAAATTATAAGTATTTAAATGTTCTGAAAAAATATATTTATTTGCCATCACAACTATACCACTACAACCTATGAAGGGTCTTGGGCTCAGTATATACCGAGATTCTTTCTGTTAATAGGCCAACTGTCATGAAATAAGGTGATTAGGCCTAGATCATACTCAGCAGCCAGGTTATTCCTCTTTTTTGGGTACCCACTTTATAGAGGCTTAATCTGCCCCAGGAGACTTTCCATGCCCTGGGGTTTCCTACCTCTTTTGTTTTCTTCGACATTTATGGGACTCCCTGTATGTTCAAATAAAAACAAAGTTTCATATGCGTGCCCAGCCTGGTGTTTTTCTAGCAGAACACATATTAATAAATTGCAGATCCTCCAGAATAGATGTCTAAGAATTGTAAACAACTACATACTAGGATTACCACAATGCATAAATAATTGGACATAATGACAATTCATAAATATATCCACGAACAAACCATTAAATTCTTCAACTTATGCCAACTAAGCAATAACACCCTCGTTCAAGAAATAGGCAATTACACCAAAATATCAACACCTCTGAGGCTCTAATAAACCATCGAATTCTTTCTCTGCAATCCAAAATCCTCAATGCTCCTTACTTTGGCACGAATAAACTCATCCATAAAGACCTTAACGTATGTTGCTGATTCGGCCCGATCCAGATACCATTCCTGACATGCCGAACTCCATTTCAATCCTAATCCCCTAGTTTCAATCCTTTCTCCCTCTTCAGTCCCTGACAATCCTCCGAGGGGTCTGAAAAGGAGACGGCCACGAGACCTTCTAGTTTAGAATATTTTTAGAGTGCTTCTACTAGGAAGCTTCTCTACACGTGTTTCATGCCTTTTTACATTTTATTCAAATTTACTCGTTGTATTCTATTGTACAGTTGTAAATTGCAATAATTAATTTTTTTTTTAAATCCTTAAATTTTATTTATTTTTCTTCTGTTGGTTTTTTAATTTATTTTTACCAACAATATCAACATTATAAGAATATAAACAATTATACCAACAATTTTACGATGTGAGGGGAATGCCCCATCATTGTTGAACTATTTATTATGTTTTAATAAATAAAGAAAATTACATATATGTGTCACTAAAATGGATCTTAAATTTATAATTTATATTCTTGCAAACCTAGTATTAATTTTGTATATTCATTACTTCTCTTTCTTTCTTTAGTTTTTATTATAATTGTTCGTTATGTTATCAAATTGTTTTTATAATTTAATTCTCAGAAATATTTATAAATTTATAATCGTTAGGGGTGTCTTTGTACGAGGCTATACCCCCACTTTTTCCATTGTTACGAGTTGTAATAATTATTCATTTATGTTAAAAAAAAAAAAAAACCATGTATGGCTCAAGCAGCCGATCTGGAAATAAAGAAATTTAATGATGACATATATGTGTTAAAATTTTAAGCTAAATGTAATTCTTTAATCTTTCTTCAACTTAAACACATTTTAATGTTCTTAAATCTATTTTAACAACGTAGGTAACTTAAAGTCTAGTGCTGGGCCCACCATTTTTTTGTTATAGTAAATATTGTTCTTATCGAGGCTTCTGTTTATTATTTTACTGTTAGACTATGACATGTCATGACCTTAGAATACCCAAGAGATGTAGCATGAAGCTGGTGGCTGGAGAGAAGAACAAAGAAGTTACTGTATTGGCTGGAGATCTCAGTGTCCTAATCTCTTGACCAATCAGCGAGTAGCACTGTACCCTGTCCATCCTTAAGCCGCCGTATTCATCCCCATGTTTATCTAGCCGAATAATGCTCGGCTTTTAGTTTATTTTTCTTGTTTACATGACGCGAGATTACTCGGCCAATGTAAGGAAATACAGGCTATAGATAGTTCGGTTACACAATACGGTAAAACAATGAAATAGTAACAACTACTGTAGACGTTTCGACCACCTTCATATGTCTTCATCATGGCTAAAAATATATTTTTTTTTTATCCAGTTAATTATATCAAAAAGCCATACTTTCTCCTATTAAAAATGTTCATTATAATTTTTTTTCTATTTTTACTTCCACTTCACTATGTATAAAATTAAAAGTAAGGGAAAGTATTGCGATCCTGAAAATTTATGAATTCCAGTTTTCACCAGGCTACATAACATAACAGTGCGACCAATAAAATGTAACTTTACGTAATACCCAAAATAGAGTATTAACATACAACATTCTTTCCACCTGAAATTTCTTCTAATAAGATATTTCTTTAACCAATTTAACACGACGTGGGAGACGGTCTGAGGGAGGGATATGTGGAGTTAACTCATTTTTGATATAACTCGAGTTATACAGTTTTTCACGACCGCCACAGATGTTTCATATGACTATTAACAGCTTTCTTTCAAATATAATTATAACTATAATTACTTAGATTAATAAAATAAAATAATAAGCAACACTAAGAATATAAGCAATAAAATAACAAATGAAGAGGAATATAGGCATTCTAACAAAGATCGTAGTTTTAGGCATTCCACTGACAACTGAAAGAAAAAAAAACGTCCAATGTTAAGAAAAACCAATGTTGGTCGGATTACAATGATTTTTTTTTCAGCAGTTCCTAAATTAAATAAACTTTTATTTATTTTATTTAACTTGAACGAGAAATTTCAAATAAAACGTTTCATCAAATTTTAGAAGTCCCATATAATTAGTATAACCAAATACTTATGTATTACAGCATCATAAAAAATCTGGTGCGGGCAATACACGTTTAAAGTGTCCAAATGTCCGAGTCCCGGAAAAAGGTCTGTGCCATCTTATCTTATAAGCATTGATAAAAAACGGATAAATATACAATTTGAACGATTTTGATATCCAACTAAAGGTGAACACTTCAAAAACATGTGTTTAGGTTTTTTAACATGATGATGAATTATCCAGTTGAGCTAACAGGTGGAGAGTGAAAATGAATCAATCTAAGAGTTTATTTATCGTTTTCACGCTCAAGCATGGTGAATCTCCAGTAGTCTATTTCGAGAATAAACCTATTCTAACTTCAGAACAAGTACGATATTTGGGACTGACATGGAGGACCCAAATTAGACTTAAGAGAAAACAGCTGAACAGACGATTTGGACAATTATCTCGGCTACGTGACAATCAGTCAAAATTATCCTTTAACACCAAAATTACTATTTACAAAGTACTGATCAAACCCTTGTGAACATACGGGATAGAGCCATTGTGATCTGCCAAAACGTCCAATATTCAAATAATTCAGTATTTCCAATTGAAAATATTACGAAAAATCGTGTTTGCACCGTTTTATGTAAGCAACGAATTACTTTACAAGGACTTGGCCATACTCGCAGTTTCAGACACAGCCACAGAATATTATAAAAATTTCCATGACTGTTCACGCCATATGTTACGGCCTGATAAGGTTTTTATAGTTTTTCAATCGAAAAATGATAAATCCATATTTTTTATGATATTTATAATAAGATCGTTTTTTTTGTTTAAATCTTTATTTTTTAATTTCTTTTAAAATAGTTATTTTAAATATAATTAAAAGTTTTTAAACGAGAGCAGTAGAAGAGAAAGACAGAAGACGATCGTACTTCAATTGTTTTTTGACTGCCTCGTGCCAGTCGAGGCTTAAGCCAGCGTCTGAGCGGTGAAGATGTGCCGTATATAGACCCAAGATTCCTCTCAACGTTTGAACGTTTGGAAACGAATTTCTTCATCTTCTCATCGTTCCCCTTGGAACTTGGAAGAGCCGCCTTGCGGTCATTTTCAACACCCAAGAGAACTTCGTCCAAGCCGCCCTGCGGTAATTTTCTTCAATACTCAAGACGACTTCGTTCAAGCCGCCCTGCGGTCGTTTTCTTCAACACTCAACTGGACATCTTTACGTGAATATAACCTATCTTTATCCATTAATGGAACATTTAATTTCTTAATTCTTATTCAAGAAACTGTTTAATTTGATAACTATTTTTTTTTACATCTTTAAGCATTAATTAAGTTAAGTTTGTTTCTTCTATTTTTACAATATTTTAATAGGTTTATTTTGTTTCCTACATTTTCTTACAGCTGTTTAATTATAATTAGGTTAATTTGTTTCTTATCATCTTTATATGTATTTCAGTGTATTAAATGTATTGTGATTCGTCGTTTGCTTTCATTATTTTTATTTATTTTAAATCTATACAGTCCACTTTTATATTTCAATAGAACCACCCTCAATTTTGAGTTGTCACTTGGAAGTATTATTCTTTCACGGATAGCCCAGCGTATACAAATTTTGGTACTCCGGGTCGTGGATTTATTTTTTGTCTACAAATTTTCGGCCCTCAGGCGGAACGGATCACAATACATTCCTACAGCTATCTCTTATTGTTTTATTTAGCCTTCTAAATAATTATTTAATTTAGGTTTAAATTTATTGGAATTTAAACATTTCAGCAATTGTTAGGTGCCAGTTGGGAAACATATGGTTATTTGAATTTCAGTTTATTTTTTTGTGATCAATCACATTTCTTTTTTCACATCTTGTTTAACATATAGATTTTGTCAATTGTTTAAACTAAAAATGGGTCCAAAAATTGATAATGAGGTAGTATTGAGCTCCCTGTTGGACGAATTAGAGGACTTAAGGGACGATATACACGAAACAAATGAAATAGGTCTGGCTGCAACAAAAAATTCAGAATTATTTCCGGTTTTTAAAGCTAGGTTATCACGACTGGACACTACTTTCCAAAAGTTCACTAAAACTGTCACAGAAGTGAAACAATATGCTAAATTATTAAACAAAGATTGCAGTGAGTATGACAACATTAGGAAGGAGACCCGCCATAAATTTTATGAAGCGTTGGCACTTCAGCAAGAACAATTAGTTCAAGATCATTCATTGAATGCATCTTCTAGTGAATCCCAAAATCAGTTATTTAAACTTCCCTCTATAAATCTTCCTACATTCAACGGTGACTTGACTAAGTGGACTTCATTCAAAGACACTTATGTTTCATTAATTCATGAAAATACTTCCTTATCTCCAGTTCAAAAGTTCCATTATCTCAAGTCCTCATTAAAGGGACCTGCCTTGCAATGTGTTGCTTCCATACCAATTACTGCCCAAGATTATCCACAAGCTTGGCTCAGTTTGACCAAACGGTATGATAACAAACGGATTCAAGCTAGCAATTTGCTTGCAAAAATATTTAATTTTAAGCCATTACAGGAATGTAATTTAGCTTCCTTAGAACAATTTTCGGAGATTGTATTAGAGAGTGTAACTGCGTTCAAAAATTTAGACATAAAAGATGAATCTGGGTTTGTTCTTCTTACATTCGCATTAAGACTGTTAGATCCCAAAACCCGTGAGCTGTTTGAGACTTTACAATCAGTGAAAGAAGAACTTCCTTCATTTCAAGATTTAGTTGACCTAATTTCTCAGCAATGTGTTGCATTTCAATCTCAAGCCTTATCTACTCCAAGCATGTCCAAACACTCGAACTACAATAAAACTTATCCTAAAAGGATGAAACAAATTTTTTTACTCCACAGGGCAGCAAACTACTCGTTCTTGCCCCTTATGTAAGGAAAAGCATGCTTTGTATCGTTGCTCTAAATTTTTGGAACTAATTCCACAAAAACGTTTTAATACTTTAAAGCCATTAAATCTTTGTTCCAATTGCCTTAGCGAAAATCATAAAAATGCTCATTGTCGGTCAAATAAATTATGTCGTTACTGCAATAAAAAACACCATTCCTTATTACACTGGGGTAATTCGGTGACATCTCCACCCTCTGTGGACGAAGAACCTAAAACTAATACTTCGACAGTTAGGGAAAACTCTCAGCTAGAAACTAATACATCAGAAAGCGCTGTTTTTTTCCACATCTCTAGATGGCAAAGTAAATGTTTTACTTGGCACTGCTTTGGCCAGAATAAAAGACCATGTAGGTAACTATCACCAAATAAGAATTGTCATCGACAGTGGAGCACAACGTTCGTTTATTACGGCTTCGTGTGCTAGAAAATTGAAATTGATACCCTCTCAAAACCCCCACAAACTCTGTGGATTTGCGAATAGCCCAATTGCTGGTGGGACTCAGCAGGTAGACTGCACATTGGTTCCATTAAATTCTGAAAATCCCAAGTTGCGAACAAATGCTGTGATTATTCAGCAAATAAGTAATAATATGCCCTCTCGACCAATCTCTGAGCATATTAGGAGACAATTAAGTAGTGAGGATCTTTCAGACCCTTCCTTTTGGAAGCCAGGCCCTATAGATTTTCTTTTAGGAGCGGATTTGTTTCTAAATATTTTCAGAAATATCAAAACAACTTCTAGTTGTCCCAATCTCTTAAATACAGTATTTGGAGGGATAATTCTAGGACCCTTACCTGATAATAACTCACACTCACCGCAAAATGTTTTGTTACTTACCAACGTGCCACATGAGTCTTGTGACTCCAAAATATCCTTATCCGACTTCGATGATTCATCTGTTAAACTATTGGGAATGCAATGGAACCCTGTACAAGATAGTATTTCTTATAACGTGCAAGAGCTCGCTCGCGTAAATACAAAACGTGGGGTAATGTCTACTATAGCAAGGATGTATGACCCTCTTGGTTATTTAGCACCCGTGATTTTCAAAGCTAAATGTGTACTACAACAGCTTTGGACACGACGGCTGGATTGGGATTCTCAGCTTCCGCCTGATTTATTGCTTGAGTGGGATCATTTTGTTAAAGAATTTCCTAACTCTGACTCCAAAGCCTCCTCTTTGGGGGCTCTATCACCCTTTATTGATAGCCGAGGGATTCTCAGGGTGGGCGGTCGTCTTACAAACGCTCCGCTAAATTACGAAAATAAACACCCAATTTTGCTTCCTCACAAATCACATTTAAGTTCCCTGATCATAGATCACTTCCACATTGCATACCTACACGCAGGTCCACAATTACTACAGTCAATGCTGCAACGTAAGTTTTGGATAATTTCGGCAAGGAAATTGATTCGGTGTCGAATACATCAATGTTTTCGATGCCACCGGTTTAGAGTACAAAATTATAGTCCGAAAATGGCCGATTTACCACCTTCACGATTCGAACAGGGTAGAGCATTCATTAATACCGGGATTGACTTTGCAGGCCCCTTCCCCATTAAAGAATCGAAACGTCGAAAGGCAAATGTGGAAAAAGCTTATGTCTGCTTATTTGTTTGCATGAGCACAAAGGCAGTCCACCTCGAAGTGGTTTCTCAACTTTCCACCGAAATGTTTCTAGCAGCACTTGAACGATTTATTTCACGAAGAGGACTACCCAGCCAAATCTTTTCGGACTGCGGTACTAATTTTGTCGGCGCAAACCGACACTTGAAAGAACTGTTTGCATGGTTCAACGATAAACGTACCAAAGATGCTTTGGATTACCACCTCTACAACCGAGGAATTCAGTGGTGCTTTAACCCTCCTAATGCACCACATTTTGGGGGTATCTGGGAAGCCGGTGTGAAATCATTCAAGTACCATTTCAATCGAGTTGTGGGCACATACTTGTTAACATTTGAAGAACTGAGCACTCTTGTGGTTAAGATTGAGGCAGTCCTCAACTCTCGACCGTTGTATCCCATTTCATCCTCTCCTATTGAATATGACGTGCTTACACCTGGCCATTTCCTAATAAGTGCACCCTTGTTGTCACTGCCTACCCATGACTTGACAGACGTACCTGAAAATAGACTATCCAGGTGGCAAATTGTACAATGTTGCATTCAAAACGTCTGGAAAAGATGGCGTTATGACTATTTAAATAGTTTGCAGCAACGGACAAAATGGACTTTGACCAAACCAAACTTGAATATTGGAACCCTAGTTTTACTAAAAGAACCAAACGCATCGGTGCAAAATTGGCCTACCGGTAGAATAATGGAAGTATACCCCGGAAAAGATGAAACAGTTCGAGTCGTAAAAGTTAAAACTCCAAAAGGAGAGTACACCCGGCCTGTTTCCAAATTGGCACCACTGCTACCACAAACATAAGCTAACTAATGTAGTTAGTGTCACCACCAATATGTTCATGTAAACCTTGGAAATTTTCAACGAAAATTTGGTGGGCGGTATGTTCACGCCATATGTTACGGCCTGATAAGGTTTTTATAGTTTTTCAATCGAAAAATGATAAATCCATATTTTTTATGATATTTATAATAAGATCGTTTTTTTTGTTTAAATCTTTATTTTTTAATTTCTTTTAAAATAGTTATTTTAAATATAATTAAAAGTTTTTAAACGAGAGCAGTAGAAGAGAAAGACAGAAGACGATCGTACTTCAATTGTTTTTTGACTGCCTCGTGCCAGTCGAGGCTTAAGCCAGCGTCTGAGCGGTGAAGATGTGCCGTATATAGACCCAAGATTCCTCTCAACGTTTGAACGTTTGGAAACGAATTTCTTCATCTTCTCATCGTTCCCCTTGGAACTTGGAAGAGCCGCCTTGCGGTCATTTTCAACACCCAAGAGAACTTCGTCCAAGCCGCCCTGCGGTAATTTTCTTCAATACTCAAGACGACTTCGTTCAAGCCGCCCTGCGGTCGTTTTCTTCAACACTCAACTGGACATCTTTACGTGAATATAACCTATCTTTATCCATTAATGGAACATTTAATTTCTTAATTCTTATTCAAGAAACTGTTTAATTTGATAACTATTTTTTTTTACATCTTTAAGCATTAATTAAGTTAAGTTTGTTTCTTCTATTTTTACAATATTTTAATAGGTTTATTTTGTTTCCTACATTTTCTTACAGCTGTTTAATTATAATTAGGTTAATTTGTTTCTTATCATCTTTATATGTATTTCAGTGTATTAAATGTATTGTGATTCGTCGTTTGCTTTCATTATTTTTATTTATTTTAAATCTATACAGTCCACTTTTATATTTCAATAGAACCACCCTCAATTTTGAGTTGTCACTTGGAAGTATTATTCTTTCTCGGATAGCCCAGCGTATACAATGACAGACTGAATTTTTTCACCTTTTTTCTATTCTAGCTGTACTTAAAATTTCTTAAATTCATTTTTACAACGGTGGTAAGTGAAAGTCGTATGTCGGGCGCACCAGATTTTTTAAAAATGCGTATGAAATATATGCAGCTATTATTCATTCTTATGCCAGACACTTGAGAGTAATGTACGTATTTGTTCATTGATAGTTAATAATCCCACAACGGAGGTCTGCCGCTGGATCCAAGTTCCCTGGAATTGATAACACTTCTATCGCTCCTTATCTCCATCGTGCTGGCAACTCCTTGTCGTGTATATGTACTTCTACAAATCGTATGTAATAATCTTCCTTTGTTCTACCAAAACATTGCTATTACACGATGGTTTATTATTTCCAAATAACTATATTAGGGTAACAGTTTATTTGGCTGTTTAATGGCCTGGAACATTTACATGTAAGATATTTTTTTCATTGTGATGTCTTGATCTCGAAAACCTTTTGATTAATTGATCATTTCTTTGTTTATCGCTCTTTATTTATTCTAAAACTTTCTATATGTTCCGATTCCTTGTCGTTTATATGTACTTCAACAAATCCTATGTATTAATCTTTCTTTATTCTACCACAACACTGCAAATTATTACACAAAGGTTTATTATTTCCAAATAACTATATTAGGGTATAACTATTTATATAGCTCTTTATAGGCAATTAACTAATATGAAAAGCAATAAATAGTTCAAAGGAAAATGGTCTATCACCACTGCTAATTTCAAAACGCTATATCTCTGCTGGTTCTGAATTATTGGGTTGTTTCACATGAAATGTCCGTTTTTATAGTTTCTGAAATACATAAAGGATTTTTCAGGTCTCTGTTGTTTTCTTCCGAATGTTTACATATTTAAAGTAAACAGTTACTAATCCTCTACATTTGTATTATAAACATTAGCTTCCCAATCAATAACCCACTTTTTAGTATACCTCCAAATATGAACATGGAAACACGCGATTTTCGAGTAATATTTTTGTATGATTTTAAACTCGACCATTCTGCAGCTGAGGCCGCTAGAAATATTTGCAAGGCGTTTGGGGAAGAGAGTGTTAAAGAACGGACCATTCGCCGTTGGTTTGCGATGTCCTCAAACATACAGTAGAAGGAAACCCCTACCAAACAGTTAAAGGACTCTCAGCACAACTAAATGCAAGTGCATCCACCGTTTCCAGACATTTAAAGTGTTTTGGGAAAGTAAAAAAGCTCGATACATGGGTACCTCATGATCTCACTGAGCGGCAGCAAGACCCCATGTTTCAAAACATACCTTGCAAAAATTTAAATAACAGGGCTACGAAGTTCTTCCGTACTCACCATATTCTCCCGACTTGTCTCCAACAGATTACCACCTGTTCAGGAATTTGGACAACTTCGTTAAAGGAAAACTTTTTGAAAATGATGATCAAGTGAAAAGTGCATTTTCAGATTTTGTTTCACTCCAAAGCTCTGAGTTTTTCAGTTCGGGGATAAAAAAGTTGGTGTCACGTAGGGGAAGAAAGGTAAATACTTCGAATAAAATTAACTTGTTTTCATATCGTATTTTTAATAACAATCCTTTACCTTGAAAACGGACATTTCATGTGACACAACCCAATAGAATATTATTTTTTTATACGATTAAGTTTTATTTAAATCTCGATTTTGAGAAGGGTAAGGAGTGAACGTTTTGTAACGCACGCACCGGATTTTTCTCATTGGCCTGTGTTCTAAAATATTGATAGAGACTTGTCAACCCAATCTAAGACAACAGGTACAGTTCAAGTCTTGTAAACACAATGCTGTTTTTAAATATTATAAAGCTGAAGCATTGGTTTGTTTGAACGCGCTAATTTCAGAAACTACCCGTTCAAATTGAGAAAATCTTTTTGTGTTGGATAGTCCATTCATCGAGGAAGGCTTTAGGGAATATAACATAACACTGCGACCATTAGGAGTGAAGAATCATGTAGATATAGAGATATATAGAGTGGAAAATCTGGAAAAACGGTAAAAAATTAACCTCGCATCACAATGATCCTAAATGGTTTACCTTTTAATTTTAAAATAATTTAATTTCCCGTTAATTTATCTCTTGTCGTAACAATTAATAAATCACAGGAGCAAACATTTAAACACCTAGGGACCGATTTACGTCAAAACTGCTTATCACATGGCCAATGTCGCGTTGTCAAGATCGGGCTGCGGAGAAAATCAGTATGTTCTGAAACGTCTCTACTTACATTCTATAATTATTTATTTATATAAGTGCTAGCCCAGTGGAGGGGGAGTGAGTAGTAACCATTTTTGACTTGAAACTTCTTTATTTTCACGTCAGGTAATTGAACCTAAAAGGTTACAATACAATTTTATAATAAATCACATTTAGAACGTTTACTGTAAACAAAAAAGAATACTAAACATCAAAGATAAACTTACCCTTACTGGTTCAATATTCATTAATAAATCAAAACAAAACTAACATAATAAACATGTATCATAAACTGAACATGACTAAGATACATAGCCAATAACACCATCAATCTTTTTGTAACCCCCCTTAATTTAAATACATTTTAATTCAAAGATCAGATGATTTCATCAGAGCGAGGGTTTGTTCCAACCCTAGTTTTTGTCAGCTGTGACAGTTCTTCGGCCACAAGAAAATAAAACTAAAAATCTGGTGCGGGCAACACACGACTTTCACTTACCTCCATTTTTAAAATCAATGAAAGAATTTTCAAATACAGTTAAAGATAAAAATACGTGAAACTATTAAGGAATTAATTAAATTAAATTTCTATAAAAACATATGTTTCGTTAAAAAATCTATTATATTATTATCTAAAATAATCAGTCAGTTTTATGTTCATTTCATCACTCTCTATTAACTTTTAAAATCTTGTGAATGAGATGATATTTTTTCTAAAATCTTTAGCTTTCCAACAGTATGTCATACATGTATATAGGTAGAGATAGGTCAAAGCTTTTTAATCCTTTTATGTAGCTTTATTTAATCCATTGCTAATGTTAGAGAGCTAGGCAAGTTAATCTGTAATGAAGAATGTATTCTCATTCCATATACACTTATAGGTCATATAAAAATAAGCGCAATAAGTTATTTTTGACATATTTATAAAAATATAGTAGGTGTATCCTTTTCACTGTGAGCTACTGTATATATATATATATATATATATATATATATATATATATATATATATATATATATATATATATATATATATATATATACAGCCACACACCATAAGAGCTGATTAAAATATATATTTCCTTCTAAATGATTGTTTGTTGCAATTATGATTCAATAGAGGTTATCAAAAATGTTATCTGAGGCCGTTTTTTATTGTAGGCGTTTATTATTTTTGTTATTGATTTGAAAAAATGTCTTCAGGGAAATATAATGGTTGATTCGTAAATATTATCAATAGCTAAATTAATATACTATTGCTCTTTTTTTTATCGTACCAGATTGTTTCATAGTTTATATTTATACATTTTTATTACTTTTCATGATCAGAACAAAACTAAATGTAATTTAGAGGGAGATATTGAACATTTTACGAAGAGAGACTATTTCAACTAGGATTAAATTTGGCTGATAATTAAGCATGTTTAATTATTAATGGATATAACATTTATGATAAATATCATGCAGCTGTTTTAAAGAAAAATGTAGCATTCTATATCTGTGGCCGTCGTGAAAAACTGGATAGCTCGAGTTATATCAAAAATGAGTTAACTCCACGTATCGCTCCCTCTAGCCCAGTAGAATAGCACTTTTCACTTGATCATCATTTTCAAAAAGTTTTCCTTTAACGAAGTTGTCTAAATTCCTGAACAGGTGGTAATCTGTTAGAGACAAGTCGGGAGAATATGGTGCGGAAGAACTTTGTAGCCCAGTTCTTTCAATTTTTGCACGGTATGTTTTGAAACATGGAGTCTAGCTGCCGCTCATTGAGATCATGAGGTACCCATGTATCGAGCTTTTTTACTTTCCCAACACACTTTAAATGCCTGGAAACGGTAGATGCACTTGCATTTAGTTGTGCTGAGAGTCCTTTAACTGTTTGGTAGGGGTTTCCTTCTACTGTATGTTTGAGAACATCGTTGTCTAAGAGGTAAGTGAAAGTCGTGTGTTGCCCCCAACAGATTTTTTTAAACTTTTGTTCATGAATGGAGATAAATAAAAGTCATGTGTTCCGCGCACCAGAAATTTCCTAGCTCGTCAAGAAATCAGTGCTAAATTACTTTGTATAGTTTGATTACTATTATAGGTAACAGCGAAAATTATTTTTCTGCCTTTTAAACTGGTATAACTAGTTTCCGATTCACACAACGCTATCAATACGCAAATCTGGCAATGCGTGCAGTACCCAAAGTGATCGCTCGTTCACTGTGAAGGAGTGCAGCTGAGAAAACATTATGTTGGCCACGTGGAGAGCATAAAGACTGCTCTTATAGACTTCAAACCTAAATCTAAACCAGGATCTATTTAGAGTTGGGAGTTTGGAGTTTGGTGTTTAGATTTGATAACGGCGAGGGTGGTCAACATCTGGTTTAATGGCCACTTCAATGTTTTGTTTAGCCGCTTCATCTCCAGCTGCTATTTTCTAATTTACGATTAAAAAAAAAATCTGGTGCGGGCAACACACGACTTTCACTTACCTCCACTGGTAAAAACTATCAAATATACTTCAATTTGAAAAATATTTGAAGTTGATTTTAATTAAACGTGTATTCATTTTCGTTGGAAACATATGATTTAGATAAATTGACATAACTGTATTAAATTGTTAATCAGTAATAAGTTTATTCCCCATTTCTCACTTTATATTACCTTTTACAACATTGTGTATCAGATAATATTGTTTGTAAAATCTTTGTATTTCCAACGGTATATCATACATGTATATTACTGTTCTTATGTTCAAAAAACAAAAAATTGCATTAAAAAAATATGTTTTCAGTTTTCTCCTTTCGTTGGGTATCTAATTCATTAAATTATATATTTACCTGTTTTTCATCAGTGGTAACAAGATAATATAGTTATTTTTATAGAATCTACAAAATTGAAGGTACTTTAGAGGAAGAAAATTTAAAAAATCGGCATTTAAGCCCTCTCAGACCATTTTAATCAGAATAAAACCTACATTACGTTTAAGCCTATTCAATTTTGCATCGATATAGCGAGTTTAATCAAAATCGTCGGTACCGCTTTCGATAAAATCGAAAAAAGATGCAAGATGCGTGGTATAAAGTGGCTCCTCTGGTAAGCTCATGTTGATGAAAAAGGTGTTGTAACGTCTCGGGCGTATATTTGTCTTAAATATGAAATTTCAGTCTCATAGGACTTATCGTTTCCGCCCGGGAGTTACCACACACACACACACACACACACACACCTTTTTGCGGGACTTGGTTATTTGGACTCAGGAGACCCTAAAATGTCTATTTCCGTTGAAAACTGGAATTCGAAAATTTTCACGATCGCAATACTTTCCCTTACTATATATAGTAAGTGAAAGTAAAAAAACCAACTTTAAAGTTACATAATCTAGTTTAATCGTAATTTGTTCAGTAAATGAATGAATGAAAAATAATTTTTATCCTGGGGCAGCCTGTCCCTTAAGAATAAGATAAAAATACACTTCTGAGATTCCTCTTTTGGCTATACAAAGTTTATGATATATTCATCATTTATATACATAATGGATAGTAATAATACTGTACCCAATAAATGTTACTGCACAACATTGTTATTCTTAAGGGATCTCCCAGAATAAAGTTATTTTTATTATTATAATTATTTTTTTTTTTAATTTGCTTATCCGCCTCTACCCTCAAGGGTCATTGGCGTGTTCGAAATAATTATATTCTATGGTAGAGTCATATTAGTTTCGTAAATTCTATTAATTTAGTTACACTTTCTTCCTCATCTTTAAGTATTTCTCTCATGGTTTACTTTAGGATGACTTTTTTCCTTGATTTCTAGAAAAGTGGGCACTCAATTAGCAAGTGTTCCGCAGTTAAAGGAGAACTGTTGCATTTTTCGCAGGTTGGCGGTTCCAGGCGTCTCAAAAGGTAGCCATGTGTAAACTGCTAGTGACCAATCCTTAGTCTGCAGACAATAATTTCCTCTCTCCTTGACGTTTTCGCACTAGTTTTCCATTTTTAACAGTCGGATTTGATAGTTCTCAATTTGGATATTTTCTTTCTCCAACCGTCTTCCCACTCTTTCAGCAGAACTTTCTTATATCTGTTCACCCAATCCTCCATTGTGGTTTCTTTTTTTTTTTAGTAATCTCCACGGCTTCCCTTTTCTGGCTAAATCAGCTGCTTGATCAGCTCTTTCGTTCCCAATAAGACCACAGTGAGATGGTAGCCATATCATAATCATGACTTTAGACTTGATGTTTGTCTCCCACCATCCATTTATTATATCTCTAATTATGGCATTAGATGGTGTTTGGCTGTCAACGGCTGTAAGAACATTCCACGAGTCTGTCACGATAGCCCATGACGTTTTTTCTGAGATTCTTATCCATTTGAGAGCTCTCAGTATTAAATTATATTACATATAATGAATTTTTACTTTCACTTACTATATATAGTAAGGGAAAGTATTGCGATCGTGAAAATTATTCGAATTCCAGTTTTCAACGAAAATGCACATTTTAGGGTCCTCTGAGTCCAAATAACCAAGTCCCGCAAAAAGGTCTGTGTGTTTGGTAACTCCCGGGCGGAAACGGTAAGTCCTATGAAACTGAAATTTCATATTTAAGACAAATATACGCCCGAGACGTTACAAAACCTTTTCCGTCAAAATGAGCTTACCAGAAGAGCCACTTTATACCAAGCGTTTAACACCTTTCTTCGATTTTCTCAAAAACGGTTCCGGCGATTTTGATTAAACTCGCTATATCGATGTAAAATTTAATAGGCTTTAATATCATGTAGTTTTCATTCTGATTAAGATGGTGTGACAGGGCTTAAATGCCAATATTTTCTTCCCCTAAAGTACCTTTAATTTTGTAGATTCTATAAAAATAACCAAATTTTCTTGTTAGCATTAATAACTAACAGCTAAATATGTAAGATGTGCGAATTTAAAAAACAACTAAAGGAGAAGAATGAAAACAAAAAAAAATTAATGCATTTTTTTGTTTTTGAACACAAGAGGAGTAATATACATGCATGATATACCGCTGTGTGTGTCGCTGTGTTGTAACTCCCGGGTGGAAACGGTAAGTCCTATGAAACTTAAATTTCATATTTTTATTTAAAAATTATTTCATTGATTTTAAAAATGGAGGTAAGTGAAAATCGTGTGTTGCCTGCACCAGATTTTTATACATGTACAAAGGTACTATTGCAACCTTAAAGAATTTTAAATACCAAAAACATATACATAAAGCATTTAATTAATACATAAAGCAGTAAAACATTATATTTTATGGTTATTATATATATATGGTTTATTATTGAACAAAATGAAGGTAATGTACATAAAACATTATGCAATAAATTTATTATTTTCTAAATAATTTCAGTTTCAACTTTTTATTTATTTTATTGTGTAATTGACATTATACTTACACCAGAGATAAGAAATTTAATAAGCGAAACCAAGAAAAAACTAGTTAAGAACATTACTTCATGCAAAAGGATATAATATTTTGAAAGTAGAATTGGTCACTGAGCGTCCCGTCGTTAACCAAGAAAGAGTCTAATACATGAGTCCACCACTTAGTCTTAATTTCCAATCACCTTTTTGATTTTTAATAATTATAAGTTTATGAAAACTATTTTATAGGTCTAGATGCTCAGGAAGCGATAGGATAGAGCACTAGTCTACTGTGTGAGTGTGTGTGTGTGTGTGTGTGTGTGTGTGTGTGTGTGTGTGTGTGTGTGTGTGGTAAGTCAAGCTCGAAAAATAAGTTGTATAAAACTGAAGTTTCAAATTTAAGAAGCGTATACACCCGAGATGTTACTGTAACTTTTTTTTATCGAAATCGCCAAACCAGAAGAGCCACTTTATACCATGCATTATTCACCTTTTTATTTAAATTAAAAGTTATAACGCAAAACTTTTTTTTCTTTTAAGTTTATTTGATTGTTATTAAACTGATTTTAACAGCCCAGGAAAGTAAAAGTCGTGTGTTTCCCGTACCAAATTTTTAATCAGTAGAAGTATATTAAAAATTGTTTTCTAGGTCTAGATGCTCAAGAAAAGTACAGTCTGTACGATATTTATTTTTTTATGAGCATTTCAATGATTTATTACTTTTTATGAGTCACTAAAAAAAGTTTCAAATTTTCAGGAACGATTAGAATGAGGATAGGAGTCATAACGGTGTTGATATACCTGGCGGCGACCAAGGACCAGGTGCTGTCTCATCCAGAACCTTCTAGCGGAAGGCGAAACGCAGTGACGTAAGTCTATTGTGGATTATATTCAAGGATTTGCCGAATATTGACCTTCCGTTCTGCAACAGGCACGAAGACATCCGAGACGCGATAATCTCCTTAGTGCACCTCCTCCAGGCCACGACGCAGAAGTTGGAGCGACACGAGCTTCGAGAGAGGCAGCTAGGCGACCAGCTTAAGAAAGCGCTAGGAGGGCTCGATACGAGGGAGAGATCTCAAGACGCAGCCATCGCCAACGTTAACGCTGGCCTCGCCAGAGTCGAGGAGAAGTTGGCCAAGATCCAGAGGGAGCTCGACCAGAAGGTAAGGCTTTTCGCCTCTCGAGTACTGACCAAAACCAAGTCTTAGACAGTAATTTATTATAAGGAGATTTTTAGATTAGTATATTTGCGATTTTTTAAATTCTAGATTGTGGATATATCATTTTAATAACAACTTTTAATGTTTTAGGATGAACGAGAAAAAGGATCCTACGTAATCGACACCGTACCATTGCAGTCATGGATGTCTAATGTCGAAGGTATGCTCAATAAACAACAGAGTCCCTCCACGGAACCAGTTGTGAGTAAGGATCAATTGGAAAAAATGGAGTCCGTTGTCAACAGTAAAATAGACGTACTGGCTTCAATAGTGGGAAGGATAGAAACTCAGCTGTTGGAGTCTTTGAACCAATTACAAGCGTCTCTTAACAATGATGGTATCTATAGCAAACTCGAATCTCAGCTTGGAGTACAAGAGAAATGGCATAATACTGTAGTAGGCAAGCTGGATCAGTTGGAATCCACCAACGAAGCATTGCTTTCAAACAGTAAACAAGGAATCGATAACACCATCAAAGATGAACTGGCTAAAATACAGAATGGAATTGAGTACTTGGGTTCTGATAAACTGATGAACATTGACGTCAAATTACAAGCAATCATGAGATCGGCCAACCAGTTGCAAAATGTCTACAAAACTACGGAAGATTTGAAGGAATCTTTCAAAGAATACTTCAATCAAGCCAAAAACTCCCAAAACGAACTCTCTTCCGATGTAAAATCGTTAACTAAAGCTGAGCAAGTACTCATCCAAACTGCTGATAACGTCCTAGACACTAGGAAGAGAGTAGAATATGGCGTGCAAGAAATACTCTTGGGAATAGGAGAGTTAGTGAAATCGGAGACCAAAGAGCTCAACAACACAGTCAACAATCGTTTCAACGATATTTCTGAAACCATCCTTGAAAACCAAAATGGTGGCGTTTTTAACCTGAGCTCCAAGATCGATCACGAAATCAGTCAAGTGTGGCGGCAAATCGGAATCATGTACCAACAGCTGACTAACTCCGCCACTGCTCTGTCCAAGCTGCAGCTGCAAACGGAGCAATATCTCAATGGAAGCCTCAACACGATGGACAGTATGGACGGTCGTGTAGTTGAAATCACAGGGAGAGTATCCGATGTCAAGGAAAACCTCAACTACCTGATGGGCAGGCTACTCCTGGTCACGCAAGAGTTCAACCAAACAAAAGGAGACCTTGCCACGGCGTTCGAGAATCTGAGGAACACCTTCAAAACGGTACGGCAAGACGTCAAGGATCTGGGACCTGGTCCTATACCCATCGAAGAGGAAGATAACAAACTATAAATCCAATCCAAATAACTTACTAAACTCATTTTCAGTTTTAGAAATGAGAGTGAAATCGTTAAGATTTCAGAGCCTAATGCTTGTGATAGCGTAATCCATTGCAGTTGTCAGCAGCACAAAGCAAGATTATCTGTTTTTATATTTATTTATTTTGTATTACTTTTTTCCATTCAGCAAAGCTAAAAATGTATTAATCTGGATCGATGTTTCGGTTTGAAGTAAATCGAAACGCAGATCGGTCTCAGAGACTTAAGTCGAATAAATTTTCAAAGTTTCCTTTTTATTCATTATTGTTTGTTTTTGCCAGTTTCTTGTATTTTAATACAAATTAATAAAACTCCTAAATCTTTCTGTAGTCACATTCTGTTTTACTGACATTTAATAATTGAAAAATTCTATATAATTAGCATTGTTCATCCATAATTAATGGAATTGAGATTGGAGATCGGAATTGACCTTTGAGCGAGCGTGTGAAACATCCGCTATACATTTATTAATAACTTAGATTCTAGCCTTAACTAAAGAGTAAACTATTAATGAAGAGGAAAAATTAAGGAATAACTGAGGAAATGAAAGTTATTTATTAATAATAAACAAGAAGAGGGTAACTACAGCTAGAGGAGGTGATTATTGGCCGGGTACTGGTACGGGTGGAACTCCTGGTACTGGTGGTGCAGGTGGTAGCTGACGGGCGACCCGGTGGTGTGAAGTCAAGCGTCCGGTCCCTGCGCCTGATCCCGCCCCGCCTCCTGCGCCTGCGCCCATCCCGAAGCCGACCTTACCTCCTGCGCCTGTCCCAGCTTCTTGCGACGCAGCTTCCCACATCACAGCCTGCTCGATTCAAACATTATATTAAATAGTACAGTTTACATTATCAAAATATAATATTCTTAAATCTGTTCAGTAGAAGCTAAGAGTGTAAAGGCGTACAGTTGATATAGTTGTTTACAGATAATTAACTAATATAAAACGCTGCACATTATTACACAATGGTTTATTATTTCCAAATAACAATATTAGGGTATAACTGTTAATATAGCTGTTGATAGGCAATTAAGTAATATGAAAAGCAATAATTCAAAGGAACATATCATATCACTACCGCTGATTTCAAAACGCAATATCTAAGCTAGTTTTTAACCAATTTCAATGATTCTTTTTTCATTTGGTCTAAAATTTAATTTTCTATCGAATGGCACTATGTTTATGAGTGATGTTATGAACATATTAATGTGTAAAATTTCCATTTTTTTCTTTTCTCTTTTAAAAAATTATTCGCGGTATTTTGGTTAAAAACAATGATGATTTTTTTCTCTATCTTTGAAAATAACGTAGTTACAAGCGTATATATAAGCGAGATTTAAAAGTTTTCATTTTTTTTTTTTTTTTTTTTATTGCGCTTTGCTGATTCTAAAACTCTATACATACTTTTCTCTATCGTCAAAAATAACTGAGTGATGTACGTATTTATGTGTAAAATTAAAAAAAAAAAATCTTTTATTTTTTCTCTTTATTTAATTATTCGCGGTTTTTTGGTTAAAAAACACTAATAATTTTTTTCTCTATCTTCAAAAATAATATTTAAATTAATTTACTTTTTCTTTTTGTTCGTAGCAGTGTCTTGATCATAATACTAACTACGATCTTTTTTCCATCATCAAAAATAACCGAGTCATTGAATTAAATCACTTTTAATCGGCCGCCATTTTAAAACTAAACAGCTGATGTCAACGTCTTGGTGTTAGGATCATCGTTGCATGGACTAGTATTTTTGTGGCGAATGACGGCAGACAAACGAATTTTTTTTCTACGTATCTTGAAACTTAAGCTCTCAAATTTTTTTATTTTTGGTCGATTACAAAGGTTGATTATTGAAAATAAGAAACCAAAAAGCGATAGCTTAACCAAAGAAAAATGTTTAATCGCCATTGCTTATTTCAAAACGCTATATCTCTATATTTTAATTATTTCATCTGTATGAAATTTAATGCTCTATCGAAGAGCGCCATTTAAGTGAATTTTTATTCTGGGATATTACGGCCCCTAAGAATAATATACAATAAACAGAGGAAGTCCAATTTGTCTGGCTTCATTAGATACATGATTATTAAGTCAAATAATATATTAAAGAAAGTTAAAACAAATAAAATATACAAATTAAAACAGACAACATCGAATGAGTTTTGTTATGTATGATCGGAATGAAGATGTATCACATATGTATATGCGAAAGATTGGTTTTTGAGGAGATGGATAAATAAATAATGTTTGAAAGTGATTATGGATAACATATTACGGAGGGAGATTGGTAAAGATTTCCAAAGTGTGGTATCACGGATGATAAAGACTTTTCAAAGGAGGCAGTTTCGTGGATGGGTAGGTATAGATCGGTAGGTTGGAATCTTGCATTTAGGGTGTGCACAGAAAAAATAAAGGAAGTTTTTCAGGCTGGCAAGAATTGGAATAGTAAGATGCCAAGTAGGTATTTTCTTCGGGATTAGGGATAGAGCCACCTTTGACCAGAATACCAGAGAGAGACGTGTTACCATCTGTAGAGGCCGTACATAAATCTTATAAGTCTATTCATTAATATTTTGCTTTATCTCGTTTATATCAGGAGGATGGAAGGCCAAACAATGAAACCTGTCAACTGTCCTGAATTTAATTCATAGTTATATAAAGTTTAACCTGTCAGTTGTGTGTCAATCTTAATTATAAATATTAATAATAATAATAGGCCTACCAAACCCGAAGGTTCGATGCCAATACCACCAAACTCCGCCTGCAAAGATTCGTCCAATGTTCACCGTTCCATCCCTGTTCCATCACCGTTCCATTCCGTGAGCTCCCGAGATCAGTTTTAACGCAATCCTCCCATCGACGTTTTGGCCTAACTTTCGGACCCCTACCAGTCGGACCAGCGAATACCCATTTTCTCTGAATCCGTTCCTCTCCGATTTCAGTCTCCCGCGATGCTATCAACTCAATTATATTGACAGGGTACAACCCCCGCAATTCCGCGTTGTGCAACCTTCTAAAGTCCCCAGTGGCCTCATCTCTCTCTTTGGACCAAATATTTTACGCAGTACCTTATTTTCGAAAACGTTAAGCCGTTGTTCATCCTTCAAAGTAAGCGGCCACGTTTCACATCCGTAAAGAACCGTCGGAAGAATAATAGTTTTATAAATTCTAACCTTTACGTTTTTAGACAGAAGCCGCGAGCTAAGTAATTTAGCAACTGAATAATAACACACATTTCCTGGATTTAATTTGTTCTTGTTGTCATTTAACCTAAATACTTGAATTTCTCTACGTGTTCAAAAGTATGCCCTGATATATCAATATCACTAAGATCGCCACCGTTTCTGCTATAAATATTAATAAGTTTCAAAATTTTAGTCAGAACCTATAAGTAAGAAAATATAAGTTGGTATCAACTTACGCTAAGAGTCACAAGCAGAAGCACCAAGTAAGCCTTCATGTTTAGGATTATGTGTACGATGTGACTTGAGTACAGCGTTTGAGTATTGGCTGCCCGTGTACGTTAATATATACGCCGTGTGACATCCTGTGGCCTCCAGGAATTAGAATGATAAAATCATCAGCGTCCACTTTTTTTATTAAAAATACGATCTTATCGTGCAAGGACTCAATTATTCAGTTATTATATAAAATTATATTCTGTCATCACGTAACTTCTTTTGGTTTGGATTCAATTTTTCCTTCTCAGATTTCCCATACAAAGTTCTCCAGGACTCCAGGGTCTGTTTTCTGTTTATTAAAAGTCTAGCACGAAAACGAAGTCGAAGAAAGGGTATATCCGGGTAAGTTTGGTAAATCTGCCCCTGTGGCTTTTTTGACTCAAACTTGGGAGATTAGTTTGGTGTCAAATAAATTTTTTTACCTTCTTAATTCAAAAGGTTTTCGAGAGTCATTAAAAAATAAAAACTATTTTTTCTATTGTATCAATGTTTTAATATTAAAATTTTAAATTAATTAATGATCATTTTTTCCCAGATTCTTAGGAACCAAAGGCATGAAAAAATGATACCATCAGGATTCTTAAACAAAAAGCCGATTTTTAGGGAAGGAAAGAAAATCGAAATATATATTTATTAATATTTCGAAAGGTGTCAATCACGGATTTTTTTTTAATGTCTTTTATACTCCTCTATACGTAGGATTTTTTGAAGTGGTGGAACAATATGAAAAAAAACAACTGAAAACACATTTTTCTAAAATCTTTTAGTAGAAAATTACTTTTTAACTGAAAATACATCCTCTTTAGAGAATACCTGAACAAGCGAGATCTTAGATGAAAGATTGATAGTGGCTAACTAGACGGCGTTATAATTGAGTATTGGCCTGGCGCACGTTTTGAAAAACATAACTTTTATTTAATCATTTTGTAGTAAAATGATTGAAAATGTTTCATAAGTAATGTAATTCTGAATTTTTATTGAGAAATATTTGTTTACACATTTTTCAATAATAATAAAAAAACATCTGGTGCGAGCAACACACGACTTTCACTTAGCTCCGTTTTTAAAATCGATTAAAGAATTTCCAAATACAGTTAGAGATGAAAATGAGTGAAACCATTAAAGAATTAATTAAATTGAATTAATATAGAAACATTAGTTTTATTAAAAACTCTATTATATTATTATCTAAAATAATCAGTTAGTTTTATAGGATTTTTATCAATTTTACAAGCTTGTGTATAAGATAATATATTTTCTAAAGTCTTTCTCTTTCAAACGGTATATTCAAAAACAAAATTGGCGGGCTATGATGAAGGCTGCAGCACCGTCAACATGAATTTTTATATATTCTCCTTTAGTTGTTATCAAATTCGCTCAACGTGCATATTTAGCTGTTAATTACCAATGGTAACAAGATAATATAATTACTTTTATAGAATCTACAAAATTAAAGGTATTTTAGAACAAGAAAATTTAAAATATCTGCATTTAAGCCCCATCAGACTATTTTAATCAGAATGAAACCTACATGATATTAAAGCCCATTAAATTTTACATCTATATAGCGAGTTTAATCAAAATCGTTACAGCCGTTTTTGAGATAATCGTAAAAAGGTGCAAAATACATGGTATAAAGTGGCTCTTCTGGTAAGCTCATTTTGATGAAAAAGGTTTTGTAACTTCTCGGGCGTATATTTGTCTTAAATATGAAATTTCAGTTTCATAGGACTTTTCGTTTTCGTGCTAGAGTTACCACACACAGACCTTTTTGCGGGCTTGGTTATTTGGACACAAGGGACCCTAAAACGTGTACTTCCGCTGAAAACTAGAGTTCGAAAATTTTCACGATCGCAGTACATTCCCTTACTATATATTTCATTTATTGAGGTAAGTGAAAGTAAACAATTATAAGTTAAATGTAGATTCGTTCAACTTATATATTTGAATTTACCGTTTTTACTCTCACTTACCTATATATGAAATAGGGAAAGTGTTGCGTTCGTGACAATTTTCGAATTCTAGTTTTCATCGGAAATACACGTTTTAGTGCCTCCTGAGTCCAAATGACCAAGTCCCGCAAAAGGGTCTGTTGTGAGTGGTAACTCCCGGACGAAACGAAAAGTCCTATGAAACTGAAATTTCATATTTAAGATAACTATATACGCTCGAGATGTTACAGAAACTTTCTCATCAAAATCACCTAACCAGATGCATTTTGCACCTTTTTATGATTTTCTCAAAAACAGCTCAAACGATTTGTATTAAACTCAATATATCGATGTAAAATTTGATGAGCTTTAATATCATGTAAGTTTCATTCTGATTGAAATAGTTTTTACATTGCTTAAATACCAATATTTCAAATTTTCTTCTCTAATTTCATACATTTAATTTAAATGTACCGCAAAAAGGTCGGTGTTTCCTTATGTCTGTGTTAAACACTAGCGCAAAAACGAAAAGTTTCATATTTAAGACTACTTACGCCCGAGATGTTACAGCAACTTTTTCCCTCAAATCGGCTGACCGGAAGTCCTACTTTATCCCACGCATTTAGCACTTTTTTTTACGATTTTATTCAAAACGGCTCTCACTTTTTTGATTAAGCTCGATTATATCGATGTAAAATTTAATGGGCTTTAATATCATGTAGGTTTCATTCTGATTGAAATAGTCTGACAGGGCTTAAATGCAGATATTTTAAATATTCTTCCTCTAAACTACCTTAAATTTTGTATTCTAAAAAATAAGCATATCATCTTATTGCCATTGATAAAAAACAGGTAAATATATAAGTTGAACGAATTTTGATATTCAACTAAAGGAGAAGATTGAAAAAATATTTTTTTAATGCGATTGTTTCACCCCTTGGTCACTGGATGGCGCTGTCATCGCCGGACGCTCCAAGTAGTTCTAGCACGGATTGATGAAAAAAACTTGAAAAACTTACTGAATCTCATAGATAATATAACATATTATTTAACAAAAACACTATTTCTATAAAAATCAAATGTAAATAATTCTTTAACAATTAACTTTCGTTTCTAAATTTGTTTAAAAAATCTTAAATTCATATTAATAACAGAGGTAAGTGAAAGTCGTGTGTTGTGCGCACCAAATTTTTTAGTTTCATAAGACTTTTCCTTTTCGTGCTAGACCTACCACACACACAGACCTTTTAGCGGGACTTAGTCATTTGGACTCAGGAAACCCTAAAAGGTATATTTCAGGAGAAAACTGGAATTCGAAAATTTTCACGATCGCAATACTTTCCCAATGAATATATTTCATATATAGATAAGTGAAAGTAAAATGTATTAGTATTGATATCAATAATTATTTAATTTATACCACCTGTTTATCTTTTAATTAGTCAAGTGGCTATTAATAAACTATTTTAGAGGATTTTTATGAAAGACAATGCACAGATTTATGCAGGATAGACTCTATTTTTAAAGAGTTCTTCCCTAAAAACAAATAATAAAAAAATTTGGTGCGGGAAACACACGACTTTCACTTACCTCGACTGTTAACATCAATTTAAAAACTATTAAATATATTCAATTTGAAAAATATTTGAGGGTGATTTGACTAAATTGTGTATTCATTTCGTTAGAAACATATGATTTAGATTAAATAATATAACTATATTAAATTATTAATCAGTAATAAGTTTATTCCTCATCGTCACTTTAAATTACCTTTCAGAACTTTGAGTATCAGATAATATTTTTTCTAAAATCTTTCCGTTTCCAAACGGCATATTATACTTTTATGTTTATGTTTTTGGTGGCAAAAACATTGCAGTAACATCTCAGATAAATATGAAATTTCACTTTTGTATGACTTTTCGTTATCATGCAAGACATACCACCTAAACACACACACACATGTTCATCAACATTTTTTGAAATCTACAAAATTTAAGGTACTTTAGAGGAAGAAAAAAAAAAAAAAAAAGGCATTTAAGTCCTGTCTGTCTATTTCAATCAGAATGAAACACACGCATATTATAGGCCTTTAAATTTTACATCATATATAAGGAGTTTAATCAAAATCGTTAGAGCCGTTTTTGAGAAAATAGTAAAAAGGTACAAATTGGATGGTATAAAGTGGCTCTTCTCGTTAGCGGATTTTGATGAAAAAGTTGCTGTAACATATCTAGGTATATTTGTCTTAAATATAAAATTTCAGTTTCGTACGACTTATGGTTTTTGCGCTAGACTTACCACGCGGACCTTTTTCGGTACTTGGTCATTTGGACTCATAGAGCCAAAAACGTGTATTTCCGTCGAAAACTGGAATTCTAAATTTTCACGATCGCAATACTTTTCCTTACTTTATATTTCATATACAGGTAAGTGAAAGTAAAAATAACCAATTTTAATTATCTTTATTTTGGAAGAAAAGTCGATTAATAATGGAGTAATTAAAGTTATGAATTGCTGATAAATAAATTTAAGGCTGTCTTGATTGAAAAAAAATCTCTTTGTAATCAACCAAAGGGCTAATAAACTTTGGAACATAATGAAATGTTTCCTTGTTTAAGTGTAATCTATTTTACTACAACCCTAACCTTATTTAGAATACACTCACTCAAAAAAGTTTCCATACAATACACTTCTATTTTGCATAGCTATTTATTTTAAACTTAGCAATTTCCTAATATACAAATTATTAATACTAATATCAGATAAAAAAAATAGATACATTTATTTTCATTTCATCATTAAAATATATAAAAGGAGACAGAATGTCATTGGTTAATGATAGGTCAAAAAAGTTTCCATACACTTTCAATATTAATCATATTTTTTATACTATGGCCGTCTTTCCAGTGTTATATGTATAAATCTTATATCAATAATCAAATCTTAATTCAGTATTAGCATTGCTTGGGCCTGGGAAACTGATTTCTTTTCAATATGTGCCTTCTTGTGATTTGAGAGCTTATGGTTCCCAGGGCTTATCTATAAGAAGATTGCATATCTGTTGAATGAATCACATGCTACTGTACATTATGTGCTAAAAATACACAGAGAGTTAAAATCTTTGGTAGATAGACCATGTGCTGGAAGACAGAAGACTGGAGAATCATCCTTTGCTGAATGCTATGCAAATCCTCACACAACCAACACCTCAATGGCCATCAAAATAAATAGTTAGTTTGAATAGTTAGATTCAAGTCCACCCAGAAACAGACGAAAATATTCTTAGAAGGGAAGCAAGAAGAAAATCCCTTCTTCAGTAAGTTAAACAAGAAGAAGCGGCTGTAACTTGCTAGGAAGTTTGGAAATAAACCCAAATATTTCTGGGAAAGGGTCATATTCTCTTAGGAATCCAAATTTAATATTTTTGGGACTGATAGGGGCAAAAGTGTGGAGGAAACCAACCTCAGCTTTCTAAACTAAGAATTTGTTTATTGGTGTATGAAAACTTTTTTGAACGAGTGTATACTGTTTACTGCAGTTTAGACTAAGTTAACCTTTATGAATAATAAACGATTTAACTTTTCTTAACAATAGACTTCTGCTCTAAAAAAAAAAAAAAAAAAATCTGTTATGATTCTTACCTCTACTTTCTTTCGGAATTCTTTCCAACATAAACTTTAGGAGAATGACGGATTTCTTCTCTTTTCAAAAATAAGAAACAAAATTCAAAGGATTAAATAAAATTGAAACAATGATCCTTTAATGTTTATTTAAATTTGTAATATATTAAAGGAATAAAAATATCAAAAGTAACTTGAGCTGAGAATGGCTTGTTATTTCCAGCAAACCGAACTTAATGTCATTGACACACTTTCTTCTATTTTCTTTGAAGTTTTACCTTCCTAGAGTTCAAAAGCAGTTACTTTTCTTTACTTCCTCTTTCTCTCTCAGATAACAATACAAATAGCCAATAGTTAAAACATTATATCACAGGACTAAGATCTCAATAAGCATAAGAAAGGAATGTTCTTTTTGTATATGTTGCATTAAAAAAATTGTATGTTAAATGTTATATCTCATTATGGGAATCCATAAAAAAAAATTTACTCAAGTAAAAACATTTTAAATTAACTCATCAAAAATTAAAAGAAGAATTAACAAAAGGGTCACTATGAATACTTTAATTAATTAACCATGTTTAAATTTAAATCTATTCTTTAAAAACATATAAAATATACATGCCGTATAAAAAATTAAATTTAGTTGATTTTGGGCTGAATAATTCTTCCAATAACACTCATTCGTTTATTTCATCAGTATGACGTTTCGGGATATTCTCCCATCTTCAGAAGTCTTGTTATATATTCAGTAATCCCAACATTTTCACTAATCACACATTGAGCCAGGTAAAATAGTAAAACGAAGTCAATATGTAAATACATCAGATCTGAGCAAGAGCATTGCTCAGATCTTTGTCCTCAACTCTATTAATGGAAGAATTATTCAGCCCAAAATCAACCTTAATAATTAAATGAGCTCTTCCTTGTTTCAAATATATTGATATAATTAAATTGTAAGATTGAATTTTTTTTTTCTACTTAACTTGTTTTGATTTGGACATTTAAAAGACAAGGTTCAAATAAATCATTTGTAAATAAAAAAATTATGCATTCAAGTAATTTTCAGTAATACTTCAAAAATATATAATCACTCTCTTCTATTCATAGTGACCCAAATATAATGATTTTTTTTTAAACTTTTGATATTGTAAAATACGGAAAGAAAAAGAGTGATTAATAGAACGACAAACATTAAAAGACTATTTATATTATTATATCTACCTACTTTTCTAAAAAAATTATTTTTTTTCTTAAATGGAATGTCAAAACAACATATTTGAGCTTCAAGAAGAGAGCATTTTAACTGCTATCTATCAAAATAAGCGTGTATGTGTGTTCCTTGATTTTAGTATTATCCAGTGATACAACATGTGTTATCTATATCTTATATATATATAATCCACAACATTTAACAATAAAATAAAAAGGAAAAAAAAACATATATAAATAAAAGGTAATTACAACATATAAACATAGAAAGAGTTAAAAACTAAAACATTAGAAAGAAAAAAAAAATGCAAGAAACAAAAATGTTCGGGGCTTGTAGATTTGTTAACAATTTATTCTGATATGTTAAATAACAATATAATTCAAGGTAGCAAAATGTAAGTTTTTCAAAATTTGTACGTCAGTGAATAAAGCAACCATAACTAGATGCTAAAAGTTAAACTATAAAAGACCATGCTGAATTAATTACATAAAAGATTTGTTATCTGCTGTGTTGTAAAATAAAAACTATCAACAATATCATTAATATATATACGATACATATACAAACGTACAATGCACGACATGCACAATTGTATATATTTTAGTTTAGTGTATTTATTTTGTTATTGTTAGCAAATTGACTGAACTCAACTACCTTATCAAGGTCACCTTTATCCTCACATTACCATACATGCGAATACAACAAAACAAACCCATGTAACAAAATGTCTTCATACAACTCAGTTTTGTGCTTGACTAACATTATTATAATTATTATTATTATTTATTTTATTTTTTTTGCATAAATGTACATAGATACTATGAACAATAAAATAAAAGTATACAAGAAAAATAATCTTATTATGTACATAAAAAATTTACAACACTTTACAGTCCAATATTGATTAGTATTTGACATTTTTATAATTATTAAACTAATCAATTATTAAATAATACATGGCCAATAATATAATAAAGGGGTGATAATGAACTTTAGAAGTAAATGTGTACGTTAAGAAAGTGATGCAAAAGAGTTCCAACATTGAATCCAACATGAAATGATTTTACTTAATCGGCCTGAATTAGGCCGATGGTATATCATATTTTTATTCGACTTGTAACATATATATATTTTTTCATTTGATTCTTCATAATAGGAACCATTAACCCATATAAATATTAATAGAACCAGATTGCAACCTCTCTTTTTGCTTCTTAAACCAGCTACTATAAAAGCAGATACATTTCGGTATAAAAGATGGATTTAAAAGCTGAAAAAAATAACTGAATTAATGCAAAAATAACTTGACGATTCCAACGGAAATTATATCTACTCGACCATAAGTAAACATGAACATCAACCATAACGCAATCACACATTATCGCACACATACAAACATACGTGCCTTATGTAGGCACTATAATACAATACAATACATTGGTAAAAAGCTAGTCCCCAAAGCTGAGGTACTTCAATAGTACTGTACTATACATTCATAGTCTTTTATAAGAGTCTAATAATAGCTATATTACATACTATTTATATTATATCTTTATTTCACAACAAAAATTACAAAAACAAATTTATATATACATATATACAGGGTGTCTCATAGATATCTCGTCATATTGTGAAAGCAGATACTATACATTAAGTGGAACAATAAAGTTCATATGACCCATAATCTGATTATCAATGGTTAGCAAGGAAAATCAAATTTTTTGCTGTAATCTATAATTTTTCAACTTAATGTGCATAGAAACACACGGAATACCAAATGAAAGAAAAGAAAATTAAAAAAAAAGTTAAAACGTGACTTCAAACCCTCAAACTACGAAAGGAAAGTACCGCACGTCAAGCAAAAGATTAAATTTTAATATGTCTAAGAATATTCGGGCATTTCAAAGAACTATTACTCTTTGTTATGTTTTAGATTTTCGAACGTCAGAAAAAATTCTCCATTTAATTAGCTTTAAAATGGTACAAAACAAACCTCCCTTTATTAGTCAATCAAGGATTCGAGGAGGCATGAATACAAATATTCCTTGAAATATTAAAATTAAATTTTCTGCATAATGTGTGACACTTTCTTATGTTGAGGGGTTGACTAATTTAACTTCTGGGAAGTTTTTTCTTCTTTCATTCGGTACCACTTCTTTTACTGTACGTTCACACCAAGTAGATATATTTGAGTTTCTCTGATAAAAACTATGGATTACAGTAATAAACTCAAAATTTGATTTTCCCCCCTTAACCGTTGAGAATCAGACTGTGGGACATATTAACATTTTGGTTTCGCTCGAGATCCAGTACCTACTCTCACAATATGAGGAGACATTTACGAGACACCCTGTATATATATAATGAATTAGATACATACATGTATGTATATGGATACATACAGGTAATAATATATATATATTCTATACTATGTACAAATAGTTGTGCTGTGGCAGTGAAAGGCAGTTAACCTTGAACAAGGTGCTAGGCGCGCTTGCATCCGTCTTCCTAAGAATGGAGGACGACTCTAAAAGTGCTTAGGCTATCGTAGATGTACACCAAGCTTACTTTGTTAGTTGTCAGTTACTACCTTAACACACGATACAAAATACTTTAACAACAGCCCGTCGACTTATTTATAGCAATTTAGAACCTAATAGTCTGACCGAGAGTCAATAATGATAGTGATTGTAGTGAGGTGTACTAAGTATTTATTATACCTAAAAAATATTTTATACAAAATCTAAAACAACTGGCCGGATTGCCTGCCCACAATACGAGTGGAAAAAATTTTTCTCCAAAAAACGGTACAATAAAAATTGTTTGGCAGCTATTTCACTAATATCAATTAGTTAACAAATAGGTAATCCAAAATGTTTGTAAGCTCGCTTCTTCGGACAAAGGCAAAAAATATTTGACAAATTATAACCTCAACAGTATAAATAAAAGAAATATCCTTTTAAGTACATTCAAAATCATCGAGCATCTATTTTTCTGCTGAGGAAAACATGACATTCAACAATATGGCTTGTGTAAGGCATCGCTATGAAAAAAGTTCAAAAACTAGTAACGTTTTTAAAAAATAAATTCACACAACCTATATGTTGTATTGCTATCAAGTGACTCGTTTACAAAATTAATAATTGCTCTCTTAAAGAAACATAATTTAAGGAATACCTCAGGTTTCCACCCAATGAAGCCAAAAGTATAAAATTATATAAATGCACAGAGATTACATTAATACATATAGAGGTAATTCGATTATAAGAAAAAAAAAAATCTTGAAATACAAGATAGCTTTATGTTCTACCATCAAAGCAGAAAAATATTGAATAACCCGTCTAATCTTCATTTAATAAGTAATTGCTTCTGATAAAATTTGATAATTGAAATCCCGAAAACATACTGCAAATGTAAATTGAGACAAGGAGCACAAATCGAATATTGATAGTAAAGGCATTATGTTCACACAATAATTTACTAAGGATCTGACTTTAACAGACACAGTGAGACGTACAACAATCATTAGGTAAAAATATCAGTTCTCGACTGTAATTTTTCGGTTTCATTGTGCTCCAAGTCTCGGTCGACACAATACTGGTCTCCTCACAATTAAAGCATATATTTATTCGAGGCTACCTTAGCTAAAAAACAATGCAAGTAGGCAGGGCATTAGACAACAATAGTCTAATAGCCCCACGACGGTAGTACAATCGACAATTCTCTATACAGAAATCACATTAAGCATGTCTATTGTCTACTTCCAAATTGTTCCCAATTTAAAAAAATTTAAATTTATCAAATTGTTTACCTTTTCCAGGCGCAAAATACTGTACCGAGAATATTAGCTATTCTAAGGGGCACAAATGTGGAAACATTAAACTGTGCTAAAAAATGTATCGAAGCCCAAACTGCTTTAACAATAAGAACACTTAAAGTTGTTTTGTTTCTCACTTGTTGCAAGCCTCTCTAATACTCAGGCACCACACAAATTTCATCTATATTATAAGATTATTTTGATTTTAAAAACACAGGAATGATTAGATTATTCTTTGTTTTTTTTTAACGCCGAGAGCGAAATATTATTCAGAGATGACTTGACTGTAAAAGCATCGTAATGCCATTAATAAAATTTGGGCAACATTAAGCGATGCTTGCAACATAAACGGGAGCAATACAATAACAAGATGAGAGTGCACAACGTGATCTCATGAAAGTTATGATTAACTGCTTGTCGACGCTATCGGGGAGACTGGGCTCAATGGCGATCTGCTGCAGTCTCGTAAGCAGCCATTTATTGTTACCACTACCTGAAAAACATTAAATTACAAATATTAATAATAATAAACTATAATATATGGATTATGTAAAGAGTTTCACCAGAACCAAAAACATTTATTCCTAGAATGTATTGACAGCCATTTCAATGCTGACGCTAACCTAGCTCTAACCCGATTCAATACAACATATGTTAGCTCTCAATAGATATTACCATTGAGGTTATATTAGATAACACTACCTTTATATTTAATATCCATTACAGATTAAAATCTTTTTTAGAAGGGAAGCGAGTCAAAAATGGTGGTTCTCTTCCACTTTGTATCATATCCTAGTTACAAGATATCAGGGTGTCTAGCAAACCAGCTCAAAGAGATTCTCTGACTTTTCCATATTGTAAGAAGTCTTTTAACTGGCCAAATTTAGGTGAAAATCGACAAAAAAAAGAATAATTATAATTAATATGGTATACTAGATTAAAAATATATATAATGACTAATTACTTTACGATAAGATTCAACTATATCTACCCAACAACAGCAGAAATAGTAGTTGTTTAAGTTGACTGACCAAAGAATTATGAAGACCTTGAATACTGCTGTGTGCTGTCCGAGTGAAGAAAAAATGATGGTATCTAGGAACTATTTTCCCTGACCAAAGTACAAATTTCTTGACATTTTCATGTGTTTTTAAAATCTCTGACTTTTCCCTATTACTAGACACCCTGGATAACTAATAACTACCACAATAAGTTCAACCATGTTATATTGGGTTGTCTAGAAAATAAAGAAGAATTATGAGTTTTCATTTAATGGATTTTTCATTTGTACGAATGTCAACCTTATTTCTCCTCTTTCAAACGATAATGTTTGTTTACCTCTGTAGTATTTTACACCTCATAATTCATAATGCAATCTTTACTAAGATGCCAACACATAATATTCAAATAATTTTGTTTTACAAGTTCTAACTTGTCGGAACCATCAGGGTCCAGACAGCCTGAAACATCAATCAAGAACTTCCTCGAATGGACCGTTGATGACCGCTTCAAGGCGATTGGAAAAGTAAAAGCTTAAATGTTGGGTTACACACACATTAAATAATTGCCAAAAAAAAAAATGCAAATTATTACACAATGGTTTATTATTTCCAAATAACAATTTTAAGGTATAACTGTTTATTAAGCTGTAGAAAAATCCCATATCACCACTGCTAATTTCAAAATTTTATATCTCTGCTAGTTCTTAACCAACTTCAATGATTCTTTTTTTCATTTTGTAGAAAATGTATGACATAGCACTAAGGACAAAAAATTTTTGGTATTTATTTATTAATTAGGACAAACGGATTTTTGAAAATTTGTTATTCAGGTTCTTAGCATCTTGAAACGTAAACCTTCAAATTTTGATTATATTAGGTTAGTTTTTTTTTGGTCAATTACAAAGGTTCATTATTGAAAATGATAAACCAAAACATTGTTCTGAAGTTTGTGCTACATTTCTTAGCCAAAACAAAAATGATCCTTTTCTGTTCCGAATTTTTACTTCTGATGAAAAGTGGATATTTGACGATAACGGTGGATTTCCTGGACAGTGGGCTCGACAAAGGAGGCACTAATTCAAAAGCCCCCCACTCATCAAAAAAATATGATGGTCAATGTTTGGTACTTTATTTGGTTTGATACACAACAGCTTCTAACCCTGGACAAATCCATCAATACCGAATCATACTGTAAACAAATTAATTAATAAATTAATGCATTAAATATTGGCAATGTTGAAGCAATCTTTGGTCAATCGAAATGGGCCCATTTTGTTGAACGACTATGCCATTGACATGTCACATGTGTGAAGTCACTTAAATTGTTGGAGCTTTGATATGAAACTCTTCTACATCCGCCCTATTCTCTAGACCTCTTGCCTATGGATTATCATTTCTTAAGACACCTGGACCACTAATAACGTGAAACAATTTTAATGAACAAAGTGAATTAGAAAACGCATTTTTGCATTTTATAAATTCTAAAGACTTAAACTTAAACTTAAAGGTTAGAATTTATAAAACTATTATTCTTCCAACGGTTCTTTACGGATGTGAAACGTGGCCGCTTACTTCAAAGGATGAACAACGGCATAAGGTTTTCAAAAATAAGGTACTGCGTAAAATATTTGGTCCGAATACGGAATTGCGGAACTTGTATCCTGTGAATATAATTGAGTTAATAGCGTCGCGGAGACTCAAATGGGCGAGTAAAATTGTTGGGCTCGGTGAGGAACGGATTCCGAGAAAGTTGGTATTTGCTGATCCGACTGGTAGGCGTCCGAAAGGTAGGCCGAAGCGGCGATGGGAGGATTGCGTTAAAGCTGATCTCGGGGGCTTGGGCTTGACCGGCGAACATTGGACGTGTCTGTGCAGGCGAAATTAGGTAGTATTGGCATCGAACCTTCGGGTTCGGTAAGCCTACTAATATTATAAATTCTAAAGATGGGAAATTCTATTCCAAGGGAATGGAAAAGTGGCCATCATGTTAGCAGAAATGTATTGATAGTGGTGAAGACTAATTCTATTAAATAATACAGTTGTAATTATTTCTTTTTAAAACAAAATCCAACATTATTTTACAGACAACCCAATATAACAGCGAAATCCACCACTAATAAGAACAAAGTCAAATTAAATGAACTTAATCAAAGAAACCAAAAATAAATATTAAGATATTATCAAGTTTTACCTTTCTGGACCCAGCATGATCCCTGTGCTCACAGAGCCAAATACCTTGCCAGGTACCGAGGTTCAGCTTGCCGTCGGTTATAGGGATTGTCAGGGATGAACCAAGAAAACAGGCTTTCACATGAGCAGGCTGTAAGGAAAAAATAATCAAACTATTTCGTATAAATCTCAAAAGATATAGTTTATCTTTTGATAAACCACCATGGATTGACCACTTGATGGACTGTACTTTGATGCCTAAAATTAATTGGAGGTAAATAAAAAATCAAGTTAATTTTAATACTTAATTTACTCACCCAAAATAAATGTAATATAAGAATATTATTATTATATTTTTTTTTATCATATATTACTGCTGAGATATTATTCCTTCTTTGGAAAACAGCTGAGTGAAAATAGAGATTTTTCAAATTTGTGACTTATAACTATAAGCTATTAAAATTATATCAAGAAATGCGTTCAGCTAAATGTAATAATGGTTTTAATTGGTAGGCCAGATTGTGATGAACTAAATGCCTCTTATTTAAAAAGCTACTTGATATGCTTTATTCGGATATCCTAACTATTGCAGATCTTAAAAAACAATGTTTTGACCCATATTTGTAACTTTTTTACTTTCACTTACCTATATATGAAATATATAGTAAGGGAAAGTATTGCGATTGTGAAAATTTTCTAATTCCAGTTTTCAACGGAAATAATAATTTAGGGTCCCTTGAGTGTAAATAACCAAGTCCGCAAAAAGGTCTGTGTGTGGTAACTTTAGCGCAAAAACGAAAAGTCGTACGGAACTGAAATTTCATATTTAAGACTACTATCCGAAATGTTACAGCAAATTTTTCACTAAAATCGGCTGAACGGAAGTTCTACTTTATCCCATGCATTAAGCACTTTTTTACAATTTTCTCAAAAACGGCTGTAACGATTTTGATTAAACTAGCTATATCGATGTAAAATTTAATGGGTTTAATATCATGAAAGTTTCATTATGATTGAAATAGTCTGATGGGGCTTAAGTGCATATATTTTAAATTTTCTTTCTCTAAAGTACATTTAATTTTGTATATTCTATAAAAATAACCATATCATCTTATTACCATTGATAAAAAACAGGTAAATATATAAGTTGAACGAATTCGATATCCAACTAAAGGAGAAAACTGAAAAAATATTTTTAACGTAATTTTTGGCTTACTGATAATAAGAAGAGTAACATAGATGTATAATATACCGTTGGAAAGAGAAAGATTTTAGAAAAAATACTATCTGATACACAAAGTTGTAAAAGGTAATATTAAGTGACGAATAGGGAATAAAATTATTACTGATTAACAATTTAATATAGTTACATTATTTACTTTAAATCATATGTAGGAGCCTGGCAACACTGTGTGAGTGATGATTGGAAGAACCTTCGAGTCAACACAGTGAGTGAAGCATTAGTGTCCGTTATTGTTCTGATGTATATTCTTTCTGTTTTATACTGTGCATTAATAAATCAGTATATCCAAATGACTAAAGACTTATTTGTATTTAAATTACCAAAAAACCCACACATATGTTTCCAACGAAAATTAATACACGTTTTATTAAAATCAACTTTAAAATTTTTTTAAATTGAAGCATAGTTAATAGTTTTTAAATTAATTTTAACAGTCGTGGTAAGAGAAAGTCGTGTGTTGCGCGCACCAGATTTTTTTCCATTGCTTTCAATTGAATCTTTAATTTTAAATGTATACTGAAGTTATACGAAATGAAGATCATAAACAAATATCAAGTGTGTAATTTTCAGATTTTCATCAAGTCCCCCAACTGAGATATCATAAGTCAACAAATGAAAAAAATCATTTTATTTTTAAATGATAATTTTTAAAGGATAGGCTTTTCACCATTGATAGTCTATATAAAGTATCTATACTGTATAGTGTACCAGCAAAAAAATATTGAACCACCGATATTATTCCTTCTTTGAAAAACTGAAATTAAAATTTTTTTTTCTTTCTATTTATAATAAAAATACATTAAAAAATACATTCAGCTGGGTAATGATGGTTTTATTTTGTGGAGTAGAATGTGCTGAACTAAATTCCTCTGATTTGAAAGGCCTAGGGCAAGCCATTATGAAATTAATAAAAAAAAATGCGGATGCTTGAGTGAAAAAAAAAAAAAAAAACGCTTACATCAATCGCCACCATTTGAAAATGACAAAAAATTTAAAAAAATAAATTTTGCACCTACTAAACTAAAACTAACGGAATTCACATAGAAAATATCAATTTTTTCTAAGATGGTTAAACAAACAATTTTTTTTCCTAGGCTAGCACATTAGGATGAAAATGCAAGCTTCATTAAAATGAATTTAGAAGAAATAAGAGCAAATTTAGGTTTTAAAAAATAATAATATTAAAGTATATTACCATGTCATCTGGTCCTTCACACGAGTGACGGTAGTCCAAGCCCTGAAAAAAAAAAGAATCATCATTGATAAATATTTAGGAAAATAATTTTTTTCATCATTTAAACTTGTAAAACACATCTGACACATACATGTCTATTGATATTTTCTATATTTTACATACTTAAAAATACAAAAAAATACGTCTATTATATTGTCTGTAAAATCAAGAAGCAACTTAAGCAGTTTTGGACTCAAGACCTAAGTACTATCAAGTATCGATTTAAAACAGAGAGAATACTTCAATGATTAGGAAAAATGAGTCTCTACTTCAGATTTTTTTTTTTTATTATGAAGATGTGAAATGAAAAAAAAAAAAAAAATTAGGATATCAGTCAATACAACTTTATTAATATCATTTATGATTTACAAGATCTAGTTGATTTATTTTAATTGTTGTTTTGTGAGGTTTCAGTTCCAATGTCTTTTTCATGAATCAAACACCAACATCAATCATTATTTCCATTAACTTTCGTGAAAAAACAGTTCAAACAATCCAGGCAATACTTTTTTTAATCTTTCCGCATAAAAGCTCATTAATTTTTTTATACAATTTAAGTGAGCATTGAATGGGCACTACGACATTCAGAGACAATGAGAAAGCTGGTTTTTAAGTGGAGGGAAGGGTGGTTGAGTGGGTCAGCCCAGCAACCACAGATCACCAAAACTTGAAACCAAAATAACTGAGTTCAAGCCTCGGTGCTGGGGGCTTTTATATCAATATTTATCCCCTGCCCTCACCCCCTGGCCCGAGAAACCTAGTATAGCTTTCAAAGGCGAGGTAGAGGTGAAAAAAAAAAATAAAAAAATAAAAAATAAAAAAAGGTTTTTTTCTGTTCCCAAAAAATGCTAATCTAAAGAAATATTTCCCCACTGTTGGATCAAGACTGGAAAAAACTTTTATCCTCTTGGATCACAGGGTTTCAAAGTTCCTCACGGGGCATGAGGGTTTCCGAGCAAAGCTAGCTAAGCATGGAAAAAACATCAGTCCCCTATACCCACATTCTCCTTGCCTGCGGTGCTTATGAGACACTGAGAACAATGCTTCTGAGGGACACAGACCTCAACGTCCTGACGGAGATCGATTTTCCTCAACTGGTAACGGAACAAAACTACCCGTACTACAAAGCCTTTGTGTACAGGTGGAGAAAACATGTTGGTCCAAGCCTCTTCACCCTGGGTAGGAGAGAAAATGAAGAAGGCAGCTGTAGGTTGTACCTTGGGTACTTCCTACAGCTGCAAATACCTGTATGGCCTTCAAGGCAGGGAAGGGTTTAAGTAAATAAATAAAAGGTCCTTTTCTGTTTACCAGTGCTTTTATGAGGCGAATTTTTGGTCCTATAAACGAACATGGTATGTGACATATTAGGCATAACCATGCAACCTTATGCAAAACGAAGATTTAATAAGGTTCATTAAATCGAGAAGAATCAGTTGGCTGGGTTATATCGAGCGAATGCCAGATGAAACAATGCCGAAGAAAGTTCGACGCGAAACGTTTCCAGGAAAAAGAAAGAGGGAACATCCACGTAAATTTTGGATTAAGGAAGTGGAAGAGGACCTATCTAAAATTGGAGTGACCAAGTAGAGGAGGCGGGCCATGAACAGACAGGAATGGCGAAGCATTGTAGGAGAGGCTAAAGTTCACCTTGGACTATAGAGCCGGAGAAGAAGAAGTGCTAGCTTTTGCTTGATCAAATTTGGATGCATTGGATCAATTTCCAGGCAGCATAATATTCAATCAATTGCTTTTTGCCTTTGGTATTATAAAAAAAATTATCACAACCATAGTCCTCCACAAAGAACCATTAAATTTTTGAGTAGTAACCAGGAGGCTGCACTGACATCTAACCACTGAACCTATCAGTGACGATTGTCATACATGATCAGTAATTATTTGCCTGAGAAATGGTGGAAAAGGTGCAAGCAAAGGAAAACAAGTCTCTAGAATTTTGTCTGGGACCAAGAATTGAGCCTTTTTTTTTTTTTTTTTTCTTTTCTTACATCCATATAGCGAGTTTAACCAAATTCTTTAGAGCCATTTTTGAGAAAATCGTAAAAAGGTCCAAAATGCGTAGTATAAAATGGTTCTTCTCATAGACAGATTTCAATGAAAAAGGTGCTGTAACATCTTGGGCATATAGGTGTCTTAAATATGAAATTTCAGTTTAGTATGGCTTTTAGGTTTTGCGCTAGACTTACCACAAACAGACACACATACAAACCTTTTGAGGCTTGGTCATTTGGACTCAGGGGACCCTAAGACGTATATTTCTGGTGAAAACTCACATTCAAAAATTTTCATGATCGCAATCTTTCCCTTACTATATATTTCATATATAGGTAAACGAAAGTAAAAATTGTTCTGGATATTGCGTGTTCCAATGGGCATGTTTAAAATTATACTGAAATCGTATGTTTACTTAGGAAAAACACAAAAACATAGTTTGCAAATAGAGGATTAACAAGTGTTAAATATTTTATTATAGAAATCAACAGACAACACTTAAACTCTCAAATAGGATAAAGATTTTTAAAAATTGAATATCCCATGTGTTACAACCCAACAGTGCAGCTTTAAGAAAATAGAAAAATGCCTGTGGCAAATTAATTTTATATAACTAAAAAAGTAGACAATATATAGAAATTTCTATAGACAAAGCACTGAACTAAGTAAGTTTTTGAAAGAAATATAGTACCATCAATACCAATAAACTTCTTCGGTATTTCAAATTACTAATGAATCGTAGAACATTCAAGATGCTCATTCCAAAGATAATTATATTATTCAAGAAATCAAAATGAATAAATAAAATAATGGCCTCTTAGTGCGACCAATATTAGAGAAGATACGGAAATCAATTATAGTATACATCTGAATCTTTTATGAACGTTTTTTAGTAAAGACGCCAGATGTTTATTAAAATAAATAGACAAAGGTTTATATTAAAATCATTGAATATATTAACATATTAATAACATTATATTAAAATATCTTATGAATAAAATATGAAGCTGAAAAATCAGTAAGTAAATAAAACACTTAAAAATGTAAATTAATGTTGTTAATTTAGCACAAAATGGACGGATTTTGTTTCTGCTACGATGTTTTAAATTTATTTTGCATGTTAAACTTTTTCAAGTGGCTTCTATTCAATACATTATAATTATTAATTTTTAAAACATTGTTTTTCAAGCAACACTTATAATTTGTTAAAATTGTGTATATTCACTATAATAACTTGTGTCATTACAGATCAAATGATAAGACTTAAAATTTTAAACAGACCCAAGGATACAAATAATACATTAATTGTAATAGACAATTATTAATAAGCATTAACGATCTATACAAAAACTAAAATTGTTTGATGTAATAATAACATTTCAAAAGATATATTATAGTTGATATTGATTTAACGAGTTTAAAATAAATCATCACTAGTTTTATCTGGATTTCGTTATCTTTTGCCCAATAGTACAGATAAGTTATCAGATGATAAAAAAGTCCTGAATTGCAAAAACAAAATTGGTGCATAGCAATGGATTCATTTAGACCAATAAGGAAAGTTTAAAATTAAAATAATAATAATTCCTAGATCAGAATTATTAACTATATCTTATAGTTAATATAGCCTTCATAATCGGTAATCATTATTTCTAATATTAAGGATATGATATTATATTATTTATAATATTAAGCACATAAGCTAAAGCGATTGTAGGGGGCAATCCTAGAAATAACCATTATAACCCATTTCCATTGTCTTCTATGATTTTAAAAAAAAAAATAAATAGATATTTAATTTAATTTTTATCAATGTATGATCGTAAAAAAAAAAAAAAAAAAATGTGGTTACATGCTAATCTTTAAAACACAAATATAAATAAGGGATTAGGATGGAAAATTTACATGATTCCTTATTGAGGATTGTTCATCATATTAACAACAAAATCACGAGAATTTTAAGACAGAGTAGCCACTTGTGATAAATGAGTTCTAAACTTGTTTCATAGTTACATCAAGTATAAACAATATTTTAGTATTAATATAAAGTTAAAGTAGCCGTACGTTTTCAGGAAAGAAATATATAGGATTGCCCTTTATTATAAATTTAAAACATAAATCTGGCCAGGAAAGTTGGAGGAATGATGCAGATGAAAGCTTATGAAACCCTCGAATCTCAAAGTTAATGAAAATTGAAGCAAGGTAGTATGTTTTAGAACTAATAACAATTTTAACTAAACAATTCTGCCGTAACATCCTTCCCCCTCTTCCCGATCATATGATCCCTTTAACACTTTCTCGAAATTTCTAGTTTTCACAACAAGAGACAGGTGACGACGACAAAATCAAGGAAATAAACTAATACAACAAGAATTATAAACTAAATCATAAAAAATAAATAATTATTCCCCTAAAATGTCTTCTTCGCCAAACAACTTTTTTTTTTTTATGTTCAATATTCATCGAATTCTTAAAAATGTATACACTCAAGCTTAAAAGATGGTTAAAACAGTTATATAAATAGAAAAAACTTTATTTATTTTATTTTATTTTAATGCTAAAATTAAAAACTGAACCATAAAACAAAACATAAAACCTAGTAGTACTTAATTTCTTACCTCAGGCACAATTTTGTTCAGCATCATTTCCATATCATCCCTCACATCAGGATCCCAACTTTCATTTAAGGCTAAACTAGCAGATGTATGAAGAACTAAAAAATAAAATGTAAAGACCACATTAGTAGAAAAAGACTAGTGTAAAAATATTGTACATTAAAGTATTTTGAATTGCTGATATAAAGGAATAGTAAAAGTACATTTCATCGTTATCCAATACTTAGATCAAAACAATAAAGTTGTTGATAAACAAGTAACAATGAATAATATTAGACATATCAGGAATAATATAAACATAAACATGAAGAGACAGGTAAAGTTTTTTTCGGAAAGAATTTAGATAAGAAGATAAGAAAGTATCTACTGGACAACCTAAATTACCACGAGACTCGGTAACAACTATGTTAAAAGCAACAAGAGACATATACATCCAATGAATAGAAACTATCAATAAGTTTTAATAAATAAAGTAGGCTAAAACTTCTAAACAATATCAATCAGTATTCACATCAAAGAATAGATACAATATCACAAGATTTTTAGATAACTTGTATAATAGTTGTTTTAAATTTGACAAAATTTATAATTATATTCTATTGAAAATACTAGAGAGATTTAAGGAAACTTAGGGAAAACAACTTTTAAACTCCTTGAAGGATGAATGTCAACTGAAACACTGTGTTAATAAACAAGGCTATGGCAACTACTATAGTTAGTATTACTGAAATAGCTTCTAAAACATGTCAAAGAAGTTAATAATCGTTTTTAACATTAGATTTCATAACAAAAACTTGACTACTCCTCTGTGTAATGAATAAAAACAAATCAACCAGAACTCACTTTGAACATGAAAAAGACCGACAGAAAATTGACATATCTCCGGCATTTGCTTGAGTATTTCTTCGGTAACTAAGTGAACGCCCCTGTGCTGAGGCCTCAAGTTCATTTTCCTCTGAAACCATGCCGATCCGATTTGTATTCCTCTGTTGGAAGAAGCCATGGCTGTGGCAGTCTCCTCTCCAAAATTCGCCCCGCTCCGCGTCCATAAAATGCTATAATATTTTAAAAACCTTTCGACCAAATGGGCTAGCTTTCATGGCACTTGGTTAAGGTGGAGGTAGCCTCGGAGGAAGAAATAAAGCAGGAGAACACTCGAGTCGAAACTATACGATCGGCTCCTCAGCGAGATAAGCCTGCTTTTGGTAGCAGGGCACTGCCATCTTGATGCCGCTATCAATACACCTCCCTCTCCCACTAGGTTATCTTATCAAATCCAGCACCAACAATTTACAACATATAGTTTTATTCAAATACTTTACAATTCAAATTCAATTGTGAGATTATATTTATATAAAACATTATTTTATTTAAACAAAACAATTAAAGAATTTATTACGATATTTTCAAATATTATTCTTAAAATTATTTAAGACTTGGTAAAACTTTTCATATGATGCTTGCAATTAAGGTGAGAAAAACTCAAAGGACAGAAATACTAAACATAGCTGCAAATTTAACACTATGCGATCAGTTTCTCAAATTGCAATAAACAGATGTTGACTTTGTCTTGTGGAGACCTGGGCTACACAATACTGCGATGCACTTATCCTCGTTACAGATTCCAGTATTTCCTAGCTTCCTTCCTCTACCAGGTCATCAGAACTCATCGCCCCAGCTATATCTTCCAATCCCTTCAATTTAAATCATCAATTCAGTCCCGTTCAACCAGATCCCGTCTTTCTGACCTCTACCCTCCTCTCCACCGTACTGCTGCCTTTGACAAGTCCTTTCTAGCCAAAGCAACTTCTCTTTGGAATTTTATCTCTCCTGAGATCCGTCATGTAAGAACTGCTTCCTTCTTCAAATCGCTCCTTTTCAACCACCTTCTCCTTACCCAGTCAAACAGACAATAACCTCAAACTGCAGATGTTATAAATACCATTTTTTTGTGTGAGATTATATTACTTAAATTATCACTGACGAAGTAGCTATTTCTGTTGTTTTTTTTTCATTCTGAGAGTCTGATTTATAAATATGTACCCATATAACAACCTTAATTATTTTATTTTTTTTAGTTTAGTAATTTGTTGTTCAGAGACATGACCCCATTGTTTCCGGTCATCAATTCTGTATTTTTATTTTATTCTTATGGGACTTTAGTCCCAAGAAAATAAAGAAGTTTTTTTCATTTTCACATCGGTTAGAGTGTACTATTCAGTTTGTTTCTTCATTTTACATCACTTTGTGCTCATTTAGCTAATCGTTCGATGCTACCCAATGGGAGTCCTAAATGTTGCCTATCCAAGTTTAATCTTTACCAAGTACTTGACAACGAACAGGCTCGGGACTATCTTTTTACGTCTCCTCCGAAGGACTGCATAACTAAGGCTTTTTTATTCCCATTAAAAAAACCTAGGGATACCTGCCTACATACTTGAACCTATGACCTTGGACATATAACGATTTTATGCTGGCCACTACATTACAAATGATCCCAGGGTACTGATACTGATACTGATGAAAAGATCAGGGTTGCAAGTGTGAATGTATTGAGTTATCCAAAAAAATATTATTTAAAACTGATTTTATTAATCGTATTGGTATTCCTAACTTCCAATAGATTTCTGTGAAAGCGTTTCCAGCTTTGCCACACCTTCTGAATAGAATTAGGTATCCATAGATTCAGAATACCCATTTTCTAAGGCTCTTTGATCAATAAATTGTTTTGCTGCTTCTCCTTTGTCAAGCCATGGTCTGGAATCGTATAAGATCCATTCATTACCCGTAACAATGCTGGACAGAAACGGATCGCTGTTGTTTTATCAAAGAGGCCACAACTTTCATAACGTTAATTTCTTCAACAGTCATTAAATGAATGCGGAACCCAACTTTCGATTTTTTCATCTTTGCATACGCCGTGGGCTGGTCATAGACTTCCATCAATATTTCCTGCTCTCGAACAGTTATTCTGGGATTTTATATCACCAAGCAAGCAGAAGATCGACATCAAGGGAAGAAGTCCTTCCACGACCTTAATTACCTTAAACACAACATTAAACGGTGCACTCACAGATAATATACTCGTCCCACATTTCGATGATGTTGGTGGGCGTTTGGAACGTTCCAGTTGAGTTTAAACTCATAAAAGAAAATTAAACGAAAATCCCGCTTTGACACCTTAGTAAATACCGAATTATTTCCAAGTAGAAGTGAAATACTTCAGAGGTAAACGTACATTTTCTTTTGGAAGGGTATTGAGAAGTGCTGACATTCATACAAATGAATAATCCAGAAAACGTAAACAATTAATTATGTAGAGGAGTTTTTGAAGCAAAAAATATAAATCTGCATTATTTTCCGGACAACATAATACCCATACTATAGTAATGGAGGGACTCAGTACTACCGTGGGACTACCTTTATGAATTTCTTATTCCAAATAGTTTTAAGTAAATAACTAATAGCGGCCCTTTGAAGAGAACAACTGTTTCATAACACAAGGAGACTGACTATAAAAATAAAACTCTTATTATGAACCTCAAAGAAGAAACTTGAGGATTCTGCATGAACCAATCTTTTTTTTTTGACACACCTGACTTTTTTCATAAGAAAGGAGGGTTGATATGTGAAGATTTTTACATTATATTTTAGCTAAAAAACATATTTAGTTACCTTCGTGAATCAATTTCTCAGATTCAGTGCAGTAAATTCTAGTTAAAGATATTCAACTAGAATTTACTATTCAAAATCACATTATTTCGAGATAAAATAAATCAAAACTTTTCAGGGAAAAGTTTAATCACTTAATATCAGATATTTCTGATGCCAATCAAAATTTTAGGGAAAATGGAACTTCCTTTTCTATTTCCTCATTTTTACTAAATAACTGACCAGGAGATAAATTTGAAATATGTATGAAAAATATTTATCTGAGCGGTTTTTTACTCGCTGAAATCAAACTCATTCTGGTGGAAGACTTACCCTATTAATTCGTCCAAACCATCAAAGTTCGTAGAAATACACTCACTCAAAAAAGTTTCCATACAGCGACCTATTTATTTTCAACTTGACAATTTCCTAATGCATAAATTATTAATTAATACTATTATTAGATAAAAAATATAGATTTATTTATTTTCATTTCATCATTAATATCAAACAAGGCAGAATGTAATTTGTTAATGATAGGTCAAAAAAGTTTCCATACACTTTCAATATTAATCCTATTTGTAGTAATATTACCGTCTTTCCACTGTTAAATGTATAAATCTTATCTCTATAGTCGACTCTTAGTAGAGTATTGACTTTACTTGAGCCTGGGAAACTGATTTCTTTTCAATATGGGCGTTTCTCGTGATTTGAGGGAGCTTATAGTTCGTAGGACTCATCTCTAAGAAAAATTGCATATCTGTTGAATAAGTCACATACTACTGCACAGTACGTACAAAAATGGCAAAGAGAGCTAAAATCTTTGGAGGGTAGACTACGTGCTGGTGGAACGAGTAGACACGGAGGTGGAAGTGTCATGGTGTGGGAGTGTTTTGGAGCTTCTGGGGCTGGAACTTTAGAGTTCATTGATGGGATTATGGAACAATATGCTTACCTGGAAATTTTAAGGAACAGTAAAACAAAAACCAGCTGAAAAATTGGGAGTTGTGGGTTGTTACTTTTTTAACAACATAATGACCCTAAATATACTGCTACAAAAGTAAAAGAATGTTTAATCCACAATGTTTCCGTTCAACTAAAAATACTTAAAGTCACCTGACGTCAACCCCGTTGAACAATTATGGGATGAATTGGGACGGCGAATGAAAAATCATAACATCTATGATGAAGGAAAGTATTCGTGCCTCTTTGTAAAGCACTAAACGATTACAACTAAAGTGACAGACAAAGGAGAAAAAACGTTTTGATTAAATATTTGTAACAATATTGTAAAGAAAAATTTTTTTGTTTATCATAATTTTAGCTTAAAAGGCTAAAGAAAAACGTGACCATACATTCGGTACTGTTATATCGATAATTTATAAGCCCTCATTAGTGAACGATTTGAATTAAAAGTATGATAGAGCATAGTATTAATGACGGAAATATATAATAAAAAGCTCAGATAAAAAGAACTATCTTTCTCTGTCCATGAATGTACAAACCAAAAAGTATTAATAACAATCCTGTGGGATTGAATTTATTTAAACTGTATTTAGAATACAACTCCCATCAAGACAAAAAATTGAACAAATATTTAACCCATATTACACTTAAGAAAATTAATTAATTATATATATATATATATTTAAATTATACTATAGCCACATAGGGTTAGTATACAAAAACAGGTGTAAAGTCTGGTGTGGGTCTGATCCTCTCCATACAGCCATTGGCCCAGAAACAGTGTGGATTCTTACCATGTATAAAATCCAAGAACTAAAATGGCTTGGTGGTACATTTTATTTTAATGTCATAAATGACTGGTTACCTAAAGTTGATAATAGCTTTCAGTTGGTATATGTTTCTGTTCACTAAATTCCCTAAAGAGACATGAAATGTTATATTGTGATCTATTTAAGTTATTTTTAAGATTAATTTGTACAGCTTAAAAAAAAAAAAGATCAATGAATGGTCTTCGGCTTAGAACTAGGACTGTATCCTTAGTAGGTCAATAGAAGGTGTTTTGGCCTGATATCAGTCTTTTCCTTATATCGAGTATTTAGTTTATAGAAATAGTACTATAGAAAAATAATTCTGCCATACTTAAAATCCAACAAGATTAGTAGCACATTGGAAGTACAGTAATCTTGTTCAACATTTTCTGCCAAGCTTAACAATATTAATTTTTGATAATTAATTAAATCCTGTCAGATTAAGCACAGATTTATTACAATTATAATACCACAAGCGAATCATTCTCTTCGAGCAAAACAGCATTTCTGTGATAACGGTAAACAACCTGTAAAAACATAAAAAAATAATAAAATATTTTTATACTTAATTATGAGGAACTTACTGTGAACTGATTTCTTAAAAATAAATAAATTATATAAAAATTAGAATAAATAAGCTGTACGTCACACGCTTTTATATATTCCATCCCTTATTAGTTTTACTTAAATGTTACCAACTTATGATATACCCTCATAATACAAGAAAAAGTATATTAGAGATTATCTAGACTTAGAAGAATGTTTAAAAAATGGTGTTTTATTTTTTTTAACCAGATGTTCAAACTCATATTTTAGGCCATTGTCAGGTTTCGACAAATAATCAATATAAAAGGATATAACTAAGGATTCGGTCATAAATGTTTTATTATATTGCCTAAATCAAGGCAAAAACTAAATATACATAACAAAGAGATTAATCAAATATCACAGATATTTAATAAACAACCAACATTTAAAATATTATACACAAATATTTATATATATTTGGTTTTACCCTAGATGATGGCTCATAAGCTCAGGCTGAAAAGTTGGCAAATATAAATTTTTTGCGATTGAATACCACAAATGAATTTCATAATTTAATAACATTCTTTTACTTCCGAACTGCTTTCAGTTTTTGTGGTGATTTACAATCTGTTTTGTAAGATCGATCAAATAAAAAATCCAAAGGAAGATATTTTTTGTTATTAACCCTGACTTACTGTGGATTAATGGACCACACCACCATATCAAACAAATTTACAACATTCCTTGCATATAATGATTGAAATTTGTTCAAAATGGAAGAGCGTAAATAGGCTTAGTATACAGAAAAACATAAGAAAAAAGTTCTATTGAGGCAATTTACGAACTTCGACTTCTAACCTTGACATTTCACACTAATTTCTTTCTGGATCGCTAAAAGGTCAATTCCTACCAATCTCACCTCAATATATAATTTACTTAAATTAAAATTAAAAAAAACATTCATGTTATAAATTCTTAAAATGGTAAATTGAAGGAGACAAATTGGGTAAGGAAGGATAGATTGAGGAAATTAAATAAAGTATGAACACTATTTTTATTTGTAAAAATTTCATAAAATTTGCTTAAAGGTTGGACCTTTGAAAATTATAAACAGAACAAACAGTTTCCAAATTAGATTTAGAATGATAGGGGTTATCACCATCAATTAGCTTGTTTTACTTAAGATTCTTTCATCAAATAGTAACAAAAAAAAGAAAACAAAATACAAAAATATTACAGGAATGCAAATACAATAATGAACTAATTTCAATAAAAAAAAAACTTTAAAAATATCATGAAACAACTATGGAAGGATGTAAAGTAAAATGAGAGTTTTATGAGCAAATCAAACTAATTCTAGAACATTATGAGACATCAACATGTCAGAATATATCATGGACTCTTAAGAACATTTCTAGATCTATGCCATATTTATCTATTCAGGGAAAATTATAACAATATATTGCTTTCATTAATTTACTTAGAAAAGGCATCCTGACAAAAGGCATATATTATCATATATCAGAACCAACAATAGACATAATAACTACATTTAAATATAAATTCTTCCTATACGAATGAAGCATTATCACTACGCTATAATCGCATTTTCAGACACAGCCAAGAAACAATTATTATACTTAAAAATAAAAAATTTATTTTATTCCTAACAATATCAAGTCTTTAGCGAATTACTAGAACAAGGACAAGAAGGCACTTTTTCCTTAAAATATTATCAATTGTCTTAATGGATTTAGAAATAGATACAATTTTAACAACAAAATCATTTTTTTAGGCTAATTGGAACATTCTTATAATTATTAGCTACTCTTCTCTTATTAACAGCTAATGAACGTGCTGATCGTAGTTTCGAAATGGAATACTTTGGTGATCGCGACATGTGCTGTACAGGTGTCGCCTTCAATTCATCACTGAAAATTCAATTTCTATAACAAAAGTAATTTATAAATGAAAACAAACAAACATTTTTTATTATAATGGACATGATTAGTTGACCGTAGAGAATTATTAAAAGGAATTAGTCCAGATGGCGGTCAGTAAATAAAACAATTAAATAGTTTCCACTATTTATAGTCTGCCAACGTTTCGACCCCCTTTGTCAGTCATCATCAGAGCTAAAAAGAAAAGAAAGGAATACAATGAGTGAATAGTAACATGTATATTTGCTAGAACAATACAAGAGAAACAAAAAAAAAAAAAGTGTCAATAATTAAAACATAAAAAAGAAAAATAGATTACATAAATTACAATGACTTCATAAATTACAATGACAATGATTACATAAATTACAATGAAATGGATTACATAAATTACAATGACATGACTTCAGACATGATTACAATGACAAATGATATAATAATGAAAGGGCTATACAGGACAAATTATGACTTAAGTTAATGTAAACAAATATCAATATCCACAAGAAATAGTTAACATTAAAATAAAAATAATTCATAAAATAATTAATTCATAATTTCTTCTTCTTCCAGTGGTGCGACAGGCGGTATAGGCCCTGGGCTTCGCGGTGTAATCTCCTGGGAGATCACACTCACGATTCTCGATGCATTTTGTAGTGTAGGGTCATCACTCCCTATCCTTATTTAGTGAGTGGCCACCATTTGGCTGACGGGTCTCACATACCCGGAGGAGAGGCTGTGACTGGATCCCCATTTCTTTGCATCCTTATAAAAGCCCCGCTGGGGCTGGGATTCGAACTCACAACCTATAGCATGAGAGACTAGCGTGCTAGTCACTCAGCCACGTGCTCCCCTATTCATATTTTAATGTTTTATATTGGGGATCACTTGTAGCTGGGTGGCTAGCGTAACAGCCTCCCATGCCAAAGGTCACGGGTTCAAATCCGCAGGTGGTCCTAGGATTTTTTAATGGGAGTAAAAAATCCTTAGTTACGCCGTCCTTCGGAGGGGACGTTAAAAGGTGGTCCCGAGCCTGTGCGATGTCAGGTACTCGTTAAAGATCCCTATCCTAATAAAACCTGGATAGGCAAAATTTAGGACTCCCACTGTAGCATCGTCCGATTAGCCATAGTAGCATAAAGTGACGTTAAATAAATAAATGTTTCCTATTTCATGTGGATATTGATGTTTTTGTACATTATCTTTAGTCATAATTTGGTCAGTTTAACCCTTTCATTATAATACTGAAGTCATTGTAATTTAATTAATCAATTTCTTAATACATCTATTTCTTTGTTTATGTTTTAAATATAGATATCATTCTCTAACTCAATAGTATTTAAAGTATACTATTTAATGTTATTGTAATTTTTAATAATTCATATATTCCTCCCTACCTTTTATATTATTTATTTTTTTTTTTTTGTATTCTCTTGAATTGATCTAGCGCATATATATGTTATTATACATTCATTGTATTCCTTTTGTATCTTTTTCAGTCCTGATAATGGCCCACAATGGGGGTCGAAACGTTGGCAGACAATAAATAGTTGGAACTATTTAATTATTTCATTTACTGACTGACACCCGGACTAATTCTTTCCAGTAATTTTATAATATCAAAAAAAAAATCAGCTGTTTAGTTAGATGATAACTCATATGCAACTACGATACAAAGCAAACAAACCATAACTACATAGCATGCGAGTGCAGCCGTAATTACATCAATCAAAATAGTGCATCTCATTTACAGCCTATTTCACACCCACCTTATTATAATATACTTCCATTTAATACTACTTCACTGGTATTTATCAAGTCATATTCCTCACTGCTGTCATAACTATCACTCCTGAAATTATACACTAGTACAGAAATAATTCAAAATACATTGAAACTTCGCTAAAAGTAAAAAAAAACAAAAACAAACAGATTTAACAAAATGTAAATTGTCGATAAGCTCTTAAAATATCTGTGATGAATTTTTATTTTATGGTAAAATTCGACATTGAACAATTATACTCTGCAAAACATTACGGGCCAACACTTCCCAGAAGTTACTTAAAAAAATTGGAATGTTTGCACATAAAAACACATTTTATTTAACATCTTTGGTTCTCGTGAAGGTAGAAAAATATTTTGGAGGTCAAAATTATCATATTTCAAAGCAGAATAATTTAAAAATAAGCCTTTTAAATATTTAATGTTTATACTTGATAATAACTCTAAAAATATAAATAATAGCTTCAAACCAGTACTTTTTAATAAAGTTTCTTAAAAATATACTCCTCACTCCTAAAAAGGAATCTTAACCTGAGCACAGTTTTTAAGAAACTTTATTAAAAGTACTGTTTCGACGAGATTATTTATATTTTTAGGGTTATTACCAAGCATAAAACTTAAATATTTTAATGGCTTATTTTTCAACCTTCACTAGAACAAGAGATATTAAATAAAATGTATTTTTTGCACGCAAACTTTCTGATTTTTCTAAGTGACTCCTGGAGATTGGCCCCTAATATTTTGCAGTCTAATGGTTTACCGTCTTGTTTTACCTTTAAAATCATCAAAATCGGTCAAAAATCCTCTCCTTGTTAGATTCATATGGAAAAAAAAGGTTTTGTTTTTAACTATAAAGTAATTTAGGTAAAATAAGAAGTTTCAACGAATTTGCCTGGTAAAAAAAATATAAAAAAATAAAAAAAAATAAATATCAGGATTTATTGAAGTCATACATATACAAACAAAGCCCTCTGATATAAGCAAAGAAGATACTTTATTCCGTAGCTAGAATATGTTTATACATACAGAAAGTAATGCTCAGCTCTACGTTAATATAAAAATATCAACTTTTCTTTTTCAACTTAAATGTAATGAATCCTTTCAAAAAAAGACCCACTTCAAAAATTAAATTAAGTATGACCAATGATCAGCAGAATGAAACTGATAGAAAAATATGCTTTAGCCTAAGCTCTTCATAAATTTAAGTAAATATTGCTAAGTACTTATAGACGACCGATTTCTTGCTAGGTTCTTTTTAAATAAAATGATCCATTTTCACTCAACACTTCTTTATTTATTTTTTCTTTCCCTCTATGTTTCGGCCTTTGCCATTTTCAAGGGTTCTTAAATCATTCTTTTATAATGATAATATATAAAATACATTTGTTCACATTAAATAAAAATCTATTACAGACTGAACTAGCCTTGTCAGCTTGCTATTATCTACTAGTAGAGCTAGTTCAACCTGTAATAGATTTTTTTTTAAATGTGACAAAATGTATTTTATATCTGCACAATATAAAAGAATGATTAAAGAACCCTTGAAAATGGCAAAGGCCTAAACGTAGGGAGAAAGAAAAAATAAATAAAGAAGTGTTGAGTGGAAACGGATCATTTTATTTAAAAAGAACCACCTAGCAATACATTTATTCACTCCAACAAATTGCAATTATAATAAAAATTAACCAATATCTTCTTAAACATAAACAAAACAGGATCTAGTTAAAACTTGTTTGATCCAAGATCAATAGAAAATGGTAATGAGTCTGGAGGGTATTCACAATATGCGGAAAGTTATCCTACTAGAGACCATTAACATACAATCGTCAAGTAATTATTAGATAAAAAATGTCATGTCCCCACATAAGCATATATTATAAAATAAAAAAAAATAAAATAAATAAAAAAAATTTAAAACAGGTTAATTAAATTGAATATCAATTAAGTTAATTAAAATTTTTTCCATTTTCAAATAGAAGGAAAAATCTTTATAATTTTTATTTCTATTCAATTAAAATAATAAATTTTAAAAAATAATCACAAAAACTAAAATGTAAAAAAAAAAAAATATCACATTCTAATTACCTAGGAATTTCACAACATTTGTGTGGATATTAGGCAGTTTTTAAATTTCAGGAATCTAGGATAATATATGATGCTATATGATATATGGCTTAAATATGGGTGACAAGATTCCGGTTTTGGGGTATGCCGATGATCTGGTACTGCTAGGTGAAGACACGGAAACCATACAACTAAATACAAGTGTGTTAATAAAAACCGGTAAAGAAATAGGACTCGAATTAAATACCGATAAGACGAAGTATATGATCAGTAGCAGAAACGGTGTCGATCTTGGTGATATTGATGTATCAGGTCATACTTTGGAACACGTAGAGAAATTCAAGTATTTAGGTTCAATTATAACTAGAAAAAATGAAATACAGGAAGAAATAAAGTCCCGGTTAAAGGTGGGAAATGCGTGTTATTATTCAGTTGCTAAGTTACTTAGTTCGCGGCTTCTATCTAAAAACTTAAAGATTAGAATTTATAAAACTATTATTCTTCCAACGGTTCTTTACGGATGTGAAACGTGGCCGCTTACTTTAAAGGATGAACAGCGGCTTAAGGTTTTTGAAAATAAGGTATTGCGTAAAATATTTGGTCCAAAGAGAGATGAGGCCACTGGGGAGTTTAGAAGGTTGCATAACGCGGAATTGCGAAGTTTGTACCCTGTGAATATAATTGAGTTGATAGCATCGCGGAGACTCAAATGGGCGCGTAAAGTTGTTGGGCTTAGTGAGGAACGGATTCCGAGAAAGTTGGTATTCGCTGAACCGACTGGTAGGCGTCCGAAAGGTAGGCCGAAGCGTCGATGGGAGGATTGCATTAAGGCTGATCTCGGGGGCTTGGGCTTGACCGGTAAACATTGGACGACTCTATGCAGGCGAAGTTTGGTGGTATCGGCATCGAACCTTCGGGTTCGGTAAGCCTATTATTATTATTATTATTATTATATGATATATGATGATGATCTATTATAAAATACATTTATAATGTCTATTATTTAGATAATTCAAACCATCTTAAAATCAAACATAATTAATAAGGCTAAAATCTATACTAATTTTATAAAACTGAAGAGTTTGTTTGTTTGAACACACTAACCTCAGGAACTACTGGTTCGAAGTGAAAAATTCTTTTTGTGTTGGATAGTCCATTTATCGAGGAAGGCTTTAGGCTATATAACATCACGCTGCGACCAATAGGAGCGATCAGTGGAAAAACGGGAAATTAACCTCGCATCCCAATCATTTACTTTTTAATTTAAAAATAATTCAATTTCCGTTAAGTTATCTTTTGCAGTAACAATTAATAAATCACAGAGGCAAACATTTGAACACCTAGGAATTGATTTACGTCAAGACTTCACACGGCCAGCTATGTATATGTTGTATTGTCAAGATCGGGTTGTGGAGAAAATCAGTCTGTTCAGTCACAAAAAAAAATAAAACTAAAAATATCATTTACGCAGAAGTACTTTAAAATATATTCTTTTAAAAACTTCTTAGTCGCGATCATGATAACAGAAATTGACACGGACGAAGTCGAGGGCAACAGCTAGTATTAATAAAATTACGAGGTTGACTAAGAATGATAAAAGCAGAAAACTAAAGAAATTTAAAATATAATTAGCTATATGGATATTTCCTCAAATTGCCTTATATATCATCATTTAAATAAAAGTGAAAGATTGATCACTCCAAGAAGATGGAGACATATACAGTGTATGAATAAAGGTAGGAAGAAGACTCTATGAAAGTAGATGGGTAAAGATGCCCTAATAAGAAGTATGGATGATAATAGAAGCAATACTATGAGAAGGTATGTATAAATCAGTAAGTTGATATTTTGTGTTTAGGGTTGAATGGAAAAACACAGCATGGAATAAGGAAAGCTGAATTTTAAAATACTTATTTCGATAAAATACTACACAAACAATAATGTTCGTAGGTAGATGTGTTAGTATGTTTAAATACAAAAATAAAACTGATAGTTTTTCTTGTTTTAAACACTGTAAAGTGACTGCAAAGAGGACTAAATTTTATTTCAGAGAAAACATTTTTAGAACACCAAGGGATCTGAAGTTCTACACTTTCCAGCAACATTTGAAAATCGTTGAGCCATGCCCCTTTTATAAAATACTTTTTTTTTTGGTACTGTAGATCAGTTCAAATATGTATTTTGGTTAATTATTTTCAATAATGAACCTCAGTAATTGACCAAAAAAAAAAAATAAAATAAAATAACCCTCTAGAGGTCATACATTTGAAGATGTGTAGGACCCAAATAACAAATTAAGACAAATACGTCAAGAACAATTTTTTCATAATTTGGCACAAAAATAACAGGATATCTGATGATTTCAACGCCTTGACACTGATATAAGCCGCTCGGTTTTAAAATGGTGGCTGATTAAAATGTTTTAAATTCAATAACTCAGTTACTTTTGAAGATAGAAAAAAAAAGGAACAGGGTTTCAAAATCAGGACACTGTGATTAAATATGAAAAGGAATAGAAACAAATATTGAAATTTTACCTATATATAAGCCCATAAATTAGTTATTTATGAAGCTAGAGGAAAAAATTGTTTACTTTTAGAATCAGTAAACTGAGATACATACATATATATTCATAATATTTTTATGGTAATATAGCAGAAGCTACATGTCTCTAACTTGGTCATTATTAAATATAGTAAGTTTTTTGGGATTAAGACACTGCAATGAACATTTATAATTAATCTTATATAGTCAAGTCAAGTCAATACTTAAAAAAATATAATCATTAATGTAATAATGTAAGATAGCTTCTAGTTAGTGCTAATTGATAGAGAATTGAATTCCCTTCAAAACAAAAGAAGAATCTTCGAAATCTTAGCTAAGAAATAGAGGTGAACTTAGTATCGGTGACTGGTCATTTTCCTTGAATACAAATTAACATTGTCGCTCGTTCGTCTTTCTTAAGCTCTTTGATTAATTGCTTTGCATATATGTTAATTACCTATACAGCAATATAAATTGTTGTAACATAATGTACTTATTCGGAAATAATACACTATCATTGAATATGTATGTTCTACTGTTAAAATTGTCATTAGATGAAATAATTGGGAGTCTTTTTTTTTTATACTTCAAGTTTGCCGAGGTTTCGGCTCAAACTTGTGAGCCATCATCGGGCATTACTGAGCTATGTCAAGCATAAACTGAGAGCCATGTTATAATGTATCAAGAATACTGGAAGGAAAAGAAATAATTTTAGCCATTGGGAGGATTAGAAATGATAGTATAAAATAAAACTGTTTCCGGGCTACAAGCAGGGAGGTTTCTTAGAAGGGCTATGCAAAAAATACACCCCTCCACTCCTAGAGCAGGGATAGCCCTCTACCTGAGGAGTTGTAGCCCAGATAGGATAGGAAGCAGAAGTCCAGCCACAGACAGAGGAAGTTAAGGGTCAAGCCAGGGAAGAATTATGCAGTTATGTCCGAAGATACTTTTTTCATGTTATATTATGTGGTAAATCCGAACAAACCTCAGTATTCTCGATAATGAACAATGCCTCACACTGTGTATTTTGATGTATAATAATATGTACTATTTTATAAATAAATGTGTATTTTAAGTAAATTACTTCATTCCCCTTTATGCCACCTGATCCCAATAATGAATTGATAAACATGATAACTTAGGAAAAGAAATCCAATAGTTTTATAAAATAAGAACCTAAAATTTATATATTAATTAATACAGTTTCGGAGTCACCGCTGCCTTAGAAAAGTAGTGGCCGAAACATAGTAATGTAAAGATTATAAGCCAACTAGGACTAGCAAGACTGACTCCTGATTATTTCATCCTACAATAAACCATCATATAATAATTTACAGAATTTTCAATATTTGGCTAATATTGTACTATCATGTGAAGATTCAATAATTTAATATTCAAGATTAATAACTGAATTAATCTAATTTCTGATTGGCACAATAGTTAACACAATAGTTAATGTAATAACATATACATTAACATAAACTTATAACTACATAAACAAAAAAATAATTTATTATTCATTTAGGGAAATCAGTATCGATACGACACTGGTGCAGAGCATTAGATATAAAGTGGGAGGAAAGAAGAGACATATCCAAAACAGGGAAATGTCTTTTCTTTGAACCAACCAGTACTTACTTAATTGTCAATGTTAAGTTGCTAAGTTAAGAAGCATGTGCCAGTATATCCTGTTCATAGTTTTAATATGCTTACGGAATTACTTTTTCTGAAAATGTCCGTTTTCTCAAATTCTATTGCTCCTGGATACACTACTTGACCGTGTTCTGGCTCAAAACTGAAAGACACAAGAGTATAAGCCAGCTAGGACTAGAATTTTAAAAATTTTAATATAATTATATGAATCAAAAGATGAAGAGGAAACCGTAATAGATGAAAGCCTCCAACGATCATAAAACTGACATTAAATATATAATATTGTATCCTTGAATCACATTGCGAGCAGTGCGAAGCTTATAATCTATGAATATATCCGAATAGTAATAAATAATTATGCTCAAGAAGCATTCTTCGCCCAATAAAAAATATAATAATTAATTAATGAAAAAAAGCAATTTTTTAATTTGAAAAATTATTATTATATTGCACTTATATGTCCAGGCATCTTCAATCAGCTTATGACATTCTTCTCTGTAAAAGGTTTCATCTTTCTATCTTATTTGTATGCCTCTGCATTATGTTTTCTTACTAAATAACATGCTCAGCTCAATCTTGTTTATTTAATGTATCTGACAATATCGGCATCAGTTTCATTATTAGCTGGTAGCAAATATCTATCACAGTAATGCATTCCGAATTCACCAGCCTTAGAATTCTATCTCTTATCATATTTCTGACTGGCCATAGTAGGAATCAATTTTTTTCTTTTTCTTGGGTTGATTAAAAAGGTTCGTTATTGAAAATGATAGAGAAAAATAAATAATTACTGGTCATAGAATATATAGCTCTCAAAGGGCTCACAAGAACCAACTCCACTATGTGGAGGAGGATACCTTGTGATACCCAAGTGCCTACCATCACGTCCCCGCCGTGAGAGTTGGTAACGCACATTGTGCGGCTAACGATGGAGGCTAATTTGTTGGGTACGGAGCACCCTCCAGTATACAAACTGGCGGGCATCCTCCCGTCAATTTGTATCCTGGTAAACCAAAGAGGCTACGAGAAATTTTCAGTCTCGAGGCACGCGACCATTCGGGCCTTTAAGATATCATAATTTCAAAATGGTACCACGGGGATAGTCTCTAGCCAGGACCATCATTGGGTGGTGGCCGGGAGTGCTTGCACTGCCTGGTCACAAGACGTGGTGGTCGGGGTTGGATTCCTCTTCGGGGGAGGAAGCCAGTGCGTAGGTTATGCCCCAGTCCTTAAAAGATAGCACATCAACCAGATGGACAAAACACTTTCGAGTGAGAAAATCCTGGTTGAACTAGTTGTGTTGTTGTGTGTGGTCGTAGAATATATAAATAATAAAATACCTTATTCATTTATTTTATACACGTAAGGAACATTAATGAACAAGGATTATTAGGACTTGATCTATTGACTCTGTATTTTTTATTAAGAGATACTCAACGTTAATCTAATTTTAGATTATAACATTTATTTATGAAATGATTTAAACTTTGTTATTCATAATTTGAACTTTTTCAACGTTGACCAATTTTAGAGTACTTTACTTTTTTTATACTATATTTTAAAAAATTATATTTATGCTTTTTTTTTAGTAATTATTGGTATTTGAAAGTGGCATGTTAGCTGTAATGTTGTGTCATTTAAAATAAAGCGGTGGAGTTAAAACGACAACCTTTTTACTCATCATTTACTTTCAATTTTTACCTAAAAATATCATCAATATATTCACAACCTTTTTTTTCCCTGCATAAAATAACACGGCCTATGGTATGATATGATAAACAGTTACTCATATCTTTAATAAAATTATAAGTTTTTTAAAGGAAAGAACCAATAATTCTAAAGTAAACATTTTAAAACCTCTAGAGAATGATAGAAAAAAAAAATTAAATAAATACATTCAAATAATTTATTTTAAAATAAGTTGACAAATCATATGAAGACGACAAAACTGAACAAGATTTTTTTTGGGTCGTTAGGCAATTCAATCATCTAGCATAGTCCTCGTTGACATATTCGTTAATCTGCCCGTCATGCAATAAGTTCATGCTGGTGCCTCCCAGACGATACATTAATTTCACCATCGCTTGCACCGACGCAACATTAAAGGCAGCTATACACGTCCTAAATCAGAATAATACAAAGCCAATTTCCAAGTTTGTTGCAGTAAACGATTCATTAACAAAATCTACGGTAATTGTAGGAAAAGAACTTTTTTAAAAATACTTATGTAATTAATTAAATAAAATACCATGGAATGAGCAATATTACAAATAATGCAAGAACTAAAGTTGCTCATTGGATAATGCATGGGATGTGATGATCAAAGATGGCTAATTACAAAAAAGATCTGCATACAATGTAACTACCTCATCATCAAAGTTGCTACATAGTTATCTTTACAAGGCTCCATGGACCTCCGTATAAAAGAATACTATATTAAGATGACGCCCAAGGTCCCGAAAGATGTTCCTAGGATTTTTTAAAGGGAGTAAACAATCCTGTAAAATAGTGGTCTTAAGTCTGTGGGATGAGTTAACAAATGGGGAACTACACACAGTGCTACTAGTAGAGTACCCGTCTGGGAACCACAGAAACTAGTTCACAACCAGTCACCTGAAACTTACATGTGAGGTCGCCTGGTGATTTCAGTTTGAAACTTTCTCGACATGAGTGACCAAAAAACCAACTGTTGCTTGTAAGAGAGGAGAAAATACATTATTTTTCATTTAATTTTAACTTTTCTGGCAAATCTGAAAAAGCATGAAGTAGAGAAGGTGAGGGCAGAATTTTTTTCAAGGTATGGGAGAATCCAAAACCTTCTTTCTATTCTCCACCATCTGAGATAATACAGCAGGATGATTTTGTCATTGCTTGAATCTTCTGAAGATATTTCATGCTCAACGTCCATGACAACTCCGATAAAAAAGTGATTTTGATTTCTGATGAGTAACCTTGTGTGTGGAATCAAGTCGCCACTGAGTCTGTAACTTTTCAGTAGCCCCAAGTTGATTAACGGTTTAGTTTCTTTCCAGTAGCTCCATTTGTAAAGAGCCTAACATGAAATCAAAAGCGCAGTGAAGAGTTACTAACATCTCAGCCTAAAACAAATCTCCATCATTGACCTTTCTCCAGATCCCACAGCCGAGCCACGAGCCATAAGCTGCTATTAAATAATATTTTAGTTCTTCCAATTTACACTTCATTAAAAAATACAAAAAGTTTTTGTTTGAACAGTTTTTTTTTTTTTTTTTTTTTTTTTTTAATTCTTAGGGAATGATAGCTGGATGAGAGCAGATTATAGATAAGTATTATTCTAACCTAGCCATTAATCCAGAATTAAAACAGTACTTATAAAAAGTTAAACAAGAACTGGCAGTGCTTCTTTTAACACCTTCATTCAGCAAATGGCCCTAAAAATTCAAATTAATAATAAAACTCATACTTACCGAAATGGCAATGGGAAAGAAATAATCCTCAAATGCGTCGAGATCAAAATTGAAAGAAAAAAAAAAAGGCAAGACATTTCTTCAGCAAAGCATATGAATGAGCCACTAGCTATAAAACATTAAGCAGAAAATAACACTTCTAAAATAAACAGAACTTCTAAGCTTACACAAATGCTAGTTCAACAAAGAAAGCAATTTTACCTTTGACAACTAGCATGAAAATATTGTGAAAAAATAAAACAAGTGCTAAATTTAAAATAAAAACAACTCGGCTATACAAAACTAAAGCCATTCTACAATAAACTCATAAATTCGTAAGGCTATCTAACGAACTTAACTGTCATGTCAACACTAAAAGTCCGATATGTAACAATATCGGATATAACAACAATGTAAAAAACTATAAATTTTATATAAATTGAAAAAGCATGCAAAGATATATTTTTTAAAATTCAATTCGATTAATGAAGCAACATACCAAAATTTATCTTGTCCTTGCTCTTTCGACAAGCATGATGTATGTAAATAAAAAAATACATCATTAATGTTATTATCAAACAGCTTAAAATAAAAAATATTATAAATTGCGTTTAGGAAAGTTTGGCTAGACAGTTGAAATATAATATTTTGATAAAATTTAAAAATTCAATAGTTCTAGTTTCGATAATTTAAAAGAACAGCCTTAATTTATTCTGCAAATATTCAATCTGAAAACATTAAATGTTTTTATAACTATTTTCTAATACAATTTTACATAAAAAGTCAGTAAATTAATTACATATATCCATGTATATGTTTATATGTGTGTTTAATATGAGAGCTATTTTATTTTTTATTTTTTCAAATCCTATTCAGTAATGAATTCATTCGAGTATATATATATTCTGTTTTTTTATATACATTTTGAAGTGAATTATTGCATTATTTTATTTTCAATAAACAAACAGAGTTGGATATTAAGATTTTTATTTTCCAACTTTAAGATTATTTTATTTCGCATGAAAAGACAGTGTCATTTGTAATTTTTTTTTTTTTTTTTATGTTATACAAAATAAATTGTGTGATCATCTGAGAGGAGCTCAATTTACTTAATCTATATATATAAAAATGAATTGCCTTTTCCCTCGGTCATCGCATCACGCGTGAACGGCTTGATCGATTTCTCTAATTCTGTTTATATCAGTCAGGAGAAGGATCTTATGAAAGAAAAAAAAGAGAAAAGTTACTTCGGTAGATAGTTTTATTTTTTTAAATATTTTAAAGGTAATAAATAATAATCGCTCTATCTATATTATATAATATATATATATAAATAAAATAATATATATATAAATATAGTATAATATAATATATAATATAAATATATATAAATTATATAATATATATATATATATAATAAATGAATCCCTCATTTCCTTGGTCATAGCATCACGTGTTTACAAATTGACCGATTTCGCTAAGACACAGTTCACACAGGACATCCTCTGTCGGGTCAGCTAGTAACTATATAAATTCCATACTGATTAATTGGTATCACATTTAAATTTATAATCTTAATTACCTTAGTATTAGAACCGGTATTTACAGAAGAGAATACCTTTTCAATAACAAAATGCTCCTCTGCCAACAACAGGTGTATACAATAAACACACACATATCTTAACATATACATGAAAATATCTGAACTAATGTTAAGAATTTTTTTAAATCTTAATAATTCTATGGTAGAAAATAAAATATGAAACAATAACTGCTAATCATTAGTTTGTCATCACAGATGCTTCTTGAAATATAGTAACACATCTTTCCTTGCAATGGAATAAAATCTACTTCTTTCGTTGTTCATATTAGAAGTAATAAAGGCATTTGTTCGATATCCCTTAAGTTCACAAGTCGAGTCGGAAATAAAATTTTTTGGAAGAAATAAACAAAAAATTCAAACCTGTAATAAAATACAGAGACAGGAGATCCTGAATTAATGCTGTCATTACCCAAACAGACTATCTTTATAAGCAAACATTCATTGAAATTTATCGAATGAGTATTCTTATTTATTTATTTATGTTTTTTATAACAACCTTAACTATATTTAGAATGAATAAATATTAAATACATTCAAGGATTGTATACATGATAAATGGACGGAAAACTACTAACTGGACTAATTTTGATTAAACCAACACTAAATAACAAGATTATCATTTGAGCTGAGTGATTTGAAACTTATTTAAAAATATTTCATCAAGAAACTACCACTGATCAAATAACAAAGAAACTGCTGTCCCATTGAAATTTAGTAAACATTGCAATATGATATATGAACCATATATTGACATTTATTCTGCATGGTTGACTCTAAAATGTTTTATTATTTTTAGGTAACCGTAACCATTTAGCTTCGACCACCTTCGGAAACTGTGTTTCAAATTAGTGTGTTTTGTTTGATAGTATCCTTAAAAAGTCTTAAGCGTGAGGTTTTAAATCTCGTGCGTGACCATATTTACCAACTCCCATTCCACTCTTAAGAGAAATATATTCCATCACGGATTATATCAAGCTATATTCTCTGCCTTAATTTTCTTATGATGAGATACTGAATTACTACTTTCAATAAAGGACTTTTTTGGCAGTTAATAAGTTATGAATAACAATTCACACGATACGGATTTCTAACTATATCACTGAATTTATAAGGAAGCAAACCATTACATTAATTACATATTATATATTCCCAACAACAATATTTCAACAGAAGAAACCTAATAAGTAAAATAACAGACGGATAAATATTAAAAAATATTAATACTTAAAAACTAAAAAAAACAACTATCTTATGTAACTTTTTTTTAAAAATAACAAATAATTAAAAATATTGATTGATTTGTCTCCTAAATTTGCTTCTCTCCATTTAAAAGGGTGGCGAACAACCCTCCAATTTTAAACAAAGTAATATTTTCACAATTAAATGGTTTTTGATAAAAAACATACAGTTCAATTTTTATTCTGATTGTGAGTAACTATAGAACCTGCAAATCGTTTATTTATCTCTTGAAAATCGTTCTATACTGAAAATTGGATTTAAAAAATTTGAAGAAGAGTGTCGATTTGTCAATTCTTGAATCATGTAAAGGTGACATTGTGTAAATCGAAACTTATTGATCTGAGGGAAGGAACAAGAGAGGGATGATATAAGAATAAAGAAAAGATGTGCTACAAGAGATTTAAAAAATTAAATAATAAAAAAATATGGTAGAGCAGAGAAAATTATGAAAAATACAAAAATACATAATGAAAATTCTATATTAACAGGAAGGCTGTGATATGGCAATACAAATTAAGGTATCACAATAAGAAATAGTCATGAGTGAAGTTAAAAAAGGATATAAGTGGAAATTATGTGATAAAAATGATAGCTTATTATTAATTTGTGAAATATAGGTACAGAGGTATGCTTACTTAATAAGGGTGGATTATATAAAAATTTGAATCAAGGTGTTAATAGTTAATGTTAATAATAGTTAAGTTAGTGTTGTGAAGATAAGAGAAGATATAACGAACGATGATCAGTGAAAATTATCATAAAGAAAATAGCAATTGATTTTAGCTTCAGACAAAATTTGATATTGATTAATTTAAGATATATAAGAGAAGTTTAAGAATTAGCAATCTTTAATACCAACTAATCTTATTGGCCAAATCGCAATTTAAAAATACACTTAAAATAGAAATGATCAAAAATGAGAGAAACAGTTGAAGCAAATTAATAACTGTTTTAATTCATAATTTAATTTTTCTGCAACGTAATTGATTTTTATATAACCGATAACTTGGTTTAAGTATAAAGGTGATAATGTTTAACTTATAAGAAAAAGAACTAAGATTTTTAATTTAAAAAAAAATGAATAAATTAAAATAAGCATAAAGAAATAACACAGTTAGATTCCTTCAGAGGAGTGTATGTTTAAAAATATATATTAATATGGTGCCAAGCAATATATTAAAATAGCTATTAAAACATATCTAAATTAAAATAAAGAAGGCACAGACTGTTACAACATGGAGGTCATATAAGAATGAGGCGCCACAGATTCCACCAAACTCTCAAAAACTCACAAAATAAAAACAACTTCTGAAAAGAATTAAAACAATATCCACATAATTAGGTTATATTTTATAAAATCTCAAAATAATTCTTATATAGACAAGTCAAATTGTTTTATGGCCAGAAATGTTGTGTAGTAGTTATGATTTATATATATGTTAATTTAGGGTGGTGAATCTAAATTTGCGGTTGGTTAACAAAAGTCAGGGCAATATTAACAAAAGCAAAAAATATGGTGCGGGCAACACAAGACTTTCACTTACCTCGACTGTTAATATCAATTTAAAAACTATTAAATATACTTCAATTTGAAAAATATTTTAAGTTGATTTTAGTAGAATGTGTATTCATTTTCGTTGAGAACATATGATTTGGATTAAATAATATAACTATATTAAAATGTTAATCAGTAATAAGTTTATTCCCCTTTTGTTACTTTATATTACCTTTTACAACTTTGTGTATCAGATAATATTTTTTCTAAAATATTTCTTAACGGTATATTATACGTCTATATTACAGTTCTTATTATCTAAAAATAAAAAATTACATAAAAAACTATGTTTGCACTTTTATCCTACAGTTGTTTATCAAATTCGCTCAATTTCCATATTTGGCTGTTATTTATGAATGCTGATAAGATGATGTGCCAGTCAGACTATTTCAATCAGAATGAAACCTACATGATAATAAATCCCATTAAGTTTTACATTGATACAACAAGTTTAATCAAAATCATTAGAGCCGTTTTCGAAAAATCTTTCTATAAAAATAAAATGTAAATAATTCTTTAACAATTTATTTTCGTTTCTAAATTTGTTAAAAAATTCTTCAATTGATATTAATAACATAAGTAAGTGAAAGTCGTGTGTTGCGCGGACCAGATTTTTTGCATATTTTCAATGTCATTGCAATTTTTTAAGCAAACCCAAAATTCAGATCCACATTACAAAAACATATATAATGGAAGAAATCAAAACTACTCCACAATTTATGTGCTATAAGTCGTTTTGAGAACAAATTGACTGGCCTCTTAGATATATTTATAAGCATATTTATAGCAAAAGAATTACGAAAAATAAATATCACCATTGTATGTTTATAGATAGTAAGAAAGGTACTAGTTTTATTCATAGAAAATATAAATTAAAAATTAAACCAATATTTTGACGGATTAACGGGAACATAACCGTTTAAGATTAAATCTATCATGACAATTTAAATTGGAGTCAACGGCTAAAGGCTAAATTAAAGTTAAAAACTGAAAATATTTAAGTTTATTAAATACCTACCAATTTCAGAAAGAAAGATTATACTTTTTCGAGGATGTTTCACCCAATAAAAATACCCATTTTTCATTATAAGTATCACAGAATTAAAAAATGCAGTAAGACCGAGTAACTGATGGGAGATGAATGAGCAAACAAGGTTCAAAAAAGCAATAGACTGACATATACCGAAGCATTGATTACAATCAGTGCCCATTCCTAAAGTACTTTTCCTCAATGCAGGCGGTGATGATTGAAGTTGTTTTTTTTACTAGAAGTTGGCAAAAATTTGTCTGCACTAAATGATTGATAAGACAGAGAATACTTTCCAAGAAGATAGAAAAACATTGTTGTCATGTTCTTTACGAAAAAGAAGATAGGGGCAAGCAATTATCCGAATCTTGTAGTGCATATTGTCTCTTAGCAGTTATGAGCAAGGCTTAGGAGTCTAATGCTTACAAGACTTCAACTAGTCTTCTCAAATTCCATCCATGGAAGTACCGATCAAGCAAATGTAGAAGAATCACAGATAGACTGTTGAGCATACAGTATTGTATCGAGGAGAGGGCAGAATAGTAAGTAATTTTTCTCGTGTTCGACAAAACATCCGTCTTTGACAGCATCGAAAATTTTTGGTCAGGTGTACCTAGGGGATGTTCAAATATGAAGTTCCCATCAGCTTGTATGACTTCGTTAGAAGCTACCTCCAAGACAGGAAATAGATTTGCCGTACTTTCTATGAAGTAGAAGACAGTTCAAGGTCTTGCTTTTGGGAAATTCATCTTTGACAAGCTACTTAGAGCGGAAGAAGTGGAGAGGTCCTCCTTAAGCCTGCCCAAGTGGATTACTTGGCTTATATGATGGCCTCAAATTGAAGGATGAAGCTGGATGTGAGAAGTAGAGCATGTTGGGTTCCAAGACTCAAGCCATTCGTCTAAGCTGATCTATAATAGGACTCACTCAAAATCTATCATACAAGGTACAAGAATACCTCTGAGTGACCAGGTCACCAAAAAATTGGGAGAAATTTTAATGCAAAATCTTATTTTTTGATTCTTTGAGAAGGGTGACTCAAACCTGTAATGGCGTTAGACATCTAAAGTCTCCTTTTTTGGATTTCACATACCCAGTAACCATGACTATTTATTTATTAAGGAATGGTTGCGAGTATCCTAAGGGATGCCTCCTCTGCATGGTAAAGGAGGCTTTATCACAGAAAGAAGAACCAATCCAGCGGATGGTTCAGCTTTGAGGGATCATGTCATACGGAACAGGTCTCAAGAGGCAAAGCAAAACAAGATTAACTCTCGACATTCTCCTATGAGTAGATAACTTCCAACACAAGGTTAAGAGATAAAGACTGGCAGATCAACACGTAATTCATGCATGAGGATCAATGAAGACCTTAGAAGATGAAATGGGACATCTCAGAGGACACAGTTGAAGTAATGAATTGTAACAAGTTGGACAAGCATCAAGTACTTGTTTTCGCAAGCAAAACTATCCTGCGAATATTCAATATCCTACGGTCTATTGAAGGTAAGTGAGAACTGGAGACATAGAAACAACCTAGAGCTCTACGCACTCTATGCACAGCCAGACATTATGAGAGTAATCCCCATTGGGAGGCTTAAGTGGGCTGGAAAAATTTCCAGGATGTCAGAACAGCATACCTAAGATATTGATGTCTGAATAACTTTACAGATCAAGAGGCATCAGAAAAGCCATACTGAGGAGAGACGGAGTCAAGAATAATTCCGAAGTCTGCTTGGAGAGTGGAATTGGAATGTCGTTTCCCAAGATAGGGAGAGATGGAGACTTCTGGAGGAGGCTCTGACTCACTGATTGGGTTGTTGGTTATGCCAATGATAATGATGACAAAAATGAGAAGGTTAAGATGCGAATACAAATCAATAAGTTAAAACGATTATGTATGTTTCTCTGAAAATTGTCATATTGAACGCCAAAAGTACTAACTTGATCTTTTAAATTTTCAGAAAATGACTAAGATATTATTAATATATATATATATATATATTAATAAAAGGATAAAGATAGGACCAATTTTAAATTATAAATCCTGCTTTAACTATTACATTAGACTTTGTCAATTTGTGAAAAATTATTTGATAAAATATAACACAAACCAACTATAATTAAATAGTGCGTTCTCTTTCTCACCTTTTCTTAGCTGTGTCACTGCCGCTTCCACTATCACTCTTTTTCACAGGTACTAATTCAAACGAAGAGGTTTCCGTCAAGCAAACCTATGTACATACATAGAATAATATAAGTTAATCTAGTTTTTTTGTTGTTGTAAGATTTAGTAAAGTATCTATCAAAAAACCTAGATGATCAAACAATACTAACTAAGCTATATCGATTAAATTAGATAAAGGTATTATAAAATTTAAGAAAAGTCCATAATTTATAAAAAATACTGAAAATATAAGAACAGTTACAAAATGAAACATTATGCACACTGAATAACTATCGTAATATTAACAGTAACTACTTCACTCAAGACCTTATGTTTATTGACACAGATTAATCCCGACAACTTAAACCTTTTCTTTTTACTAGTATCATAATAAATATATTCTACCAAAATAATCAATACAAAATTTTAAAAAATATTTTAACTGTTACTAATGACCTAAATACCTATCTACTTTGAAATAGCAAGACTTGTCAACATGCTAGGTACATTTGATATCTAGATAGGCTACTCATTGTGAAGACTAAATCACAATTTTATAATATCGACACAATCTGACTTAGGTTGATAAAACATTTACTTATTATTCTTTTAAAATCTAAGAAATAATGAAAATACTTTAAGTGTATTTTCATTACTTAAATAAGTAAGAGCATTAAATAAAATAAGAGATCTTAAGTACTATCAAATAATGGCTTAAATACAGAAGACCCAAAGCAATTATTTATATTCCAATCCATAATGAAAGTAAGAATATCATGAATTGTTCCTTCTAACAAAAAGCGTTTAGCAATCAGAAGCCAGGCAGAACTCCAAAATGGTCACCACAATCACTTTTTTTTTTGTTTTTAATTATATATCAGCTGACTCAAGCTTTAGTCTCTATCTTCCTTAAAAATACTAATTTATTAGGAAAGATTTCACAGTATTATCAGATCCATGATAAACATTATATAATTATACTTCACACACAAAAAAGCACTCATTACCATACTTTTCTTATATGTAAGAAAAGGAGGTTAACGAGTGCTTTTTTGAGTGTGAAATATTAAATAAAGCTTCCTAAAAAATTATAAAATAAAATATATAATTATATTTTTAGCTAAATTGTTAGAACTTTATGTCTGCCACAGATTAATTAACACACAATAAATTAATTCAAATAATTACTATAAACACATCTAATATCTTACTTGAAAGTTAACAAAAGACAACTTATGTCACAAAATAGATTCATGCAAAAATAATAAAATATTATTAGTGAGTGTTTTACACCGATCTAAGGATGAGCTTTATCATATTAAGAATAAAATAATAGTTTTATCTGATTTGAAAAAAAAAATGAATCAACACATTAACTAATTTATTAGCGATTCCTATTCTAAATACTGGATGTTAATAATTTAAAACCTATGTGCCTCTAAATCGAGTAAGAACTGAAGCATTGATAATGAAAAGGTAGATTACTGCCAAAAAAATTTATAGAATTAACAAAAAACTTTTATGACAATCATATTTTATTTTTTAAACATATTTATTTTATATTTTTAGTAAGCTAGTAGAGGTTCTTTTCCACACTAATGACTTTGAAACAAAAAAAAAACATAAACTGAAAAATACTTTTCAAAAGGCACTTGTTTCTTTTTCAATAGCAATGCCTTAATTCTTAGAAGAAAAAAAACCTTATAATTCACTCTAATTTCCTTGATAATTTTAAATAATTAATTTACTTAATCTATAAGGCATATATACAATATAAACAACTATACAGCAATATAGGGTATAATTACTAATGGTACACTAAATTAATGAATTAATAATTAAATTGAATTACAAGTAATTAAATAACATTCTGGACAAACCTAATAACAAAGACTCTCATTAGATAATAATAGATTATGTTAGAAATAAAATATAAACACTAGAAGTATTTATAAATATAAAAAAATTTAACACAATCGTTATAATTAAATCTTGTCTGTTTGGTCACTAATTTGAAGTCAATCAATCAGGGTTGTCAGAATTTTTTTTAATATTTAGATAGTAAGAAAAAAAATAAAGAAAGAAAGAAACATAACTTTTAGCAATAGGCTAACTATTACATTTTCATAAAGCATTTTCAAGTTCTTCTTTACTAGACATAATTTCAAGTTAATCACAAACTAAACAATTATTAAAAATGCCTGTCTAAATAAATAACTATTTAAAGAAATGACATATCTCATTTTATTTGTTTGTCATAAATTACAATATAAATACTAATTATATTATCTTTTCTACAATTTGTAGACCAACAACTGTTATCAATTATTCACACTATTTACTTCTAATAAACCTATATTTTATCTGTCTTCTATTTTTTTAATGTATTAACAACATCAACTATTAACATCATTAACTATTGACATCAAAGAGGCAAATGAGTCCTATGCTAACTAACTATTTTAATATATATTTCTAACCTAAAATATTTACCCAAACATGGCAGGAGACTATCACACAGGGAAAAGTTGCTAACTATATAAAATAGAAATTATTAACTTACAATATTCTAATTTTTTATACTGCCCATAAACTTTCTTCAATGCATATGTCATTAACTTATACAAAAAAACAAAACAACAAAATTAGTTGCCAATGACTATGATGGGTAAAAAAAAACAAAACATTAAAAACCAACAGATATTATTTATAATATTTATATTAAATCCATATTATTTTATTTATTAACTTTTTTTTATAGTTTGAAGAGTTAAATGCATATTAATTAATCAACAGAACCATCTATCGATTTTCTTTCTTAAATTATTAATAATTTTTAAATTTCTTGCATATCAAGGCCAAGCCTGCCATGCATTCAGGGTCACACTAATATGCAATAAATGGACAATGGACAAATATCTCCTAACATCAGAATGAAATAAGAGTTTAAATGTAATGATGTGATATAATGTGGTGTATAAAAACATAATACACTGATAATTATCAATGAACTCTTGGACCGCAATTTCTACTTCCAAAGAATTATCGATTTTTTTCTCTTAAAGAAAATTGGCCATGGCTAAAAGAAGTAGTTTGTTTGTTTATTTGTTTAACGCCACTTTATACTACTATGGCAACCAACAAAGCGGTTTCACTCCATCTAGCCATTGCTCATGGGTATTCATATTTCACTAGAAAACTGACTATTTATCACAGGTGACCATCTTCTGGTAAAAATCTTATAACAGAAGGATTTTTCAATAAATTTTCACCTTCTCCAAGGAGAATAGATGTTGAATAACAATATCTTTCGACACAAGACCACTCATTGGCAAGTTTGCGATTACTTGTGGACGGATTTGACTCAACAGCTTCCACCTCATCAACATCCATTAGTAGTCAAATGCAGCCCTTCTTCCTTTCCAACATCGTATCTCCACTGCTAAATTTTTCAAATCAATGCCGCTCAGTGAGCAGTCATGGAAACCATCCCCTTCATATTTGATAATTTCCCAGTAATGCTTTAAAATTACGAGGATTTCATAGGATACCGTCATGTTTCTTCTTTGAAAAAAATAACTAAAGGCATTTTTTTAAGAAGCCCAATGCTATTAAACTAGCTTAAAGAATGCTCTAAAGTGATTAATAAGTATTGGATACAGTCAAAAATGATGGATATGACATAAAATTTTGAGAGAGGTAATTTTATGATGATTTTAATTTGTTTCAAATTTTTCAAAAATAACATGCATATTTATAAATTTATAATGTCAAGATAATATATAATGTTTTAATTAGACCCTGAAGATGAAGCATGGCCTACAAATGTATAAAAAATGTAATAATTAATAATTTAATAAAGAAAACAAAGAGATAGTTGTACTGATTAATTCATATTTTATTTTTCAATTTTTTTCTTTTATATTGAGGATGTATAGTCGACTGTAGAAACTATTATAGGTGGAATAGTCAGGAATCATTCATTTTTTCAAAAGTTTTTAATTTTGCCAACGTTTCGGTTCAAGCTTGTGAGCCATCATCAATCAGGGCATTACTGAGCCATGTCCAAGCATAAACTCAAATTTTTTGCTTGCAGTTTATGCTTGGACATGGCTCAGTAATGTCCTGATGATGGCTCACAAGCTTGAGCCGAAACGTTGGCAAAATTAAAAACTTTTCAAAAAATGACTGATTCCTGACTATTCCACCTATAATTTTTTCTTTTATCTTTAAATGACAAATCCTGAACCTTTGATTAATCATCAAAAAGATTTAGAGAAATGTGTGACATGACGAAATAGGCTACAGTAGTTTAATAAAAATAACTAACTAATACTTATTGATAACTGACATAAATCGAAATCAATGCTTACTTTTTTATGCTCAATTAATAAGAAAAAAACTTTCATCCAACGTTCTTTGCTAGTTGCCATTTTATCAATAGAGATGCCACTAAAATAATGTTATATAAAATCTAAAGATATTATCTATCTATAGATGGTAGTTGATAAATAAAAATACAAATATATTATTATTAAATTATTGAAGCAAAATTGTAAAGAAGCATATTTGCTTTAAAGTATTAAAAGAGCGTTCACAGAGTCAATGTAAATTGCATTATACTAGAATCCTGGCGATATTTACAATCACATGCTGGACAATATTGCAGAACAATTAACTAATAAAATAGATTGTTAATAAAGTTCTATTCTCCTGTCCACCATAAGTCCGGTTAGAAGTTAGGTTAATTAATTTGTTTATTGTTTCACAAAATAACAAAAGCTGTCTTAAAGAATTAAATGAGGTAGCTATTTAAAATAATGAAAATTATAATAACTATTTTGGGCATTTATTTCAAATCTCAAACTTTAGAAAATAATCATCTCCAATACTTTAAAAATAATGTGTGGGAGAATAATAATTTCTTATAGGAATGTATATATAAGCATGAATCCCTTCTTCCCTTGGTCATTGCATCATGTGTGAACGGCTGAACTGATTTCGCTAATTCTTTTTCAGTTGAGTTTATAACAGTTAGGAGAGGATTTTTATGAAAGAAGAAAAGGGAAATGTTAATACGGACATTAGTTTCTTTTAATTTTCTAAGGTAATAATAATCTCAGTATCTACATATATATCAATGAATCCCTTTTTCCCTTGGTCATGGCATCAAGCATGAATGACATGACCAATTTTGCTAATTCTTTTTGGCTTGATCTTAACTTAAGGCTTGATCGATTTCCTTTGTCATAGTTAAGACAAGACTTTGACTTTGACCTTCAGGAGTCAGCTAATATAAAATAAAAGTTCTATTTTAAACACAAATAATGAAGGCCCCAGAACATGACAAGCAACATTATTTAAGATCTGTTATTTTCATCTGCTATTAAATAATAATTTGACGCAAACGAAAATTAATATAATGGTACTTTATACATCACTTTGTTCGTTAATTTTATGAGCTAAGTTAAAATGTTGTAATATCTGAATATATTTTGTTTCTAGATAACAAACAGTTCTTCTGTTTAGTAAAAATAGCTATAAGCCAACATCCTGTAAATAGTTGATAACATGCCTGTATTAGATGTGAATATATCTATTAGCAGTGCATATATTGCAACACATAATTTCATTAGAATCGTCTTTGGGATTCCCAAGCACTCTCATGTTTCCATTAGGTATGCTGAGTTGAAGTGACTCTACCCGAAATTTTGACGGCAATACTTCTCAGGAATCTATCATTACCAAAAAACCCTTTATATCTGCAACATGTTCATCCCACTCTCTATTATCAACACAAGATCCTAGCCCTTGAACTAACTTATTCCCTCTCACAGAACTGCTTTCTTTAAGACATCCTTCGTCATTCCTGCTACTTCATTTTGGAATTCCTTAACCACGTCCATTCGTAAATTCAAGTCCTTAACTTCCTTTAAGCATCAGCTGATAGTTATTTATCCATCTCTTTAAGAGTCACTCTATCCTGCCTTTATAAGTTTGACTGGTAGGCCTCATTTTTTTTTAAACCAGTTTGACTGGTTTAAGGTAGCAATATTGCCTTTGAATATAAAAACATATATTCATAATATGTAAAATAATTTGCTATTTGTTGTGTATAAAAATGATGCACATAATACTATAAAATGTTTTAGCCAGAAAATGAATGTTTAACTGCAGATTTACATTATTCTTAGGGGACTGGCTGTACCACAATAAAAATTATTTTTTATTCAATAACAGTAAAACATGGCTCATGTAAACACCTCTTAAGAAAAATTTCTAAATTTTTGGTTAAAGGTAACGCAACCGAATCAGTACCATGATATATAAATAGATTGATAATGCCTAATGCAATATGCAAAGTTAAAAAAACAAGATATCTTAATATTGAAAAAGCAGAACAATTTTAAATTAGATATATCTATAAATGAGTGGATTTCATCGCTGACTATAAGATAAGACCATTCCACATACTTTTTCTCATTAAAAATAGCAATGAACATACAGATGTTAAATGGATATAAATTGATAAGAGAAACTTTCATGCTATGAGAAAATGAATTGTTTTATTAGATGAATGATAAAAAAACAACATAAGGGTCAATCCATTTGAAATCGTCCAATTTTCATTAATTTTGCTGCTCCTCATTTTTGATTTTCGTGATTTTTTTACCACTTATTTTCTATCCTTTCGTGAATATAAAGCCATAAATAACATTTTTTTCGAGCCAATACTTATAGAGTTGCAGTCGTTTTAAGTCAGCTTCACGGGGAAAAAATTTATATCACTTAAACACATCGTATACATAGGTAATCTGTATTAGTTTCATAATTTTTCACTCAGTCCCTTTTGAGATATTTCCGTGTAAACATCGGGAAAAATGAATTTTTGCCAATTTTGAAAATTCACATACAAAAAAAGGACTAAGTTCTCAAGATCGAAATTTTTACAGGGCGTAGGGCTATGACTAAGCTATAAAGGAAAAATAATCAAAGGTGAGTATCTTTTCCTTTATATACTTTTATCTCACTAAAAGTCTCGTTTTTTTTTATCCATTTTCGAGAATTTTTTAAACAACTTTCTTCAATATTTAGGGAATAAGTCATTGGGACAAAAAATACAAAGCATGTCCTTATCTCGTTGTTAATTTTTGTTTTGATTTAATATCTAAAAAATTACAGGAATTAGAAAGATTTTCCCATCACAAGTTTTTGCCCGTGAAGCTGGCTTAAAACGGCTCTAACACTATAAGTATTGGCTCGAAAAAAAATTTATTTATGGTTTTATATTCATGAATGGATAGAGAATAACTGGTAAAAAAATCATGAAAATCAAAAATGTTGAGCGGCAACCTCTGGATGATTTCAAAAGGATTGACCCATATTGAAACACCTATTTAATGATAATAAAGTAATTAATAAAAATAAATATACTTCACATTTCTACCAAATAGAGAAATATATATATATATATATATATATATATATATATATATATATATATATATATAACTTAATAGAAAGATATTTAATCACTAAGCACACTAATGAGTATAAGTCTTAATATCAGCATTAGAATATAGGTAAAATGAAAAACTTACATTGGCCGAACGAGGTTCAACATCTTTAACATCCAAATGAACTTCCCGTAAGCAGAAGGATCGCAACAGTTCTACACCTAAAATAGAAACAATCAAATTATTTTAATAAAGGCAAAATTTAGGAGGGAAGAATTGTTTTTATTTAATAGATATGACTCATACCATCTTCCCTTCTTCTGCTGTATTTGTACTCCCACGCGTCCATAAGCCGGTTGTAATAGCACTCTCCTTCGAGAAATTTATGATATGGAAATGTTTTCGAAGTAGGGAAAATTCTCTGGAAGCTAAAGATTTTAAAATTAGCGAATAACCTAAATAAAATTGATCCGTTGATGAAGAAAAATCTCTTACTTTCCAGTCTGGGTCAGTTCATCTTCATACTGAATGAGGTGGCGCACATCATCTGGTGTTAGATCTTCAAGAATGCTTTCCAGGTACTAAAAATACAAACTTCATATTAACTGAAAATATATTATGAAATATTATAGTGAAATCCTTGGATCCCGCCAATTCACTATAACTTGTTTCCCATGAATATTGCTCATGGATCATGGATATTTTATAACTGATGAGTGGACTGTATTTAATAATAATAATAAATTCTTTATTTATTTTGGGACAAGTCCCTTCAGAATCATGTTACAGACAAATTAAATTAGAGCTTCAGTGTCTTAGAGTAAAAAAAAATAAATAAAAAGCAACAGAAATGACAAAGAAAATGAATAATAGTTATAAATTCATAGGTAGCTTCTTATAATAATTTAGAAAAACAAACTAAACAAATTAGACAAGAATAAAAAAATGAAAATATGTTCATATATACATTGCAAAATAAATTATGCATAAAATAAAATTCATAAATCTTCAATATACAAAATAAAATGTGATAAATAATCGTTTCTCTCTGCCAATTTTTATTGAAATTTGCAAATCACTTGAGGTCATTTGAAAATTGGATAGACAGGAAGTGTTTGAATAAATGGGATTTGAAGGTCGGAAGAGTATTGGAATGACGGATACAAGAAGGAATAGAATTTCATATGGACGAGGATCGGATAAGGAAAGATCTGATGAGACGTTATATACAGGTCTGAAGACCGCATACGAGTATTGTGGGAGTAGATGGAGGATTTGAATGAAAGTATATCAGAGATGTATGATGGACGCTGAGATCGGAGAACTTATGACTGATGAGTGGACTGTATTTAAGGGGGGTTTGAATATATAATGGCTTATTTTAACAATATTGGATATCTAGTTGGTTCATGACAATACAAAATGACATTTTTATGATATACAGATAAGGCAGTTTGACTTGAATTTCATACTAATTTTGAATATCTTGCATGCTTGTTTGAGCTCTTACTTGTGCTGTTGGCTGGGCTGGCCCTTGGCCCATCATTCTCCCTTCTCAGTCTTCTTATGCTTCTATCCACACATTAAAATGATGTAGACTGTTATTGCCTAATAACTTTACTTATATACTCTTTTCATGACTAGGGGCTCATTTTATCTGACTGGCACTTACTTGCCAACAAAATGGTGGAGCCTCCCTCCTAATTATGATTCATATTAATTTTAATTGTCAAATCATCTCTTGTTCAAGGAAGATCCTTAAGCACAAGGTATGTTATGTACTTATTCAACAGCAGATCTAAATAGTTAGCTCGATTTCAACATTCCTAAAACGTGGATGATGTGGCTAGCAAAATAACCTTATATGCACAAGATCGCTGTTCAATCAGTTGGCCATAGGATTTTTTAAAGGGAGTAAAATATCCTTGATTGTGTCAATCAAACGCAAAATGGTGGTACCGAGCCTGTGTGTCAGGTACTCGACAAAGATCCCTATCTTAATTATACATGGATAGGCAAAACTTAGGACTCCCACTGTAGCTTTTGTCCATTAGCTAAAGTAGCATAAAAAGGATGCTAAATTAATAAACATTCCTAAAATGCTATAAATAAACAATTTTACTTTCCCCAATATATTTATAACTGAAACCCTTATTGACTTTCCACTTTCAAGAAAAGTGGAAGTTTTAGTTAGTGAGGGATAAACAACACTATAATATGAGAAAACTTCAAATTAATAAATAATAGTTTAATATAGCCAAATAATTAAGAATAGAATAGAAACAATTTTTATCCTGGGACTAGGTTCCTTAAGAATAACAACCATGTACAATTAAAATATATAATATGTCGGACCAATAGACAAAATAAACATGATAAATTACTATTTCTTCTTCTTCAGTGGCGCGACAGTACGTGCAGGCCCTGGGTCTCGCGGTGTAATCTCCTGAGAGATTACACTGGCATTTCTTGATTCAATTTGTAGGGTAGGGTTATCACTCCCTACGCCTAATTTTGTGAGTGACCACCATTTAATTAAATTCTTATAAAAGCCCTACTGGGACTGGGATTCAAACTCACAACCTTAGCATGAGAAACTAACGTGCTAGCCACTCAGCCACGCGCTCCCCTTTTATTCCCATGCTCATAATTATTATTTACAATGGTAAAATAAGGAGAAATACTAATATAAAAAACTAACAAAGAAATTAAGAAGAAAAATATATATATATATCAATAAAATATATAGAGTAACATGAGACTTTCTAGAAGTGCCAAAGACAAGTCTTAAGAAAATGTTCATAACGCACTTGGGTCTGTCTTCAACCACAGCCGGGAGGCCGCCATACACCACACAACAAAAATCAAAGTGGGGGAAAATAAGTGAGGAAATGAGGAGCTTACAGGTGGATAGGGGAAGATGATGACGGAAGCGATGGAAAAATTTAAGAGTACTTATTGTTTTTCGGGAGATTTAGGCAATATGGGGTTTCCAGAAAAGGGTTTGTTCGATGGTGATACCTAGGATCAGATGTTTAGTTTAATGATAAAAACCAGAAGCCGAAAACAAATTGGGACATTCCTTATTTGAATTTGAATTATTTTGAAACATGAAAAAAAAAATGTTCTGTTTTTTCCTTTTTAATTATCAGTGTCATGTTTCTGAAAATATAATAAACATTATTATTTATCTTACCATTTCTCGATCTTCCAAAGACGAAAAATAGGCATGCTTGTCCTTTTCTCTTTGAGAAAGGCCTATCATATACATCCTGTGATCTATGCACAAAGGCCCACGAATCCCCATTTTAGCAGAAGCTTCAACCTACAATAAATTAATCATAATTATATAATTAATACATGCATTAAAGAATAACAAGACAGGTAAGATGGGACAGGAGTAAATTTTATATTACTTTCATTTATTCAATAATTAGGGATTCTATTAGGTTTGTAGTGGCAGTAAGAACTGTATAGAATCTGTTTTTTATTGAATCAATCAGATTTATTACTAGTTTACGGTAGTAAATCTATACAAAAACAGTTTTTAAAAGTGGTTAAGTTTTAGTTTATCAGTTACAAAAAAAAAAAAAAATTTTAATTAGCTAATGTTTAGTGATTGTTTTTCTCACTCTGTTAATACCAATGTTGTTGCTATCGTTACATTTTTAATCTTATTATTATACTGATACATTTTATAAGCTATGTCTTTCTGCGGGGCTCAGAACTTGTTTTACCCTTTAAATCTCAGAGATCTAAATATAATTACTAAATACATTACATATTAGTTTATAATTCAACTAGTAATATGTAATGTGCATACTTAATATTTTAAATTTACTATCAGTAATCGGGTTTTGGCCTGTGGTTGGATGTTGTAAATAAATAACAATGATATAAACAGGTAATTCTAATTCTGTGACTTTACCGCACCAGGAAAACCCACAACTGAACACTTCAAGAGAAAACTTGCTAATGGATAAAATAGAACCTCGACTGCATCCAAGCACATTGATCTTGCGCTTTCTTGTCTTAATTTTGTTGTGCTTATTAGGGTGAAAATTTATAAAAGCAAAATAGTAATTTTCCATACTAAAATTTTTATTTTTAATCTTTATTTGAAGCTTCTTTCAATTATGTTTTGAGGATAGAGGTAATAATAACAAAAATAAAAGAGAGAAAATATACAACCCTCATCAAGCAATTACGAAAAAGGTTATTTAGTTCTAAAGCTTGTGGGATAAGTTCCGGTCTTGTGGCATATAATCCTAGAGTTCATAGCTACTGAAATCTAATTCCTTTTTTTTTTTTGTACTTACAGTTAATTTATGTTTTTTGGTACTTATATGTTAATTTCAATTTTTTTTTATTATTAAGTAAAAGTTAAGAGTAGTAGCTAATTTCTGATAACATTATTAATGAATATTATGGCACCTAAACCCAAGTAGAGTTTACAACACGATCTGCCCGTCTTCACAGAGCGTCCTAGGCCTTTTGATAATGCAAGAAAATTACTATCCTTAAGTAAGAGAATACCTTTAACAGATTTCGAGTACTGCCACCTAGTGAGCAGGAACATAACAAAGGTCACCTGGTGGCAACCTGAAGTACTTCTAGACATACCAGGATCTTCTGGTTAAGACAAGATAAGAAGAAAGTGAGATAGTAGGTTCATGTGGACATATCCAGATGGAATACATGATTTCTAGAAGAGAATTCCTCGAAAGTATGGAGGAGTAAGAAAATAGACACCGGCCGGCCAAGTAAGAAGAATGGAGAGTGAAGAGGAAAGACTGCCTCAAGAAAATAAACCAGATATTTAAATCAATGTTTCAGGTTGTAAATTTAACTTCAGTCAAAATTCATAACACACTAACCCTATTGTTTGTTTATTTATTTAACGTCACTTTATGCTACTATGGCTAATAATAAAGTGACGTTAAATAAACAAACAAACAACAGAGTTAGTGTGTTATGAATTTTGACTGAAGTTAAAATCATGACACAACCCTCTTATATTCATTTTGGCAATAGATTCAGTAATACCATACTGTAAATAAATTAACCAATACCTTTAATTTAATTACAGCCCACTTCATTTATTTTTAACCAATCAGCCCTATCATTTATAAATTATGTTTAAAACACCTTTTAATGCCCCGGGTCTTCTATTTATTAACATCCAATTTGCTTTTAAAAATTTTACCCACATAAAGCTCAATTTCTTAAGGACAACATATCAAACTTATATGTATATATGGAAGTCAAAATTGGAGTAGAAGACTTTCCAGAAGAAAACAGTACAGACAGTCCTTCAAACCAGAAATGAGAAAAATAAAAGTTTTTTTTTCTCATCCCAATATTATTAGCTGTTATTATGAATAAATTCACTAAAAACATACTATACATAATTTTATTAATATGGTAATTGTTTCAACTTACTTCCTGTGCTTGACTGAGAGTATTCGGAATATGGTAACCGACGAGATTAAAAATATTGGTAACTAATGGGCCTTTAACTGCTGTATCTAGCGAGGAACCTGAGTGTAAAGACGGAGATATATTAACCTGAAATATATTTCAATTAGTAAGAACATAAATATAAAATTATAAGGATATAACTTTATTAATCAAATAGTGTGATCTTCAAAAACTCTATTTCAGTCAGTATACAGAAATTAACACTCTTACATGCTCTAAATTTTAAATTAAAAAAAATAAAATTTGCTGTGGGCAACACACGACTTTCAGTTACCGCCGTCGTTAAAATCTATTAAAGAATTTTCAAATACAGTTAGAGACAAAAATGAGTGAAAATAATAAAGAATTAATTAAATTGAATTTCTGTAGAAACATGTGTTTTATTAAAAAATCGATAATATTATTATTTAAAACAATCAGTTAGTTTTTTCAGCTTTTCATCACTCTCTATTAATTTTTACAAGTTTGTGTATGAAATAATATTTTTTCTAAAATCATTAGCTTTCCAACGGTATATTATACATGTATAGTACTGTTCTTATTTTCAAAAACACAAAAATTTCATTAAAAAATAGTTTTGCTTTTTTCTCCTTTAGTTGGTTATCAATTTCGTTCAACTTATATATTCATCTGTTTTTTAGCAATCAGATGATATGGTCAATTACATAAAAACTACAAAATTAAAGATACTTAAGAGGAAGAAATTTTGAAATATCGGCATTTAAGCCCTGTCAGACTATTTCTATCAGAATGAAACCTACATGATATAAAATCCCGTCCAATTTTACATCGATATAGGGAGTTTAATCAAAACCGTTAGAGCCGTTTTTGAGAAAATCGTAAATGGGTGCAAAATGTATGGTATGAAGTGGCTCTTGTGGTTAGCTGATATTGGTGAAAAAGTTGCTGTAACATTTCGGGCATATAGTTGACTAAACAAAAAATTTCTGTTTCATAGGACTTGTCGTTTTTGCGCTGGTTACCACACCGACCTTTTTGTGGGACTTGGTCATTTGGACTCTAGAGGATCCTAAAACGTGTATTTCCATTGAAAACTGGAATTTGAAAATTTTCAAAATCGCAATACTTTTCCTTACTATATAAAAATTAACGATTGAGACAATGTTCAAATTCATATCAGGGTATCACCTGTGTTGTAATGGCTAGCATAACAGCCCAGGGTTATGGGTTATAACTCAGCAGATGGCCCTTTGATTTTTCAAAGAGAGGAAAAAATCCTTGGTTATGCTGTCCTTTGGAGGGAACGTAAAATAGTAGTCTCGAGCCTGTGCAATGCCAGTAACTCATCTAAGATCCCTATCCTAATTAAACCTGGATAGCAAAAATTTAAGACTCTCGCTGTAGCATCGTAGCCACAGTAGCATAAAAGTAAAATTAAATGAATAAACAAACAAAACAAATTTATATCATCTTTAACCTTAACCCGACCCTTGACCTGGCAAATGACCCTCAGATTTTTCACCCAAGAGGAAAATTGTTGGTTAGTCCATCCTTCAGAGAGGATGTGAATACTTAGAATGGAAAACTGTAATGCACATGTTTCAAGTGGTCAAACACTTGTGTTGATTAAAAACCAATTAATGTGTGTTTTTACTTTCACTTACCTATGTATAAAATATATAGTAATTGAAATTACAGTAAGTGCACCATAAGCCTGGTTGAGGCTGCAGCGCATAGAATAAGAAGAAAAAAAAAGTATTGTGATCGTCAACATTTTCCAATTCCGGTTTTCAATGGAAATACACATTTTAGGGTCCCCTGAGTCCAAATAACCAAGTCTTGCAAAAAAATCTTTATGTGTGTGTGTGGTAAGTCCAGCATGAAAAGTTGTACGAAACATAAATTTTATATTTGAGACAAAAATATGCCTGAGATGTCACAGCAACTTTTTAACTAAAATCGGCTGACCAGAAGTGCTACTTTATACCATGCATTTTGTACCTTTTTACGATTTTCTCAAAAAAGGCTCTAACCGTTTTGATTTAACTCGCATATAAATTAAATGTAATGTAAAATTTAATATGCTTTAATATCATGTAGGTTTCATTCTGACTAAAATAGTCTGACAGGGCTTAAATGCCGAATTTCAAAATTTTATTTCTCTTAAGTAACTTTAATTTTGTAGTTTCTAAAAAAATAACCACATAGTCTTCTTAGCATTGATAAGAAATTGAAAAATACGTTAGTTTAACAAATTTGATATGCAACGAAAGGAGAAAAGAGCAAACATTTTTGACAACTAAGTAATTTTTGTGTATTTGAACATAAATACAGTAATATAGTTTTATAATATACCTATGGAAAGTTAAAGATTTTATAAAAAAATATAACCTTATACACATATTGTAAAAGTTAATGGAAAGTGATGAAAAGCTGATAAAACTAACTGATTATTTTAGATAATAATATAATAGATTATTTAAGAAAACACATGTTTCTATTGGAACTCAATGTAATTAATTCTTTAACAACTTATTTTCATCTCTAACTGTATTTAAAAATTCTTAAATCGATTTTGAAAATGAAGGTAAATGAAAGTCGTGAGTTGCGCACCAGATTTTTAAAATAATATGAATGAATATATTATTCAATATTAAATGTTTTAATCAGCACAAACTAATCAATTTTTACTTTCACTTACTATATATAGTAAGGGAAAGTATTGTGATAATAAAAAACTTTTGAATTCCTGTTTTCAACAGAAATACTTGTTTTAGGATCCCTTGAGTCCAAATAACCAAGTCCGCAAAAAGGTCTGTGTGTGTGTGTGTCCTGGGCCTCGCGGTGTTAACTCCTGCGAGTTTACACTTACGTTTCAAGATGCAATTTTTAGTGTAGGGTCATCACTCCCTACGACTAATTTTGTGAGTGGCCACCCTTTGGCTGACGGGTCTCACATACCCGGGGGAGAGGTTGTCAGTGAATCCCCATATTTTTACATACATAAGCCCCGCCGGGACTGGGATTCGAACTCAGAATCTGTAGCATGAGAGACTAGTGCGCTAGCCACTCAGCCACGGGCTCCCTGATTAAACTCGCTATATCGATGTAAAATTTAATAGGCTTTAATATCATGTAGGTTTCATTCAGATAAAAATAGTTTGTCAGGGCTTAAATGCCAATGTATTAAATTTTCTTATACTAAAGTACCTTTAATTATGTATATTCTATAAAAATAACCATATTATCTTGTTAGCATTGGTATGCAACATGCAAGCATAGCGAATTTGAAAAGCAACTAAAGGAGAAAACAGAAAAACATTGTTTTAATGCAATTTTTTGTTTTTGATCAGAATAACAGTAATATACATGTATGATATACCGTTGGAAAGCTTAAGATTTTAGAAAAAATATTATCTCATAAACAAGCTTTTAAAAGTTAATAGGGAGTCATGAAAAGCCAATAAAACTAACTGATTGTTTTAGGCAATAATATAATAGATTTTTTTAATAAAACACATGTTCCTAAAGAAATTCCATTTAATTAAATTTTTAATGGTTTCACTCATTTTTAACTCTAACTGTATTTGAAAATTATTTAATTGATTCTAAAAACGGAGGTAAGTGAAAGTCGTGTGTTGCCCGCACCAGATTTTTTTTCCTAGTATGGCTTGACCTGACTTAGCTTCAAGTACCATGAATAAAAACGCATACTTATAATAAAATTCTGAGCTTACTTCTAACAACCATGGCTTCAAATTCTCATCCAGAAGCACATCAACACCAAACAGTTCATAGGAACAATAACGAGATGTCAAATTGACCCTTGACATCTGAGAAATAGGGTTCTCTCCACTTATCATTGTTTTTATCACTAAATCGACAAGGCTAGACCATAAGGCATCAATGTTTATTGTTCCATCCAAAAACGACCAGAGGGATCTCAAAGTCCTATAAAAATATGTTGTATTAATTAAATTATTTAGAAAAGTGTAGCATAAAGCAAACTCAATAAATAGCTTAATAGAAGTAGCAACTACTAGTTTACCAGGTGTAGAAGTATGAAACCGGAATTTTTGGTAAAAAATTGCATGTCTGTTATTTGAAAATTATGACAAATATTTTATTTAAAATAGTCCCCATTGGAATTTATACATTTTTCCCACCTCTTCGGCATGTAATGAATGCCATGCCAAAAAAGCAATTCTTCCTTTGAAGAAAACCAGTTGTCGAGCCATTTTCATATGAATCAAAGTGTTGTTCACTGAGTGCAAGTCCCAATGATGCGAATAGATGGTAATCAGACGGAGCTAAGTCTGGATAATAAGCCGCATACGCTAGGCTAGTATTTCCAAATTGAACGCCTTAAACGTATCCGTGACCTGTTTTGCTGTGTGTGAGAGGGCATTATCATGAAGCAAAATGACTATATGGTGTCTTTTTGCATATTCAGGTCGTTTTTCACGTACTGCTCGATTCAAATCGATCATTTGTTGTTGGAAGCGATCATTGTTAACGGTTTTGCCAGGTTTTAGTAGCTCGTAATATTTACATTTATTACACCCTTTTGAGCCCACCAAACATACAGCATTGTTTTCTTTCCAAAACGATTTGGTCTTGCAGTGAATGTTGATGGTTCATCAACATCCACTGCAAGACCAAATCTATAACTGATAGGCAAACCACCTTCACCCACGATTTAAAATTCTTAGAATTCTGAAAATATAACCACTTTTCATCATCTGTCACTCTTCGATGAAGAAATGATTTTCTTTTACATCTGACGAGCAGCATTTGACAAGTGGTTTTTCCATTTTCTTGCTGTCTTTTATTCAGTTCATGTGGTACCCATTTTCCCACTTTCTGAATCTTTCCCATAGCTTTGAGATGAAGAGATACTGCTTTTAGCACCACATTTAATTGTTTCATGAGCTCTTGTTGATCCTGAGTATTGTCTTCATCCAATAAGGCTTGCAACTCCCGGTCTTCAAACTTTTTTGGTGGTTTCCCATGCTTCTTGTTTCTCACGTCAAAATCACCACTTTTAAATTTTGTAAACCACTCAAAGCATTGAGTTTTGCCAAAAGCATGTTCGCCGTATGCTTCGACAAGCATTCTATGCGATTCTGCAGCAGTTTTCTTCAAATGATAGCAGAAAACCAATGCTGTCCGCAAATCATCGTTCGTAGCTACAATACTCGACATGTTTGAGGTTATAAAAAAATATACAGGTGTATGAAACTTGGGTTATTGTGTGTTGACAAACTTTGTTAGCTGTTCAAGAGAGAAGATGGCACTAGAGAAGCGGTCTTACGGTTTTCAAACATATAGCAAGCACCATCTATAAGGAAATTCCGGTTTTATACTTCTACATCTTGTATATTCATTCTGGTATTTCAACCATTCAAAAGTCCTTTCAGTCCTGTACCAGAAATTATAGAAATTTTAATGGATAAAGGAAATGGAAAGTCATAAATTAGAAACAAGTTATATTCAAAATATATGAATTAAACCTATTAAAATAAGAAATTGTGAGTTTACAAACCATTTATGTCCAGTACAGGCACCAGCATCTTCATTTAATGAATAGGACTGGCTAAATTTGTTGATACTATAGTTTGTTAAATGAATGTAGCGATCGTTTAAGCTTTTTAAATCATCGGTATATCTAGCTAAAGAGAATAAGACAACATAAAATTAATTGAGGTTAAAAAATCAACATTCAACAGAGGGTAATTTAAAATTAAATAGAAGATCCAAAGAAGAATATTAATTAAAGTAAGGAATAAAAATAAGTTGTTTTTTTATATACAGAACTGGAGGACGTACTTCACCACTTTTTATTAAAATTCACAACTTTTTTCAGACATGAGGCTTCTTGGTGGAATTACCAATACACCTTAACACAAAAAATTGTTTTTGAACCTGAAGATGGCATTTGAATAAAAAGTGGTGAAGTATAATAAATAATTTATCAACAGTATAAGTTATCAAGACTTTTTTTTTTTTATTATTCAAGAAAAATGAATAAGTTTAAGAGAAGAATCTTGTTCTCGATCCTAACTATACTGAAGGTTGCAACATTTTATTTTATTAAGAACAAATAACAATATGTAATAACAAATAATAATTTGTAAGATAAAATAAATGTTATCATATTACTTCAAGTTTTGGACTATTATCAATGCCATCTTCAAGGCTAGAATATGCACAAGACCTATAAATTATCTACCTGCTCTAACTTTAAATATTTACACAACTGTAACTAGACAGGCAGAGAAATACAACATTGTTTAACATTTAACAAGCTTCATGATTGAATTAAATTTTTTAGTTCTTATCAAATCATAAAAAATATTAATTCTTCACAAGTTAACAAATTGAAATTTCTGAATTGTATAGATCAGAAGGGTTTAAAAAATTGTCTGATAAGATTTTTAATATTGACCTTGACAATTTTTGATTAAGATACAGGCTGAATGTGTTATGTAGAACGTGTCTGTGACAAACACAACATTAACATGAGGCAATATTGATTTAGTAATATTAAAACAAGTTGAAATTTATATCATACTATAATTTAAATGACAAAGAGAGTAAATTTGTGTTTCTGCATTAGATCAAATTTAATAAAAAATATGACTCAAGGAGGGTTTAAGAGTTAAATATTACCTGAGGCAAATCTCACCAATCCATTATCGTAAATGTAAATACGGAGGGGATCGAAACTAGTAACTAGGACGTAGAGGCGAAGATCAAACTTATTTCCATTAATTAAATAAGGATTCGAGATATATTTCTGGACAATTAAAGGTATTTTCTTTGGAATATCGACCCACTTGTTCACGACTTTGATTCCAGACCCTCTGGCTGAAGCTGGCTGTAAAGAAAATATTAATTCAAGACTAAGATAGTTACTTTGCTTTATTAATTAATATAAATATTACCGTCTCTTTCTATTCTCTTTACTTTAGGAAGTTTTCTTATATTCTTAAAAATGAGCACGTTTAACTTCCAATATATTGATTTAATTAAAACATGTTATAAAATTATCTTCTATCTACGTTTCGGGAACTTATTCCCATTATCAAGACTGTTATTTGAAAGAACTAAAATATGTATTGTATATTGGTTTAATTAATTTTATTTATTGAATATTAAATGATTGACAGTGAAATTAATATGAAGGATGATAAAATAGTTATAAAAAAATGGAGAAAAGACCCCGAACGTAGACATATGATAACTTTAGAAATTTTTTTAGTTAAATAAACATATTGAAAGTTAAAGGAGCTCATTTAAAATAAATATTATAATTTATTTATCTGATATAAGTTGTTTTTCTTGTTCCAGTAATCCGATAAAAAGCAAGGTTACTTTTATAATAAACAATAAATAAACTTAACACATAATTTTAAAAAAGTTAAAACTTCAACATAAAATGTTTTTTCCAACACAAGCATTTGACAGAAATCTATCAGAGCATGCATTGTACGGTATAGGCAGATTTATCACAGTTGAAGCTAGTCAAAACTTGAGTTGAAACAAACATAAATAATTCTTATGAAAACTAAAACATCAGGATTTTCAGATTCAATTAAAAAAATTAAACGAAATCAGAAAGATTAAATTTTAAAAAATAATGCAAATATCTTTACCGGTTTGACTATCCATCGGGTGTTATCTTGCTTATCCCAAGAGGCACGCAGTGATTTAATATCTTGTGGTAAAACATAGGTACGGGGCATAAAACCAAACCTAAAATATTAAAAATGCTGCAAATTATTACACAATGGTTTATTAATTTCCACATAACTATATTAGGGTATATCTGTTTATATAGCTGTTTACAGAAAATGAACTAATACAAAAATAAATAAATAATACAAAGAAAAAAAAATGCAGTGGTTTAAGTTTATTTTACATGATCGCTAATACAATTTAATGTCACTTCAGAGGGGACAACCGGGCACAAAGAGTTAAAATGAAAATCTTCTTAAGAAATTGAATTAATTATCTTATTTCTACTTATATAACCAACTAAAGGTGAAAAGAGCAAAAATATTTTTTAATGTAAGTATGGGTTTTTGGAAGATATGAACAGTCATACAGATGAATAATATACCATTGGAAAGCTAAAGATTTTAGAAAAATTATTATCTTATATACAAAGTTTTGAAAGGTAATGTAAAGTAATGAATCAGGGATAAACTTATTACTGATAAGGATCACCTGCAGCATATTTGCTACCATAATAGCCTTGTATGCCAAAGGTCACGGGTTCAAACCCACAGTTGGTCCTAGGATTTTTTGAAGAGAGTAAAAAATCATTAGTTATGCCGTCCTTTGAAAAGGATGTAAAAAGATGATCCTGAGCCTGTGCGATGTCAGGTACTCGTTAAACATCCCTATCTTAATTAAACCTGGATAGGCAAAATTTAGGACTCTTACTGTAGCATTGTACAATTAGCCACAGTAGCATAAAGTAACATTAAATAAATAAACAAACAAACAAACAAACTTATTACTGATAATTATACATAACAATTGAATATTGTTATATTATTTAATTTAAATCATATGTTTCTAACGAAACTGAATCAACTTTTTATTTAAATTAACTTTAAATTTTATTCAACCTCAAATTTATTTAATAGTTTTTAAATTGTTTTTAATAGACGAGGTAAGTGAAAGTTGTGTCCAAAAATATTATAGTATCTCTTGAACTGCATATGGTGATTAAAATAATGAACAATTAAATAAATAAAAGACATATCGAAGTTTGGAATCATAAATAATTAAGCTTTGATAAAAAAATATTTATTTATGGCAAGAGTGTAGAAATCATAAAATATTTCACTTTCATATCAACATTTTATTGTTCAAGGCAGTTGCCCTTGATTTTATTCTCGTGTCGATCAGGGTGAGTGGTACAAAAATAAACCATGATTATGCTAATGCCAAATTCAACACGCTCATGAAATGCCAAACAGTTATCAACTGCCAACTCCACACTATATCTTGATCAATTAATAAAAACTATGGGGAATATTGAATAGACAATAAATAGTAACTTACTCTTTCTTTCCATGCTTGGACATATGGCGCTGCAAATTTCTCCATAAGCGGTCTTTTCGTCCGATTTGAAATGTACCAGGAAAATGATTCAGCTTTTGATTTTCTTTAAGAGTTCTAAAAACGACTGATTTCATGTGTTTTCCCCAAATCCCGACCCAGTCTGGTGTTCCTGAATTTCAAATAAATCCATTTAATTTATATTAATAAGAATAAAAATACAAACTATCAGAAAAATAGACATGTTATATTAAGTATAAAAAAAAAAAAGATACAAAGAAATAAACATAAAGCTAATTTTTTTTTTTTTTTTATATAAGTGATATAAATTAAAGATTATTTTATCAATAACATAAGTATAAATCCATTTAATTCATAGCATCAAAAGGAAAAGTACAAACTATCAGAATAATATACATGTTTTATAAGGCATTCATTTTTTTTTAAAATACAATGAAATCAACAAAGTTAATTAATTTTCAAAATTAATTTTTTTTTTAAAACAGTGAAGATTATTTAACATAATAACATAAGTATAAATTAATAATTAGGAAATCAATTGGGAATAAAAAACCTTATAAAATAAAGCACTCATTAATTAAAATATTTACGGATATTACACAAACAATTAGGTGAATAAATCTAGGAAAAAAAAGAAGAAAAAATTTTATGATAAAATATTATAAAAATGGCCATTATAAAAATGTTATGAGTTGAATATAGAATATGTATTATATAATCCAATATTATTAAAATTATTTTTAACAATTGATGAAATGATTCTTATATAAGTGATATGTGTAAATAAGAGTGCATGATTATATGACCAATATTAATAAGTACAATTTTAATAAAGTTATTTTAGAAACAGATTTTAAATATAAAAGTAATAATTGAATTCTAAATTGTTGATAATATTTGTTGTTGTTTTTGTACTTGTATTCATAATATTAAATTGTATTTTAGATGATTTTTTAATAATCTGAAGATGAGGCAAAGAAATTACCTCGAAACGTTATAATTAAGTTTTATTTATGTTATAATAAATAAAAATATAAAGAAAGAGAAGAGATAGTTCCAACTACTACATTCATAATTATATTTACTCTTCTATAACAATAATTGACATAAAATTATATAATTTTTTTTTTTTTTTTTTTTTTAAATTATATCAAAATACATCAGATGAATTACTGTAAAGTAAACATTAAGACTGATGTTGATATTATTTTAAATCACATAAAACAATTATAAAATCGAAACACTTTATAAGTGTTTATTTCATTCAACCAAAAGGAAACAGAAAGCGAAAGATTTTTGTCTAAGAATTTCACAGCAAAATAGCATTTTTCTATTTTTTCATTTAACTGTTGAAGTTCCAATAACAATTTTGATTACTTTTTGAGCATGCTCAAAGTGATGAGTCTTAAATTCAGTTGGATAAAAACTGTTGCTATTCATAACTGTTCGAGCTCAATTGCCTAATTTACAGTTTTGAAAACCATCCCTTGATTTAATTGTCAGTTGCGATGACATATAATCAGTATTTTAATGTAGCAACAAATAGAATTATTTATATATATTTATTCCAAGCCCCTTCGTTCTAGAATACAGTGTACATAGCAACTATCAATATTGCTTCAGCATATGAAGAGATAATTCAACACACTTTTTGACTGAAACGGTTCGAATTAAAGCAAGATATGCAAATGAATACTTCCAAAATATATTATTAGAATTTTACGCCTTTGAAGATAACAATCTGTATCAATATTTATAGACAAGAAAGACTTGTAATTTAATTTATTGAAACTTCAAAACCTTACATTTTGTTACTAGCAAGATGAACTAAAAAAAACAAATATTTTAAAAGAAATATTGTGGGACATTAAAACGGCCAAACTCCACCTGAAATAATTTTTTTTCTTGACCATGTGGTTTGTATGAGTGATCCAAATTTATTGTAAACAATGGTATTAAACTTAGCTGCAAAAGAAAATATTTATGTTTTTAGCAGATATGTTCAGTAAAAAAGAAGCGGCATGGTCAAGTGAATAGGTTCGAATCCTGGCAGTGGCAGAATTTTTTTTGGGTATGGAGACCCTCCTCGGGCATACCCAGCATCCATGAAGTGGGTAACCAAAAAATTGGAGAAAACCCTAGCGGTTGAGGGTGATTTTGGCCTATTTACCTCAATAGAATTCTACAAATAGAAACATTTCTGTATGTACTGAGCCCAAGAACCTTCAGGGGCTGTAAAAATAAAGCTTTTTCTTATTTATTTTCTAAAGTCAGTGACAAAAAGATTTAGTTTCAATCATTTTCTATCTAAAAGTTGGGTAAAGTGGATAACTGCCCTTTGGAGATTCAACGATTCAATTTAATACTTACTGAATAGTTCCGGATTCAATAATAAGTGTAACATTGATAGTTAGTCTGGAGCCATAAAGGAATTAATAGTTATTTTATCTAAAGGAGGAGATTTTATAGAGAGAAAATGTTGAAAATCGTGAGCATGTACAATGTACTTACATGACCCAATATATATCTACACATCCTATTTAATTATTTAACTAAAACAAAATAAGATATAAACAGAAAAAAATGTGTTTCAATTAATGCCCTACCTTAACCTATTATTTTCTATGGTTGACAAACATATTCGCAATAACTAATATTATATTAAGCCAAGAATAAAATAAAATAATGCACTTACTTCTTATAAATTTGTAACCAGAATTTTGAATGATTTTTTTAACAATTATAGGAGTAACAGTTGTCAGCTTCCACTTCAAAGTTCGCTGGATAACCACTGGGAACGGTTTCTCCGCTAAACAGAACAATATTATTATTAATTTAAATACAATAATCAGATTTATAGTTTATTCACTCTTTATAATGACTAGGAACATTAAAATTAATTGATTAAATATGGAAGATAACATTTTTATTACATGATATAACTGATAACTTGAATGTATCAACCAACCTTTTCTTCATATTTTAATTATTGCATAAATACACATACTCATTTGAGATTTTAAAAATTATTTTAAGCGCATTTAGAGAATATATAAAATTAAATCTAACCTTTGGCTGTTTCTGTTGCAAAACGTATATAAGGGGGAGTATTGGCGAACAGGCTAGGCCTCAAACATGGATGTACCTTTTTATCTTAAAAAAAAAAATATATATACATTAACCAAGTGCTAAACACCAGAATTCCAGAATTAAATTAAAGTTTTATTAGTCATACCTTCTATTTTAATATTTGAAGCATTTTTTACCAAATCAGTACGAGGAGCAATATGGGCTGGATAATGAAGGAAGGCTTGTTGTAATGTTGTCAGTTGGGTACAGCCTGAAAACAGTTGTGTAATTATAATAACAACTAACTATTGTATTTACACCCCATTTAAATTTTTAAAAATGATACCATCGGAAGAAAGCTTCTTTTCCATACCATTAGTCTGTTTTCCTTCAAGGTACCAATCTTCATCATCATCACTAGAAAACAAAACCATCTTAAATCTTATGTAAAAATAAACATATTACTAAGATTGTGCTTCAATGTCAAGTAAAATAAGAAACAATGTAAAGATTTTCATAAATTGTATAGAGAGGTAAAATCATCAATCACAGATAAGTACAATTTAAATTTTTTTTTAGGCTATCTACTAAAAGATGTTACATCTATATCTGATTCTAAAAGTTTCTCAAATATTATGACATGAGTTCTAGGTCTGAAATCTATAAAAAAATATTTTTAACCATGTATCGATTGTTTATGATAAATGACAATGATACCTGAACCAAATATTTTAAATAAATCCTTAATAAAACAAGTTGTTTCATTACACTTTTATGGGTATTCATTTAAAAAAACTAATCGTTCAACACAAAAACAATAAAATAAATACACATTTATTACAATCAAATGAAAACATACATGAACATTTAAATCCATAAGGTAAGATAATATCATAAGATAATAAACAAGAATTTAAACACCAGCAGACATCACATCGTTATAAGAAGATAACTGAACTTTAATACAATTTTGATCCCAATTTTTCCTCCTATTAATCACTAATATATTTATCAGTAAGAATATTTTTTCCTATGTCACACACAAAATATTACAATAAGTATTCGAGTTTCAGTAGGACTTTTTTTTTCTTCAAAAGATCAAGAAATTAATTTTCAAGCACCTCTTAACCAGTCTTGCCCCACAGTTTAACACGTTCACCCTGGATCCGATTTTCAACGTCTGCTCTGTGAGAGCAGGCCTCGAATTTATGCCATGTTTCATCGATTATTGCCTGTTCAGATCTGTATACAAGTTGTACGTTTGCTAACAGTCGAGTTAGCCGTTCGATAAGACAGCCTAGTGCAGGCCACCAGAGGTATGCCCCATGGGACAGACTAGTGCTGGTGGTATGCGCTGTCGGGAACGTGTTAAACAGTATTTAATTTGGATTAACCTCTGAAATACGAAATATGATGTTCAATGCAAATGTTATGACATCAAAATCATAATAAACTTTTATAAATTGATAAAATAAAATAAATAATTATATGTCTAAATACGAGCCAAACTCAAATCAGGCCTGAAATATTAGGAGCAGAGTGCCTTGTCTAATGGGCTACCTAGCACTACAAAGTGTTATGAGAAACTTGTTTAAACACTTATAGATTTATTAAGAATCAAATTTTCAAATCGACACATTGTTTCTAATTTTCATTCCTCACGACACTCTGATAAAATCTAGCATAGTGTTTTAGATAATTAAAAAACAAACCTAAGGTAATAGTTTATAAAAATCTACTTCTGATCCTAAGATCTACCAAAATAGGTAAGTTGTTATCATATCTCTTTGCTGTTGTTAGATGTATTACTATTCAACTTCATATACTAATAACCTATTTTTACTCCTTTTTTTTTTTTTAAATGAGGATTTTGTTTAGCAATCAAAACAATATAAACACATTGCCATGATTTATGACATCAACCTGTTCCTATCTCAATTAATTCTCTCCTCAAGTTTACTTAAGAAGCAACCCCTCTCAGCAATACTATAGTTTTGGATCATTTTAAAAATTAAAAGGCAGGTCAAAGCAACTGATTCCCTTTGTTCAAGAAAGTAAAAACCAAAGGTAAATTGAGGCTGAAGAGATATTGATTGTTTATTTTATTATTAATAAAAAAAATTGATAAATATTCCAGAAAATAGTTAGCACTGATAAGCTATCAATGTATCATATAGGCAAGCAGAACATCTAAAACAAATAAGAATTTTTATTTTGCCATCCCCATAATGAAAAATTAATTGGAAACAAATTAAATTAATGAAGAGATAAATATATAAGAATTCATTAATTTATGTTTTATTTTATAACCAAGGAGAGGAACGTTAGAGTTAATTTTATGAGTTAACTCTCATTCCGCCATTTTTATTGGTAAGTGATAAGTATGTTTACCTGTCACAGGAAGAATCTGGATTTTTTATGTCATCATAGATTTTAATATCATCATTTCTAACTTCATTCCAAACTTCTTTTTTGGCTGGCATATGTGAAGGGCTTAACTTTTCAAGCAAGTGGTTAATACTATCCTAAACATGAAACAATTATTAAAATAAAATAAAATTCTGAAATAAAATTGATTTATACTTTTCTCTATGGAATCAATTACAGTAATAACCAGATAAATATTCATAAGCAATTATTAATAGTTGGTATATTTTTTTAAATGAACATCTAACAAATTTACAGAAATTATTATGATAATAAAGAGCAGTTAAATATTAAAAAAAAAAAAAAACCTGTACCTCTAAAACCCATAAAGGTTCTTGGGTTCGGTACATATCTGAGTTTGTTCTGATTCTTGGCCAACAGCCGTGCAAGGAGGTGATCAGACTGCAATCAAACTCAGCTGCTTTTACCCCCTATTATCCAGTACTCACTTAAAGAGGCTGGATGGACTTTAAGAGGACACCCTATGAAACAGTTACCCCATAACTAATATACCAGAATAAAAATAATTATTCTGCTACCCTTGCAAACAAACTCAGGACACAAAGAACATTAGTTCAGTCCCATACACACAGGAACACATAGTTTCCTTTCAATAGTAAAATAAAAAACACATCTTTACAGTATATGGGTCCTTCCCAATTAATAGGTCTTGACCAAAATACCAAAACTATGCCCATTATTCAAATACTAATCAGGATTAATCAACATGTTACAAATTGAATTGTAAATGGGTAATAAACTGTCATTTAAATCATAATACACAATCTGACAATTAGATATGCAGTAATAATCTTTTTTTTATAAACAAAATGTAGAATAGTGAGTTATTTAAATTCATCTACTTACTGAATCAAAAAGGTAATTCTGAGCACAACACTTATCAATAATAAATAATAACTCAATGAATAAACTGAAAATATTACCTTTGGTGAATCATCTCTAGGCCGCTTTGGAGTAGTGTATACGGCTCCAGTTGGAATGCTACTGTCTGAATCACTTATATCTCTAATTCTTTTGGTTTCACTAGGTGGAAGGTTTTTAGTTGGATCAAGTATTTGATGAAGCTTATTTACAACAGATTGTCTAACTTGCCTACTTTGCGAAATGTTAGACACTTCTTTGGGGATTTCTGGAAGCCTTCGATGTTGTACAGGAGCAGTGGCAGTTCCTTTAAGTTCCCTAAGTTTTCCTCTAAGAGCTTCAACTTCCTTCAAATAATTTTCATGATGAGTTCTTTCTGGCAAAGTACCTTTGGGATTATTAGTCTTTCTAAAGTTATCAGAACTAATTGAAACTTTGGATAATTTTTGAGACTTCCCTGCCTCTCTAGGTACTTTGTCATTTTTATACCCGGCCCTTTTCACAGCTTCATATTCAACTTGAGAGTTATCATAGGTGTACATGGGTTCATTAGAACAGAAGTTATCAGCACCATAATAACGCTTAGGACTTGGTGCTGCTTTAGAAGGCAGATGAACTTCACACATTTTGCACCAATTATTGCAGCCAAAGTTGTTAGATGAGGTAGATGCATGCTGAGCAATCGATGACTGGGGCTCAATTTCAGAGACTATAGAACTATTTGTCAAAGCTACTTTAGGGACGATAAAAGGTGTTGCCATTGCAGGCATATCAATGGTTAAGAATAAACCTGAAATGCACAAAAATAACTGTTAATTCCCTCCACAGCAATCCAGAATAGATATATTACAGACAGAATTCAACCACAATGCAACAATGCTATGGCTTTCAGTTCAACTTAGAACAATTAATAATAAACAGGATTAAAAATAGTATCGTAATCACTGGTAAACAATTCATTCTTGACTACACACTTATACACTGACCGTTTTGTCAAGGTTGCCCTCAGATTCATCCTCTTAATTAATGTCTAGCCGATTACGAATGAAAAAACAAATCTTAGAAGTCCACTAGTTGTATACCGGGATTTTTAGAGAAAGAAAGAGAGAATATTACAAATTAAAATATAAAATATAGAGGGAATTTAGCTGCTCAAGGAATCAAAAAGAGCAGCCATTTAACAAAACAGCAGTGTTTCAACTTTACCTCACAAGGCGGGAACTGGTTAACTATCAGCAATTATACTTACCTATAACACAGCTCAAAGATAGCTACATAATTTATATAACCTTTGAAAACTAAAAATTTGAACTCCTTTTTTTAACTTTATATCCATTAAATAACATTCTACTATTGCTTTCCAAAGAATAAACTCATACGTAGACAAATTATACAGAGGTTACTTTAATGATAGGTTTTAAATTTAGTAATTTGCTTTCCATTTTATAAATTTATTTCTTATTCTAACAATTTTAGATATTTATCAACCAGATAGTATTTTATTAGTGAATTCCAAGGCTTTGAAAGAAAATTTAGTCTTATCATATCCACGAGCCACGTGTTTTAAGAAGGTTAATGTTTGTGTTGTTGCTGATAAGATTTGATAATGCGAGTTGGAGCGAACTAGGATCCACTATTTGAAAAATAGATTTTGATTATAATTGTTTTACCATGAGAAGAAAACTTGAAGATAGCAATGGGTTCGAAAACTGGGTACATTGTTTCTTACTTAATTAATTAGGAGTGATTTTAGTTGTTTGAAATGTCACCATAATATACAGTTAAATTAAATATAGATTAGTTTTACATTTTTTTTTAATATATCTTATTATTAGAATCGTAGGTTGTATTAAAAGTATCATAATAAACATTTCAATATATTTGATTTCTCATTTTGAATATTTTTACCTTTTTAATTTATGCTGTAAGAAATTCCATTTATAATTAATTTAGAAAATTTTATTTTTGTTTTGTCAATCCTTAAATCATGTGTTTATGGAAATATTTTAATTTTTTAACTAAGAAACTAACAACTGGCTGACTTTCAGATAACCCATACAGATTATTATAAAGCAGTTAAATTAGATACATAAGAAATCTGGCAAAAACAATATCAGGAAAACCCCACCTGAGAATTTTAAATAAGTTATACTTTCCCAAATTTTTAGAAAATCCTGCTTCTCACAAACTGACCTAAGGAAAGACGTAATAAAAACATATAATCGAAATAGGACTAATCATGGAATTTGTATCAATTGTCTACAAAAAATAGACTCATCTGTAACTTCACAATGGGACAAATGTTGTGTCATGGAAACCCTTTGACATATTGCACTGGAATGTGGAGCACAAAGGGGATCCTATTTACAGAATTAGATACTTATCAAAATATTGTTCATGAATATTTATTAGCTATATGAGGTTTGCAGCATACATAAATATTTAAAATCAATAAACGAAAACGTTTAATAATATGGCATGGTTGTACATTTTTTAACAAATACAATATAATATATTAAGTGGCTGTAAGGTGTCTGCTAATGCCACCCATTCAAGGGGAAAAAACAACTTAGAAATCATCATCAGTCTGACGTTACAACTCGGTGATGAGTCCTGTCATTCTCTACCAGCTTTATCCAGTTATTTCTGTTTTCTGGAACTGTCATCCAGTTTCTCACTCCAGGATATCCCTTGCATCGGCCGCCACACCATCCGACCATCTAAGTTTTGGTCTCCCTCTTCTTCTGATGGAGTGGAGAGGTTCAGTCAAGACTGCCTTAGGGATCCCCTCATCCTCCATTCTAGCCACATGACCATCCCACTGCAGTCTGCCAAGCTTCAAGGTCATAATGACATCATTGTCCTTAAAATATGTATAAAGTTCATTACTGGTTCGCCTTCTCCAATTTTCATTGAGATGTACTCTTCCAAAAATTCATCGAAGTTTGTTTATAGAAAAGAAATCAACTTCAATTTTGTGTTACATTTTGTATTTCTGAAATGTTCTATTTCTTGATGGTAGATAAATAAGACTGTGATAAATTTATATCCTTTAGGCCTTTTACGTAAAAACCTGCAACAAAAACCACATCTTCATTTGTTTGTTTTCATAGTCATAAAACCAAAACATTTAGGGCATTCATGCCTTGTACTTTTTATTTTACTGGAAAAATAAAAATCTTTATCATTGCTTAATCAGAGGTTTGTCATTTTCTTGAGGAAGAAGTGAAAAATTATTTATTTGTTCAATTCAAATTTCATTTTTAACTGACACAAACTTTTCTTTATACAATACAAGTTATTTTGGTCTACTGGTGATAACATGGTTAAAATATTAAATGTTAGAACCTAATATATTGTGTTATGTGTGTTGTATGTATGTGTAAAATATGTAAGAAGATCCTTCGGCTAGTATTTGTAACGTTTAATTAGAAGACATATTATATGAAATTATACTTATATTTAATTGATGTTCTTAGCAGTTCGCATCTTTGAATTTTATTAATGTTTTTTTTAAGGGGGGTTACATGGAAATGAAAAAGCAGAAACTTCAAGAACAATTTAATAAAGATGCTGCACTTTATCAAGATGAGAAAGATGAATTATTTAAGGGCATCTCTGTATTTGTCAATGGCTACACAGGTTTGAAATAATTATATTTTAAATAAATGATTATTTTTTAATTGCATTATTTTATTAATTTAAAATATACAACAAGGATTTTATTTTAATTCCTTATTAATTCTGTTATCCTCTTCTGGTCCTAAAGAAAAAAAATATATGTATAATTAAATTATACAATCTGTCTGGCCAGTAGACTAAATGAATATATTTAATTCTTATTTAATTTGAATTAACAAGGAAAACCTGTTTGAGAACAAAGCAGGTATTCCAACAGTTGGGGTTTGATTGATGATAAAGAAGAAGTATGACAGATATAAGTATGTAGGGAATTCCAGAGGGTAATAGAGTGGACATAAAAGGAGTGCTAAAATGTTTTATCATTGAGGATGTAATTAGTTGACCGTTGAGAATTACTGGAAGGAATTAGTCCGTGTGGCGGTCATTAAATGAAACAACTAAATAGTTTCAACTATTTATTGTTTGCCAACGTTTCGACCCCCTTTGAGGGTCATCATCAGGGCGCATGGAGGGAGAATGGAATCCTCCATACTCAAAATGGAATTCCATTCTCCCACCATGCGCCCTGATGATGACACACAAAGGGGGTCAAAACGTTGGCAAACAATAAATAGTTGAAACTATTTAGTTGTTTCATTTAATGACCGCCACCCGGACTAATTCCTTCCAATAAAATGTTTTAGTTTTATGGTTAGGAATGTTATAAAAATATGGTCTTGCAATTAAAATAATGCAAAAATAAATTATTTTATTTGTTCTTTATTAAAAAAACATGATGACCTTTATAATAATAGTAATAATAATAAACAAATTCTTTATTATCCTGGGACATTTCCCTTTAGAATAAAATATACTGAATGTACAAAAGGAGCTTTAGAGTAAATTAAATAAATATAAACAAGTTAATAATTACTGGTATAAAATAGACATATTTAAATGAAAAGAAAAAAAAAACTGACATCTGGTGATGGAAAAACCATCCTCTCCCTTTGGCTTCCCCTATTGTGTCCATTCAAAATGTTCTTTCTTCAGATATCATTAGCCTCTAAGATTATCTAATGTCAAATTATCAAGATTGCACTATAATTTTATGGAATGTTTGTTTTACATTATTTTTTTACTACACAACTATTTAAGTAGTATGAATTATACTATAAAGCCGAATCACTTAAACTTTAACTTCTGGCCATGATGTCACAATTAAACTTATAAGACATAAGATTTGTCTTCAGCGCATCTAGAAGGTCACATGTTACTCACTTATACAGCGAGTTAAAGTGGCTTCTTCCCCCCACCTGCAGAAAATATTTCCTAGGATCATACCTTTACCAAACCATTAACTCCCATCACCCACCCTATATCCATAGTCTCCTTAAATTTAAACCCTCAGTCCTCTAGAAACAAGATCACGTCATACTGACCTTTACATTCCTACCCACAAAACTAAAACTTTTGACTGTTCCTTTATTATCCACTCTACTACCCTCTGGAATTCTCTATCTACCCATATCCACCATGCTGCTTATCTATCCTCATTCAAATCCCAACTTTTTCTGTACCTCCTATCATCCCAAACAGACGCTTAATAATTATAATTAATAAATATTGCAATTACAAGTCAAAGTCTAACTTTGAATAAAGAAAATAAGTAAAAAGCCTATTGTTTAAATATATATATTTTTTGTCAATTCATTTATTTTTCATTCTGTTCAACACCATCGTTTTTGGAAGATTTCATTTTTTATTTGTTTTTGTTGTATAATATTTCTTATTTTAAATAATAACTATGTTAATTTTGTCTGCTGACCAGACTTATTATATTATTTCATATTTCAATGTACAAAATGTTATTCTTAAGGGACCCAGTCCCAGAATATTTTTTTTTTCTATTCTATTCTAAAGTTAATAAACTATGTCATTCCAACCACATCCAAATTAATCTTTCTCAATGACAATCTATTAAAAGGTAATATTCTATTTTTCAGATCCTCCAGCTGATGAAATTCGTGTTTTAATGATCCAGCATGGTGGAACATATCATCATTATTACAGATCTGGAAAAACCACTTATGTCATTGCTTCAAATCTACCAGATTCTAAAATTAAACAAACTCAAGGAATCAAATTTTTGAAACCTTCATGGATAGTTGATTGCATAAAAGAAAAGAAAATTTAGATTATCGTGACTATCTTCTTTACACCAATCAATCGAAAACTCAGCCTTCAATCAAATCTCTCTTGTCTCCTGAAAAACAAGACAATATAAAACTTGCGAAAAATGCTTCCGATGAACGATTTCTTTCAGAATTCTATAGTAACTCAAGGCTACATCATATTTCTACAATGGGTTCGATCTTTAAAGAGTATGTCAATCACTTGCGATCGGCTAAAGATCATCAGTTTTCTGGTGTTAACGAATTGAAAATGTACTGTAGACCGACTGAAAACCAAGAGCTAGAAGAACCACTAGAAGCCGTTAGATCAAAAGTGATAATGCATATTGATATGGATTGTTTTTTTGTTTCTGTCGGAATCAGAAACAGACCAGAACTAAAAGGCGTCCCTATAGCTGTGACTCACGCCAAAGGAAACAGGTCACAACCGAATAATAATGTGAAGAAGGAATTGGAAGCCTGTCAAAGCAGAGGTATTAATTTTGGCAAGGAGAAAATAAATGAAATGGATTCGATGGCTGAAGTTGCCTCCTGTAGCTATGAAGCAAGAGCAGCTGGGGTGAAGAATGGTATGTTCCTCGGTCAAGCGCTCAAACTTTGTCCGTCTCTAAAACCAATACCTTATGACTTTGAATCTTATAAAGAAGTTTCGTACGATCTTTACAATACTGTTGCCAGGTAATCCTAACATCTGTAACTGATATTTTAAATCAATAAGATAAAATTGAACGTTCTGTTTTTATGATGTTGAAAATCTTTGATATCAATGTAATCAAGAACAAATTTACATTTAATTCTAATTGAATTACTGAATTTTAGAAAGCTGTTCTCCACTCAAACTAATTAGAAATTAAAAAAATGTGATGCCCGTTATACAACTTTTACTTGGTTTTTTGCATTAAAATTTTTTTAGCCATTTGAATTTTCAAAGAAAAGCCATTTAGATTTTATGGAAATGTCTGGAAATCAAAAAGTGAGCACAAATGAAACCAAAAATTATTAAATATAACACCTTAAGTTAGTTTGTTTATTCTTTTTATGCCACTTTATGCTAATCGGATGATACTACAGTGGGAGTCCTAAATTTTGCCTATCCAGGTTTAATTAGAATAGGGATGTTTAGCGAGTACTTGACTTCTCACAGGCTCCGGATCTCCATTTTACTTCCCCTCCTTTACATGCAAATTAACATCTTAAGTTTATGGGTCATTAGTCAATAATAACTGTTGATTGTTTCTTTAGTTGATTCACAAATTCTTTCCTATGCCACATTTACTCTTGTCTTACCAATGCTAACTAGGATCAATAATTATTTGTTTTCAAATTAGCAACAGCAAATGAACTTTAAATGAAGGAATTATAGAAATTCGAAATTTAAGTACTATCAGACTGTTTCAATTAAGATATAAACCTACATGAAATTAAATATCATTTAATGTGATATCAATTTAGAGAATTCAATCAAAATCCTTAGAGCCCTTTTTGAGGAAATTGTAAAAAGATGCAAAATGCATTATGTACAGCAGCACTTTTGCTTTGTCGACTTTGGTGAAAAGGTTGCTTTAACATCTCAGCCATGTACCTATCTTAAATATGTAATTTCAGTGTCTCAGTTTTGGAGCTAGACTTACATATACAGACATGCACATGCTAATGTGGGATTTGGTCATTCAGACTAAGAAGACCGTTCAATGTTTTTTTTCCATGGGAAATTAAAATTAAGAAATGTTCACAATCGCAATATTTCGTATTTAGATAAGCAATAATAAATTTTAAACTAAAAATCTTAGTTTAGGCTGCTTATCAATATCCCCAAATATTATCCTCCCTGCATTCTAAGAAGTGGTACATCAAATAGAACTCAGAACAAAGATATCTCATTGACCAACAACGTTGGAGTGTTGCCTTTTAACATTCAGTAATTTAATTCAATTAATCAGCTAATTATAATTATATTTCTTATTGTATAATTTGTTTGTTATTTTTTCTTGTAATCAAAATATGGCTCACTCTTAGGTATACGTTGGACATTGAAGCTGTAAGCTGTGATGAGATGTATGTAGATTGTACTGAACTATTGAGAAGCACCAATATAAGGCCTTTACAGTTTGCACAAATACTCAGAGATGAAGTGAAGGTAAAAAACGCTACATATTATTACTCTATGGTTTATTATTTCCAGATAATTATATTAGGGTATAACAGACTATAAAGCTGTTTAAAGGCCACTGCTAATATTTTTTATTATTGTAATTTACAACTGTATTATACAAACACAATCTGTAAATATGCAGGGTGAAGAAAAGACATGAAAATGTCTTGAGGAAGAACTACCCAGTCACTTTATGTTACTAAGGCTAATTGGACGATGCCACAGTGGGAGTCCTAAATTTTGCCCATCCAGGTTTTATTAGGATAGGGATCTTAAACGAGTACCTTACATCGCACAGGCTTGGGACTACCTTTTAACGTCCCCTCTGAAGGACGGCATAACTAAGGATTTTTCACTCCCATTAAAAAATCCTAGGACCACCTTCAGGTTTGAACCCGTGACCTTTGGCATAGCTTCTCTTACTGTTTTAAGGTAGTAGGTCCTGAGGCCACCAATCATCTTGGTGGGTTATCAGGAATATCTAAGAAAGATAGATTACGGACAAGTGGGTTTGTGTGGGCAGAGAGTTTGGAATGAAAAGAGGTATATCTATCACAAGCCAGGTCTGCAACAAATGAGATGTTGGGATCATTATGGAGGAGTTGATTTGTAACAAAATATGAGGCATTCAGGAATTTGGATGAATTATGATAAATTATGATAATGAAAATAAGGTTAAGGATGAATTAGATGGCTTAGTAGAGGCCCAAAGCTTGATTCCATATATCCAAATAGGTCTGATAATAGTGATGTAAATGAGTTTTTTGTAATAAACTGGAAGTTATGGACGTTTGTCTAGTGAGTGTTGTAGTAATCGGTATCTTCCTGCAGTTTCTTATCATTCCAGTCTTGTGTGAGGATTCCAAGTAAGGTGCTTTTGAATATGAAGTCCTAGGTATCGTATTTGTTCTACAGGAGTAAGTGTGATGTTATTAAAGGATCTAACTAATATGAAAGCAATAAATTAATCAAAGGCAAATTTTCAATCAACACTGCTAATTTCAAAACGCTATATCTGCTGTTCCTAAACTTATCACAATGATTATTATTTTGTTTAGTTGTGAATCTTTAATTCTCTACCAAAGAGCACTAATGAGGGAACTTTTTGGTATTCATAAATTTTTAAGGCAGACAGACAAATTTGTTTTTATCCATTATTCGGGTTCTACATATCTTGAAACTTAAGACCTCGAATTTTGAGAGGGGGAGGGGTAGTTTTCTTTTTTTCTGCAGTGCCCTGATCCTAAAACTCTGATCCTAAAATATTTTTCTATATCATCAAAAGTAACTGAGTTATGGGCACATGTACAGTATATGGGTGAAATTTCAATTTTTTTCCTTTTCATTTTTTTCTAATTAATCACGGAGTCTGATTAGAAAACGTTCTAAAATATTTTCCCTATCATCAAAAATAACTGAGTTATTAAATTACAACATTTTTAATCGTCTGCCATTTTAAAACCATTTGACTGACATTAACATTGAGGGTGTTAGGATCATCGTTGGATGTTCTGGTGTTTTATTTCCAAATTACAAAAAAATCGTTCCGTAGTTTGGAGAAAAGCTGCAGACGTTATACAGACTTAAGACCTCAAATTTTGAAGGGGAGGATTAATCTGTTTGTTTTTTTTATTACAAAGGTTCATTGCTATTATATTTTCCCATATGTTTCTGACATTCTGCTTCAAGTCAAAACTCGTCTTCAAACAGGCCTGCAATGTAATGTTTTAATATAAATAAATATAATATAAATTTTTAACTGTTATCGTCTTATTGATATACTAGTTATGTATTTATTGTTTTCAGATTAGTACTTATTCTTTCCAGATTTTAATAATAAGCTTGCTGTAAATTTCTTCAATTAAAATTCATCTTTATTAATTTTATAAAATAAATTATATATATATATATATTATATATATATATATATATATATATATATATATATACATATACATATAAAATAGTACTGTTTAAATCAATTTTCAGTCTTTAGATGCTTATGTTTTAAACATAATTTTCAAATCCATTAATATGACATTATACTAATTTCATTCCATAAGTGACAACTATATAAATATATATGTTTAGATATATTAGTATTATAAGATTATTATAAAATTATGATTTTTATTTTTTCATTTAGTTTATAATTCAATTATTATTTTTTTTAATCATTAATGTGCAATATTCTTTGTAATACTCAAGCCTCACCATCTGTAATTGGGCTCTAGCCTGTTGATGGATGTAGCAAAATAAAAAAATATAAATATGCTCTATTATCTTACTTCCTACTATGCTCTATTATCTTACTTCTTTTAAATTGCCTTATGCTCTTTAAAATATACTATTAATGATTGCTTATGTTCGTTACCGATGAATGTGTTATTTGATCATTTCAGTCTTATTATTTTGTGTAATAAATTGATTCCTTATAATGTTGTAATAAAATCATAGTAAATGTCAGTTTTAAGATATATAAGTTTGACAGTATCACGTTATTTTATTAATTTTAATCTCTTATGATGGTTATATTTTTTAGAGGAAGACCAAGTGCCCATGCTCAGTTGGACTCGGAGAGAACCGCCTTCAGGCAAGAATAGCAACTAAAAAAGCCAAGCCCGATGGCCAGTTTCACTTACAAGATGATCCAGAAACATTTTTTCAAAACATTCCTGTTTCAGATCTTCCTGGTAAAGAAAACATTTTTTTTTAATGTGGCCTACAGTTTCATCCAATGATCACAGACCAATCCAAAGCCTCCTGAGATCGGACCCAACACAATCCTCCCACCAACTCTTTGACCTAACTCTTGAATGCCTACCAGTTGGTTCAGCACATACTAACATTTTTGGTTTTCATACTTGATGATCCTAACAACTTTACATGGCCATTTGAGTTACTCTTATGCTATCAACTCAATGATCCTGGCAGGGTGCAAGCTCTGTAATTCTGTGTTGTGTAACATTCTAAATTCCCCAGTGGCCTCATCTCTCATTTTATATTGTACTTTATTGTTGAATACCTTAAGGCATTGTTTCATCCTTCCAATTCATATAAAAGCTTTATCTTTATAATTCAATGTTTTTAAATATATAAGCTTGATTGATATTATAAGTTTAATCAATAATTTTAGAGCTATTTTTGAGAAAATTTTAAAAGCGTGTATGCGTGGTACAAGGCACTTATGTTTTTTTCTATTTGAATTATAAAGTTGTGCTGTGGCATATACCTATCTTAAGTATGAAATATCAATTTTGGACTAATTTTGTTTTTTTTAACTAGACCAACACACATAAAGATCATTTTGGATATTTGATTATACAGGTTCTTAAAATGTTTATTTCTGTTAACAACTCTAATTTAAAACTTTTGATGATCACAATACTATGATATGATTTGTATATGTAGACTTTGAATTTTTCGTTTACAGGAGTTGGTTATTCCACTTCATACAAATTGAAAAGTTTTGGAATTAGATCTTGTGGTGACCTACAGAAATTGACGTCAGAAAGGTTGCAGAGCGAATTTGGGAACAAAATCGGCCTCACATTATTTAAGTATGATTCTTGATGTTATTTACTTGTTCATTAAAATTTAGTACTCCTCTGTTGATGATTTTCAACTTGTTATTGCTTATTGTACATGTTAAATTACTTTATTGTAGTTTATAGAAATAAATATCTATTATTGTAATTAGAGTTATAAACTATGAATAAGTTTTGTATGTTTTAGTTTTATTCTGATAAATCCTCAAAAAAATATGTATATTAATTTTGTTTTGTTATATAAACGGAATGTTTTAGACATTGTAGAGGCATTGATGATAAAGAACTTACATTCACCCAAGTCCGGAAATCGGTTTCCGCCGATGTTAATTATGGCATCAGGTTTCAAAATGACAGTGAACGCGACATATTTCTTAAACAGCTGTCGGAAGAAGTTTCACAAAGGGTGCAAACTATCAAAATGAAAGGAAAATGTATTACTCTTAAATTAATGGTATCTATAATGTGTTATAATTATTTATTGATTAATGACATTAAGTTAATTATATTTTATGTTTGAAAACTTTTCAATTTCCTTTTGTAGGTACGCTCTGATGACGCTCCTCAGGAAACAGCTAAGTATTTGGGTCATGGAGTTTGTGACACTATTACTAAATCTACTTCAGTCACCAGTGCCATCTCTGATGCTCCTTCTATTTACAGGTAAATATATTTATTTTTAGTTAGAATCGGTTATAATTAATCCGAGAAATTTGAGGTGCAATCGGGTTTGAAACAGGGAGACTCCCTTTCACCTGTTTTATTTAATATAGCTTTAGAATATGTCATAGTAAAGGTGATGTGTACAGAGAAAGGTTTAAATCTAGTGGCTAAATTCAGGCTTCTGTCTAAAAACTTAAAGTTTAGAATTTATAAAACTATTATTCTTCCGCATGTGGTTCTTTACGCATGTGAAACGTGGCCTTTGAAGGATGAACAACTGGTAAAGTATTTGGTCCGAAGAGAGATGAGGCCACCCCAATGTGGAATTGCGAGCTTGTATCCTGTGAATATAATTGAGTTGATAGCATTGCTCTGCAACCTTCAAATAGGCGAGTGAAGTTGTTGGGCTGATGAGGAACGGTTACGAGCAAGTTGGTATTCGCTGATCCGACTGGTAGGCGTCCGAAAGGTAGGCCGAAGAGTTAATGGGAGGATTGCGTTAAGGCTGATCTCGGGGCTTCGGGCTTTAACGATGAACATTGGACGAGTCTGTGCAGGCAGAGTTTGGTGGTATCGACATCAAACCTTCGGGTTCGGTAAGCCTTGTATTATTATTATTTATATTTTTGATCAATTCTTACAGTTTGGTCAGATTAACTAAGGCAATAGGCCTGTACTAACAGGATCATGGGCAGCAACACAATAAGCCTACTTGAGCTTGCAGTGCAAGAGGAATAAGCTGGAAAAAACAAGTTATATATAATAAATAAATTATCTTTTTCTACTTAAAGAAAATTCATATTAATAGCTTTCTTACTAATTGTAAGAATATGGATGTTAAATGTATTCAATAACTTCTTAAACTGCATATCCTTATTTATTTATTATTTTTACATGCACTTACCTACAGAGGGTCATTGGCATATTATATGCATTATTTAGTCAATATACTATTTTTTTATCCATTGCTATTACAATACATCTGGTTATACATTTCACATTTTTTTAAGAACTTTAATGAACACAGTGTGTGAATTTAACACAGTCACCAAGAGAGCTTGTGCTTATTGCTTTTTCATGTAACATCACTTTATGCTACTGTGGCTTGTTAGCTGATGTTACAGTAGGAGTTGTAATTTTGCCATCCAGATTTAATTAGGATAGGTGTCTTTAAAGAGTACCTGACCTCGCACTGGTTGGAGACAATTAAACAATTTTAAGACCATCTACCGGTTTGACCCACTGATCGTGGGCATAGAAGGCTGTTATGCTAATCAACCACAGGTGACCCCTTTACTTGAGTAGTGTCTGGTAATGTCTATCCAACATGCAGCTTAGTACATCTGAGTTTTGCTATGGTAAAGTTTAAGTTATAATTTTTTTTTTTTTTTTAAGAAGCAATTTAAGGATCTTTTCTCTTCCTTTATAAAACAAAAATTAAATTTTTACAGGGAAGTTTTGAAAATTATAAATAAATTGGATGTTGAGCGAAAGATCTTAGAGGGATCGGCATCCAACTGACACGACTGGAAGGTGCATTAGAAAATAAAAGCAGTGCTCTAATGAAATTTCTTGAATCAAATAAACAGGAAACTAAGGACAAAGAAGTTCCTCCAAAGAAGAAAGAAATAAGCAGTTCTTCTCAAAACAAAAATTTTTCCAAGAGGAATTCTCTTTTAGATTTATCCTTATCTCAAGTAAGTATTTTTAGTTGAATTTTGTTAGAAATATTCATTATTATTTATTTATTTATTTTTTGCTTTCTAAATACCAAAGGTAGGGAAGCCTTATAACCAGATAGAAACGCAAAAAAAAAAAAAAAAAAAAAAAATGTATTTTCTCTAAATCATAATTTTCCACTAGTGTTTAGACATCTTGGTAGTGTATCTGTCTGTAGTTAAATCAATTTGACATGGTGCTCTAAGTGGAATAAATAAAAAATAAATATGGCTATCCATATTGAAAAGTTTTGGTATTAGATCTTGTGGTGACTACAGAAATTTACATTAGAAAGGTTGCAGAGCGAATATGGAACAAAATCGGCCTGACATTATTTAAGTATGATTCTTGATGTTATTTACTTATTCATTAATGTTAAGTACTCTTCCATTGATTTTCATTGTTATTGCTTATTGTACATGTTAAATGGTTTTATTGTAGTTTCTAGAAATAAATATCTATTGTTGTGCTTCATTTTTATTCTGATAAATCCTCATAAAAAAATGTATATTAGTTTTGTTTCATTATATGAATGGAATGTTTTAGACATTTTTGAGGCATTGATGATAAAGAACTTACATTCACCCAAGTTCGAAAATCTGTTTCCGCCGATGTTAATTATGGCATCAGGTTTCAAAATGACAGTGAACGCGACATATTTCATGTTTGTTTCTTTTATTTGTAAATGAGACTATTCTTATATCACTTCTGTTTAATTTCATTCTTTACTTTTGCTTGTGCACGTTCAATAGTATTTTTCTAATAGTATTTCAAAAACTGGAGGTCCTGTTTGACCTGAATTTGGAAAAGGGATGCATATTTGTGAAAAATTGGCTAGTGTGAAATTCAGCCGGTAACTTTTTGCTTACACTGGCAAAAATAACTTTTCTTAATATGCCTACATTTTAAAATTGTATTATCCGCTTTTTTTCCCAAACCAGGAAGAGAGTAATATTAATTAATAGATCAATTTACTACTTTGATCCACATTTTTGCTTCCTCACTGCCTTTTAACTGCACAGAATTTGAAAACAAAAATAGTGTGCTCAGAATAAATATTTTTAAATATGTTACGATAGATAAAAAGCTGAATTATTTCCATTTACAACAAAAAAAGAATTATCAGAGTTGGACTAATATTGACTGAGATATTGCATTTTGAACTTTGTTGTTGTCTGTAATCTATATAAATATCTTGTTATTTAGATAGGCGATGGCTTGAAAACTGTACATCTTGATTAAAATTTCAGATAATTAATTGTTTCTTTTATTTATTTTTTTTCTTTTATTTGTAAAAAATATAAATCATACTATTATTAAGGCATTTATAACCAATACAACAGGGAGCGGCGTGGTCTAGTGGATAGAGTCTGCTGTGCTCCGGGTCCTGGGTTCGAATCCCGTCTATGGCAGAATATTATTTATTCTGTTAATTCAGTCGGGGGGCGACCCTAGGGTATGGAGACCCTCCTGGGGCAGACCCAGCCTCTATAAAGTGGGTACCCAAATTAATTGGGGAAAAACCTGGCGGCTGAGCGCGATTAAGGCCTAATCACCTCATTGCACTGCCGTTGGCCTAGAAACAGTACGAATCTCTATATGTACTGAGCCCAAGACCCTTCATGGGTTGTAGTGGTACAGGTTTTTAAAACCAATACAACAGTCTGTTAATTCTAAATTTAATATCTTTACCTTATTCACCAAAGATGAACTAATGGAGAAGCTATACTAACATTGGCTGATTTCCTTTTCCTTTTTTTATCATTATAGCTTTCTTATATTTAATGTTCTCATTTGTAAATTAACACTTATTAGATGTTAAATAATTCATATTGATTCCAAATCTCAGGTGGATCAGTCGTTTTTAAATGCAATGCCAAAGGATATTCAAGAAGAAATTATGATGTCGCTAAAGAGTAGTAAAAATGTGAAAAAAGACTTCTTCGAAAAACCACAGCGTAGTTCATCATCAAATAAGGATCTTGATACTAAAAAAGACGAATCTCCGAAGGAAGATGCTACAGAAAAAAGTAAAGCTGCTGAAGGTATAGTTTGACTGGTGTTACATTGTTTTAGTAATACATTAATTTTACAAGACTACACAAAATATGTGAAGATAAAGTTATTATAATTGATCTCTCTTTTTATTGATGTCAATAATTAACAATTTTAAAGTAATTAAAGAGAACTTTAATTTTTAATTTGAATAGGGTGAAATATTGACTTATTATAATATTTTTATTAATCATGTTTTACCCCAAAAGGAATTAACTTTTTATTAAATTAAAGACTAGCTGAGGAGAGAGGGGATTTTATTTCTATATTTTTTTTTACCCTTACCTTGCCTGTTAGGCTCTATGGAGATTTTCTAGGGTCAGGAGGTGACATTGGGAGACTTATGTCAGAGTCAAAAGCCCTCCTATCACTGAGAGGCGAATTCGTAATTATTTTATCCCAAGTTTTTATAGTCATCCGGTTGCTCGACAATGCAAGTTTACTGAAACGTACTGATCCACTCAACCCTTCTTGTCCCTCTAAGAAGAGAATGTTTTTTTTTAATTTCTTATATATTGTTCTCCTCTTGTCTCTCCATCTCTTTATATAATCTCTTTCTACATTTGGGACTAAGAATGGTCCCCTTTGGTACCTAAAATTAGTGTTGAAGATTACCATAATGGTGTGATATAAGTTTTGGCATGTTCAAAATTGTTTGTATGTTTTTTTAAAAGATTTACCATTTACCAGGAGCGGCCAGTGGATAGAGCATTAGGCTACTGTTCTCCGGGTCCCAGGTTCAAATCCCAGCTGAGGTAGAATTATTTTTATGTTATTTCAGCTGTGGAGCGACCTTGAGGTATGGAAACCCTCCTGGGGCACACAATCCTCTGGAGGTGGGTACTCAAAATTGGGGGAAAAACCTTGCAGTCGAGCATGATTTAGGTCTAATTACCACCTTGCACAATTGTTGGCTGTGAAACAGTACAAATCCCAATATGTACTGAACCCGAGACTCTTCATGAGTTGTAGAGGTACAGATTTAAGGATTTGCGCCCCATTATAGCCTTCTAAATTGAGATTAACATTTTTGTGTGTGAATTGAGTAGGTGTTAGAGAAGTTGGGTCTAAACTTTTTTCTCCCACCCAATGATTTTTTTATTATTTATTATATGACCTTAATCTTGTAATATCTCCAAAGCAGTAATATTGTGAATAAACAATGTGAGAATCGTTGACTGTAGGTAGATATTGGGAAGAAGTTATTTAAGATTAACTAAAGATAGAGAGAAGAAGTTAAAGACCTCATAAATTAAGTTTCTACTTAATAAAGTGTTTTGATGACTGCACCCTAAATTAACTTCTCTCAATTGGGATTAATAGGTTAAATAGTCAAGAATCTGTCATGAAATTTTATTTAATTTTGCGAAAGTTTCCGCCTATACATGGGAGCCATCTTTAGGAACAACCCGACATTTCATAGAGGTATAAATATTTGAGTGAAATTTTGTATGCAACAATGTTTATATTTCTTTGATTTGCCTGGTTGGCTCTAGTTCTGATGACGGCTTGCATGCTTAGGCTGAAACTTGGAAAAAATTACACGACTGATTCCTGATTTTTCTTCCCATGGTTATATTTTGTAGATTTTAAAAATTATTCTTGAACTTTTCAGATACATTTAATAATTATGTCTCTCTTGGAGGACTAAAGCATCTTTTAGAGGAGTGGGTGAGTAATGAAGACACTCCTTTGAATGAAGATCTCATGTTGATTATAAATTATTTGAAAGAGCTTGTCACCAAGCGATATCTGCAAGAATTGCTAGTTATATTAAAATATTTTCATAGGTGAGGACTATTTTGATAGAGTTTATTCTTATTATTTATTATATCTATATGTAATAATATTTTCTATATTTTTTTATTTGTAGGTTTGTAAGGTCTTACGAAAAGTCTGACCAATGGAAAAAAGCATTTCTTTCAACACTGAATAGTGTTCAAGAAAAAATGGTTGAAGTGTACAAAGGAACCTTAGCCATTGAAGATGACTACGCTCATTTTTAAATTTCATCTTTTGTAATAAATTGTAAATAAGTGCTAATAGCAGTTTGTACATTTTGATATTTAATTATTTTTGATAATAAATTCTTTTGAAAAATATTGTCTCAATCTTTATTGTTAGTTCACTTATCAATGTCTCTCAGGCTCCACTAGTATTGCAGTGGAAATCAATTTAGGTGATTATTTAGATTTGTACTAAAGAATATAATTTTAGAGTCTGCTACCTAATTCTTTTTTTGTGATCTTACGAGGTAAGGGCTACAAAAATGTCTTTTATCCTGAACAATAGCTACTGTTTATACTGGCCAGACTCTTATTTTGACACTAAGTGGAAGTAAACTTTCTTGGTGCTCAGGATACTTCCTCCAGAGTTAACGAAACCCAATTAGCATGGAATAGGAGAAATGAATTAGTTCAAGTGAAGAGAAGTTCAAATTTTTGTTGCTGGTGATAAACAAAATTACATCTATACGTCGAGTGTTTAACATTTACCATTTGTTTGTTTTTTTCTAACTCTGTAGTTATATAAATAGTTAAAATATAAAACTTAAAGTATTATATTGTGTTTGAAGTCATTTTAGGCTAACTTTAAAAAATCTGGTGTGGGCAACACACGACTTTCACTTACCTCCATTTTAAAAATCAATGAAAGAATTTTCAAATACAGTTAGAGATAAAAATGCGTGAAACTATTAAAGAATTAATTAAATTGAATTTAAATATAGAAACATGTGTTTTATTAAAAAATCTATTATATTATTATCTAAAATAATCAGTTAGTTTTATCTTCTTTTCATCACTCTCTATTAGCTTTTAAAAGCTTGAGTATGAGATAATATTTTTTCTAAAATCTTTAGCTTTTCAACGGTATATCATACATGTATATTACTGCTCTTATGTTCAAAAACAAAAAATTGCATTAAAAATTATTTTTTCGGTTTTCTCCTTTATTTGCTTTTCAAATTCGCTCAATTTGCATATTTAGCTGTTTTTAATCAGTGGTAACAAGATAATATAGTTTTTTTTTTTTAATCAACAAAAATAAAGGTAATTTAGAGAAAGAAAATTTAAAATATCGGCGTTTAAGCCCTGTCAGACCATTTTAATCAGAATGAAACCTACATGATATGAAGGCCCATTAAATTTTACATCGATATAGCAAGTTTAATCAAAATGGTCAGAACCGTTTTCGAGAAAATCGAAAAAAAGGTGCAAAATGCATAGTATTAAGTGTGGGAGTTACCACACACGGACACACACACACAGACACAGACACACAGACCTTTTTTTGGGACTTGGTTATTTGGACTCAGGGGACCCTAAAACATGTATTTCCGTTGAAAACTGGAATTAGAAAATTTTCACGATCACAATACTTTCCCTTACTATATATAGTATATGAAAGTAAAAATAGCTAACTCCTCTCAAGTTGCTGGTACACACGAGGAGAAAAGACTTCGAGAGCAAAGATTTAATAAGTGATGGTTTATAAAAATAATATAGTTACTACCTAAATATTTTGCTGTAGCAAAATAAATTTTTAGGATTCTACAATCTTTCATAAGAAACATTAAAAAAAAAATGATGTAGAGTAAAAGTGGTTAGTCACCTAATCCAAATATTATTAAGACTAATCGTCTTCAATATACAGACCATCAATACAAATACTTTATACTTACTTAAGTACAAGTAGCACCATAATAAGTTGTTTTATTTAATATTATTTTGGTTTATCAATAAAACTAGTTAAGAAACATTTCTGTACTGTTAATAATAATCTATCTTCATCATATTTGCTTTTTTACATTCTGAATTATGTTACAATTTCTATAAGATCACTTTTGTTATTTAGTTTAAATAATTCACTCTTATTTTCTTTCGATTCCTGACATCTTTGATTATATTTACAACAAATGTTCTCGTCAGGTAATTCTCAGCTAAGCCAAAAGGTTCGCTCGCATAAAATGTTGATTCTGATATTGTACATTAACTATGAAAGAAATATATAATTATTTCCATTATCTTTAAAAATCAATGCTGGTGATTGGTTGACATTATCATTTGGAATCTTTCTGTTGGTCAGTTATTTTGATCTACAAAATGTGAAATATACACAAGTTTTACAAAATTACACTGAGTTTATTCAAAGCCACTTAATGATAAAAGTACATTGTTGAAAGGCCTCATCAAACATGATACAAAGATGACATATATTTATTTACAATTCAAATGACAGAGAAGGAAGAGAATGTAAGAAGGAAATTAGGAAATGACAAGTGATATAAGAAAATTTGGGAATTAGCATAAATTACCACATTTCGGATATATATTTCATTATTGTTTTATTTTTGTATGATAAACAGAGGAAGAAAATTATTATGCAATCTTTTCTTGACTTCCCTAATGTTACGACTCCCACCAACTTTATTTGTATAAATGATTCCCTTAAATATTTAATTGAGTAGTTTTTATCACTTGTTTAAGGAATTCGTTTGAATTTAATTTACTGTGTTATGAATATGTGCTCTACAGTTTATTAATAAAAAATGTATGAACAGAATCAGGTAAGTGTACAGGAAGTATTTTGTTGGCTGGTATCTCCTTGAAATCCTTCAGATTCTATTCCTTCAATATATGTACATTTATTACTTCATTTTTATTAACTTTTCTTGTTATAAAGAATATGTTCTTTTAATTATAATTATTAATCAGTTAATATTTTATCTTAAAAATTATAAATAGAACAGCTTTTTGATTTTTTTTTCAAAGGGAAAATAAAACTAGAATAGTTAACTAATCTAGATGGGTCTTTTCCAATTAAAGTTACTTTTTTCCAGAGATATGGTATTCCAGAAGCCCGTAATTTGATTTTATTTTTCGACCTCTTAATCAGTATTCTGTTATCTCAAAGAAGAATAAATTTTGAGATACACAATGATTAATTGTAAAAAAAATTGTATGGCCAGTCAGAATAAAGTCTGTATTCACAAAATATTCACAATAATTTTATAATGATGGTGTTGAGTTGACCGTTGAGAATATTAAATGAGGAAGATGGTTGGGAGTGCGGTCATCAAAAAGAAACATTAAAAAGTGGCACGTATTTTAATTTTGTTCTGACGTTTCGGCCTACATTGTGGGCCTTCATCAGGGTGACTCTGAGATGGTGTCTAAAGAAGTCGGTTTCTAAATACTTCTTTAGACACCGTCTCAGAGTCACTCTGATAAAGGCCCACAATGTTGGCCGAAACGTCGGCACACAATTAAAATAAGTACTACTTTTTATTGAGTGTTTCATTCTGATGACCACACTCCCAACCATCTTCCCATCTAACACAATAAGTTTAAGTAAAAAACAAGTTTGAACTCTTTTACTCTGTATTAATAGGTCTTGGCCCTTAAACTTTTAAATTATTATTTTTAAATAAATGTCAGATTTCAATAATGAAAATTTTGAGGATGAGAAGCTAAATAAAATTTGATTTAAATACAAAGTACGCTAGCTATGAATGGTTTTGAAATAACTTTTATTTATTTGCAATATGATGATTTAATTATTTTATTTCATATAATAAAGTCAATTCTTGAAAACTACTTTATAACAGTTTGTACAGGAGAGAAGTAATTATATTAATGTTCATAAAAAGTAGCTTCGGATGTTATAATTGTAATTTTCTTGATATGAGTAAAAGCATTTTTGACAAAATGCTGGTTAATGATAGATCCTAGAAATCTACTGGAAAATTCAGTGTACATATCATTCCTTTCAAAACGTAGGAGACTAAAAATCAAGGAATGGGATATTTGTTCCAACACAACTTCAAAGTTGTCAGAGTGTTGTGCATGGACAGAAAACAAAAACTAGTACAAAAGAACGTGAATGGATATGTGATCATTATATGCTCAAGCATACACAGAAAATTAATCAGTATCTGCCTGAGAGGAAACGTGAGATTGAACCTGATATCAATTAATGAGATCTGCTAGGAGCTTTTTTATAAAACATTTCTCCCCCCTCAAAAAAAAAAAAATCCAAATGATATTTGTCAATATAAATTTATGTAGTTTATGAAATTAGTAATATAATCGCTCTGAATACAGAAATAAACTTTTCTCAAAGATATATTATTAGTTCGAAAATTATACTATATAATTTCTTTATGCATGGCAACACTGTTAAGACACAAAAAAATTCAACTAGAAGTTGGTTCCCTCTTTGCTTAGAGATCAGATAGTTCGCTAATTGAAAATGTTCGTTGAAGAAAACATAAATGTTAGTTCAAGGAATTAAGTTCGTTTATTACAGAGTATATAACAGTCGCGTTACGTTTCCTAGCTTTGCTTGAAGTCAATGAATAATCTTATTATTTAATATTGAAGATGGAGAACTTCACCTGCAATCGGGCAGTGATTCAGGTAATAATTTGTAGAATAAATCTTATTTTGATATAGTTTTTTATACATTTCAATAACTTTAGTGTTAACTTACTATTATTTAATATACATTATCTAACAATTAAAGCATCTTGGAATCAGATTCTCATTGGAACCAAGGGAAATATATTCGATTTAATATCTCATTTTATATTTTATAAATGTATGATTTTTTACATTAGCTTTTACTGAAAATTGTTTAAGTGAGTCCATTTGAGGTCATCATACGTTTCTTTCAACTAATACTTTAAAAATGAATATTTTATGAATTCAAATCTATTCAATATTATAAAAATATATATGTTCGTATGAACATATGCCATTATGATATCTTCACAGCGTCATTAGGCATAAGGTCTGTTCCCTCTTTGCTTGGAGGTAATGGCCGCGCTAAAGTAAAATATGAAAATGTTTGAAGGTTTGATGTGATGCATTTAATTTTTCTGCAATAAACATACAACTTAATATCATTTACAATTGTTTATTTTTTAAGAATTATATCTTTAGTATATTCTTTTATATCATGTGATACATATTTTCCTATTTATTTACATATTTAAAATGTTAATTTGTATTAAGACGAGCTGACGCAACTGGGCACTGTTCTATCATATATATATATATATATATATATATATATATATATATATATATATATATATATATATATATATATATATATATATATATATATACATAGGCTTACGGAACCCGAAGGTTCGATGCCGATACCGATTTGTGTCAATAACGGCGTTAACTATAGTTTCGAATTACTGCATTCATACAATATTTGCAAAATAATAAATTTATGGAATAATTATGGGTCAATCTATTCGAAATCGTCCAGACCTTGCCGCTCGAAATTTTTAATTTCGTGATTTTTTGACTAGTTATTCTCTATCCTTTCGTGAATTTAAACCACAAATAAAAAATTTTTCGGGCCAATACTTTTAGTGTTGCAACCGTTTTAAGCCAGCTCCGCGGGCAAAAACATGTGATGGGAAAATCTTTCTAATTCCTGTAACTTTTTAGATATGAAAACAAAACAAAAATTAACAATAAGATAAGGACATGCTTTGTATTTTTTGTCCTAATGACTCATTCTCTAAATAGTGAAGAAAGTTGTTTAAAAAATTCTCGAAAATTAATAAAAAACGAGACTTTTAGCGAGATATAAGTTTATGAAGGAATAGAGACTCACCTTTGATTATTTTTTCCTTTATAGCTTAGTCATAGCCCTACTTCCTGTAAAAATTTCGATCTTGAGAACTTAGTCCTTTTTGGTAAATGAATTTTCAAAATCGGCAAATTGAAACTAGTACAGATTACCTATCTATACGATGTGTCTAAGTGATATAAAGGGCCTAGCCGGATAAGCATGTGAAATCTGCCCCGGCGTGTATTAGAACCAAATTTATACCATTAATTCACATCTATGAGAAACAACCTTACGCAAATTTTTAGCACCTTAATCCTAACGGGAGGGAAGTTATGGAGGGGGGAAGAAAAAACAAAAAAAATTGTTTTCTCCTGAACAGCTCAACTGATTTTCACGAAAAAAATATATGTAATAGACTTTACAAATAGGTTTCAAAAAATATTTTTTTAAATTTTTTTCCACGAAAATGCTGGACAAAAAATTTTTTTGAATTTTTCAAAAAAATATTTTCTGTTTATGATGGTTTGGTACACCTCCAATTTTTCGTTACTTTATTTCATTGGAAGGTCCTCCATAACATATATTTTTTTCAATTTTATTGCAAGTGTACCCCATGGTGAAAAATAAAAAAAACATATAAATATCTTATTTTGTATGAAATATATTTTTTTTTATTTATTTAATTTTTTTTATTTGGATAACTACTACATAGCACTATATGCTATATTATATTATTCCATACAATATAAGATATTTATAATAATAGGTAGTAATAAATAGTATGTATGTGCATAGTGTGTAAGTAATATCTAATGACATTACGATCCAACAGCTCTATCCCTACTCTTCATGCGTGACCAACTACTACTCAGAGAGCTGAAAAAATGCTGTTTTTTTTTTATTTTTTCACTATTTGGTACATTTTAGATCAACTCGAAAAAAATATATATTGTGCAGGACCCTCTGATTAATTAAATTAGCAAAAAATTGTTGGTGTACTAATCTGCAATAATTTTAAAAAAATAAATAAAAAAATTAAAAATAAAAATTTCGACTCACGTTTTCGAAATAAAAAATTTAAAAAAATATTTTTTGAAACTCTTTTAAAAAAACATTAACATATATGTTTTTCGTGAAATTCGGTTGATCCGTTCAGGAGAAAAAATTGTTTTTTTTTATTTTTCACCATGGGGTACACTTGCAATAAAATTGAAAAAAATATATGTTATGGAGGACCCTCCAATGAAATAAAGTAACGAAAAATTGGAGGTGTACCAAACCATCATAAACAGAAAATATTTTTTTGAAAAATTCAAAAAAATTTTTTGTCCAGCATTTTCGTGGAAAAAAATTTAAAAAAATATTTTTTGAAACCTATTTGTAAAGTCTATTACATATATTTTTTTCGTGAAAATCGGTTGAGCTGTTCAGGAGAAAACAATTTTTTTTGTTTTTTCTTCCCCCCTCCATAACTTCCCTCCCGTTAGGATTAAGGGGCTAAAAATTTGCGTAAGATTGTTTCTCATAGGTGTGACTTAATGGTATAAATTTGGTTCTAATACACGCGGGGGCAGATTTCACATGCTTATCCGGCTAGGCCCTTTGGTCTTTGAGACTAAGCTGGTTTCGGATTTATAAAACTCTCTTAACTGTTAAAATAACCTTTTTTAAAAAAAATATTTACTCCAGTAATTTTGCATATTAATAATAATAATAATAATAGGCTTACCGAACCCGAAGGTTCGATGCCGATACCACCAAACTTCGCCTGCACAGACTCGTCCAATGTTCACCGGTCAAGCCCAAGCCCCCGAGATCAGCCTTAATGCAATCCTCCCATCGACGCTTCGGCCTACCTTTCGGACGCCTACCAGTCGGTTCAGCGAATACCAACTTTCTCGGAATCCGTTCCTCACTAAGCCCAACAACTTTACGCGCCCATTTGAGTCTCCGCGATGCTATCAACTCAATTATATTCACAGGGTACAAACTCCGCAATTCCGCGTTGTGCAACCTTCTAAACTCCCCAGTGGCCTCATCTCTCTTCGGACCAAATATTTTACGCAGCACCTTATTCTCGAAAACCTTAAGCCGTTGTTCATCCTTCAAAGTAAGCGGCCACGTTTCGCATCCGTAAAGAACCGTTGGAAGAATAATAGTTTTATAAGTTCTAACCTTTAAGTTTTTAGACAGAAGCCGCGAGCTAAGCAATTTACCAACCGAATAATAACACGCATTTCCCACCTTTAACCGGGACTTTATTTCTTCCTGGATTTCATTTTTTCTTGTTATCATTGAACCTAAATACTTGAATTTCTCTACGTGTTCAAAAGTATGACCTGAAATATTAATATCATCAAGATCGCCATCTTGCGCCTAGATTCCTCTGAAGCAGTCCCCACCCGGAGACCCGAACGGGGGACTAGTTTGCTTCCGGATAATGGGCGTTTTACCTCAGAGGAATCCATGACTGTTTGTGGTATTTTGTGAACTAAAATATGTGAGTAGGGCGTTCGAACCTACGTCACACCCTCCAGCAAGCCTGGAGGGCCGCTCTCATTGTTGGTCAGCGAGTCCATCGGACTTAGCCGGGAGGAGCTTCCGAGGAAATTCCACCGACCATACCCACATCCGCCACCCGTGGGACGCTCCCCATACGCGGTAATGAGATCCGCGCGAGGAATTTTGCATATTAAGGAACCAAAAACAAAAAAAAAACTAGAATGATGATGGGAGTATTTTATATAATTTTGGTCCTTACAACACAAGGGAGGTTAGAAATGATTTTCATGCTTTATTATTTTTCCTTATATAGCATTACCATTGCACTACTCGTTTTAAAAATTTGTATCGTTTAAGCTAAATCCTTTTTTCAGTATACATTTTTAAAGAAGGATTATTTCCCAGCTCAGTAATATTTATAGTAAAATATCTCAAAAAGGACTGAGTGAAAAATCATGAAACTCATACAGATTATACCTCTTTATAATAAGTACGATAGAATAAAATTAAGTGACTGAGACTCTACTGGTTCTAGTGTTAATAATTCGGTTTGTCTTATGTCGGTTGTAGCGGAGGTAATCGATGTTAATAACAGTGTCGATAATATTTTGGAATAGTTTTGTGGCTAGAACGGGAAGTAGAGAGGAGGTAACAGTGTGATGTGCGGATGCTTGCAACAAGAGATTTTAGCAGCTATATTTCTTCTCATCTTTTAACATATGCATGCCTGGCCAGGTTAGGAAGTTAATTTTATTTGGTTAACCACAATTCTTGTTTTTTTATAATGTTTTTAGTATATTAAGTGACGTTTCCGTAACTCTAAGTAGTTAGTGTATAATGTTTCAAATGTTTGCATTAATAAGGAATTGTTAATAAATAGCTCTTGTAAATATTGAGTGATTGTTGTATTTTATTTTTCCTAGAATAAAAATATAATCCAATACTATTTTACATGTTAACACGCAGGAGCTTAATAAGATGAGAGCATCTCTGACAAGACAAGTAATATTTAATGTATTATATTTCAAAAACCAACTGGGTCTCAGCCACTAAATTTTATTCTATCGTACTTATTATGAAGAGGTATAATCTTTATGAGTTTCATGATTTTTCACTCAGTCCTTTCTGAGGTATTTTACTATGAATATTACTTAGCTGGGAAATAATCCTTCTTTAAAAATCTGGTGCGGCAACACACGACTTTCACTTACTTCCATTTTTAATAAAAACACGTGATTAAAAGGTGGTCCCGAGCCTGTGTGATGTCAGGTACTCGTTAAAAATCCCTATTCTAATAAAACCTGGATAGGCAAAATTTATTACTCCCACTGTAGCATCGTCCGATTAGCCATAGTAGCATAAAGTGACGTTAAATAAATAAACAAATAATAAAAACACGAGAAACTATTACAGAATTAATTAAATTAAATTTCTATAGAAACATGTGTTTTATTAAAAAATCTATTATATTTTTATCTAAAATAATCACTTAGTTTTACCGGCTTTTCATCATTCTTTATTAACTTTTACAAGCTCTTGTGTATTAGATAATATATTTTTTTTCTGAAATCTTTAGCTTTCCAGCGGTATATTACTGTTTCTATGTTCAAAATCTAAAATTGCATTAAAAATTTTTTTTTTTCTGTTTTCTCCTTCAGTTGTTTTTTAAATTCGCACAACTTACATATTAAGCTGTTATTTATCAATGCTAACAAGATAATTTGGTTATTTTTATAGAATCTACAAAATTAAAGATACTTTAGGGGAAGAAAATTTAAGATATCGGCATTTAAGCCATGTCAGACCATTTTAATCAGAATGAAACCTACATGACGTTTGAGCCTATTAAAGTTTAGCGATATAGCGAGTTTAATCAAATCGTCGGAACCGTTTTCGAGAAAATAAAAAAAGATGCAAAATGGTATAAAGTGGCTCTTCTTGTAAGCCCATTTTGATGAAAAAGGTTTTGTGTATTTCCGTTGAAAACTGGAATTCGAAAATTTTCACGATTGTATATTTATTCGTATATATTTTTTTAAAGATTTGTTTTGGGTACCTCGAGGCGGTCTCATGTGACCCCCCGCTATGCCGAGTTGAAGTGGCTCCTTCCCTCCATACGCAGATAGTACTTCCTTGGGTCATTTATCCACCAAACCATAAAATCCCAGCATCCATCCTATATCTGCAGTCTCCTTCAATTTAAATCCTCATCCACTTGCTTGAAACAAGATCGCGCCATTCCGACCTTTATATGCCATCCCACAGAACTAAAGCCTTCGATCGATCCTTTCTTGCCCGTTCCATTACATTCTGGAATTCCATTCCTTCCAATATACGTAATGCTTCTTCCTTATCCACATTCAAATATCGCCTTTTCCAACACCTATTATTCCAAACTGACGCTTGTTAATCTTCAATTTTAAATTAGATTTTTCATTATAATCGTTATAAGGAATTAATATCCTATGTTTACCTTCTTATTTATTTTTTATTTTATTTCATATATACATGTATATATTATTATTATTTTTCGTTTGAGTGTTCAAAATTAGTTGTTTCTTACTTTAAATTTACTATTTATTTACTTTACTTTTTTTACGCTTTTTCTTATCTTTGGTACATAGAGATGTGTATGTAAATACATTTATATAATTTTCTTTTTCTACCTCTTTTACTTATGTACATAATAAAGTCTATTTAATGTTATCTGGCCAGATGTGCTACCTTTACTTGTAAATTTCATGTTATTCTTAAGGGACAAAGTCCCAGAATAATTTTTTTTTTCTATTCTATTCTTTCTATTCTGTTTCTGTATATATATATATATATATATATATATATATATATATATATATATAGTAAGTGAAAGTAAAAATGTATTATGAAAAAAGGATTTAGCTTAAACGATACAAATTTTTAAAACAAGTAGTGCAATGGTAATGCTATATAAAAGCGTGAAATTCATTTCTAATCTTGTCATAGTGCGCCAAAGGTTTCAATTGATGTAATTTGTCGATATTTTTTTTTTTTTTTTCAACCGAACTAGATATTCCTCCTTTTATTCCAAATTACCCGTCCACTCCAACCCACTCGTCCGCGAACTCTCATCTCCTGTTCCTGATCATCTTCCTAGGCGGCTGAAAAGACGATGGCCTCGAGACCTTCTTAGCTGAATAAACTTTGAAGTGCTACCAATGGGTAGTTTCTTCACATGCCTGTATCACGCCCACTTGATCTATTAGCACATTTACTTAATGTATTTTATTGTAATACAGTTGTAAATAAATAAAAAAAATCTGATGCGGGCAACACACGACTTTCACTTACCTCCATTTTTAAAATCAGTATAAGAATTTTCAAAAACAGTTAGAGATAAAAATACGTGAAACAATTAATGAATTAATTAAATTGAATTTATATAGAAACATTTGTTTTATTAAAAAATCTATTATATTATTATCTAAAACAATCAGTTAGTTTTATGTTCATTTCATCACTCTCTTTTAACTTTTAAAAGCTTGTGTATGATATAATATTTTTTCTAAAATCTAAAGCTTTCCAACGGTATATCATACATGCATATTACTGCTCTTATGTTCAAAAACGAAAATTTGCATTAAAAAAATATTTTTTTCTGTTTTCTCCTTCATTTGGGTATGGAATTTATTCAATTTATATATTTACCTGTTTCTCATCAGCGTTAACAAGATAATATAGTTATTTTTATTGAATCTACAAAATTAAAGGTACTTTAGGGGAAGAAAATTTAAAATATCGGCATTTAAGCTCTGTCAGACCATCATAATCAGAATAAAACCTACATGATATTAAAGCCCATTAAATTTTACATCGATATAGCGAGTTTAATCAAAATCGTCGGAACCGTTTTCGAGAAAATCGATAAAGGGTGCAAAATGCAAGGTATAAAGTGCCTCTTCTGGTAAGCTCATTTTGATGAAAAATGTTTTTCACGTCTCGGGCGTATAGTTGTCTTAAATATGAAATTTCAGTTTTATAGGACTTACCGTTTCCGCCCGGGAGTTACCACACACACACACACACACACACACACACACAGACCTTTTTGCGGGACTTGGTTATTTGGACTCAGGGGACCCTAAAAAGTGTATTTCCGTTGAAAACTGGAATTCGAAAATTTTCACGATCGCAATACTTCCCCTTACTATATATAGTAAGTGAAAGTAAAAATAAATAAAAATGTTTTAACCATTTTCTTGGCTACTTAGGTAATGTGTTGTAAGGACCGAAATTATATGAAATACTCTCATCATCATTCTAGTTTTTTTTTTGGGGGGGGGGTTCCTTAATATACCAAATTACCGGAGTTTTATGTTTTAAAGAAAAAGTTATTTTAACAGTTTAGAGAATTTTATAGCTCCGGAACCAGCTTTGTCTCAAAGACCAAATTTATATCACTTAGACAAATCGTATAGATAGGTAATCTGTATTAGTTTCATAGGTTTTCACTCATTCCCTTTTGAGATATTTCCGTGTAAACAAAAAAAAAAAAAAAATGTATTTTTGCTAATTTTGAAAATTCATTTACTAAAAAGGACTAAGTTCTCAAGATCGAAATTTTTACAGGAAGTAGGGCTATGACTAAGCTATAAAGGAAAAATAATCAAAGGTGAGTCTCTATTCCTTTATATCTCGCTAAAAGTCTCGTTTTTTATTAATTTTCGAGAATTTTTTAAACAACTTTCTTCACTATTTACGGAATGAGTCATTAGGACAAAAAATACAAAACATGTCCTTATCTTATTGCTAATTTTTTTAAAAATTTAATATCTAAAAAGTTACAGGAATTAGAAAGATTTTCCCATCACATGTTTTTGCCAGCGGAGCTGACTTAAAACGGTTGCAATACTATAAGTATTGGCCCGAAAAAAATTATTTATGTTTTATATTCACGAAAGGATAGAGAATAACTGGTCAAAAAAATCACGAAAATCAAAAATGTCGAGCGGCAAAATTAATGAACATTGGAGGATTTCAAATGTATTGACCCTTATAATGAGTATATACAAACCATACCAATATTATATGTAGTCGGCAGGCGACACTAGCATTTTTTAATGGGAGTAAAAAATCCTTGGTTTTGCCGTCCTTCGGAGGGACATAAAATCGTGGTCTCGAGCCTGTTCGGTGGCAGCCAATCGTTACAAATATCTATCATAATTAAACCTTTATTGACACAACTTAGGACTCCCACTGTACCATTGTTCGATTAGCATAAAGTGACGTTAAATAAATTAGCCATAAATAAACAACATGATGTACCAAAATACTATAATACTAGCTGTGACACGCAGCTTTGCTCGCGAATATTGCATTTCGTATTAATTTATGTGCGTTTATGGTAAGATTGGCTATATTAAATATAAACTATTAGCTACTCTTTGTTATCATTTAAAGCCCGATCTTGACTTCTTCCTGTCAAATGTACAGTAGCAAACCAGTAGAAGTGGTTATACCCATAATCACTTAATATGAAAATATAAACAAACTATTGACTACCTAAATATGAATTAATGATATTCATCGGTAAAACCTTACACCTGAATCACTCCCATATTAAAAATCTATAAATTTTAAAAATTCTAACCTTTAAGTTTTTAGACAGAAGCTAAGTAATTTCGCAACTGAATTATAACACTTTAACCAGGACTTTATTTCCTCCTGGATTTATTTTTTTCTCGTTATCATTGAGCTTAAATACTTAAATTTCTCTATGTGTTCAAAAGTATACCCTGATATATCAATATATAATATACTATAATCGCCACCGTCTCTGGTACAAATCATATATTTTGTCTTCGGTATTTTTTCGAGTCCTATTTCTTACCGATTTTATTAATGCACTTGTATTAGTGTATAGTTTCCGTGTCTTCCCCTAGCAGTACCAAATGATAGGTGTATCCCAGAACCGGAATGTTATCACCCCAAATTTAAACCTTCTTAGTACATGTTACCTTTGCTTTGATATATTCTAAAGCGACTTCGTCTGCATCAATTTCTGTTATTATTATTGCTATTAAGAATTTTTTAAAAGAATATATTTTAAAGTACTTCCGCCTAAATGAGTTTTATTTTCTTGTGGCAGCACATACTGATTTTCTCCGCAGCCCGATCTTGACGTAAATCTATTCCTACGTGTTTAAATTTTTACCTCTGTGATTAATTGTTACGGACAAATATAAATTAACGGGAAATTGAATTATTTAAAAATAAAGGTAAATCATTTGGAATCATTGGGATGCGAGGTTTTTTTTTCTCCCAAATTTTTCCCGTTTTTTCCCAGATTTTCCTCTGGTTCTTCACTCCTATTGGTCGCAGCGTGATGTTTTGTTTGTTTGTTTGTTTAGGTTTTAAGGCGTAAAACCCTAAGGTCATCAACGCCTAGACACTATGTGCATATTCAACCTTTATAAGAAAGAACTATTAGGTAATGAGTGATTGAGAGAAAGAAAGAAAAAATAAATAAATAAAAAAATAAAATAAATAAATAAATAATAAATACATAAATAAATAAAATAAAGAAAGAAAAAAATATTTTTATGTAAACAATAGTTCAAAAAGCTAATACTAGTAATGCTAACTGACTAGGAATGGTCTTTATAATTTCGGTAATAATGACTGCTCCTTAAGAAAATCAAAAACTAATTTAATGGTTTTCTCTCTATCACCCAGCACCGCTGAAATATTCGGGCTTAGTCCAATTTTATTCAGGTGTGATGAATAATAAGGGCATTCTTGAAAAATATGCCGAATGGTAAGGGTTCCATCACAGTGCTGGCAGCGTATAGCCTTCCTCGATAAATGGACTGTCCAACACAAAAAGAATTTTTCAATTCGAACCAGTAGTTTTTGAGATTAGCGCGTTCAAACAAACCAACTCTTCAGCTTTATAATATTAGTATAGATTATCGGGGAAAATAAAGTATAAAAAAAAGGTTTTAACTAGAGAATATTTGTCTTCCGAGTAGGGATTGCAATCCGATGTCATTTCCAATCCGGCGGGATCCGGTCCCAAATTTCATCAATCCGGACGGATCCAAGATCCAACTTTTCGGTCCAAGATGAATTGTTAGTATGTTATTCGAATATAATTGTACTCATGATAGGAAGTTTATAAAATAAAAGTTATGTTAGGATTAGATATGGACAAAAAAAAAAAAGTTCAGTAGTGTAGTAACTAGTAAACTTTTAATGGCTATTAAAACAGTCGGCTATTGATTACAATTTGCTGAAAATAAAGACTATTTCTTTTCTACCACCATTTTTCCAAAATCAAAATTGATTCTTGATAATATATACTAAAGTTATTAGTACTTACGTATTATTTAAAAAACAAATATTGTCAGTAGAATAATTTAAAGATTTATATTCATAATACAAACTCATTATTGTGATAATTATGCCATTCATCAGACCTATTCATCAAAATACGATTGTGCCCATCATTAATATAAGAGTTTTTTGTAATTGTTAGCATTCTCAAATAATTTAAAATTGTTGAGTTGAGTTGTTATCACTATTCCCATCTGAGTTAATTACATAAGGATAATTATATAGAATTTTATAAAGTAAATTAATAAATTAATTGAGCTATCTGAGAAAGTGAAGTATAGGAAGACGTGAGCAGTAACGTAGCTCAGTCTTCCTAGATTTCAATAGATTTGTAACCAGTTTATCATGTAATTCAGTACACTTGAATGAGTCAGTACTTGAGAGAGCAATTACTCTAAAAAAAAGTTAGAGTTGTTTCAGAAGTTCCTCTACAGACAACTTATAAGATGCTATAGCTCGCGTATATCCAAGATGATAATGTTAACAATTTTTGGAAGCACCGACAAAACAAAAGCACACTCGTGAAAAACGGACGAATGATGTTGGACTGAACTGATGACGTGATGTCATTTGGCTTCGAACGACACCACCATACATGTACACCAAATGTTATGCATTTAAAGTACTTTTTTTTATTAAAATGCACTATTTTTGGCCCAAAATTGCTATAATCGGATCCGGTTAACGTATAATGATGCCGGATTACCGGATCCGGTTTTCCGGATTGCAATCCCTACTTCCGAGCACTTAATTATTTTTCAAATCGATACAAACACGTTCAGGCGGTGTTTGGAGAAAATAACTTACATGTTTACTCAACTAGTAAATACCCCTTATCAATGTTAATAACAATTCAGACATGTATACATCTCTATTAACTCAAACCCAGTTGCAAATGTAATGATTTATATATTTTTACTTTAACATGTTTTCTGGTTTATTAATTTTATCTCTTGGGCACATATGGCTCCTATGCCATGACATAAGTAGATATACAAACATGTTATTGTCTGGAGACCTTGTTTGGGAATATTTTATTTTTCTATCCAATAGTAAAAGGCTTTTACATAAATTATATTTATTTTGCACGAAAACATCTGGAAATAATCTAAAAGTAGAAAATATTTAGCTAAAACAAGAACTTAATTTTATGGTTTGCTTTTCTCTCTGAATTAACCGATATGACTCGCTTGGTTACTTATTATTTTTTCTAAAACCATGCACTATCGAACGGAATTTTTCGCATATATATTCTACTACTATATACTGTTATTTCCTGAGACAGGTGTTTTCATCATGGGAATACCATGATGAAAGTAATTAATGAAAATAATGATTATAATAAAAAATTTAAAGGAAATAATTAAAATGTAAAATTAAAGTAATTAAAAGTTTCCCTTTTAATTATTTAAAAAAAAACTTTTTTATCCTAATCAACACCTGTCATTCTTTTCGCAACAATAAGCAAATGCTATGTAAATTGTTAAAGAGCTGGCATGTCATGAGAGAGATCAGTACCTAGCGGCACCTTATCCTTTTTAATTAATTAATTTTTATTTATTATTATTTTTTTGTTAGCCCCATTTGACTTATTTCTCAGTTTTCTTGTATACTCATTTTTAATTTCACTCACTATATATAGTAAGGGAAGGTATTGCGATGGTGAAAAATTTTCGAATTCCAGTTTTCAACGGAAATACACATTTTAGGGTCCCCTGAGTCCAAATAACGAAGTCCCGCAAAAAGGTCTGTGTGTGTGTGTGTGTGTGTGTGTGTATGTGGTAACTCCCGGGCGGAAACAGTAAGTCCTATGAAACTGAAACTTCATATTTAAGACAGCTATACGCCCAAGACGTTACAAAACCTTTTTCATCAAAATGAGCTTACCAGAACAGCCACTTTATACCACGCATTTTGCACCTTTTTTCGATTTTCTCGAAAACGGTTCCGACGATTTTTATTAAACTCGCTATATCGATGTAAAATTTAATAGTCTTAAACGTCATGTAGATTTCATTCTGACTAAAATGGTCAGACAGGGCTTAAATGCCGATATTTTAAATTGTCTTCTTGTTAAGTACCTTTAATTTTGTTGATTCTATAATAATAACTGTATTATCTTGTTACCACTGATCAAAAACAGGTAAATATGTAAGTTGTGCGAATTTAAAATACAACTAAAGGAGAAAACTGAAAACAAAAAATTTAACGAAATTTTATGTTTTTAAACATAAGAGCTGTAATAATATGATATGCCGTTGGAAAGCTTAAGATTTTAGAAAAAATATTATCGTATACTCAAGCTTTTAAAAGTTAATAGAGAGTGATGAAAAGAAGATAAAACTAACTGATTATTTTAGATAATAATTTAATAGATTTTTAATAAAAACATGTTTCTATAGAAATTCAATTTAATTAATTCTTTAATAGTTTCACGTATTTTTATCTCTAACTGTATTTGAAAATTCTTTCATTGGTTTTAAAAATGGAGGTAAGTGAAAGTCGTGTGTTGCCTGCACCAGATTTTTTATCCTGTTCTATACCCTGTATAATTTTAAGGAGTTTTGGTGAGACACTCCGAAATTATTTATTTTATTTAGAAAAAAAAAATATATTTATTGAGATTTACAACTGTATTAATAAATAAATCTGAGTCTAGATTAAACTAAGCCGTGATACACATGTAGGGAAAATACCCATTTTCTGCTCTCCAAAAACTGTGCTAAACCAGAAGGTCCCGAGACCACCTTCTTTTTAGACGCCTCGGCTTATATCAGGGATTGTAGAGGAAGCAAGGATTGAAACTAGTGGGTTACAGTTGGGATAGTGTATATAGCTATGATGGCGTGTATGATCTTATATTTATTTTAATTATAGTTTTGTTATTTGGTTTTTCTTCTGTATATATATATATATATTGAATTTCAATAGAAACATGTATATTATTAAATAATATATTTTTATCTTCAACAATCAGTTAGTTTTATCGGCTTTTCATCACTCTCCATCAACCTTTAAAATTCAGTGTATTACATAATATTTTTTTCTAAAATCTTTACCTATCTGATCGTATATTATACCTCTATATTACTATTCTTGAGTTCAAAAACATAAAAATCGCATAAAAAAATATTTTTGCACTTTTCTTCTTCAGCTGTTTATCAAATTCTCTCAACATGCATATTTATTCGTTATTTATCAATGGTAATAAAATGATGAGCCTATTTATTTAAATCTACAAAATTAAAGATACTTTAGAGGAAGAAAATTTAAAATATCGGCATTTAAGCCCTATCAGACTAATTCAATCAGAATGAAACTTAATCATGGGTTTGAACCCGTGACCTTTGGCATATAAGGCTGTTATGCTAGCCACCCTGCTACAGGTAATCCCATTTTCCATAGAAACGTGAGTTTTATTTAATAATCTATTATTATAATCTAAATAAATTAGATTTTTCGGCCTTTCATCGCTATCCATTAACATTTACAAGCTTGTGTATAAGATAATGTTTTTTTCCTATAATCTTTAGCTTTCAAACGGTATATTATACTATACTCTTATATTATACTATATTACTGTTCATATATTCAAAAACACAAAAATGTGTACGAAAATAATTTTCTTCTTTAGAAACGTTAAACCTAAATATTAGGCCGTTTTTTTACCAGTGCTAACAACAAAAAATGGTTAGTTTTTTAAATCTACAGAATTGAAGGTACTTTAGAGGAAAAAAAAAATTAAAATATCGGCAATTAAGCCCTGTCACTGTTTCAATCAAAATGAAACATACATCATATTAAAGCCCATTAAATTTTACTTCCATATAACGTGTTTAATCAAAATCGTTTGAGCCTTTTTTGAGAATGTATGGTAAAAAGTACCAACTTCCGGTCATCCGATTTTAGTGAAAAAGTTGCTATAACTTCTCGGGCGTATAGTTTTCTTAAGTGTGTAATTTCAGTTTTGTCCGTCTTTTCGTTTTTTGCGCTAGACTTATAACACAGTTTTTAGATGTTTGCTATTATATATGGTGTTCATTGAAAAGCCGAAATCTCAAACTTTGATTTTCCTGCCTAACCGTTGAGAATCGGACTATGGGTCATATCAACTTTTTTTTCCCCACTTAAGGTTTATATCTGCTCTCACAATGTGACGAGACATATATTTAAATTATTAACTTGTATCATAACAGTATTGAATATTATCATTATTGTAATTGATAATACTCCATCTTTGTCGTGGAATCATTCCACTATATTTCTTATATGGTATATTTGATAGAATCATGACCAAAGGGCCTTCGGAAATAATTAAGCACCAACTCCCAGACATGAAGATTTCCAATGAAGCCTATTATCTTTGACCAATAATATCATTTGTAAATAGAGACGCAAAGGAAATAGAATTCAGAATAGGTAAGGAGTGGAAGACATTTTGGAGCCTCAAGCTCATATTTAAAAGCCAATTTCGAAATAAAATACAAAGCACTAGCTTTTAACAGCTGTATCGTCCCAGTAATTACATATGGATGCCAGGCATGGTCGCTGACAAAGAATCTAGAACGATAAATAAATGTCTGTCAACGAAGAATGGAGCGGATTATGCTTAGAATCTTCCTGCGGGACAAAATTAACTCTAATAGAATAAGAAAACTAACAAATGTCTCAGACGCTATTGCTCATGCTAGAAAAATGAAGTGGACATGGGCAGAACATCTCATGTGGAAAACAAATGATAGCTGGGCAAAGCGAGCTGCAGAATGGATCCCCATAGATAAGAGAAGATGCAGAGGCCGACAAAGCAAACGCTGGGCCGACGGATTGAGGAAAAACGATGGTTCTTTATGGATTAGATACGCACAAGACAAGAAGTTGTGGAAAACTAAGGGCCAGCAACTCAAGTTTTAGGTTCGGCTAGTCTCCGCCCAAAAGACTCTAATCTCCCATTCTTTGGGAAGGTCCATATGTGAATATATTTCATGTAAATATTCATTTATTGTTTTCATTTTTTATACATAATAGAGAGAAATTAACTTTGTATTTACATATAAATAAATACTATTATTATTATTATATTTGATTTATTAACCCCCATCTAGAATGTTCTACCTGGCTACTGCATTCAGTTGACAGGTATGCCTTGAACCGATCTGAAGTTTCTAGCGTGTTCTAGCAAAAAACGATGCGTTAATACTAGACATTCACCGTTCCTTTCCCCACCGTTTTTTTCCATAATTTGGGTTGATGCAGCTATCATGCAATACCATGCCTGTCTCTAACCACGGTTATTGTTTAAGAACGATATTTAACTTGAGTGATGGTTTAGAGTTGGCAACATAAATTAACACATAAAACAACATAAAATATTCGTGAGCGGATACAGCTAGTTTTAATATACCAACCGTTTCGCACGGGTGCAATTTGAATAGGGTGTGATTTATTTTTAAAAAAAATCTCTTTCTAACCGATTTAGAGTTTGTTACTTTGGTAGTTATACAGATAACGGCCAATTTAATTTTCCCATATAAGGAAAACTTGATTAACGCATGTATTAAAAAAATATAGAAATTTCAAATAAACAATTTAAATTACATTTTAAAAGTCAAATTATGTTTCTATAGGAATCCCATTTAGGTTTGAGTTAAACAGATGTTTTTATGAAATATATAGGTGGAATAGTCAGGAATCAGTCATTTTTTGAAATTTTTTAATTTTGCCAACGTTTCGGCTCAAGCTTGTGAGCCATCATCAGGGCTACAAACATCAGAACAAAAGAGATACATATTAATATGATAATGAAAATTTTCTTTTGAATGTAGTGACAATGATAACATTTGAAATAAAACAGAAAATATACCAACATACTTAAATATTATAGATACAAATAATGATAATATGATACACAATCTGATGATGATAAGCATAAAAACAAAATTTTAACTTTTATATAGAAGTAAAAAAAAAAAAAAAAAAAAAAAAAAAAAATATATATATATATATATATATATATATATATATATATATATAAACGTACCATTACTGAGCCATGTCCAAGCATAAACTGAGGAAAACCGTAAACATAAGTAGTATGGGGAGGGGTTCATGTTAAAACCCTGAAGGTTTTCCCCCTCTAAATGTAAATACTACAGCTTATCTTTGTTTTTAAAAAGTTTTACAAAATTACACAATGGAAAAACAAAACAGTATACTCGTATATACAATAAGGCTCAACATTTTTAACAGACAAATTTGTAAACACTAGAATCTGAGGTTTGTAAAAGATCCATGAGGTATATAATAAAACATAAAATAAAATAAATAAAAAACGAAAACAATAACCAGAGGTGTAATAAACGAAAAGATAAATATACAGTAAATAAAATATAAATTACACAAGCAATTTGTACAATAAAGTAATAAAGTTATAATTTAAGGAGACGGAAGATATTGGCATACGAGGGAGAGATTATTTCTTTGTCTGTTTTATGATTGACGGAAAATTAAAATTTTTCAAAAAATGACTAATTCCTGACTATTCCACCTATAATAGTTCCTACAGTCGACTATACATCCTCAATATAATTTTTATGAAATAGTATTGAATTTGGAATAATTATTAACAGTGTTAGTTTATAGATTTATAACAACTTACCATTTAGGTTGACAACTTAGTTACAATTCGGTACGTAATATTGTTTCTAAAATCTTGCGTACTGGGTTGAAGAAAATAACTTGCACGATCCTGTACGATGGTGGCCACATTTAACTATTATAACCTCCCACTTTTCCAATAACGTATGCTCATAAGTTTACGAGCTTACAAAAACATTATATTACCTTGTACGATCAATTTTATTGGATATTAACTTTACTAAAATACGCTTTTCAACGGTATATTATACGTCTATATTATCACTCATATTTCTTTAATAATTTTTTTATGTCTTGGTTACAGAAAATCTCTCTTGAAGAAAAGCTAAATTGAAATTTATTTTAAATTATAATTATAAATTATTCTTACCGCACCGAAATTAGTTTAGTGGTTTAAAAGGAATTCGCGAAAACCGAAATCGCGTATATATATGTTATGTTTGTATTTTCTCATCATTGTCCTAAGTTTTCTTTTGGTTCAATATTTCGTTTCAGCCTCTAGGGCCATTTTTAAGCATCTATAAACAATTAAAAAAAATTTATGGCATTTATAAACTTTATAGATCTACTGTCAACATTTAAATAAATTATTTTTAATATGTGCGTTACCTACCATGCATATATATATATATATATATATATATATATATATATATATATATATATATATACTTTCACCGCTTCATCATCTAATATATTGCATCAATTACTCAAAAAACGGAAAAATATATTAATTTAAAAAAAAAAGCTAATATATATTGGAATACAACGGTGTATTCCATCAACTTTTTTTCGATTTTATGAGGCGTATGATTCAATAGACCGTCAGAAGCTATATAACATCATGATTGAACAGGGAATACCTAGAAAGTTAGTGAACCTAGTAGAGATGTGTTTGTCGGAAACATTTCATAAAGTTAGAATCGGTCATAATTACTCCGAGAAATTTGAGGTGCGATCGGGTTTGAGACAGGGTGATTCCCTTTCACCTGTTTTGTTTAATATAAATAATTAATAAATAATAATAGGCTTAGCGAACCTGAAGGTTCGATGCCGATACCACCAAATTCCGCCTACACAGACTCGTCCAATGTTCACCATTCAAGCCCAAGCTCCCGAGATCAGCCTTAACGCAATCCACCCATCTCCGCTTCGGCCTACCTTTCGGACGCCTACCAGTCGGATCAGCAAATACCAACTTTCTCGGAATCCGCTCGTCATCGAGCCCAACAACTTTACCTGCCCATTTGAGTCTCCGCGATGCAATCAGCTCAATTATATTCACAGAATGCAAGTTCCGCAATTCCGCGTTGTGCAACCTTCTAAACTCCCCAGTGGCCTTCTTCGACCAAATATTTTCTCTTCGGACCAAATATTTTACGCAATACCTTATTTTCGAAAACCATAAGCCGTTGTTTATCCTTCAAAGTAAGCGGCCACGTTTCACATCCGTAAAGAACCGTTGGAAGAATAATAGTTTTATAAATTCTAATCTTTAAGTTTTTAGATAGAAGCCGCGAACTAAGTAACTTAACAACTGAATAATAACACGCATTTCCCACCTTTAACCGGGACTTTATTTCTTCCTGGATTTCATTTTTTCTAGTTATAGTTGAACCTAAATACTTGAATTTCTCTATGTGTTCAAAAGTATGACCTGATACATCAATATCACCAAGATCGACATCGTTTCTGCTACTAATCATATACTTCGTCTTATCGGTATTTAATTCGAGTCTTATTTCTTTACCGGTTTTTATTAACACACTTGTATTTAGTTGTATGGTTTCCGTGTCTTCACCTATCAGTACCAGATCATCGGCATACCCCAAAACCGGAATCTTGTCACCCTTATTTAAGCCTTTCTCGGTACACATCACCTTTTCTATGACATATTCGAAAGCTATATTAAATAACACAGGTAAAAGGGAGTCACCCTGTTTCAAACCCGATCGCACCTCAAATCTCTCGGAGTAATTATGACCGATTCTAACTTTATGGAATGTTTCCGACAAACACATCTCTACTAGGTTTACTAACTTTCTAGGTATTCCCTGTTCAATCATGATGTTATATAGCTTCTGACGGTCTATTGAATCATAAGCCTTTTTAAAATCGATATAAAGTTGATGGACTACACCGTTGTATTCCAATTTTTTCTCTATTATTTGACGTAAGGAAAATATTTGGTCAATAGTCGAGCGATTCCGCCTAAAACCACATTGGTAATCTCCGATAATTTCCTCAGCGTATTCCGTGATTCGACTAGTTAGAGTTGACGAGAATATTTTATAGCATACTGGGAGTTTGTTTAATATAGCTTTCGAATATGTCATAGAAAAGGTGATGTGTACCGAGAAAGGCTTCAATATGGGTGACAAGATTCCGGTTTTGGGATATGCCGATGATCTGGTACTGCTAGGTGAAGACACAGAAACCATATAACTAAATAGAAGTGTGTTAATAAAAATCGGTAAAGAAATAGGACTCGAATTAAATACCGATAAGACGAAATATATGATTAGTAGCAGAAACGGTGGGGATCTTGGTGATATTGATATAACAGGGCATACTTTTGAACTCGTAGAAAAAATCAAGTATTTAGGTTCAATCATAACAAGAAAAAATGAAATCCAGGAAGAAATAAAGTCCCGGTTAAAGGTGGGAAATGCGTGTTAATATTCAGTTGCTAAGTTACTTAGCTCACGGCTTCTATCTAAAAACTTAAAGGTTAGAATTTATAAAACTATCATTCTTCCAACGGTTCTTTACGGATCTGAAACGTGGCCGTTTACTTTGAGGGATGAACAACGGCTTAAAGTTTTCGACAATAAGGTCCTGCGTAAAATATTTGGTCCGAAGGGAGATGAGGGCACTGGGGGTTTAGAAGGTTGCACAATGCGGAATTGCAGAACTTGTATCCTGTGAATATAATTGAGTTAATAGTGTCGCGGACCTGGTCGCCACTTAATAGTGTCGCCTATTATTATTATTATATATATATGCATGGTAGGTAACGCACATAGTAAAAATAATTTATTTAAATGTAGACAGTAGATTTAAAAGTGTATAAATGCCATACAATTTTTTTATTGTTTACAGATGCTTGAAAATGGCCTTAGAGGCTGAAACGTAGTGATCTTCTTAAAGTTAATAAATATAAAAAAATGATCAAAAACTTCTTTTGTAAAACGGCCAAATATATATCTCACAAAAAAAAAGTTATGTATGTATGTAGTTGTTATTTTGAGATTTTATACTTATAAAACCCATTAAATTTCGTTAGATTTAAAGAAAACCTTCGATGTCAGTTATTGCCAATCCCGTGTCCCAAAATACCCCCTTGCCCGGATGTAATGATTACAAACTTATTACCGTTAATTGAATTGCTAATTATTGTTATTATTGTCAATTAACCGTTAACCGGGCGTGTTGTTAAATATACTAGAGCAAGTTGTCGAGGTGGAAGAGAGCGAAGCGATCCCCTCCACTGACGAATGCCGGCAGTGAGTACCGTACCATCGTTCGGTAAGGACATCATCCTAGTGTGCTTTAGTGCTTCTTTCGTGTTAGTGTCATCTGTGCCATTAACTTCTTACAGATACCTCTTTGGATTACTTCATCTTCGTATTTGACTTCGTAAGTTGAGAAAATATGGAATAAAATTAATTTTTCTATATGAAAAAAAACTTCTATTTTCAGGTCAAATTTATTTTTTAGTCCTTTCAAGACTAGGTCATCTTCATTTATTCCTCATAATTTTAAATCCACTACCATAATAATATAATAATTTTAAACACAAACCAAAAGGTGAGCCTCATCACCTGTTTATAATTTATAGATTGTATAAACTTCTAGAAATTATCATAATGACAAAGTTCCTTGAAATGCCTATTAGCAGAAAAAGGAAAATCCTCTGATGAGAACATATTATATATTATATATATATATATATATATATATATATACATATTAAATAAAGGGCTAGGGAAAAAATAAATAAATAATATTTTCTTTAATTAATCGTATGGCGGTCATGAAAAATAGCAATTAGTGAAAAGCTATTTATTTTAGTAGGGTTAAAAAATCTGCACACACGACTTTCACTTACCTCGATTTTCAAAGCAATTTTAAAACTATTAAATATGCTTCAATTTGAAAAATATTTCAAGTTGATTTAAATTAAACGTGTATTCATTTCCGTTGGAAGCATGTGATTTAGATTAAATAATATATCTATATTAAATTGTTAATCAGTACTAAGTTTATTCTTCATTCGTCACTTTATTTTACCTTTTACAACTCTGTGTATCAGATAATATTTTTTCTAAAATCTTTCTCTTTCCAACGGTATATTATACGTCTATAGTACTGTTCTTATTATCAGTTACCCAAAAATTTCGTTGAAAAATAGTTTGGCTCTTTTATCCTTTAGTTGGTCCTCAAATTCGTCCAACTATATATTCAACCGTCCTTCATTAATGTCATTAAGATGATATGGTTAATCTTTTCGAATGTATACAATTAAAGGTAGTTTAGAGGAAGAAAATAAAAAATATCGGCATTTAAGCCCTGTCAGATTATTTCAATCAGAATGAAACCTACATAGATATTAAAGCTTATTAAATTTTATAACAATATAGCGAGTTTAATCAAAATTGTTAGAGCCGTTTTTGAGAAAATCGTAAAAAAGTGCAAAATGCATGGTATAAAGTGGCTCTTCTGGTTAACCGATTTTGATGAAAAAGTAGCTGTAATATCTCGGGCGTATAGTTCTCTTAAATATGAAATTTCAGTTTCGTACGACTTTTCGTCTTAGCGTTAGACTTCCAAACAGACATACAGTCCTTTTTGCGGGACTAGGTTATTTGGATTCAAAGGACTCTGAAAAGTGGAATTCGAAAATTTTCACGTTCGCAATAGTTTCCCTTACTATATATTTCATATAATAGGTAAGTGAAAGTAAAAACAAGATTCAGTGTAGGTGTTTGATAAATTAACGACTAGGAAAGACAAACAGAAATAAATAAAAAGTTACTTAAAATGAAAACAAGAAACAAAAAAGAAAGTTATAAATATATAATTAATGAAAAGTTATAATTTAGATATATTTTATTTTAAAAATATGGCTAAATAGAGCTTATCTTAAGTTAACTGGGAACACTATCTCGAAATGTTACAATTTATTATATGAAGGAAAGATATGGCATTATTTATTTGAAGTTTTAAAAATGCACTTAATATTTTAAGTATATTATTAATGATTGAATAATGATAAAATTTTATGATATATTTTTAAATAGATATTCTACCAAATAAGATTAAAATAGCCTTTGGAACGTCAAATTTAAAGAAAAGCTAAGAAAAAATACATGAGCTAGTGGTGGAGTATAAAAGGGTAGTTTAAATTGCCACAAAAATATATTTATTTGAAAGTCTAAATTGTATTTCATAAAAAGTTTAAATGTCTAGTGAGCGAAATAGGCTTTACCTTTGTAAACTTAGGATTCGAGGTTTCGTCATGAAGATTTAAACTCAACCCCGAAACGTCAACTATGAAAACGTGTTTATGGAAGGTCTGTGTTTATTTATTTATGACAGAATAGACTAACTTTCAATTTTTAAATCCAATTACTAAATAATTGGTGCCTTTTTATCATTTATTTTAACTAAGGGGGGTTACCTGTAGCATGGTGGTTAGCTTAACAGCCTCTTATGCTCAAGGTCCCGGGTTCAAACCCGCTGGTGGCCCTAGGATTTTTTAATGGGAGTAAAAATTCCTTAGTTTTGTTGTCCTTCGGAGGGGACGTTAAAAGGTGATCCCAAGCATGTGCGATGTCAGGTACTCGTTAAAGATCCCTATCCTTATTAAACCTGGATGGACAAAATTTAGGACTCCCACTGTAGCATCGTCCAATTAGTTACAGCAGCATAAATGGACGTTAAATAAATAATAGAATAAATAAATTTTAATTAAGAAATGGTTTTATATATTATTAATATAGAACTATCGTTTCCTATTTCTTATTTTTTAACCTTTTCTTTATTAAAGTTTCCCTGTTTCTAATAACCATCATTATGATAAACTTGCTCGTATTAATTACCTTTCTTGATTGTGATTTGAGGTAGCTTTTCGTAAATATCTCTACTCTTATATTTCTTTAAGTTGGGGATTTGAATAAGAACAGATTATACATCTTAAGATTAGATATAATATTAAAAAAATAAATCATACGTTGTGGAGATGAAAAGAAACGATCGTAAATAACTCTGATATCTTTTGTCAGTCACACTCCCCTCATTATGCTTTCACATTTGCCATTTTTTTTTTAAAACTATTTAGTTGAATGGATCAAACCATTTAATTTTATAGTATTTTATTGTTTTTCTGTTCAACTCATCGCCTTCAACTATATCTAGTGGTCAAGAAACCACTCCCACAATTGCCTTCGTCCAATTTTAGCTGAAGCTCTAACGGAAAGTCAATTTAACCTTTTATTTCTGAACAGATATGAGAGCCTTTCGCTTATTGAAGATCAGTGAAAGTTATTCTTGACAATGATTTTTAGATAAAAAAGATAAGGTTTAGTATAATGGTTCCATGGAGGTACGGGAACGAACTATAATGATAAGACATGAAAGCATTGTGTAACCGGTTATTTCGGTTTTATTGGAAGCTGTGGAACTGAGGAAAATAATTTATTTTTACTTTCACGAAATGTAATATATAGTGAGGGAATGTATTGTGCATCGTGAAAAAAAGTTTTCAACGGAAATAGACGTTTTAAAATTCCCTGAATCCAAATAACCAAGTCCAGCAAAACGGTCTGTGTGCCCGTGTGTGGTAACTCCCGGGCAAAAACGAAAAGTCCGATGAAACTGAAATTTCATATTTAAGACAAATATACGCCCGAGATGTTACAAAAACTTTTTTATCAAAATCAGCTAATCAGAAGAGCCACTTTATACAATGCATTTTGCACTTTTTTTCGATATTCAAAAAAACGGCTTCGACGATTTTGATTAAACTCTTTATATCGATGTAAAATTTAATAGGCTTTAATATGATGTAGATTTCATTCTGATCGAAATAGTCTGACAGGGCTTAACTGCCGATATATTAAATTTTCTTCCTCTAAAGTACTTTTAATTTTGTAGATCTCAAAAAAGTTGGAACATCATCTTATTAGCATTGATAAATAATGGGTAAATATTCAAGTTGAACGAATTTGATCAACAACTAAAGTAAAAAAGTAATATAGAAGTATAATATACCGTTGGAAAGCTAAAGATTTTAGAAAAAATATTATCTTAGACACAATCTTGTTAATGTTACTATAGAGTGATGGAAAGCCGATAAAACTAACTGATTATTTTTGATAATAATAGAATAGATTTTTTAATAAAACACGTGTTTCTGTAGAAATTTAATTTAATTAATTCTTTATTAGTTTCACTCATTTTTATCTCTAACTATATTTGAAAATTCTTTAATCGGTCTTAACAACAGCGGTAAGTTAAAGTCGTGTGTTGCCCGCACAAGATTTTTATTTTTTGGAATGTGGAATTGATAAAAAACACCTGATTCAAGGTTTTTCCTTTTCCCACGAAGAGTTCGTGCGACAACATTCGGATAATGCCGCTGTCTGTAATCTATAAATTTCATGTAAATTCAAGCAGGGATTGTATTTTAATGTGTGCATATGGTAATTGTAAACAATAAAATATGCGGATATTATAATAAGTTGAGATTATTGCCTTCTTTCGAAGCTGTAAGTAGGGAACCAACCTGTAATGGCAATAGGGAAAGGAGGAAATTGCGCCCAACGAAGGTGAACCTGGTCAACTTGAGAAGGCAAGAGAAGTAGCTACATCTGAGCTTTAGTTCGATACCACATATCGATTAATCAAAACTTTAATATTATTTTTTATTAATATTCTGGTATTAAATATTACATTAACTAATTATTAAGAAACATCTAATTCAAATATACTTGGATACGAAAAAAGCTGGGTCCGCAACACACGATTTTCACTAACTTCCGTTATTTATATCAATTTAAGATTTAAAAAAAAAAAATAGAAACGAAATAAATTGTTAAAGAATTATTTACATTGAATTTTAATAGAAACATGTATTTTGTAAAACAATTTATTATATTATTATCTACGACAATCAGTTTGTTTTATCTGCTTTTCATCACTCGCTGTTCGCTTTTACCATAGTATGTTTAATATAATATTTTTTCTGAAATATAATTAGCATTCCATTATATTATACATGTACTGTTCTTATGTTAAAAATATATAAATTACATTTTAAAAAAAAATTACAATAATAAAATATTTTGCAGTTTTCTCCTTTAGTTGGATATCGAATTCGTATGCATTTACCTGTTTTTTAGTAATGATATGTAATGATAAATTATTTTTATATAATTTACAAAATTAAGGTACTTTAGAGGAAGAAAATTTAAAATATCGGCATTTAGGCTCTGTCAGACTATTTCAATCAGAATGAAATTAGAATTTGATGTATAAGATAATATTTTTTCTAAAGCTTTCCATCGGTGTATTATACATCTGTATTTCTGTTTTAATGTTCCAAAAAACAAAAATCGCTTAAGAAAATATTTTTGCACTTTTCTTCTTTAGTTGTTTATAAAAGTCGCTCAACTTGTATATTTAGCCTTTATTTATCAATTTTAATAAGATGATGTGGCTGATTTTTTTTGTATCTACAAAATTAAAGGTACTTTAGAAGAAGAAAATTTAAAATATCGGCATTTAAGCTCAGTCAGACTATTTCAATTAGAACATGATATTTAAGCCCATTAAATTTTACATCGACATATAGAGTTTAATCAAAATCGTTCGAGCAGTTTTTTAGAAAATTGTAAAAAGGTGCAAAATGCCTAGTATAAAGTGGCTCTTCTGGTCAGCTGAGTTTGATAAAAAAGTTTCCGCAACATCTCGGGAATAGTCTTAAATAGGAAATTGAAATTTCATAGGACTTTTCGTTTTGGCCTGGGAGCTACCACACACATACACACCCTCAGACCTTTGAGGACTTGGTCATTTGGACTCAGGGAACCATAAAATGTGCATTTCCGTTAAAAACTGGAATTCTAAAATTTTCATGATCCCATTACTTTCCCTTACTATATATTCTATATAAAGGTAATTGAAAGTAATAACGTGTTATTTGTGTTACCGTTATTTTCCTGAAGATTTTTTCACGTCATGTAATCTCATAATGTTAATAAAAATAAATTTCATTATCTTGAAGCAATTAAATAAAAAATATGAACTAATGATAGTTGACCTTAATTATAAAAACAATAAGTATGAACGACTGTACAGTATAATGATATTAGGATGATCCTAATGATCCATTAGGAGGCAAGAATGTGGTTAATCTTTATTATTTTTAACTATGTATGTTAATTTTTTATATATTGTATATCTGGACTTTTTAAAATTAATTTTAAAAAATTGAAACAATAGATTACAATAGAAACTTGTTTGTAGACAGGTATAACTTTTTTTTTTTTTTTTAAAATGTAATATTGCTTTAAATTGTAATAATATTTAAAATTGTTAAACTATGTGTTGAAAATAATGACTAAGTAATTCCTAAGAGTTATACGAAACTGAAATTAGGTTCTTATGAAATGATAATTATTTATTTTTTAATCTATTGACGTGAGTCCTGAAGATGAAGAAAAGCTCCGAAACGTATACTTAAAATAAAATAAATTTGGAATGAAAGAATTAAAAACCATTTTATTGATCACGATGGTATTTGGTAATTAGTGATCATACTTAAATAGTCAATTGTTAAGAATCCTTTCAACGAGAATGGCGACTTTAACTAGAATGAAAAAAAAACAAAAATTAAAACAGTCCTTAAAATATGAAAATCGGGCATATCTTTGAAATAGTAAATTAGTCCTTTTCGGGCGTAACCACCTCACCCACCTAATATAACAGTTAGACTTAAGTTATTTCGGACAGCTTCTTGCATCGGAAGAGAGTTTCTATATTAAAAAGTGTACTTTTTGGTATGGTAATCCTAGTTACCAGTGAATTATTTCGATTCGTATCCTTTTAAAAGGAGAATCGAGTCAAAAAATGGAGGTTCTCTTCCATTTTGAATCGTATCCTGGTTACAATAAATGTCAATTGTTTATGATCCTTTCAACGAGAATGGCGACTTTAAAATAGAATAATAAAAAAACGCCCCCATTTACGCCCGAAAAGGACTAATTTACTATTTCAAAGGATATGCCCGATTTTCATATTTTAAGGACTGTTTTAATTTTGTTTTTTTTTCATTCTAAGTTAAAGTCGCCATTCTCGTTGAAAGGATTCTTAACAATTGACTATTTAAGTATGATCACTAATTCCCAAATACCATCGTGATCAATAAAATGGTTTTTAATTCTTTCATTCCAAATTTTTTTATTTTAAGTATACGTTTTGTTCAAATAAGTTGCAATGGATAAATAAAGGCTTAGAAGAAGCCTTGAAAGATTACTAGTGCATCCAGCGCATATAGCAATCCTCTTTAGAATACCTCCGGGTAACAGAAGGACAAATCTGACAGCTATACATATTATATTTGTATTTGTATTTTGTTCGAAAATAAAACCAGAGGGTAAGAAAAAAAGAGAAAAAAAAAAAATATAAAAATAAAAAAAAAAAATAACGTGTTATTGGGAATTGAGGTTTTCGATTTGTGAGGGAAACAATATTAAACTTAAGATACTTTAATGACAAGCCGATTTTAGTCAAATCATACGATTAGCAAAGATCAGTGCTGCCACTACCCTTTCACGAAATTTTCCCATCTTCAAACTATATTACCGTTTTTAATTCGAAGATTTTATGGTATAATGGATTGTGTAATAGAGTAATGTCGTCTGGGTTCGAACTCAGAAAATTATTTATTAAAATTTGGCACAATATTTATTCTGTTATTTCAGCCGTTAGGTGAGTTAGGGGTAGGGAGACCTTATGGGCTACAACCTGCCCCTATAATGTGGGTACCGAAAAAGTGAGCGAGTTTTCATCGGTAATACAGGTTTCAGGGACCCCTGAATACAAAGTCCAAATCAAGTCTCGTATCAAAAATCCAAGTGTGTACGTGGTAAGTCTAGCGGGAAGTTTTATAAAACTAAAATTTCATATTTTAGAAGTGTAGATCCCTGAGGTGTTGCTGAAACTCTTTCAGCAAAATCGGCGAACTAGGAGAGCACCTCTACACTGTACATTTTGCACGATATTATCAAAAACTTCTCTTCACGATTATGATTAAACTCGCTCAGCCGATGTAAACATTTTTGTACTGGGATCACCTGTAGCAGCGTGGCTAGCTAGCATGACAGCCTTCTATACCAAAGATCACGGGCTCAAACCCGCAGGTAGTCTAGGATTTTACAATGAGAGTAAAAAGTTTTTAGTTGTGCCGTCTTTCGGAGGGGACGTAAAAAGGTGGCCCCGAACCTGTGCGATGTCAGGTACTCGTTAAAGATCCCAATCCCAATTAAACCTGAATAGGCAAAATTATGGGCTCCCACTGTAGCAACGTCTGATTAGGCACAGAAGCATAAAGTGACTTTAAATAAACAAACAATTAATGTACTTTAATATCATGTAGGTTTCATTCTGATTGAAACTCACTGACAGTGTTTAAATGCCAATATTTTAAATTTCCATCCGTCAAAGTAGGTTTAATAAAGCTTGAGCCGAAAACGTCGGCAAAATTAAAATATTTAAACAAAATACTGACTTTCCGATTATTTCCACCTATAAAAATAGTTTATATATATATTAAATGTATATGTATATATATTATATATATATACATAGTGTCTTAGAAAAGCTAAATATTATTTAAAACATCATTCCAAGAAGTGATGGAAGTGAAAGTTGTGTTGCGCGCACCAGATTTTTATATTTAACCACATTAATTTTACCAATTATTTATAATCGGGCCTTATACAAGACGTGTTATATTGTCTTGTACCTGTTTTATTCATCAATAAACTTCCCAACTAAACCTTCCTTTCTGCAGGAGGTGAAGAATGCAGCAATCCTCTATGAGCGACCTTGAAAAAAGAACCGTTACAATTATTTGTTGCCTGTTACGAAATTGTTTATAGTTACTGTTCTTGGTACGTTGAACTCCAGCTTGCTTTTGGTAATTGGATCTTACAGCCAGAGCATTTGTATTTTGTAGGTCACTTTCCTTTTCAGTCGAGTTAATTAAATAAAATATTTATGTATATTTGATATTGTGTAAACGTTAAGAATATAACCTAATATTATATTTACTTTGTAAACTCTTTTCGTATAGGAACAGTTTGGAGTGTATTTGATTACTTTGCAGTTACAATGTTCGAACAAAGGTTATCATAATGAAATTTAATTTTATACCATGTAGAACAGAAGGGGTTGATGACATATATTTCTTCTTTTTAATTTTTTTTTTACAATTAATTTTACTTTCAATTACCTATATATAGAATATATAGTAAGGGAAAGTAATGGGATCATGAAAATTTTCGAATTCCAGTTTTTCAAACGAAAATAAACGTTTATAGGGTCCTTTGAGTCCAAATGACCAAGTCATCAAAGGTTTGTGGGTGTGTACGTGTGGGTAGCTTCCGGGCCAAAACGAAAAGTCCAATGAAATTTTAATTTCCTATTTAAGACTATTCCGAGATGTTGCGGAAACTTTTTTATCAAACTCAGCTGACAGAAGAGCCACTTTATAACTAGGCATTTTTGCACCTTTTTACGATTTTCTCAAACTACTCGAACGATTTTGATTATACTCTTTATGTCGATGTAAAATTGATAAGCTTTCATATGATGTAGGTTTTATTCATTGAAATAGTTGACAGTGCTTAAAATGTCGATATTTTAAAATTTTCTTCTTCTAATGTACCTTTATTTAATATATAATTGAGCGAATTTAGCGAAGGAGAAAACTGCAAAACTATTTTTTAATGCAATGTTTCATTTTTGAACGTAAGAACAGTAATATAGATGTATAATATACCGTTGAAAAGCTAAAGATTGATAAAAAAAAATATACAAATTTGTAAAATTTATGATATGAGTGATGAAAAGCCGATAAAACTAACGGATTATTATTTTAGCTAATAAATTTAATAGATTTTTTAATAAAACACATGTTTCTATCGAAATTCTATTTAATTAATTGATTTATTGGTTTCACTCATTTTTATCTCTGACTGTATTTGAAAATTCTTTAATCGATTTTAACTACGGCGGTAAGTAAATTTCGTTTGTTGCACGCACCAGATTTTTTAAATATTATTTGCAAAATAAGGCAGCTGGTTATATTTATCTTATGTTATACAAGAATTCCCTTTAATAAATTGAACAACTATAATAAAGTTGTTGGTCGTTAATAATTTCATAAAAGCCTAAAAACAAATATTTACTATAAACAAGTGAGCAATAGTGCGTTGCACCCATTGGTCCATCCTTCTGTCCATGATTCAATATAATTATAATGTCTGACAAGGCGGTCTCTCACCCAACTCTTTTTCAGTTTTCGCCGAATTTTATCAGAGTTAATTTTATGTAGAAATTTTATGTTTAAATTTCATCTGAATTTTATTATAGTCCTTCAAAGGATTTGCTTACTGTTAATAAAATAATTTGTTGAAAGGTCATAATTGATGCAGAAAGAAATCATGTATTCATCTGTGATTGCCACAGAAAGTCGGTAACATTTTTTTTTCGGAAGTGGGATAGGCCATGTTGACCTTTGACCGAGCAATGTAGTTTCCTAGGATGTAGGACGTAGTTCTCAATGATAACTTATATGGTAGGGTCATCACTGCTGCCTATTTTGTGAGTTGCCACCTGTCGGCTGACGGTGAATTGTATGCTTGAGAAATTGGATCTGAACTTAAAACTTTTGCTTTTGCTAGCGCGCTAGCAACACAATCAAGGTCTCCGTTTAATAACATTAGGAGGTTTAAATATGTTGTAGGAAGTATGGTAAGGAGAGACTTTAACAGTAAAGTGTTTTTTTATTTTTTTTTTATCAGTGCATATAACAGGTGGTCTTTTTGTTTTGATTCTAACAAAAAAAAAAAGTAAATCTGGAACAATCTAACGTCCCAACGTACAAGGACGGCCGGTCGGATATCTTATGTTGGACTCTAACTCAAAGAAAAGTGGTTTATTAAAAAAAAAAAAAAAAAAGATAATAATAAATATATATCATTCTCATTTCAAATAATTAACCATTACTGTGAATGATAAATAATTATTCTAGCGTGTTTAAAGTTTAGTCATAATATAAAAAAACTAAAATAATCTGGTGGCTGCGTCACTCTATTTTTATTTACCTGTCCACTAACGATACGTTGTAAATGTTTCTATTTATTTTAAAAGAAATAATATCTTTTCATGATTTTATATTTATTAAAACAATAACTTATATTTACCTTTTTCTCCTGTTTATTTATTCCCGAATTTATTAATTCCTTGTTTTTACTTACTGCTAAGCATGAGATATGGTATATTGTTTAAGATAACCCAAATTAAGGATAATTTGGTGAAAGACGTTACGGAAATTCGGCATAGTGCTCCATAAAACTATTTAAAATGATTTTCAACTGTTCAAAATAATTTCAATATTTAAAAATCTAGTCCGTACAACACAAGACTTAGGCTTACCAAGGGGATGTGCAGTTTCCATACGTGGGGCATCATTTTCAACATTAAATAAGTAAGGAAATAAAAAAACTAAAATGGATTTTAAAAATTGACGCACAGTGGAAAATATGACAGATTGTGGTAGAAAAAATCCGAAATTTGTCCATATTTAACCTTTGGAGTCCCAGATTACGGAAAAAAAAATGAAAAACATTATAAAAAACTTATTTATTTGGCACGATTAGTGAGCGTACATTGGTCAAACATAAAATTTATTTGCTAAAATCTAAAACTTTACATTTTACGTTTGAAGTCCCAAAATACGGGAAAAATTATACAAATAATCTAATTATGGCTCGGGGTTGCTGAAACCTGCTAACAGGTGTATTTTTCATCATTTAGGAAACCCTTCAAATTATAAGTTGTAAAACTTTTGTTTCGAAGTGTTGTGTCTGAAAAAAAAGTATGTATCACCCTAAAAGTAAAAAATCGCAAAAATTCTTTGTAATATTTAAAGATCAGAAGGATTAATTAAACAAATCCTTGGGGTAACTTAGGGGTTATATAGTTTTTCGTTATTGAATAGAGGCTTACATTTGCAAATTGCTAAATTAACTTTACAGGTAGATTGCAATGTAAATTCAATAACGAGTTTGGAAATATAATGTCTTACCCGTCTCAGCAATGTCCATTGTTAAATAAAAGCAAAAAGACTTTGCTAAACACAATAAATGGCCATCGAATAAAGACACTCTCACTGCTGGTTATTGGGCACTTGTGGGAACTGGAATGATTCGCTCATTTACCATTCATTTGTAAAAACGTTATTGCGGAAAATATTAGTATTAGGGACTTGCCAACTAATAATAAAAAGGTGAAGCACTGGAAAATTCCAAACTTTTGTCCACCTAAATTGGTGATTTTGCCCACTATGCGACGGTTCTTGGGGTAGGCATAATCGAATGACCATCATCGGATCATTCGATTATTACAATCATTCGGATTAATGGATTATCGGATTAATCGGTTCGGATAACCGAATGATCATTCGAACTGAACTGTTTAACGATAATCGCGGGATTATAAGGAGCTTGAATATTTTTTTTTTTTTTTCCTAATCACATAAATCGTCTCTCGCAATGCATACTAATCATTCGATCATTCGATTATTTGAATCATCGAAGTCCGATCATCCGATTATGACGATCATTCGATTATGCCCACCCCTAGTTTAATAGACTATTCAACTTATAATTAAGAAATAACATTCATATATTAATACCTACCTGTATTCTGCAATAACTCGAGAATCTGAAGATAACATTCGATCTCAAAACGAGATGGTTCGACCTTAATCAGTGTTTTGTAAAAATAGTCGCTGTTAAATCGGCATCTCCGCTTTGTTTACTGCCGAGAAAAAATAACATTCTGTCATTTATATACTTAATTTACTGCGCGTCACTTCAAAAAACAAAAATAATTTTTCGTCTGGAATTGGATCCTATCCAAATCGATTATAGCTTTATGTATGATGCTAATAAAAAAATCTGGTGCGGGCAACACACGATTTTCACTTACCTCCGTTTTTAAAATCAATTAAAGAATTTTCAAATACAGTAAGATATCAAAATGAGTGAAACCATTAAAGAATTAATTAAATGGAATTTCTTTAGAAACACGTATTTTATTAAAAAAAAAAAATATTATTATCTAAAATAATCAATAGTTTTGTCGGCTTTTCATCACTCTCTATTAACTTTTAAAAACCTGTTTATAAGATAATATTTTATTTTAAAATCTTAACTTTCCAACGGTGTATCATACATATATATTACTGTTCTTATATTTCAAATTTGCTCAACTTGCATATTTAGCTGTTATTTATCAATGTTAACAAGATAATATGGTTATTTTTTATAGAATCTTCAAAACTAAAGGTACTTTAAAGGAAGACAATTTAAAATATTGACATTTTTGCCCTGTCAGACTATTTCAATCAGAATGAAACCTATATAGCGTTAAAGCCCATTAAATTTTACATCGATATAGCGAGTTTAATCAAAATCGTTAGAGCCGTTTTCGAGGAAATCGTAAAATGGTGCAAAATGCATGGTATAAAGTGGCTCTTCTGGTAAGCTGATTTTGATGAAAAAGGTTTTGTAACGTCTCGGGCGTATAGTTGTCTTTAATATGAAATTTCAGTTTCAAAAACGTGTATTTCCGTTGAATACTGGAATGCGAAAATTTTCACGATCGCAATCCTTTCCCTTACTATATATAGTAAGTCAAAGTAATACTTTATTTATTATAATTACTATTATAACTTTATTTGCAACACAAAGAGGTTTTTTTTGTTGGCGCGACAGGTCTTGGAGTCTCTTGGCCGTGATTCCACACCGCGATCCCCGATATTTTATATAAAATGGTCATCACTACCTACTTCTCTTTTTGAGAGTTGCCACCTGTTGGCAGACGGAACTCACATACCCGATGGGAGGTTGTGATTGAATTCCCATTAAAATACACGTTTGATAAACTCCTCCTTGGATTGGGATTCGAACTCATCATTTTCAGCGTGGTAGACAAGCGCGCTGGCTACACAACCACGGGCTTTCCAATACAAATGGCGAGCAAAAGTCGTAGGCTACAACTATTATTATTGTAATAATACACATAAAAATTCACATATTAGTTATAACAAAATACACCACTTCTAAACAACAGTAATCCTGGAATTCCCTAAAGGCTGGAATTTGGCACAGGTGTTCCTCATTACGGAAAATTACGGTTCTTCCTCCTAATGCCCTGCGGTCATCTGGTTCAGGTGGTCTCATTGCAATAACTATCCAATATTATTGCTTTTGCTCTGTAATTAAGTTCAGTCAATTAAAAAACAAATCCTATGATTTAGACTAAATTATAGGCGTTCACCAGGACGATATTTTGAGAATCTAACATTGAGATTTTTTAATATGATTAAGATGAATATTTTTATAAATATATAATATGAATTTAGTGGGGAATATTTTTGTTTTGTAACATTTAGGAGTTTATGCTGTTATGCTAACCACCCAGCTACAAGTGCTACCTGTCAAATAGTATGTACTTCGTATATGAATTTAGTTGGAGTGAAAGATGGGCCTTTTGAAGATTTCGTGTCTTTTTTCTCACGACTCTTCTTATGTATTTTGGTAAAATATGGATTCTTATTTTAACTAATTTTATTAGTTAAAGACGAAAAACTCATGCAATTATTAAGTAGCGAAACTACTAAGTTTGCGGATTCTATTGTTAGAATCTACGAAACTATTATTCCGCCGTCCTTTCTATACGGGTCTGAAACTTCATCATTTACTTTGAATGATGAGCAACGCCTCAAGGATTTAGAGAATGAGGGTTTATTTAATATTTTTGAACCGAACAAGGATGAGGCCGCTGGAGAATTTTTAAGACTCATATGGCCATACAAAGTTGTTAAGCTTTGTAAAGAACGAATTCTTAAAAAAAATAATGTGAGCTAAACTGAAAGGTAGGCCTTCTTAGAGATTAGGCGAGACGTATGTGGGAGGATTACGTTACGCCGGATCTCGGGCGCCTAGGCTTCGATGATAGTGTGTAATCAAAGATTGGTGGTGTCAGCATCAATGCTTCATGTTTGCTTAGCCTAATTTTTAAATTTAAATTTTTTATAAATTCGAATTTAAAAAAATTATTATATCATGTTTAAAAAAATATATATTTATTGATGTTTACAACCATATAATAAAATAAATTTAGTAAATGTGATACAATATATACTGTCATGATTCACATGTAGAGATACTACCCATTGGCAGCTCTCTAGAAACTATGCTAAACTAGAAGGTCTCGGGCTCATCTTCTTTTCAGACACCTCGGAGGATTATCAGGGATTGTGAGTGGTACCAATGTGGTGAGGCATTGTGGATTGGAGCAAAGATTGAAACTAGTGGGTTAGAGCAGGAATGGAGTTTTTGATGAAAGGAGTGGTACCTGGTTCGCGTCAAGTCGGCAACATAGGGAACATTAAGGTCTTTATGGATGAGCTTATTTGTGACAAAACAAGGAGCATTGAGGATTTTTCGAAGGATTTTCGATTGTAAGGATTGAAGACGAGAAAAAATTTATGGTTTTGTAGAGCCCCAAATCTCTACTCCGTAAGTCCATATCGGCCTTATGATAGTCATGTAGATGAGTCTTTTGTACCTAACTGGAAGGTTTGAGCGTTTGCCCAGTAAGTGTTGAAGTAGTCGAATACCTTATTTTCGGTTACGAAACTTCTTTCTCTTTACAGTTTTTGGTTGGAATTTAGTAAACAACTAAACTACATTGTTTTTTAGTTCAGCTGTATGTAATTAGAGTACCTTTATGTAACATTTTCAGCCTAATTTATGACATGACACGCCTGATATCTTTGATGGTTATAAACACTGTCTTCATCGATTACAAGGTTTAAAAGTTTTCCATAAATCAAATATTGATCAATTAATAATCAAATATCAGCTAATTTATATTATGATTAATCATTATTTATTTAGCCTCATAGAAGATGTTTGTGATACACATATTACTGTTATTACTTATAACATCTTTGCTCAATGAAAACATTATATTTATTTTGAAATGTTTTTAATAAAAACATAAATCAATTAACTGACATATGGATTGAACATTCTTCATAAATAATGTTATAATGATGGAGTTTTGTTGACCGTAGAGAAATTTGATGAGGAAGATGGTTGGGGCGGTCATAAATTAAAAACACATTTAAATAGTGTTATTTAATTAATGGATTAATATTAATTTTTAATTTATTTAATAAATAAATAAATTATTAATTAATATACATAATATAATTAATAAATATAATTAATTTGTTAATTTAATGGATTTTAATTTAATGGTGTTATTTTAATTTAATGTTATGTAATTCTTTTTTATAGAATGTTTTATTAAGCTGATAATCCTCATTTGAGTTATAATACTTGATTATATCATTAGAAATGTTTTGAAACTACATGAATTTTCTAGCGAAAGGTCACGACCTCCGGTTATTTATATTTTGAGCGATCGCAGTGAGCGAAAATCAGAATCTGCGATCAAATAAAACTGTAATAATTATAATACTTGAAATGAATACGGGTTAAAAAGTTGGTTATTTCGTGAGCTATACATAGATTTTTAAAAATTAAAACAATTACAATTTATAGCAGTTGACAAAGTAGAGATAGTCTCGCACAAAAGACACTCCCCACGATCATATTTTTACTTTCACTTACATATATATGAAATATACAGTAAGGGAAAGTATTGCGATAGTGAAAATTTTCGAATTCCAGTTTTCAACGAAAATATACGTTTTAGGGTCTCCTGAGTCCAAATAACCAAAAAAGCAAAAAGTGCGTGTGTGTGGTCCCATCATCTTATGAGCATTCATAAATAATGGCTAAATGTGTAAGTTGAGCAAATTTGATAAACAACTAAAGGAGAAAAGTGGAAACATATTTTTTTTAATGTAATTTTTGGTTTTTTGATAATGAAACAGTAAATATAGACGTATAATATACCATTAAAAAGAGAAAGATTTTAGAAAAAATATTATCTGATTCACAAAGTTGTAAAAGGTAATATAAAGTAAGGAATAAGATCTAAACTTATTACTGATTATCGATTTAATATAGTTACATTATTAAATCTAATATGCTTCAAACGAAAATGAATACATGAGAGAAGTTGGTTCAGGGTGCAGTCAATTTAACACACAATTAAGCGTAAACTTAATTTATTGGTGCCGACGTTTCGGCCTAAATTATAGGCCTTATTCAGGGTAGTTGTGTGAGCTGAGAAGGCCTATAATTTAGGCCGAAACGTTGGCACCAATAAATTAGGTTTACGCTTAATTGTGTGTTAAATTGACTGCACCCTGAACCAACTTCTCTCATATATACACACAGTTAACCATTGTCACTTCATGAAAATGAATACATGTTTATTTAAATAAAACTCAAAATATTTTTTAATTGAAATATAGTTATTTGTTTTAAAATTGATTTTAACAGTCGAGGTATGTGAAAGTCGTGCGTTGCCCTCACCAGATTTTTTATTATTATTTCTAATGATCAAACAATAAAAGTAAATTTATAACAGTACGAATAAATAAAATAATAAAAGAAAATAAATTAATATATAAAATAATTAAAAAATAATAATTTTGAGACAAGGAAATACGTCGTTTTCGGCTAGTTCAACACTGTCTAGACAGACGGTCAAACCTTCCTCTTAGCTACAAAAGGCTCATCTATATGACTATTATAAGACCAATCTGGACTTACGGAGTTGAGCTATGGGGCTTTAATAAACCATCGAATTCTTCTTAAAATCTAAAATCCTTCGCAAAATTTTTTATTTTAGATATAAACCTTCTGGAATGAAGGCCATAATTAATATCCGTCGCGCGGCTTACAAGAAGTTTGAGGAATCCAAGATTTGCGTTATTATTTACATGTGTATATATATATATATATATATATATATATATATATATATATATATATATATATAATAAATAGGTGGAATAATCAGGAGCCAGTCATTTTTTTAAATTTTGCCAACGTTTCGGCTCAAGCTTGTGAGCCATCATTAGGACCACAAACATCAGAACAAAAGAGATACATATTAATGTGATATTGAACATTTTTTTAATGTAGTGACAATGATAACATTTGAAATAAAACAGAAAATATACCAACATACTATTTGTTTATTTATTTAACGTCACTTTATGCTACTATGGCTAATCTGACGATGCTACAGTGGGAGTCCTAAATTTTGCCTATCCAGGTTTTATTAGGAAAAATCCCGCAGGTGGTCCTAGGATTTTTTAATGGGAGTAAAAAATCCTTAGTTACGCCGTCCTTCGGAGGGGACGTTAAAAGGTGGTCCCGAGCCTGTGCGATGTCAGGTACTCTTTAAAGATCCCTATCCTAATAAAAAACCTGGATAGGCAAAATTTAGGACTCCCACTGTAGCATCGTCCGATTAGCCATAGTAGCATAAAGTGACGTTAAATAAATAAACAAACAAACCAACATACTTAATTATTATAGATACAAATAATGATAATATGATAAACAATATGATGATGATAAGCATAAAAATAAAACTTTAGACTTTAATATAGAAGTAAAAAAAAAAAATGTATAAACATACCATTACTGAGCCATGTCCAAGCATAAACTGAGGAAAACCATAAACATAGGTAGTAGGGGTGGGCATAATCGAATGACGATTATTAGAATCATCGGTTTGGAGAAACGAATGATCATTCGAACTGAATTTTTTAACGATAATCGAGGGATTATAAGGAGCTGGTATAATCGAACCAGCCACCTTCTCAGCCAGGTGAGCCATCATAGAGACTGGAATTGTGGCATATTGTATCTCAGAATGCATATTAATCATTTTTATCATTCGATTATGAAATCATTCGATTATTTAAATCATCGAAGTCCGATCATCCGATTATGACGATCATTCGATTATGCCCATCCGTAATAAGTAGTATGGGGAGGGGTTCGTGTAAAAACCCTGGAGGTATTCCCCTCTAAATATAAATACTACAGCTTATCTTTGTTTTTAAAAAGTTTTTCAAAATTATACAATGGGAAAACAAAACAATATATGTACAATAAGGCTCAACATTTTTAACAGAAAATTATAAACACTAGAATCTGAGGTATGTAAAAGATCCATGATGTATATAATAAAAAAATAAAAATAAATAAATAACAAAAACAAAAACCAGAAGTGTTATAAACGAAAAGATAAATATACAGTAAATAAAATATAGATTACACAAGCAAATGTACAATAAAGTAAGAAACTTATAACTTAAGGAGACGGAAGATGTTGGCATACGAGGGAGAGATTATCTCTTTGTCTGTTTTATAATTGACGGGTACTCGATCTTTTTCCATATGGATATGTATAGCTTCGGAGAGGAGTCGCTTTGTAGTTTTTGTAGTTAAGTACGGTGGCTAGGATTTCAGAATTATCAAAATCAAAATGATGGTCAAGGGATATAGCGTGTTCGGATAATTTTGAGGAAAATGGGTTCCGGGTAGATATGGTGTATTGGTGCTGATAAATTATTTTTTTGAGATAGTTTTTGGTCTCGCCTATGTAAGAGTAATTGCAATTTGGGGAACAGCAGGGAATACGATAAACTAAATTTGATTTTTGTAGGAAAGGGATGGGATCTTTTAGTTTAGAATATAAATTCTTTAATTTGTTACCGTGTTTTAAAACTAAGCGGAGATGGGGAAAGCTAGATGATCAGACTTTTTAATTTTTTGAGATAAAGTATAATGTAATAGTTTCCACCTATAATAGTTTCTACAGTCGACTATACATTCTCAATATATATACATATATATATATATATATATATATATATATATATATATATATATAAATTGTATTTATCATAGAAATACATTATTACTTTGAGCTTGTACGATCTTCCTTGAGAAATGCTGATAGATGTCGAAGGATTTTACCATTATAAGTAGAGGAAAGACCCGAGATCAACTAATGGGGTAATTGTTTACGCTATTCAGTACCTAATTGTAGTCAACTACCTTAATCATAATTACACCCACTATCTTTTATCTCTTATCTAGGAGATTTAATTCCCTCCTTTCTTGTTTCATCAAGATGAAAAGAAACGGGTATTTTACATATTTAGAAGTTATTTATCTGTATAAAATCGACCAGAGTAGTTACAGTTCTTTGTTAATGTTAAAAATTTAATAAAACATTTATAAAAAAAATCTGGTGCACAAATTTCACTACCTCCGTTGTTACATTCCATTAAAAACTTAAAAAATAAATCCATTATAAACTTTAAAAAACTGGTGCGCGCAACTCACGATTTTAACTTTAAATCAATTTAAGAATTTTTAAATACCGTAAGAGATAAAATAAGTTTAAAGAATTAATTAAATACTTTTCTATAAAAACATGCGTTTTATTAAATAATCTATTATATTATTATCTAAAACAATCATTTAATTTTATCAGCTTTTTACCACTTTCCATTACATTTTACAACTTTGTGTATAAGATAATATTTTTTCTAAAACCTTTAGCTTTCCAACGGTATATTATACATGTATATTACTGTTCTTATGTTCAATAACACAAAAACTGCACTTTTCTCCTTTTGTTATTTATCAAATTCGCTCAACTTGTACATTTAGCCGTGATTCGTCAATTATTGAGACGTTGATTTCCGAAAGGTACTCTATCCATTCTAGGAAATTTTACAGGAGGCGCGAAATTCACTAATTATTATATTATTAAATTAGCTAATTTGATTCTTTTCGCATTAAAATCCAGAATTGTTTTTTTAGTATATTAATAACATCATATTAAAGATATGAAATGAGATGTTTTGGTATAATTTGGAACGAAATTAAATGTGTAATTATTTCGTTTAGAAAATAATTATATTTCTAAATTGCGTTTATAAAGGGCTTGGGTGTTCATTAGATAAAATTAAATAGGAGATTTAGATATGACTAATTGATGAGAATACAAATATGTAAAAATCAACGTTGGAAATAAACGTCTCAATTCTAAGAAGATGATGTGCCTAATATTTTGAAATCTACAAAATTAAAGTTACTTTAGAGGAAGAAAATATAAACTATCGGCATTTAAGCCCTGTCAGACTATTTCAATCAGAACGAAAACTACATGGTATTAAAGCCTATTAAATTTTACATCGACATAGGGAGTTTAATCAAAATCTTTAGAGACGTCATTGAGAAAATTCGTAAAAAGTTTCAAAATGCACGGTATAAAGTGGCTCTTCTGGTTATCCGATTTTGATGAAAAGGGTGCTGTAACATCTCAGGCATAGCGCTCACAAAATATGAAATTTCAGTTATACTACTTATCATTTTTGAGTTAGACTCGTCATATACATACACCTCGAGCACACAGACCTTTTTGTGGGACTTGTCGTTTGGACGCAGGGGCCTCTTAAAACGTGTATTTCCGTTGAAAACTCAAATTCGTAAATTTTTGCGATCGCAATACTTTTCCTTACTATATATTTCATATATAGGTAAGTGAAAGTAAAAGTTTAAAGAATGGTATTGAGTGTCAATGACAACATTTTAGTTTAAACAATCTAGAAATAGAAATTATTATAACAACAATTAGTTTTATTTGCTTTTCACCTCATCCTTTATCTTATAGAACTTTATGATTATGATAACATTTGTTTCTAAAATATTTAGCTTTTCAATGGTACATTATACATCTACATAGATTATTAGAATAGAAAAAAGATATTTATTCTGGTACAAGGTCCCTTAAGAACAATTCATATGTATAATTAAGATATATATAATGTGTCTGGCTACAAGACCAAAGGAATATAATTATTTCTCATTCACAATGTTACATAAAGAAAAGAAAGGATATAATAAAACAAAAGAGTAAAATAAATAAATTATAACTTCTGGTGCATTAAACAAAACTAAACATTGAAATTGATTCATAATTGATCCATATAAAAATATTAACAATAAATAACAAATTTTCTTTTTGATTTGAAATATCTTATTGAGCGTCTGTTTGGGATGACAGTAGGTACTGGATTAACTGGGACTTGAATGATGGCAGGGAAGAAGCATGGCGGGTATGAGTAGGTAAGGAATTCCATAGAGTAGTGGAGCGGACAATAAAGGAATGATGAAAAGTTGTTGTTCTATGGGTAGGAATATAAAGGTCGGAATGGCGCGATCTTGTTTGGAGAGAGTGGACTGACGATTTAAATTGCAGAAGTCTGTAGATATATGGAGGTAGTTGTATGGGAGTTGATTGTTTGGTAAAGTTTATTTTTATGTTCGGGAAAAAAAAAAGTTTCCAAAAAATTTTGTTTTGCCCTCTTCTCGCTTAGTTAGTTATTAGATTCTTTCATCTTGTATATTAATGCGTTTTTATCAATGCTAATCTATGCTGATATTATAAAGCTGAAGAGTTTGTTTGTTGGAACGCGCTGATCTCAGGAACTACTGGTTCGAATTGAAAAATCCTTTTTGTGTTGGATAGTCCATTTATCGAGGAAGGCTTTAGGCTATATAACACTAATAGGAGTGAAGAATCAGTGGAAAATCTAGAAAAAAACGGGAGAAATTAACCTTGCATTCCAATGATTCACCTTTTAATTTTAAAATAATTCAATTTCCCGTTCTTTCTTTCAATGGCGCGACAGGCCGTGTAGGCCCTGGGCCTCGCGGTGTAAGCTCCTGCGAGTTTACACTCACGTTTTACGATGCAATTTTTAGTGTAGGGTCATCACACTCCCTACGACTAATTTTGTGAGTGGCCACCCTTTGGCTGACGGGTCTCACATACCCGGGGGAGAGGTTGTGAGTGAATCCACATATTTTTACATCCTTATAAAAGGATCGACTCAGCAGTTCAACCTGTGCATGAAGACTCGGCTAGCCACTCAGCCCCGGGCTCCTGTTAAATTATCTTTTTTCGTAACAATTAATAAATCACAGAGACAAACATTAAACAAGTAGGAATCGATTTACGTCAAGACTTGTACGAATTTCCTTTTCGCTTTAGACTTGACACACACAAAAAAAAAACTTTTTTGTCATGCAAAGTGTTTTTGAGATGTTGAATCTTTCCAGAAAATAATGAAATGGAGCTCTGTATTGTTATCAGTGGAGTGAAATTGTGTTTTTTTAGTATTTTTATTTGTAGTAATTTAGAACTTTAATAAATCAATAAAATAATTAAATATGTAATAAGAATACATAACATGAAAATGGTTTATGAAAAAAACTACCAATACACTTCAATCACTATTTTAAGTGAGTAGGTACCGAGGCCACCTTCTTTTCAATCATTTCAGAGGTTTATCAGGAATATTTATGGAAGATTACGGACAAATGGGTTTGTGGGGGTTGGCAGTTTGGAATCAAAAGAGGTATAACTATTTCAGGCTAGGTCTGCGACAAATAGGATGATTTTAATTCTGACAAAATAAGGGTCTGTCAGGATATTCCGAATGATTTAGGATTGTATGAATTCTATGCTGAAGTCTTTATATGGTTCAGTAAGCCCCAAAAATAAATTCCATTTGTCCAGATATAGTGATGATAGTGACGTTAATTAGCCTTTTGTAATATATAGGAAATTTTGATCGTTTGTCAAGTAAGTTTGTCGGTAGCTACGAGCAGTTTTAGTCTTGTACGTATAATTTTGCATTTTTGTACTTGATTTTTGTGTGCAAATGGTGACCTATTCAAGAAACAGTACTTCTTTACCAGTCATTCTTCTTGTGTGTGCTGTATTAGTTCTTTTATTTTATTTTTCAGATATATAGAACTGGTAACTTGCTCCAGTTACATTAACCGTAATCAGTGTAATTCGGTTATTCCAAAGAACTACTCTATTTTCAAATGAATAGTGTGTAATTTGCGACCGGAAGTCGAGCAGTTTCCATTTGCTTTTGACTATCGAGGAGGCGTTGGCAAACCATGAGGGGTCATCTCCCTTCTGTTCTGATCAAACTCCATTTCCTGTTGCATTCACTGCACGATGCACTACTTCCTCTTTCAGGTAGCTGGTCGCTAAGATACAGATCTGACAAATTAACCTGAATAAAAGTTGTAGCGATTCAACGTATCTTGGATGACAGTTATATTTTTCAATTACTAATGTCTGAGTGATATTGCTCGATAAATCCACTCCATAGGCAACAGTCGTCATTCTCAAGGCTCTTACCGAACAATTTAATCTTATCAACGGAATATTGACATGTCATTAAATACTATGAAGTTCTGTAAGACACTTAATCCCTGTTTAAACATACTGCTGAGGTTTATTACACCTCATTCCGGCGGTTTCGTTCTCCACTGTAAAAGAGGAAATTGGTAAAATATTATTGAAATGTGTTCGTTAAAAGGAGATTGATTCGAACTTACAAGTAGTATTACTAAATATGTATTTTAAAAACAAATGTTTATTTGTTTTTTACAACTGTATTTATATACAATACATGAAATAAGTAAAAGGGCTAAAATTACAAATATATTCATGAAATAGTCTTGTGAAGAGGCTAATCAGTGGTAGCACTTCAATCATTCTTTTAGGTAACACTGTAATGGATGATTTTATTAGTAACTAAATAAGCAGCATTTATGATTTTGCGGGAGGAATTTGATGGTTTAGTACAGCACCATACCTCAATAAATGTGTATTTAATTGAGAAATTTTGTTCTATTGGGTTGTTTCACATGAAATGTCCGTTTTTATAGTTTCTGAAATACATAAAGGATTTTGCAGATCTCTGTTGTTTTCTTCCGAATGTTTACATATTTAAAGTAAACAGTTACTAATCCTCTACCTTTGTATTATAAACATTAGCTTTTAAATATACCTCCAAATATGAACATGGAAACACGCGATTTTCGAGTAATATTTTTGTACGAGTTTAAACTCGGCCATTCAGCACCTGAGGCTGCTAGAAATATTTGTAAGGCGTTTGGGGAAGGGAGTGTTAATGAACGGACCATTCGCCGTTGGTTTGCTAAGTTTTCAGCTGGGGATACCGATTTGGAAAACTTGCCCCGAGGAAGACCTCCGTCCGTAATAGAAAACGTTGTCCTCAAACATACAGTAGAAGGACACCCTTACCAAATAGTTAAAGAACTCTAAGCACAACTAAATGCAAGTGCATCTACCGTTTCCAGACATTTAAAGTGTATTGGGAAAGTAAAAAAGCTCGATACATGGGTACCTCATGATCTCACTGAGCGGCAGCAAGACCCCATGTTTCAAAACATTCCGTGCAAAAATTGAAAAAACTGGGCTACGAAGTTCTTCCGCGTCCACCATATTCTCTTAACTTGTCTCCAACAGATTATCACCTGTTCAGGGATTTAGACAACTTCGTCAAAGGAAAACTTTTTGAAAAATGATGATCAAGTGAAAAGTGCGTTTTCAGATTTTTTTTCACTTCAAAGCTCAGAGTTTTTCATTTTGGGGATAAAAAGGTTGGTGTCACATTGGGAAAAATGTGTAGAAACAGAAGGTAAATACTTCGAATAAAAGTCGGCCATTCAGCACCTGAGGTCGCTAGAAATATTTGTAAGGTGTTTGGGGAAGGGAGTGTTAATGAACGGACCATTCGCCGTTGGTTTGCTAAGTTTTCAGCTGGGGATACCGACTTGGAAAATTTGCCCCGAGGAAGACCTCCGTCCGTAATGTTAATTCAGTCGAGGGGAGGAGGAGGTTCGACCCTAGGGTATGGAGACCCTTCTGGGGCAGACCCAGCCTCTATAAAGTGGGTATTCAAATTAATTGGTGAAAAACCTGGCGACTGAGCGTGATTAAGGCCTAATCACCTCATTGCACTGTCGTTGGCCTTGAAACAGTACGAATCTCTATGTTTACTGAGCCCAAGACCCTCCATGGGTTGTAGTGGTACAGGTTTTTTTTTTTTTTTTTTTTTTAAATTCTGATAATCGGGCATATCCTAAGAAATAGTTAAATTAGTTTTTTCGTACGTTTAAGTAGAATTGTATCAATTAAACTAAAAATTAATTTTGCATTTATTCTTAAATTGAAAAATTAATCTAATTTGAGAATACAAAATTATACTCACACTGATAGCGACCCCTTATCATAACACTTACTCGAAAATCGTTCACAACTTACGGTCTATTACAAAAAACTCATATACGTCACTTGTCAGACCCTTCTGGCCATATGGAATCAAACTTAAAAACCATCTAATGCCTCCCGCATCGTCATCAAATCAATCATTACATTGCAGAATAAATTACACGTTTCTGTATCATGTTTTTTTTTTACTTGTTTAAGTGTTTTAAAAGATAACGGTAATAATATCAATAAAAAAAATAGCACATTAAGATATTTAAACTGTTAATGCATTTAAGTATTCATATCAAAATATGATAACAGAAATTTGTTTTCTTCAGTTTTCAAAAATGTTGACATGTCCTACGAAGCTTGGATGACAAACCAGCTGTTTTTCGTTTGTTTCAATTAAAAGGCGAAATTTGTGTATGTATTATATTGTATATATTTGTTATTATATTGAAACCTTTAATCCAGATCGTATAAGTTTATTGTTCACTAAGCTCCCATTTCCTGATTTAATTGCTTCAGACAGTATATGGTTTATCTGTTATATATGTTATATGTTATCCTTTTATTAACAATTTGCACTCTTTTTTGCTTGTCTTTTAAATTTTTTTTTTTTTGGTATTTATTTTTTGCCCGAGCGAACGAGCAGCTAGAGGGATTTGCCATTCTCGATTTTACATTTAGCTTAAATTTATTTCTGGCACAATGTTACATGCCTATATTTTGGTTTTCTTTCTTCCTCCATTAATTGGCTTTTCGTTTAAGAATCATGATTATGTCTTTGACTTCTATGAATTAGAGAAGAAATCATCATTAATTAATTTCAAATTTTACTATTAAAAAAAAGAGGTAGTATCCTAGGACCCATTCTATACACAGTATATACAGCTGATATCCCAACCCATCCTAACACTTTCCTTTCTACCTATGCTGATGACACCTGCGTGTTATCAGTTCATAAAGATCCATTTGTTGCCTCAAATACCCTTCAAGCCCACATCAAACACCTAGAAGTATGGTGTCAGAACTGGAGAATAAAAATAAATTCCAACAAATCCCATCAAATAACCTTCGTCGTATACCTTTGACTTCCTGCCCTGCAGTATCCTTTAATAACACTCAACTAGCTCCTGTTGAACAGATCCGATACTTAGGACTTCTTCTTCATAAATGCCTAACTTGGAACCCACATACACGACTGAAACGACAAGAAACTGCTCGTCGCTTTAGGCTGCTTCAACACTTACTAGACAAACGGTCAAGCCTTCCTCTGAACTACAAAAGGCTCATCTACATGACTATTATAAGACCAATCTGGACTAGAGCTTTGGGGCTCTACTAAACCATCAAATTCTTCCCGCATCCAATCCTTACAATCCAAAATCCTTCGTAAAATCCTCAACGTTCCTTACTTTGTCACGAATAAATTTATCCATGAAGACCTTAATGTTCCCTTTGTTACTGATTTGACCCGGACCAGGTATCAATCCTTTCATGACAAATTCCATTCGCACTCTAATCCACTAGTTTCAATCCTTTCTTCCTCTTCAATTCCGGATAATCCTCCGAGACGCCTGAAAAGGAAATGGCCCCGGGACCTTCTAGTTTAGAATATTTTTAGAGTGCTTCCAATGGGAAGCTTCTCTACATGTATATCATGTATCATTCTATTATATAACAAATCACATTTACTTGATGTATTTTTGTTAAAACAGTTGTAAATAACCAAAAAAAAAAAAAAAAAAAAAATCGAAAAAAGAGGTTTTTAAAAAATCTCGAGAACCGTTGAAATTAAAAAGCTACAAATTTAGGTAAATTTTCTTTTTTCGACACCAAATTGATCCTCCGAATTTGAGTAAAAAAAGCCGCGGGGTCAGATTTACCAATGCGTAAATTGAATATAACAACGGAGGTAAATGAAAGTCGTGTGTGCATACCAGATTTTTTGATAAAGTACTTTAGTATGAAATATGTTAACTTTATAAAGATATAAAAGCGATATTTAAATAAGGTTTTTTGGATGGTAATGTCAGTTATCGAACTGGTTTTCGAAGTGTTCTTCTTTTCGACTCATTATGCAACCACATTGCAACTGCTTCCTGTAACTCTAGCCCAAACTGGTCTCTGCGAAATGCTGGTAGACAGTTTAAATTCACAAGGTTTTAATCTTACAGTTCGCGCATGACTTTTTTTTGCTAGAATAGTGCAGGATTTTACAACTAATTAGATAGATTTTATGTTAACCCAAACTATCTGAAGGTATACATTGAACTGAAATTTAAAAATAAGATTCTTAAAAAAAAAATGTTTTTTTGGTGAGGCTAGCTAGCCAAAGTACTTTTGCGATTACATTTTTATTCGCATCATCACATCATAAAAAAAAAAAAAAAAGAAGGAAATAAATATTTTTATTTCTTTCACTTACCTATATATGAAATATATTATGTAAGGGAAAGTATTGCGATCGTGAAAATTTTCGAATTACTGTTTTCGACGGATATACACGTTTTAGAGTCCCCTGAGTCCAAATGACCAAGTTCCGAAAAAAGGTCTGTGTGTGTGGTATCTCCCGGAAGAAAATGAAAATTTCTATGAAACTGAAATTTCATATTTAAGACAACTATACGCCCGAGATGTTACAGCAACTTTTTCATCGAAATCAGCTTACCAGAAGAGCCACTTTATACTATGTATTTTGTACCTTTTTACGATTTTCTCAAAAAAAGGCTGTAACGATTTTGATATTAAGCTCGCTATATCGATGTAAAATTAGATAGTAAAATAGTCTGACAGGTCTTAATTCCGATATTTTAAAATTTCTTCACCTAAAGTACCTTCAATTTTGTAGTTTTTATGAAATCGACTATATCATCTGATTAGCATTGCTATGAAACAGGTAAATATATAAGTTGGACGAATTCGATATCCAGCTAATAGAGAAAACTGAAAAAATATTTATTTAATGCAATCTTTTGTCTTTGAACTTAAGAAGAGTAATATACATGTATAATATACCGTTGGAATGCTAATGATTTTAGAAAAAATATTATCTTATACATATAAGGTGTAGATTCTTTTAGGTGAAGGTCAAATTTTTATGAATAAAATTGGAGGCTGATGTCTACTTTACCAATATTTTGTTGAAAAAAATCTCACTACGTTTCGGCTACAATGCCATCTTCAGGTGGAGTGGAACAATTTAGATTTAGTGTGAGTAGCTGCTTACCAGTCAAAGCCACAAGACATCTGATTTAGACATGTGGCTTTGACTGGTAAGCAGCTACTCACACTAAATCTAAGTTGTTCCACTCCACCTGAAGATGGCATTGTAGCCGAAACGTAGTGCGAATTTTTTCAATAAAATAGTGGTGAAGTAGACATCAGCCTCCAATTTTATTCATCTTATACATACTATTGTACAAGGGAGCGGAGAGTGATGATAAGCCGATAAAACAAACTGATTGTCGTATATAATAATATAATAGATTATTTAATAAAACACATGTTTTTATTAAAATCCAATGTATATAATTCTTTAACAATTTATTTTTGTTTTAAATTAAAAAAAATAATTCTTAATTGATATAAATAACGGAGGTAAGTGAAAGTCATGTGTTGTGCGTACCAATTTTTTTATCGGGTCATCACATTATTAAAAATAAAGTTAAAAAATATTTTTAAAATTGTTAATTAATATTATTATTGTTAATTAAATAGTTGATTTAATTAATTTTAAAAAGTTTTAAGTTTTATTGTATATTTTATTTTAATGAAAAATGTTAAACAAGCATTTATTCTAACCTGACTAATAATAACCTAATAATTTTTTTTTTTATAACTTCATTCATTTATCCACACCTGTATATATATACATATAACAATCAGTGGATTGTCTGTCAAATATGTTTAATTTAAATGCGGCATGACAGGCATGAGGAAGATGACAATACCCAGTGGTATCTCTTCCGTGGCTTGTTTTAATTCAAAAGATCTAAAAATTAAGAAGATCTCTAATCCATGATCTTTTCAGTTTTCTCCTGATGTTGTGGGGCATATTGGTTGTTGCCATTTGTACTATGAGAGGGTTGTAATGTCCTAGTAATTTGTTTAGTATAATTTAAAATTCTTCCTATAACGAAGCAGAATTATTCCTGCGGTCATCCTTGCTTTTAATTCATCCACCATTTCATTATTTCTTAGTGCATCCAAATATTTAAGTTTTAATATGGATTAATGTAGAGATTTATATCGATATTAATATGGAAGTATATGGATATTAATATGTAATTATATGGATATTAATATGGAGAAGTATATGGATATTAGTATGTAAGTATATCAATATGCATAAGCTGTGTATCACCTTGCTCCGCCCCCTCCGATGCCCGCCATCCAATGACCACTTTCACTGGACTCAACTTCATAATGCCATGGCCGAGAACTGCACTTCACGACTTCCAATGTCGCATCCTCTGATCTTTGTCATTTTTATAAACTAACATTTACTGAATATTAAAAAAATAATGTATATAAACCAAAACAATTCTAAAGTTTTATATGTAATGAATCTCTCTGATACTTTAAATAAAATGAACAGGTGTGCGCTTACCTCCGTTGCCAAAATAAATTTAAGAACTTTTAAATAAAGTTGAGAGTTAAAAAAAGGTTAATGAATAACACTGAGTTTTCATAGAAAGATGTTTTTCAAATTTAAGAATAGAACAATAGAAATCATTACATACAACAATCATTTAGTTTTATTCACTTTCAATCGTTCTCCATTACCTTATATATAAGATAATATTTTTTCTAAAATCGTAACTTTCCGACTATTATGTAATTCACAGTTAAAAATACGTATGAAATTAAGTGATTGTTATTAATAATAATTTCTATATTTTACTTTCACTTACCTATATATGGAATATATAGTAAGGGAAAGTATTGCGATCGTGAAAGTTTTCGAATTCAACGGAAATATACGTTTTAGGGTCCCCTGAGTTCAAATGACAAAGTCCCGCAAAAAGGTGTGTGTGTTTGTGTTGTAATTCCAGTGTGTAAACAAAACGTCCTATGAAACTCAAATTTTATATTTAAGACAACTATAAGTCCGATATCTTACAGTAGTTTTTTCATTATAATCAGTTAACCAAACCACTTTACACCAAGAATTTTGTACCTTTTTACGATTATCTAAAAACGGCTCCAACGATTTTGATGTAAAAGTTAGTGAGATTTAATGTGGTGTAGGTCTTATTGCATATTTTTATTGAAATAGTCTGACAGGGCTTAAATGCCGATAACTTAAAGATAATTTTCCTCGAAAGTATCTTCAATTTTGCAGATTCGAAAAAAAATGACCATTTCATGTTGTTAACATTGATGAAAAATGGGTGAATATACAAGTTGAACAAATATGATAATGAACTGAAAGAGAAAAGTGCAAACGTTTTAAAGATATTAGAAAAATTATTATCATAATCACAAGCTGTTAAAAGTTAATAAAGACTGATGAAAATCCGATAAAACTAACTGATTATTTTAGATAATAATATAATAGATTTTTTAAGAAAATTAATTCTTTAATGGTTTCACTCATTTTTATCTCTGACTGTATTTGAAATTTTTTTAATTGATTCTAAAAACGGAGGTAAGTGAAAGTCGTATGTTGCCCGGACCAGATTTTTAAAACGTATTTAAGTGAAAGTCGTGTGTTGCCCGCACCAGATTTTTATTATTTAATGTAAACTAAGCGTTTTCTTCCAAACTTTCATAATTCTTAATTCAACTCCAATTTTATGTCATTGTCAAATTGACTTAAAATCGTGAATTTAGTGATTTTTGAAATTTTACTTAAATTTATTTATCAATTAATATTTGTAATTAAAATCAATTTATCCAAATGAAATGTTGTATTGATTTGTAAGTTCCAACGCGGCTGTAAAGAAACACTATACTCTGCCAGCACAGCAGTTTTACAATCACAAGAATCTATTCCATCACTGCTGGGATCGGTTTAATTGATCTTATCAAGATCTATCCCACACGATTATTCCATCGCGAAGTACTTTGTCGAATCTTTTCGTTCCAAACCTGTAATGCGCATGCGCTGACTTCAAATTGGTCGTGTAAGAATGAATCTGTCAACTATACGTACAATACATACTTTTGCTTCCAATTCGATCCAATCAAACTTTTGCTATTTCTAACTTCGTATTAACTCCTGTTGTATATTTTCTAATCCTGAACAGACGATTTGGACTATTATCCCGTCTGCTTGACAAACGATCAAAATTTTCCGTGAACACCAAAATTACTATTTACTAAGTACTGATCAAAACATTATGGGCATATGAGATAGAACTATGGGGATCTGCCAAAAACTCATATAAAGATCTGCCAAAACATCCAAATAATTCAGTCTCTTCAATCGAAAATATTGCGAAAAATCGTGGACGCACAGTTTTATGTAACCAACGAATTACTCCATAAGGACTTGGACATACTCACAGTTTCAGACACAGCCACAGAATATTATAAAAGATTTCATGACAGACTGACTTACAACATGAACCCATCGGCCCAAACACTTAAATCCAACACCACCCTTTTTTTTTTTTTTTTTTTTTCAGATGGCAAATAGCAATGTAGAGAAACAAAAAACAATTGTAAATAAATAAATACATATGAAATATCAAATAAATAATATAATATAATCTCTGCAAATTTAAAGCTGGACCAAAAAGTAATTTTGTATACATTGGAATTTTCAAAAATTAAGCACCTTATTATCAACGCAGACTTGATCATATTAGGAATCTGTCGGAAATTACTGTGGCTTTGATTTAGTACCAATTTATAATTAATAGATGGCCTAAAACTTTTATTTTTGAGGAAGAATGAGCATGTTTCAGTAATTGGGGTAGTGTCAGCAATTAGTTTCTTTACCCTATATATATGTACCAATTAAAACAAGATGACCAAAGTGCCGAATGAACTGAGAACAAACCACGTATGATCAGCAGATGTTTTAAATTTGATAAGATAATACAGTTATACAGATTTCCTGCTAAATTGTTTGTCGATTAAATAAAATTTCGATAAGCACAAAGCTGAGATCAGATGGTGTGACATCATCAGGCGATAAGGACCAATAGCAGTTGGGGATATCCAAAACTTTTCAACTTATATAACGTCTTGATACGGCGTTCTCTTCAGTTAAAGCCAAAGCGGTTCATATTATTGTATTACGGAACACACAATACAGTTATTACCACCACTAAGCAATATATATATATATATATATATATATATATATATATATATATATTATATATAATATATATATAATATTATATATGTATGTGTGTGTGTGTGTGTGTGACTATTATATTATTATCTATAAAAATCAGTTAGTTTTATCTACTTTTCATCACTCTCCATTAACGTTTACAATTTTGTGTATAAGATCATTTATTTTTTAAATCCTTAGCTTTCCTACTATATATTATACTATCTATATTACTGTTAAACACAAAAATTGCATTAAAAATTATTTTTTTTTCTCCTTTAGTTGGATGTCAAAGTCGTTAAGCTTAAATATTTTCTCAATGATGAATGATATAATTAATTTTTTTCATGTCTACAAAAGGCCGATAAAACTAACTGATTGTTGTAAATACAAATATAAATAGATTATTTAATAAAACACAAGTTATTAAAAAATCTATTTATATTTTTATTTACAAAATCAGTTAGTTTTATCGGCCTTTCCTCACTCTCCATTAAGTTTTACAAGTTTGTGTATAAGATAATATTTTTTCTGAAATTGTTAGCTTTCCAACGGTTTATTAATAATAATAATAATAGGCTTACCGAACCCGAAGGTTCGATGCCGATCTGTCTTCACAGACTCGTCCAATGTTCGCCGGTCAAGCCCAAGCTCCCGAGATCAGCCTTAACGCAATCCTCCCATCGTCGCTTCGGCCTACCTTTCGGACGTCTACCAGTCCGGATCAGCTAATACCAACTTTCTCGGAATCCGCTCCTCATCGAGCCTAACAACTTTACTCACCTATTTGAGTCTCCGCGATGGTATCAACTCATTATATTCACAGAATACAATTTCCGCAATTGCGCGTTGTGCAACCTTCTAAACTCCCCAGTGGCCTCATCTCTCAATATTCATATCAATATCAAGATAATATTTTTCTGAAATTCTCAGCTTTCCAGCGGTTTATTATACATGTATATATTACTGTTATTTAAAAAAAAGTTGCATTAAAAAATATGTTTGCTTTTTCTCCTTAGTTGGGTTATAAATTCATTCAACTTGAATATTAAGCCGTTTTTTAGCAATGCTAATCAGATGATATGTTTTTTTTATAGAATCTACAAAATTAAAGGTTTGTTTATTTATTTAAATTCACCTTATGCTACTATGGCTAATCGGACGATACTACAGTGGGAGTCCTAAATTTTGTCTATCCAGGTTTTATTAGGAGAGGGATATTTAACCGAGTACCTGACATCGCACAGGCTAGGGACCACCTTTTAACGTCCCCTCCGAAGGAATGCATAACTAAGGATTTTTTACTCCCATTCAGAAATCCTAGGACCATCTGCGGGTTTGAACCCGTGACCCAAAATTAAAGGTACTTCAGAGAAAGAAAATTTAAATTGGCTATACCTCTTTTCATTCCAAACTCCTTGCCCACCCAAACCCGCTCATCCTTGACTTCCTCCATATTATTTCCGACAACCCACCGAGGTCCTTAAAAGAAGATGGCCAAGAGACCTCCTTAAGAAATAAGACATTGGAGTGCTACCAACGGGTAGTTTCTTCCCAGGACTACCAAGTGTTATAACTATATATCAATCTTATTTACTTTTTGTATTGATTTAATACAGTTGTAAATTTTTTTGAATAAAAAAAAAAAAAAAAAATATCGGCATTTCAGCCGTGTAATACTATTTCAATCAGAATGAAACCTACATGATAATAAAGTCCAATAAATGTTTTGTCTTTATAGCAAGTTCATTTAAGATCTTTATTGCCATTTTTGTAAAGGGTTTGTAAAATCGTAAAAAGGTGCAAAATGCATGATATAAAGTTGCACTTCCGGCTAAATATGGGTATTTCAAATATGAAATACAGTTTCGTACGAATTTTAGTTTTCGTGTTAGACTTACACACAAACACACTTTTTTACGGGACTTGGTCATTTGTACTCAGGGAACCCTAAAATGTTTATTTTCGTAGACAAATAGAATTCGAAAAGTTTCATTTGTGCAATACTTTCTCTTAATATATACTTCATGTAAAGGTAAGTGAAAGTAAAAAAAAAAAAAAAAAAAAAAAAAAAAAAAAAATACAAAGCAATTTCCGTATATTTCTGAAAATAATACTACAATAAAAGGTAATCTTCTTGAAATGGGGCGTGGCATGTCAAAAATAGTTTATCGATCTGGCAGCTTCCCCATTTCATTAATCAAATGGCAGATGATTAATTATGCGACTTCATTCACTACTTTTTTACTATTTGACTATCATTCATAAAGATTTTTGTTGATTAAATGGAGCTGTGATTTAGTCGATTGCCTCAAAAGTTAATGGTTGTGTGATGTGAGATTGTCTAATCAGATAATGGTGTTTCTTCTTGATCCCACTCCAATTGTCACAAACATTCCTATCAGAACCCACTTCAAATTTCATCCTTTGCTGTTTTTTACATTTAAATTTTTTCTCGAGTCTAGTAATGATTTATCAGTAAACAAGTTAACAGATACTGTAAGTACCAATTTGATAGTTATAGCAATAATATTTGGAAAATGTATACTGCTCATTACATAGAGTCTGGAGTTATAGGGAAAAAAAACCTGGTGCGGGCAACACACGACTTTCACTTACCTAGACTGTAAGTGAAACAAAAAAATTCAATTGAAAAACTATTAAATACACCTCAATTTGAAAAAAAAAACATGTTAATTTGTTTTTAGTAAAACGTGTATTCATTTTCGTTGGAAAATACATGATTTAGATTAAATTGTTTATCAGTAATAAGTTTATTCTCTTTTCGTCCCTTTATATAACCTTTTTCAACTATGTGTAACAGATGATATTTTTTCTAAAATCTTTCTCTTTCCAACGGTATATTATACGTCCTTTCTTATAAAAAACAAAACAAAAATTATATAAAAAAATAGTTTTGTTATTTCGTCCTTTAATTGGTCATCAAATTCGTACAACTTGTATATTTATCCGTCCTTCATCAATGTCATTAAGATGATATGGTTAATCTTCTTGAATGTACAAAATTAAAGGTACTTTAGAGGAAGGAAAATTTAAAATATTGCCATTTAAGCTCTGTCAGACTATTTCAATATACATGATATTAGAGTCCATTAAATTTGACAACAATTTGGCGATTTTAATCAAAATCGTCAGAGTTGTTTTAGAGAAAATCGTAAAAAGGTGCAAAATGCATGGTATAAGGTCGCTCTTCTGGTTAGCTGATTTCGATGAAAACGTCGGTGTAACATCTCGGCCGTATAGTTGTGTTAAATATGAAATTTCAGTTTCGTACGGCTTTTAATTTTTGCACTATACTTACCTTTTTGCGGGACCCTAAAACGTGTATTTCCGTTGAAAACTCGAATTTGAAAAATTTCACGCTTGCAATACTTTTCCTTACTGTATATTTCATATATAGGTAAGTGAAGTGAAAATAATTTAGGTGGTATTTGCAATTAGTTGACAACAAACAGTGAATAGAAGGTTCAGAATAAAAGTTCATCAGAAAGAAATAAGAGTTTAAATGTTATGGAGAAAAATATAGTAATGTTTGTGTAATGATAAGACGAAGAATTGTTGGATTTTTACAAAAATGATCTATATGATATAAAATGTTAATAGTGTTTCAAGGAAGATAATCGTATGATGATCGTTAGAGTTTTCAAATTATTTCAAAGTAAGATAAAATTTATAAACTCACGATGACGCACTAAAATGACTAATTTTACTATTTCAAAGGATAAGCCCGCTTTTCATATTATAAGGACTGTTTTAATTGATGTTTTTTATTCTAAGTTAAAGTCGCCATTCTCGTTGGAAGGATTCTTAACAATTGACATTTATTGTAACCAGGATACTGTTCAAAATAGAATAAAACCACCATTTTTGACTCTATTCTCCTTTTAAAGGATACGAATCGAAATAATAAAAAGGACACTTTTTGATATAGAAACTCTCTTTCCGATGCAAGAATCGGTCCGAAATAACATAAGGCGTACTGTCTATATTAGGGAGGGAGAGGTTGGTTACGCCCGAAAAGGACTAATTTAACTATTTCAAAGGATATGCCCGATTTTCATATTCTAAGGACTCTTTTAATTTGTTTTTATTCTAGGTTAAAGTTGCCATTCTCGTTGAAAAGATTCTTAACAATTGACATTTATTTTAACCAGGATACGGTTCGAAATGGAATGCCTCCGGGCAAAAAAGGACCAAAAATTGTAAAAATGTACATAGTTATATGTGTATAAATATGTTGTAAATAGTTGAAAATAAATTTTGGAGGGTTAGAAAAAAAAAAAAGTTCGAAATGGAAGAAAACTACACCCAACATACTTCTTTTTTTTTTTTAAATTCTCGCGGAGTAAAATACATCATATGTATTATGTCGATGATATTATCTGCGGCGGTCGTGAATAAATGGATAACTTAAGTTATATCAAAAATGAGTTTACTCCACGTATCCCTCCCTCATACCGTCTTCCACGTCGTGTTAAATTGGTTAACGAAATTTCTTGGTGGAAGAAATTTCAAGTGGAAAGAAAGCTGTATGTTATTACTTTATTTTGGGTATTACGTAAAGTTTAAGTCGCTCAAATGTAAAATGAAAGATTTTGACTTAACCACTTATTCACGACTGCCAAAGATATGTATTGCTTTAATGTGGCCCTGAAGATCGCCTAGAAATGCAGCAAAACATATTATAATAATAATTATATTATTATAGCACTCCCAATAGAAATTAGGAACTCTTTTCTCAGGCTGACAGAAAAATATCAAGACTTCAATATGTTGTTTACTGACGCATCCAAAATGGAAGACAGAGTTGGTTGTGCTGTCTACAGCAGAGAGCAACAACTCATGTTCAGTCTGCCAGGCGAGAGCTCCGTCTTCTCCGGAGAAGCCATACTGAGAGCTCTCAAATGGATTAGAAGCTCAGAAAAAATTACATAGACTATCGTTAAAGACTCGTGGAGTGTTCTTGCAGCCATTGACAGCCATACATCTTCTAACGCCATAATTAGAGACATAATAAATGAATGGTGGGAAACAAACATAATGTCTAAAGTAGTGATTATGATTTGGGTACCATCTCACTGTGGAATTATTGGGAACGAAAGAGCCGATCAAGCAGCTGATTCAGCCAGAAAAGGTGAAGCCGAAGAGATTACTCAAATAAAATAAACCACAATGGAGGATTGGGTGAGTAGCTACAAGAAAGTTCTTCTGAAAGAGTGGGAGGATGTTTGGAGAGAAAAGATATCAAAATTGAGAACAATTAAATCCGACTGTCAGAAATGGAGAACTAGTGCAAGATCTTCAAGGAGGGAGGAAATTGTTGTATGCAGACTAAGAATTAGGCACTGCCAATTTACGCATGGTTACCTCTTGAGACGCCTGGAAGAGGCAACCTGCGAAAAATGCAACAATTCTCCTCTAACTGTAGAACAGTTGCCGATTGAGTGCCCGCTTTATGAGCAGTCAAGAAAAGGGTTGAATATAAAGAAAGACATGAAAGAAATACTTAAAGATGAGGAAGAAAATATTAACAAATTAATAGAATTCACGAAAATGATAGGATTCTACCAGAGAATATAATTATTTCGCCAATGACCCTCAAGGGTAGAGGTGGATAAGCAAATAAAAAAAAAAAAATGTTATTAATTAACAATTTAATGAATACATGTTCCATTGATTAATTGATACAATATTATTAATGTTCTCTTACGAACACTACTTGAAGGATAGCCTCAAGCTGACTCAAAGCGAAGCTTGATTTCCTCCCACGTTCTCACCTTTAGCTATTCTTAGCTCTTGCGGATGATTGAGAGGGTCAATACGAGGATATTACGCTTCAACAAAGTTTATTGTGGAGGTTTACACTTCATAGGTACTTATAAAACTGTCATTAAACGATAGATTTATTCCCTAATTTATTATCTGAATCCTTATTTAGTAGTATAGGATAAAGACCTATTCAATGAATACAGACGTTGAATTCCAAAAGGTACTACATCTACAACAATTTTACAGGAAACGCAAAAAAAACTGCCATTCATCAATTACTGGACCAATTCGCTAGATTATTTTACTTTCACTTACCTATATATGAAATATTGGGTTGTTTCACATGAAATGTCCTTTTTTATAGTTTCTGAAATACATAAAGGATTTTGCAGGTCTCTGTTGTTTTCTTCCGAATGTTTACATATTTAAAGTAAACAGTTACTAATCCTCTACCTTTTTATTATAAACATTAGCTTCCCAATCAATTACCCACTTTTTAGTATACCTCCAAATATAAACATGGAAACACGCGATATTCGAGTAATATTTTTGTTCCAGTGTAAACTCGGCCATTCAGCAGCTGAGGCCGCTAGAAATATTTGAAAGGCGTTTGGAGAAGGGAGTGTTAATGAACGGACCATTCGCCGTTGGTTTGCTAAGTTTTCAGATAGGGATACCGACTTGGAAAACTTGCCCCGAGGAAGACCTCCGTCCGTAATAGACAACGATGTCCTCAAACATACAGTAGAAGGAAACACCTACCAAACAGTTAAGGGACTCTCAGCACAACTTAATGCAAGTGCATCTGCCGTTTACAGATATTTAAAGTGTATTGGGAAAGTAAAAAAGCTTGATGCATGGGTACCTCATGATCTCACACTAGACCCCATGTTTCAAAACATACCGTGCAAATATTGAAAGAACTGGCTACGAAGTTCTTCCGCACCCACCATATTCTCCCGACTTGTTTCCAGCAGATTACCACCTGTTTAGGATTTCAGACAACTTTGTCAAAGAAAACTTTTTGAAAATGATGATCAAGTGAAAAGTGCGTTTTCAGCATCTGTTTCACTTCAAAGCTCAGAGTTTTCAGTTCGAGGATAAAAAAGTTGGTGCCACGTTGGGAAAAATGTGTAGAAAAAGAAGGTAAATACTTCGAATAAAATTATCTTGTTTTCATATCGTATTTTTAATAAAAATCCTTTACCTTGAAAACGGACATTTCATGTGACACAACCCGATATCATCGTCCGAACCACAGCAGCATAAATTTGAATGGATAAACAGAAAAACAAACCCTTTTGCGAAACTTGGTCATTTGAGCATACAGAATCTTATTTTGTTGAAATCCAGGATTCGAAATTGTTCAGCTTCAATACTTTCTCTTGCAGTAAAGGTCACCGATAGAAGAGTGAAAGTAATTACGATTATTAATGCTTTAAAGTATTTTTTTATTACTAAAGTAAATGAGACCTGAGAGAACTATAATCAAGGTTAAATGCGAAGAATGCTAGTTATTTTCCTGCAGATGAATTAATTAATTCGCGTCTGCTTTTGAGAAACCTTAAGGTTAGAGATAAAATTATTTTATTTTCTATTTTTTCTTTGCGGAAGCGTGAAATTTTACCTAAGCGGCGTCCTTAATCTATGTCGAAACAGACACTATGGCGACTGGAGTATTCAGACTGCTACGCAATGCAGTAATGTTGGACTAGCTATTATTGAAAAAAAAACCCTGTACCTCTACCCATGAAGGGTCTTGGGCTCAGTACATATAGAGATTCATACTGCTTCTAGGGCAACGGCCGTGCAATGAAATGATTAGGCCTTGATCACGCTTCGTAACTGCAATATTATCACCTTAATTTTGTTTACTTCCGTACTGTACAACTATCATCTTATTAATTATTTTTATGACTATCATCTTAATTTTGTTTATTTACATACTTTATAACTGTCATCTTTATCATTTTACATTTAATTTTATTTATGTTCCCATATTATATTACTGTCACCATATTATTATTCTACACCTAACGCATTATTAAGCCTATAATTACATTGGTTGTTATCTTGTTTCTTTTAGCCCTGATGAAGGCCCAAAATGTAGGCCGAAACGTCACCACATAATTAAAATAGCACTTGTTTTAAATGTGTGTTTCTATTTTATGACCGTACCCCCAACCATCTTCCTCACCTAACATGCATGAGGTTATTTTGGGATTATTAGATTGGCATATTGGCAATTGGGATTTTTAAATTTTAGATATCTAAATATGAATGAATGAAAATAATTTTACACTTCTAATATTTAAATGTTGTTATGAATTAATTTAATATGGATTATAGATTATATACCTCTGGATAGCTAAAGATTTTTGGAAAAATATGGTGTTATGCAAAATGTTGTCGGAGGTTATGGAGAGTGATGAAAAGCGGATAAAACTAACAGGTTGTTGTAGATAATAATATAATTGATTATTTAATGAAACACTTGGTTCTATCAAACTCAATACAATTTTCTAATCATTTTTCATCCCGAACTATATTTAAAATTTTTAAATTGAGTTTAACAACGTGTGTTGCGCGTACCAGATTTTTTTACTCTGAAATACTGAAGTTCTAATATAATATTCCTGTAATATTATTCTTAATAAATAAATGTGAATGCATTATTATTTTTAAAGTTTTTATTCAATTATATAGTTTTATTATATAATGTTGAGACTTGATGTTCGATGTCTGCTTAACACCTATGGGGAAATGATTCAAATTACTTAATATTTTCGGAACATCTACTGCACAAGACTGGCCGATAAATATAATATTAACGTAAGAAGCAGAAACGGCATAATCGTTTCCAAGCCGTTTATGAGTATTTTATAAACATTCAGTTTGTATGAGAAAATTACCCGAAATAGCAGGATATCTTGGAGGTATGTAGATTGCATGAATTGGAGTTCAATCGTACTATTGCAGCGCTATTCGATTAGTGGTTTAAGTTTATAGAACAGGTTTGTTCGAAAGAGAGAGAGAGAGAGGTGATTTCAAATTATGTTCTCGGTTCATCGGACTATTTCTTGGCTGGATAAGATCGCCTTAAAACTTCAAATTTATATTCTAGAAGAGGAAAGTTAATTGGACCACCTTTGAACATTTATTGTACCTGATAAGATGATACCCGTTCAAGGTTAATATACCTTCATCAAGTTACTAGTCCTCTATGATGAAAGAAAAAACTCAGAAAAAGACTCTAAATCTGGCATTAGATAAGTTAGTCAAAGATTACCAAACAAGACCTTGATGCTCTGAAACATCATTAAATAACATTCAGTAAATTCACCTGTTGAATCATCCTTTTTTAATATCCGTTACACTCCCTCATCTGTTATGATGTTTTAACGGATTTCGTTAAAACCAATAACTTACTTGGGTAATGAAAAATGTTTAACAAATAACTATATTTTTTTTAATAGCATGTTTTATAATAAAATTTTAACAGCCGTTTTTAGAAGGAGGTTACTTTTTGGTTAGCCACTAAGTACACATTTTATAAAATACTGGAAGTAAGCTGTAGCTTTGTGTTTGTTTATTTATTTAACGCCTCTTTATGCTACTGTGGCTAATCGAACGATGCTACAGTGGGAGTTCTAAATGGTCTCTATCCAGGTTAAACTAGGATAGGGATCTTCAACGAGTACCTGACGTCGCACAGGCTCGGGACCACCTTTTAACGTCCCCTCCGAAGGACGGCATAACTATGGATTTTTTATTTCCATTCCTTTGGATAAAATTTTCAATTATCGTTATCTATTAATTTTTTGACACGTAAGTAGTGGTATCCCTAGGGAACCCGTGGCTGAGTGGCTAGCGCGCTAGCCTCCCACACTAAAGGTTGTGAATTCGAATCCCAGTCGGAGGGACTTTTTCAAGAATTTAATTCATGGGGGTTCACTCACAGCCTCTCCCCGGGGTATGTGAGATCCGTCAGCAAATTGGTGGTTACTCACAAAAATAGGCGTGTAGGGTGTGATGATCCTAAACCACAAAAATTTCATCGGATAACGCGTGTATATTCTCCTAGCAGATTACACCGCGAGGCCAAGGGCCTGTACGGCCTGTCGCTCCACTAGAATAATGTAGTGGTCTAAGTATCTAAAAAAAAATGATTAAAAAAGAAAGATCCGTTTTATAAAATTCCGAATAAAGTAGTGCTTCAAGTATCTGAAAAAATGATTTAAAAAAAAATCGTAGGCAAGAGCTCCGAAGTGTAGGGCGGATATGGCAGAATTGCATGTCCAAGCTCCAGCAGCTTTGGTGACGTCAACGTTGTCATGCGACCCCTTCCGATTGATAAAATATGGCTGCATTATATCCAATTTCTGATGAATCGCATTAATTTGGTGACAATACGATTCGGTATTGATAGATTTTAGAGGGGATTGAAGAAGCTGTAGTTTATCAAACTAAACGAAGCCCAACAAACAGTAACCATCACTTATGTTTGATAAGTTGGGGGCATATGAAAATTTTGCTGCTTCTCCTGTTCGAGCCCCTGTTCATAACGTATCCATTTTTCGTCACACGTACAGAAAAGAGTGGATTTTGTTTCGGAAAACAAATGTAGTACAGACTTTATAACACTGATTTTTAGGTAGGAACACAACTTCAAGCTTTTTTGCCTTTCCAATCACCTTGAGATTTTACAGCGATCCAGTTCTGCAAGATATATTTAAGTCAAAGATGTTGCCGTTATGTAAGACAATTAAGTACACTTTTAATATAACTTTAAAATTTCCTCCCAAACCTTCATGAAGAATATACCGTTAGCTGCGTATCCAATGACATATCCTGTGACTGGAAGCTGTCATACAGCATCGAAGGCCTTTACATCCGCTTCAATCTAGATTTCCGTCAGGGGTTGTATGGCATTGACCATTTCCTTTCTTTGGCTTCCTGTTTAGTTTTAACCTATCCCGAAGGTAGTTCACACCGCTGTGCCATAAAATAATAAATAAAATAAAATTTCAAAGTTAGTTGAATAGAATAGAAATTTTATTTGTCTTTGGGCCCTCCCCATACAAATAGAGCCTAGCTAGGCTATAAATTACAATATTATGGTTTTAGAACTTTATATACATATCGTTTAAAAAAAAAAAATAAATAATAGTGAAAATTTACTAAAACAATTTGACTTTCAAAAATAAATTACAGATTAAAGAATAAACAGTTACTGGTGCTATAACAGAAACAATAAATAAACAAACTATCACTTTGAAGATAAAATAAAAATAAACACTGAATAGAAAATGTTCTAGGGTGAAGAATTTAGCACTTTTTGAACTGCCATCATGTAATAGTACACTTTATGTAACTTATTTACACTATCGATGCTCAGTATAGCATGGATACTTTGGTTGTCAGAAGATTATAAGATGAAGTGTTGAAGAAATTGATGTCTACTTTCATTGTGTGCCGGGCAGTGAAAGAGAATGTGGTGTAGACTGTTGTAGATAAATCGACTGCATAATATACAGCTTTCTTGTGACTTGAACAAAAAATAAGAGCTTTTTCCATAAATTCTAATATGTTATGGATTTGCAACTCTTAATTGGCTGACACATCTCAGTTTCTTTTTATGTACTTTGAATGTGAGGTACGTTTTAGGGCCTGGAGTATTGTAATTGCATAGTGTTCTATATAAAGGATAGTTAATCGAATTTAGGGTCCTTTATATGTCGGCTGAGAGATAATGGTTATGTGCTTTTTCCAGTATGTCGTCTTTGTATCGAAGAAGTCCGTTTGTATGGTGAACAGAAAGCTCTTCAGCAAAGGCATTTAGCTCGGCTATTGCTCTAAATTGGGGCACCCAATTGAAGTTTATATCAGGATTATCTTTGTCTAATGATTTCAGTCTGTTAAAGCAAAGTTCTGGAAGTCGTTCTTCTGGTATGAACTCGAGCTAGGTCCGTATATTTGTCATATTTTTTATCACCTTCATGGCTAATGGTTCTCTTCCTGTTTCGAGAGGGACTATATAATTTGAGGTATTCCTAGACCATCCAAATAAGTTTCATTTCAAGTTCAAGTTCATAAGTTTAATTAAATTGGAATTCTTCAGGAGATAACATTTCTTTATGACTTGTCAGGATTCAAAACTGAAGAGGACCCTGGGTCAGGGGTTCCTTACTATAACTCCTGGAGATCTGTCTGGGGATGGTCCGCGGTATGTCATGGGAAATTTTATTTAAATTAACTTAATAAAATATATTTTCGAAGCTTTTTCGTGTAAGAAGAATCACTCACGCATTACAGAAGCACATTAAAGCGCGCAGAACTTATAAAAAATAGGTACCCATATTTTATTTCACCATTTTAATAATTCGCTGAATAAAACGTGTTTTGTGAGTCGTTGTCTGTTCTTACAGATTATTCTCGAATATATATTCTTATAGTCTATAATGGTACTCTTTCTTGAGTGTTGTTTGAATAAATATATGTCGTATTTTGTTCTATGTAGGAGGTCTTCAAAATTTTGGTACAATATATTCCATGAAGGTTATTAGGAACCATGGCAATCCAAACCTTAAGGCCAAAAATATTTATTTCAAAACCAAAAACTTAAGTTAGAATTATGCGTGATACATTTTCTAATTTCACTCCGCACACTTCAGAACAGGTAATCATTAAGCATGTATATGAAATTCAATCTTATATATACCATAAAAATTTCGTGTCACGGTGTTAGTGGTCGTACTGCTCTGAAACGGCTTGACTTATTTGTATGAAATTGTTTATATTGTTAGGTTATATGTGTCCCTATACAAAAAAATGTTTATTGTTGTTTTTAAGAATATGTTTTTAAAAATTTTATTTGGCATAAAAAAATTCCTATAAACCCAAATTTTCACCCTGCTTCCACCACTATTGCATTTTTTATTCGCTGATTTGGTGTTGTTATTGTAAATTCATTGCAATAATAGTTATTGATCATTCTCTTCAAATAATGCTGTAGACCTGCTCCGAAGCACTAGTAATAATAAAAACATACGATATTTGTTTAATGTTTTATTTTATAAGTGAAGAAATAATATGAAACAAAAAATTATTAAAAACAAAGACATTTAGAAAAGTCCTAACTGAATTGAAACGAGGTAGGTGGATAGTTTGCAGTCAAGCGATATAAGTAAGTGATTCTTTTAGTTAATCGAATTTTGTAAAAAAAAATTGCTGTAACATTCTAGGCTTGCAGTTCAATGTGAAACTTCAGTTTAGTAGGTCTAATCATTTCAAAATTTGAACTAGACTTACTAAACACGGAGCTTTTTTGCGAGACTTGATCATTTGGACACAGGGGATTCTAAAACGTCTATTTCCTTTGAAAATTTTATTTTATTTTTTTAATATTGCTTTATTGAGAAATAATACAATCTGCCACTATCTAGGGCAATAAGTATTAGAGCTAAAATAAGTCGTTAATTTCATATTTATAGAGTAAAACATAAAAAATAAAATAAAAAAAATATAAACTTAAATAACAAATTGAAAGAAAAATAAAATAAATATAATCTTGACCATATTCATACCTGTATACAATATTTACATACTACCCCTGGGAACACCGAATCGAATGTAGGGGTTACACCCAGAAGTGGATGGCGAGTTACAACGCCAGGAGTTCCCAACGCCTCTCAATCAGCCGCGTCACTAGTCTAGGCAGTGGAGGCTGACTGAGTGAAATGAATTAAAAAAATCTCACGAGAAAAATGAAGGGTGTCCGAAATCAAGAGTTTTGTTACAAGTTGAAATTATAAAACTATAGACCAATATTTATATTTTGGACAGTAGCCTGTATGAATTGGAACTACTCTTTGCTTCTAACATCTGACTGAAAAATGAATACTTAAGTTGATTTATTTTGACAACTTTAGCTTCAAAAGGAAGTTTGAAATTTATATTTTTTTTAAAAATAAGAGACGATATTTAAGAACGAGTTTCCTTGGCCTCGGACAACAGCCCTCGACTCTAGATCGCATTGACATTTCGTTTTGGGTCAGATCCATTTCAACTTATCATTTCATTATAAAATTTAGATGAAATCTGATATAGCGAAAACAAAAAACACGGTCCTAGCCTTACCCCAATAGTTGTTTCGTTAACCTTATTCTATATTTTTCTAAAAATAGTCAACTCCATCCAAGAAATTTATATTCGCCTAGCAACTGTGAGTCATCAATGAATAAATACGCAATAACTGTTACGAAAAAAGATCTTTGAGATATTTAATTATCTTTTGTTTACACAATTCGTAAAGAATAAAATCTGTAAAATTGATTGTGATAATGATCAGGAATAAAATTGATTGTGCACGTTCAAAGCTCATCATCATTAATGATTTATATTGCCAAGGATAATTGAGGTCAGATTTGAAATATATTATTATTCTATATTATCTACCTTAATCTGATCGTTACGCCAATGTGCAGCTTAGGCACTGAATTCATTATTTATTTATTTAAAAAAAATATTTTTATTGAATTAACATCTATATATTATTATACAAGTAAATATGCTGATAAAGCCATCTACGATATTATTTTGGCTATTTGGGTTGGAGATGAAATCACGCAAGATTGGAGAAAAGGTATTATATGTCCAATCCATAAGAAGGGGGGCATCCTTGAATGCAAAAATTATCGTGGTATTACTCTTCTTCAAGGTGATTATAAAGTACTATCAAATGTACTCTTTAAGAAACTTCTCCCATTCGCTGAGCGAGAAACTGGAAAATATCAAGCTGGATTTAGGAGGGGTAGTTTAACAGTCAATGAAATATTCGGGCTGCGGATGATTTTGGAAAAAGGCATAGAATATAAGATGGTCACCCACCACCTTTTTATAGATTTCCGAAGTGCATAAAGAGGCCAAAGCTCTACGAAGCGTTGTATGATCTCGGAATACCATCGAAGCTGATTCATCTCATTAAAATCTGCATGAACGATGTAAGGTGTACAGTCCGAATACAGCTTGATTTATCACCTGAATTCGAAACAAAGAAAGGACTACGGCAAGGAGATGCTCTGGCCTGTTTGCTATTTAATCTAGCCTTAGAATGGGTTATAAGAAGGTCCGGTGTGGAAACCACTAATACAGTTTATAACAGGATGACACAGATACTTGGGCAAGATCTATAAACGCCTTGAAAGAAGCTTTTCTTGGACTTGTGGGAGAAGCAACAGTCATGGGGCTATCTATAAACCAAGACAAAACGAAGTACATGAGAGCTGGTCCGGGAACTGACAACCCTATCAAGGAACCACTATCGATCGGATCTTTCACGTTTGAAAGCGTAAACCAATTTACTTACCTGGGATCTATAGTCAGCAGCTCTAACAAGATATCCCTCGAGATCGGTCAAAGATTAAGAAAAGCTAACTGTTGCTATTTTGGATTAGGGAAACATCTCAGCAGCAAGGCCTTATCCAGACAAAGTGCAGCCTTTATAAAACCCTTATTCTACCAGTACTAACTTATGCTAGTGAGGCGTGGACCTTAACGAGTTCGGAAGAAGCAGAGCTCTTGATCTTTGAAAGAAACATTTTGCGGCGCATATTTGGACCCATTAAAGTTGGAGATCAATGGAGAAGGATCTACAACCAGGAAGTATTTGGGGAAACTAATATTGTACGCTACATTAAGTGTGGTCGATTAAGATGGGCGGGCATCTTAGCAAGGATGGACGAAGAGGAAATTCCCAGGATGTTGCTGGAGGGAAAAGTGGACCGCTCAAGAGGAAGAGGAAGACTTAGGCTGCGCTGGAAGTTGCTGTCGCAAAGGATGCCCGAACCCTTGTTAACGTGCGGAATCGGAAAGCAGCTGCACAGGAAAGATCCATCTGGCGAAGGCTCATTGAGGAAGCCAAGGTTCACATCGGACTGTAGCGCCACTGTATTATTATTATTAATGATAGAATACATAAAAAAAAAACATGAAGAGAACTTTACCGCACTTTTGTTGTGAATCTAAAGTAGAAAGTCTCGAGGCCATCTTCTTTTCAGACGTCTCGAAGGATTATCAGGAATCGAACAGGAAGCTAGGGTTGAAACTAGTTGGTTGTTGTGGGAATGGAGTTTGTCATAGAAGGATTGATATCTGGTTCGGGCCAAATCAGCAACATATGGAACATTAAGGTCTTTGTGGATGATTTTATTCGTTGCAAAGTAAGGAGCGTTAAGGATTTTAGCGTTAAGAACCTATTATTAACAAATGACATTCTCCCTCATTTTAAATTAGTTTTGAAATGAAAATAAATAAGTCTATTTGCTCATCTAGTATTAGTATTAATAACTTTTAAATTAGGTAATTTTTTAGTAAAAAATAAATAGCCCTGCAAATCAAATGCATGCTGTATGCAAACATTTATGAGTGAATGTAAATGTATTTCTTATTGTTTTCTGGTTTATTGGTTAAGTCATTTACTGTTTCTTACAGTGCTATTGTGCTTCTTTTGAATTGAATAAAAATAAAAAATGTAATATATGGACATATATTATAATATTATATGTAGAGGTAGCATATTAGCTAATTGGATCTTGTCAGGGATGTTATTAATGATATTTTCGCTCTATTGCAGACTTCAGCTCTAAGCAGATTGAATAAGGATAGGTGTCATCTGAATGGAAGTGAACGGACCAGGACTAGTCGGTTCCTGATTGGTCGAGACCAGCTCGGAAACTCGGTAAGTACATTTATATATATCATATGTATAATATATCTCAACCTTAACTTTTTTAAAATTAATGTAAAAAAGATGAACATTCATAAAAGTCTTTTTAACATGTCTATGTTATCTTATAAAAACAACAGGGAACTTAGATACTTAAGTGTTAAAACTTACACCTTATTTCTATGTTCATCGTATTGCATCGGGTATTAGGCAGGAGGATCACGAATAATTTCCTTCTATTTTTATGAGATAAGTTTAAGTAATATTGCTGCTTTTGTTTGATGAGATATAGTAGATAATAGATAAAATATAATTATTATAATAAAGCAATATAATTATTATATATATTAAACATAGATACACAGGAGTTCATTGGGTTTACGATTTTTTAATTTTATTTTTTAATACTTTGAGATGTTTTGTAACTATGCAAATGTTTAAATTTTATTTTCTTAATATATTTATATATATACGAGAGGATCTCGAAGCTGAGTGGCTAGCGCGCTAGTCTCTCATACTTTAGGTTGTGAGTTCGAATCCTAGTCCCGACGGGGCTTTTATAAGGATGTAATTAAATTGGGATTCACTCACAGCCTCTCTCCGGGTATGTGAGACTTGTCAGCCAAATGGTGGCCACTCACAAATATAAGCGTAAGAAGTAATGATCCTACCCTGTAAAATCTCGTGAATCGTGTAAAATCGAGAATGGTGAGTATATTCTCCCAGGAGATTACACCACGCGGCCAAGGGCCTACACGTTCGGTCGCGCCAGAGAAGAAGAAGATGTATAATCAGAACGATGAATTATTTTGCTTTACTTATACGTTTATTAAAATAAATTCTTTATTATCCTGAGACATTTCCCTTTAAAATAACATATACATAATGTACAAAATGTGTTTTGGAGTCTTAGAGTAAATTAAATAGACATCAAAGAGTTAAAAATTACTCATATAAAATAGACATATGTTAATGAGGAAAAAAAAATTACAATTCTATCGTGCCTGGATAATCATATCATGATATAAAAGTGGGATTTGATGGAAGAAAGAGAGGTGGAGTGACGGATGGAAGGAAAAATAGAATTCCATAGGATTGAGCATCGAATGAGAAAATATCTGTCGAAATGTGCTGGGCTATCGAACTATTGATTTTTTATTACGTCTTTTATTTCGTTTTATGATTATTGAGTCTTCTCTCTTCACATATAAACGCTATATTGGTTTGATATAATCTATTAGATAATAGATACATGATAATACAATAAAGCAAATATAATTATTATATGTTTTAAACCCACTAAAACCCAGCCCACTGGTTTTTTTAATATTTAAAGATTTACGAGTTTTATGACTTTGACATATCTATGGCGGTCGTGAAAAACTAGATTACTCGAGTTATATCAAAAAGGAGTTAACATCACGTATCGCTCCCTCAGATCTTCTCCTACGTCGTGTTAAATTAGTTTAAAAAAAATTTCTTGGTGGAAGAAATTTTAGGTTTAAAGAAAGCTGTAATTAATAACTCTATTTTGGTATTACGTAAAACCTTAAGTCGCTCACCTGTAAAATGAAAGATTTTGACTTAACCACTTATTCACGATATGTTATAATTATGTTAGCATTTTATTTTCTTATTTTTATATTTATGGATTTTTGTGCCATCTTTATGGTTTTATGGCAACTTAATTTTTATTTCCACATTTTTTTTTTAAATAATCAAAAGTTTCCATAATTTAAAAACTTTGTTTTATGCTTTGTAACTAAAGTTTGTTCATTAATTAGTTTGTTTTTGGAGTCTCATACCAAATAAAACGATCTACGTAAATCTTTACCTTTTTTTTTTTTTTTTTTTAATATTCTTATCAGTTTACATGTTTCTGATCTATGTTGTTGTTGTTTTAGTTTTAAGGGCGAAAAACTGCGAGTTAATGCCCAAAAGTTCTTCAGAAGATGATTAACTTGACTATGATGAGATAAAAATTATAATAATTATATATTCAGTATTCTGAGAGGAAAGGACGAATTCCTTAAAAGGTTTCCTTCTACTGTATGTTTGAGGACATCGTTGTCAATTACGGATGTCTTCCTCGGGGTATGTTTTCCATGTCGGTATCCCCAGCTGAAAACTTAGTAAACCAGCGGCGAATGGTCCGTTCAATAACAATCCCTTTCCCAAATATTTCTAGCGGCCTCATCTGCTGATTGGCCGAGTTTAAACTCGTACAAAAATATTACTCTAAAATCGCGTGTTTCCATGTTCATATTTGGAGGTATACTAAAAAGTGGGTAATTGATTGGAAAGCTAATGTTTATAATACAAAGGTAGCGGATTAGTAACTGTTTACTCTAAATATGTAAACATTCGGAAGAAAACAACAGAGACCTGCAAAATCCTTTATGTATTTCAGAAACTATAAAAACGGACATTTCATGTGAAACAACCCAATTAAAATCTATATTATGCTAGTTATATTTTTATCCTGATTTTAACCAATTATTTGGGGGTCATTGTTGGATACTAATATTTGATTATGTTATACTGTTTAAAATCAACTGTGAGACTAATATAATATTTCATTGTGATAAAATTTGAAATTCGCACTTATGACTCTAAAATTGATTAGAACTGACAATTTATTCTAATGCTTCTCATGATTTATCTTATCTGAAGAGTTACTCTAATCCTTTAAACGTCAGTTCAGTGATTAGCGAATCAGCGTATCGGTATTTCTATTTGAGGTAAGATAAAATTTAATGTTGATTATTAGTTCGCCCCAACTATAATTTGGACTACAATTAAAATTTCTGGGTTCAGGCGGTCGAATTCTAGTGTTTAAACAAACAATATATATATATATATATATATATATATATATATATATATATATATATATATATATATATATAAAACTTATCTCGTTTATTAAAAAATAAAGAAAAACACCCAGTAATATTTTACATAGCCTGTTGTTCATCTTGCTCCTCGCAGTCGTAGATAATAGTAGATAGTTTTACATAATTAAACGGTCCAAACCATATGTAGCTGTTTTATTTGATGCTTTCTAGACAATACTTGCTTGATTAAACTATAATGCGCTGTTATTTTTTTATTAATTTATTTCTCGGAATAACCCTCATAAAAATATATGTAAAATATTTAAATTAATGATGAATTTCTTACAGATACGTTTGGAAAAAATAAATTTAATTCTTAAAGTATGTAACTTATTATTACGTAATAAATTTAATTTTTAAATATACATTAAAAACCATTGATATAGACATATAAAATAATAAAATTAATAAATTAAAAAAAATAATTAAGATAGAAATGAATAAGGGAAATAAATTGTAAAAATATAAGTAAAAAAAGGTATTGTCACAGCCATTAATAAAAAATATATACTATTTAATAATAATAATAATAAATTCTTTCTTTATTCAGGGACAAGTCCTTTTGAATAATTTTACAAAACATACAAAAAGAACTTTAGTGTCTTAGAGTACAAACAAAAAATAATAGAAATAAAATAAAAAGTGAACTATAGTGATAAATTAAAATGTAGCTTCTAATAATAATAATTAATAAAAAAACTAGACAAAAGATAAAACAGAAACATATCTGGATATATACAAAATTTTAATTTATAATGCTTTACTGTATTGATGTAAAATTAATGAAATATTAAAGTTAAATATGCAATTGCACCACGATGTAAGATATTATATTTAAACAATCGTTTCTATAATTTAAATTGAATTGGCAAATATATTTAGGATTCTTTGAAAATTTAATAGAGAGGAAGTGATCGAATAGACGGGATTTGAAGAGTATCAGAATGTCGAATATGTGAAGGAATGGAACTCCATACGAAAGAGGAGCGGATTAGGAAGGATCTGTCGAAAGCTGCGGTTCGATTTAAGTTAATAAATACATTAATATTTTTTCATCATTCATTTGTTATCATTTATAGCTTGTAATCTTCTTTGCATTGCAGAAACAAGATTTTCCGTGACCTCAGATCCAATTTTTTCCCATTTCTCTGACAACACATCTTTTAACATATTTTTGAATTTTTTTTTGTATTTTCTTACCTTCAAATCCAAAACATACCATAAATTTTCAATGAGATTTGTTCCGGAGACTGAGGGGGTATTTTTAATTGTGTACATACATTGTACAATAACGTTTTACTGGCTGTGTGTTTAGGATCGTTGTCTTGCTGAAATATAAAAGTATCCACTTTAGATTCTTAGCACTGGAAAGCAGATTAAGTCGCAAAATGTCTACGTAACTTTCAGCATTCATTACACTTTCAAAGAAGCATAACTTTCCAACACCATTCGATGCCCTGCTGCCCCAAACGATCCTAAACACACAGCCAGTAAAACGAATTGATATATAAATAATTGATGCCAAAGGAATGATAACAATATATTAATGACTTTTATTTACTTAAATAGGATATTTTTTTATTAATAAGTGGCTGTGTCAATACTTTTTTTACAATTTATTTCTACCTGGCTATATCAATGTTACTAAATGTATATTCAAAAATAAAATTTATTACTCAATTATAAGTTCCATACTTTAAGAATTAAATGAAAAAAAAAGGGTGTGCCAATACTTTTTTGACCCACTGTAATTTAAAATTATTTTCCAGTGACATCCCGCGGACACCTTGGACATATCATCTAGTTGGAAACCACTGTTTTACAGATGACCCGGCAGTGTTTGTAGCTCTTCGTAAATTATAACCATAACCTCCCACCCTCAAGTCCCTCAAGCATTCCACGCTTATGGTTGAAAGTGTTTTTATCGCTATTATAATAAATCATCTTTAATGCGGTTTGCATTCCTGAGCAGTATGTACTGTAAGTTACTCCCATCCATCGCAGGCCTTAGAAAGCCATTGAGGCAGTACTAAGGAGCGGCAGTAGATCAAGGCCTACCGGTCAGTAGTTGTCTGAAGCTTGTGCTGGAAATAACGGCTGGAGCTCTCTGGAGCCCTCGGTAATTGTTAAGTAGATCGCTGCTAAGTCAATAGCGACCCCCAAGCATCTCAAGCTGAGTGCAATCATCATCCATTTCAAAGTCCAAGTTCAATGCCAATTCCGGGAGAAAGGTATAACATTTTTACCGGACCTAGTTCAAACTGTTATTAACAAAGTAAATAATTTATCCAATACTAGAAGAGACCTTATGGGGACTAAGATGTGTAGATAGGATAGAAAGCGTAAACATGAACTTTTATAAACGTTTTTTCTCATTAAACAAAAATATTCCTTTTTTATTAATGCAGTCGGAATTTAATGTTCCCCATTGCCTAATCTCAATATTAAAGATTTCTCTCTCTTGGGTGCATACAATTTTAAAACTCAGTGATAACCGACTCCCAAAAATATGCTTCAATACACTAAAGAAAACGCATAATCCCACAAATAAAGAACAAAAATACAACTGGTTTCATTTTAAAAAAATTTTCCTTGAACCAGAGGGTCGATGTGAGGTACAATTAGTATAGGCAACTTACTAATAAATTGTTAATTATAGACGCGGCTGACATATTAAATATCAAAAGTAAAGCCTTATTTGAAAGAGAATTAAATAACGCTGTTGAAAAATTCAATAATCATAATCTTTCCCTAGATATTCAGGCCATTTTGCACTCAAAATTTAATCAAAATTTTAGGAAAATTAGTAGCTTAAATATGGGGGAATATTATTTGAAAATAAAGGGACCTATGAGGAAACATAGATTGATCAGTCAACTAAGACTATGTCAACCCAATAAACTGAAAGTTACCAGTTACGGATTCCAAAATGGTTATTCAGATGGTAGCGTTGAATGCCCTATTTGTAATTCAGGCGAACCAGAAGATTTAAATCATTTTTTGTTGCAATGCCCTGTTTACTCCCCGTCCAGAAATAAGTACTTGAGGACATATATTGGAAATATGTCTGACAATGACCTCATAGTACAACTTTTGTTGCAAATAGAAAATAAAAAGCAATTTGAAAATGTATTTTATTGGGTTGATGCAAAATTAATGCAGGTTTTTAGTAGGTATTGTAAATACGCCATATCTTTACTTTAACCATATATATTTAATCAAAATAATTTCCATCTGAATCAATGCACTTTTGCCAACGTTCAACAAGCTTTCTTATTCCACCAGAAAAAAAATCCGAATCCCTGGACTCAATGAAATCACGAAAAGAATTTTCAATGTCGTCCTGGTTTTGAAAATTTTTCTCCCTCAAAAAGTTGTCCAGATGCCTGAAAAAGTGGAAGTCTGTAGGAGAGAGGTCAGGTGAATAAGGCGGATGTTGGAGAACTTCGTAGCCCAACTCGTGCAGTCGTCGAAGCATTGGTTGTGCAACGTGTGGTCTGGCGTTATCGTGGAGCAGGATCGGCCCCTTCCGATTCATCAATGCTGGGCAAAGACGTTGCAATTTTTGAGTTCCGAGTTCCGCCGCCATTTCTCGTGTGGTTTTGGTTGGGTCTTCTTCCACTTTTGACCTCAGCTGGTCGTTGTCCAGAGCAAGATGACGGCCCCGACCTTCCTTGTCTTCGAGGTCGAAATCTCCTCTGCGAAACTTCTGGAACCAACGCTGCACCGTGCACTCATTAATAGCCCCCTGACCCCACACTTCATTAATATTACGAGCCGTTTGCGCAGCGCTGCGCCCTAATTTAAATTCGTAAAAATAAATTTGACGAAAATCGCACTTTGACATTTTGAACACACTGAACAAAACGATTTTACTAAACAAATTCATGGTGAAAGAGAGGGTATTAGATAAGGTTTGTTTTGGTATAATAATGATCAATGTTAGGATAAGCTTTGTTTACACAATTGGAATTAAGATATTGCAATAGAGGAAACCTGCATTAATTTTGCATCAACCCAATATTATGTAACAGAGTGTTTAAAGCAAAGAAATTTGTATCTGTCTATTCAAGAATAATTTAAGCACATTACTAAAATAACAATAATTGAATTTGTTAAACTATTTATGATTAATTTATTTGTTTAATATTTATACAGTTACAATTTATTTTGCCTTTTATTATGTATTTGTTTTTGAAGCGTATTTTGTTTAGTACAGTTGTAATAGATTTCTTTGATTTATGTTTAACTGTTTTGTACAACTCAACTCCATTTCTATGGACTAGCCCGAAAACAAATAAAGAGATTTATTATTATTTATTTTACAACTGGTTTCACCAATTATATTGTATATTAAGTCGAGTAAACAAACAGTCTATATTAGAAATAGAAGCCCCATCTATTTTTCAGTTTGAGATGCACAAAACATTGATACTGTTTACGAATCATATGGAGACAATAGATAAACAGAAGTTAATCACCCCCGGTAAATACAACCCACTCTATCCATCCATTCATAACAATAGACATAAACCTCAAGCTTAGCTATCATTAAAAGCACCGTTTCTTTTCATAAAAATATTTGCGCAATTAAGACTTTCTGGAAACTACAATATCAAATTAACATTTAACAATATATATTACCATTCTAAACCCAAGGAAAACTGCACTCTATGTAATCTAAACGAAAGAGAGGACTTATTCCACATTTTCATTCGATATACGCACCGTTCCGAACCCATTACATCCCTAGAGCCTTAAATATGAACAGCACAAATTTTATCGCCCTGTTTACCACCGAAGATATTGAAGAATTGAAAAACATTTACTATTATACCAGGCAATGTTGTCAAATTAAATCATTTATAATAAATGGTTTTATTTTCTTGTGGCAGAAGAACAACAGGGAGCGGCGTGGTCTAGTGGATAGAATGCTAGTCTGCTGTGCTCCGGGTCCTGGGTTCGAATTCCGGCTGTGGCGGAATATTATTTATACTGTTAATTCAGTCGGGGGGCGACCCTAGGGTATGGAGACCCTCCTGGGGCAGACCCAGCCTCTATAAAGTGGGTACCCAAATTAATTGGGGAAAAACCTGGCGGCTGAGCGCGATTAAGGCCTAATTACCTCATTGCACTGCCGTTGGCCTAGAAACAGTACGAATCTCTATATGTACTGAGCCCAAGACCCTTCATGGGTTGTAGTGGTACAGGTTTTTTTTTTTTTTTTTAGAAGAACAACTGATTTTCTCCGCAACCCGATCTTGTTTAAATCGATTCCTACGTGTTTATATGTTTGCCCATATGATTTATTAAATATTACGGCGAAAGATAACAACAAGAAATTGTTTGTTTATTTATTTAACGTCACTTTATGCTACTATGGCTAATCGGACGATGCTACAGTGGGAGTCCTAAATTTTGCCTATCCAGGTTTTATTAGAATAGGGATCTTTAACGAGTATCTGACATCGCACAGGCTCGGGACCACCTTTTAACGTCCCCTCCGAAGGACGGCGTAACTAAGGATTTTTTACTCCCATTAAAAAATCCTAGGACCACCTGCGGGTTTGAACCCGTGACCTTTAGCATGGGAGGCTGTTACGCTAGCCACCCAGCTACAAGTGATCCTACAATAAGAAATTGAATTATTTTAAAATTAAAAGGTAAATCATTTAGATTCGTTGGGATGCGTGGATGATTTTTCCGTTGTTTTTTTTTTTTTTCAGATTTTCCACTGATTCTTCGCTCCGTTTGGTCGCAGAGTGACGTTGTATAGCCTACAGCCTTCCTCAATAAATGGACTATATAACATAAAAAGATTTTTTCAATTAGAACCAGTAGTTTCTGAGATTAGCGCGTTCAAACATACAAACAAACTCTTCAGCTTTATAATATTAGTATAGATTTAATTAATTAATTTAATTAAGATCAATTTAATTAATTTTTAAACAATTTATTTTTGTATCTGAATGTATTTGTGAAAGTCGTGTGTTGCCCGCACCAGAGTTTTTACGTTTATGATCTAATCGTTATTTGTAATTTGTGCATTGAAAACCCAACTACAATAGACAAAACATTGGTACATTTCGGGTAGTGGACTATTATTAAAATTAGTGTTGGCAATGTCCATTGTTTCAGCCAGGTTGTTATCGTTTAGATTTATTGTTGTGCAATCAAATATTGACAAAACAGATACTGCTATCCACTCCCCGCACAGCCGATAAAGATGGTTCTATGACCTACAGACCATTTTCTTTTCATGATAATGTTCCTACAGGATAAACATCGTAGCGGGCGGTTGCAATATCAGCAGTTCTCTTCCCAATCAGTTCTGCTGGTTCAGTCAGTCAGCTGGACAGTAGATATCAGTCACTATTACATTCACTTCGCCTTTCACTGAATTCATTATCAATTATAGGGAGCAGCGTAGTTTAGTCGGTAGAGCATTAGGCTACTGTTCTCCGGGTCTCAGATTCGAATCTCTGCTGAGGCCGAATCATGTATTCTGTTATTGGGTTGTTTCACATGAAATGTCCGTTTTTATAGTTTCTGAAATACATAAAGGATTTTGCAGGTCTCTGTTGTATTCTTCCGAATGTTTACATATTTAAAGTAAACAGTTACTAATCCTCTACCTTTGTATTATAAACATTAGCTTCCCAATAAATTTCCCACTTTTTAGTATTCCTCCAAATATGAACATAGAAACACGCGATTTTTGAGTAATATTTTTGAACGAGTTTAAACTCGGCCATTCGGCAGCTGAGGCCGCTAGAAATATTTGTAAGGCGTTTGGGGAAGGGAGTGTTAATGAACGGACCATTCGGCGTTGGTTTGCTAAGTTTTCGGCTGGGGATACCCAGGATAACTTGCCCCGAGGAAGACCTCCGTCCGTAATAGACAACGATGTCCTCAAACATTCAGTAGAAGGAAACCCCTACCGAACAGTTAAAGGTCTCTCAGCACAACTAAATGCAAGTGAATCTACCGTTTCCAAACATTTAAAATATATTGGGAAAGTAAAAAAGCTCAGATTTTGTTTTACTTCAAGCTCAGAGTTTTTCAGTTCGGGGATAAAAAAAGTTGGTGTCACGTTGGGAAAAATGTGTAGAAAAAGAAGGTAAATACTTCGAATAAAATTATCTTGTTTTCATATCGTATTTTTAATAAAAATCCTTTACCTTGAAAACGGAAATTTCATGTGACACAACCCAATATTTAAGCAGTGGAGCGATCCTAGGTATGGAGACTTCTAGGCATTCCCAGCCTCTATAAAGTGGGTATCCAATATCTCCTGGGATCATATCTTTACCGAACCATCAACGCTCAGCTACCTTCCTATAACCACAGACTTCTGCAATTTAAATTGTCAGTCCACTCCCTCTAAACAAGATCGCGCCATTCTGACCTTTATGTTCTTACCCATAGAACAACAACTTTTGATCATTACTTTCTTGTCCGCTCTACTACTCTCTGAAATTCCCTACCTACTCATATGCGCCAGGCCTATTCCCTACCATCATTTAAGTACCAGCTGTTACAGTACTTACCGTCATCCCAAACAGACGCTCAACAAGCCTGACATTTCAAATCGAATATCAATTCAAAAAGAAAATTTATTATTTATTTTTCATTACTTTCACTTACCTATATTTGAAATATATAGTATGGGAATGTATGTATGTCTGTATGTCCGTGTGGCGTGTGTGTATGTGGTATGTCTAGAGCGAAAACCATTAGTTATATAAAACTTTTTTGCTTGAACGCAAGATTTTAGAGAAAAAATGAGTTTTTTTCATATTGTTTCATCTCTACAAAGATTTCTGAGTATAGAGGATTATAAAATACATTTTTTGAGAAAATAGAATTTTTTTAAAACCTTCCAAAACACTTTTAAAAAAATATTCTTTAACAGTTAAGATCAGGGGGGAGGGATCACGAAATTTAAAAAAAAATCGAACTATTTTTTATAAATAACAAAAACCGCTGTAGTTAAATATCTAAAATTCGTTGAATTATTTTTATTGGACATTAAACCGATCCTCCAAGTACGAGTAAAAACGTGAAGCACTGAAACGAAGATTTCGATTGAATAGTAATTAATTAATAGTAAGTGAATAGTAATTAAATATAAGAGAGTGATTAAATTAATAAAATGAAACGAAAGACTCAAAATTGATCATAATTGGACGATTTCAAATGGATTAACCCTATCATCATTATTACCATTGTCCCTCATGGGAAAGACTAAAATATTGATAATAATAATAAGCTTACCGAACCCGAAGGTTCGATGCCGATACCACCAAAGTCTGCCTACATAGACTCGTCCAATGTTCGCCGGTCAAGCCCAAGCCCCCAAGATCAGCCTTAATGTAATCCTCCCATCGAGGCTTAGGCCGACCTTTCGGACGCCTACCAGTCGGTTCAGCGAATACCAACTTTCTCGGAATCCGTTCCTCCCAATCCGAGCCCAACAACTTTACGCGCCCATTTGAGTCTCCGCGATGCTATCAACTCAATTATATTCACAGGGTACAAACTTCGCGATTCCGCGTTGTGCAACCTTCTAAACTCCCCAGTGGCCTCATCCCTCTTCGGACCAAATATTTTACGCAGTACCTTATTTTCGAAAACCTTAAGCCGTTGTTCATCCTTTAAAGTAAGCGGCCACGTTTCACATCCGTAAAGAACCGTCGGAAGAATAATAGTTATATAAATTCTAACCTTAATGTTTTTAGATAGAAGCCGCGAGCTAAGTTATTTAACAACTAAATAATAACACGCATTTCCCACCTTTAACCGGGACTTTATTTTTTCCTGGATTTCATTTTTTCTTTTTATCATTGAACACAAATTCTTGAATTTCTCTACAATATTAATATCATCAAGATCGCCACCATTTCTGCTACTAATCATATATTTCGTCTTATCGGTATTTAATTCGAGACCTATTTGTTTACCAGTTTTTATTAACACACTTGTATTTAGTTGTATGGTTTCCGTGTCTTCACCTAGCTGTACCAAATCATCGGCATCATCGGCCAAAACTGTAATCTTGTCATCCATATATAAGCCTTTCTCGGTACTTATCACCTTTTCTATGACATATTCTAAAGCTATATTAAACAAAACATGTGAAAGGGAGTCACCCTGTTTCAAACCCGATCGCACCTCAAATCTCTACTAGGTTTACTAACTTTCTTGGTATTCCCTGTTCAATCATGATGTTATATAGCTTCTGACGGTCTATGGAATCATAAGCTATAACTATTACAACATATTTATTTTTGATAATAATTCTATAAACAGTTCCTATTGTTAGTTAAATACAAATCTTTTTAAAAATCACCTTATTTTGTAGATCAGTTTCTTCACTTAATACTTTCACCTTGTAAAAATCAAACACTTATGTTTATTTTCGAAAGCAGAAACCGCTCAGGCTGTGTCTTCCTTTCTACTCTCTAAACCTTGTTTGTATCCATAAACTCTTTTATGGGATATTTATCCATATATTTACTGAGAAAATGATGGTATATTAAAAAATCAAGAAGGAAGATGACAATTTATATACCGAGTTTAGCGTGACGCCATATTTTATTTTTTTTATATGTAACTGTATTTGTTTGGAAATGTGTATTTTACTTATTTACCGGAATTTTTCCAAATTTTCCAAACATCTTAAGATTTGCCATCTGCTTTTTCAAAAAAGGAATTATGCCAACAAATGGTTTAAGTTACATTTTAAAATGTATATTTTTTTTTTCTTAAAATTTACATTAAATTAACCTTTTTCAACTTGAGCTTTAAAGAATTTTTTTTAAATATTTAGCTTTCCAGCTATATCAAGATTTGCCATCTGCTTTTTCAACAAAGGAATTATGCCAACAAATGGTTTAAGTTACATTTTAAAATGTATATTTTTTTTTCTTAAACTTTACATTAAATTAACCTTCTTCAACTTGAGCTTTTAAGAATTTTTTTTTAAATATTTAGCTTTCCAACTATATAATATACATCTTTTTTTATTTAAACATATTTATTGATATTTACAACTGTATTATTGTATACAACATGTAAATATGATGGACATAGTAAACTGGCATGAAATACATGAAGAGATGCCACCCATTGGCAGCACTCTAAAAATGTTTTAAACTAGAAGGTCTCGGGGCCATCTTCTTTTCAGACGCCCCGGAGGATTATCAGGAATCGAAGAGGATGATAGGGTAGAAACTAGTGGATTAGAGTGGAAATGAAGTTTTTCATGGAATGATTGATATCTGGTTAAGGCTAATTCAGTAACATATGGGATATTAAGGTCTTTATGGATAAGCTTATTCCTGACAAAGTAAGGAGCGTTAAGGATTTTATGAAGGATTTTGGATTGTAAGGATTGGATACGAGAAGAATTCGATGGTTTAGTAAAGCCCCATAGCTCTACTCCGTAAGACCATATCGGTCTTATGATGTTCATATAAATAAGTCTTTTGTAATTAAGTGGAAGGTTGGAGCGTTTGTCCATTAAGTGTTGAAGTAATATACAGCTATATTACTATTCTTATGTTCGGAAAAATAAATTTACCAAAAATAATATGTTTGTTTTTTCCCTTTTGATTGGTTATCCAATTAGTTCCAGTTCTATATTTACCCGTCATTACCAACGTCAACAAGATAAAATCGTTACAAACTTAAGAGGAAGAAACTAGAAAATATCGGCTTTTAATCCATGTGAGACTATCTTAATCAAAATGAAACTTGCATTCAATTAAAACATATAAAATATTCCATAGATTTAGTGATTTTAATCAAAATCGTTTAAGGCTTTTTTTGGGATAATCGTAAGTAGGTGCAAAATACATGGTACAGGGTCTCTTCTCGATCGTAGATTTCAAGAGAAAACGTTTGTGAAATCTCAGCCATACACGTTTCTAAAAAAAGAATTTTCAGTTTTAAAAACTTATCGGTTTTCACACACCGCTTTGCGAGACTTTTGATTTGTTTTTGTTTTTGTAGGGTCTCTTTAGTCATTTGGACTAGAACCTAGAAATCTTTAATTTTCACGATCGCAATACTTTCTCTTTCTTTACATTTCACATATTGGTAAGTAAAAGTAAAAACGCATTATTTAACAAAAACAGATTATTACACAATAGTTTATTATTTCAAAATTACCATATTACAGGATAACTGTACATAGTTGCTATTATTTTCAATTTATCTCTATTTTCAATAATTACAGAGTTTTGTTGGAATTACATCTATTAAAATTGGTGACTATAAATGACTCGTATATCCTCCAACTGTTTTTTTAATTTTATTTTATTTATCACGCTTTACTGATTCAAAACTCTACGTATTTTTGCCTATCTTAAAAAATAACTGAATTAATGGCGGATTTATGGGTAAAATTATTATTCAGTTGCTAAGTTACTTAGCTCACAGCTTCTATCTATAAACTAAAAGGTTAGAAATTATAAAACTATTACTCTTCCAACGGTTCTTTACGGATGAGAAACGTGGCCGCTTACTTTGAAGGATGAACAACGGCTTTAAGGTTTTCGAAAATAAGGTACTGCGTAAAATATTTGGTCCGAAGAGAGATGAGGCCACTGGGGAGTTTAGAAGGTTGTACAACGCGGAATTGCGGAACTTGTATCCTATTACTATAATTGAGTTGAAAGCGTCGCGGAGACTCAAATGGGCGAGTAAAATCCAAGCCCAATGGTGAGGAACGGATTCCGAGAAAGTTGATATTTGCTGATCCGACTGGTAGGCGCCTCAAAGGTAGGCCGAAGCGTCGATGGGAGGATTGCGTTAAGCCTGATCTTGGGGGCTTGGGCTTGAACCGAGAACATTGGACAAGTCTGTGTAGACGGAATATGGTGGTATCGGCATCGAGTTATAGGCGTATTTATGTGTAAAATTTCAAAAATAAATTTATGATTTTGTTTTTTTTGTTTGTTTAAAAACAAATAAATTATTTCTCTATTTTTAAAAATAACTGAGTTATATTAAATAATTTATTTTAAAATCCTACAACATTTAAAAAATACCTAATATAACCAGTACAGCTACAGTAAATAATCCTTGATTATGTCGCCCTTCGAAGAGGACGTTAAGTGGTGTTCCCGGGCCTGTGCTATGTCATGAGCTCGTGGAAGATCTCTATCCTAATTAAATCTAGGTATTAAAATTATTTCGTTGTCAGATAGCGTCATTTTGGCATGCCAGAAGTTACTGAAAAAGAAGGTACTTGGTTGTATATGGTGGTATCGGCATCGAACCTTCGGGTTTGGTAAGCCTATTATTTATTATTATTTATGGGTAAAATTTCAATTTTTATTCTTTTTTATAACTATTCGCGATATTTCGGTTAAAAAATACTAAAACATTTTGTATTTTTCTTCAAAAATAACTGAGTTATAGGCGTATTTATGTGTAAAATTAAAAAAAAAAAATTTATGATTTTTTTTTTTGTTTAAAAACAAATAAATTATTTCGCTATTTTTAAAAATAACTGAGTTATTGAATTGAATCACTTTTAATCGGCCGCTAAAAAATAATCAGCTGATGTGAACGTTTAGGAGTTAGGATTATCGTTTATACCTTAGATTTTTTTTGGCTAATTTCACATAATCAGGTACAGTAGATTCAGAGAAATGCCGCGAACGGCGGGACAAACATATTCTTTTATTTGTTTTGTTTTTTGTGTCGATTACAAAGGCCCATTATTAAAAATATTAAACCGAAAGCAAATACAAGTACAAGCTAAAGAAAAATAAAGTCTCTTGGCCATGCTTAACCATTCAAAACTATTTGCAGCGTTTCATCTTTTGTTTTTGTTCTAACCTCTACTCATAGTACATCTCAACTCGACAGTTTCGAAACTATTTAAAGAAGCAATTACGGCAGTGATAAGTATAATAGGCGGTAAGGCGAGATGCAGAAATGGGACAGCGTTGAAAGGGGCCGGTGTTCCATAAACTGTCCTTGGTATTTGGCCGTTGTGCAAACAGAACTGGATCAGCTGGAATTCAAATCAGATGACATTACCCCAGTTGATGACCTTTGGACCGTTTGAGAACCACTTTTCCACTCGAATCATGACCAAAAAGGATGCACAGCATTCAGAGACTTATCGGTTCCTCAGAGTCTTCGCGAGGTGTCGTAACCGGAGCGGGTTGGATTCTCGCAATCTCGCTCACTTAATTCATTTTCCTTTCTTATCAATTCGGAGAGAAATTTTATACGTTGACCAACAGTTACGTAAATTTAGGTTTTGTCATTGTAAAGTTACGTGTGTGTGAGATCTTATTCCCTCTCTTCACTTTACCATCGTGGGTATTTTATTGGTTTTATTTTTACATGCATATTTAAGTCTATAAATCCTATATATTTTTTTTCAATAATGTATTTTATAACCACACCCGTCTCCAAGTCCGTGACAATTAGCGGATTTGATAACAATTTGTATAAATGGCATGTCAGGCATGAGGAGGTCGATTTCCATTGGTGTGTGCTCCTAACTTTTTTTATTTTTATTTTAAAGAAATTTACTACTGTATTATACAATAAGATACATTAAATGTGTGAATTGGTCAAGTGGGATTGATACAGGCATGTGAAAAAACTACCCAGTGGTAGCACTTCAGTGTTTATTTAATGTAGTAGATCGCGAGGCCATCCTCTTTTCAGCCGCCTCGGGGCATTATCAGGAATAGATGGTAATGAGAGTTTGCGGACGAGTGGGTAGGAGTGGACATGTAATTTGGAATAAAAGGAGGTATATCTAGTTCGGGCTAGAACTGCAACTAATGGGATATTTAGGTCTTTATGAGTTATTGTATTGGTGACAAAGTAAGAGGCATTTAGGATCTTTCGGAGGATTTTGGATTGCAAGGATTGAATGCGGGAAGAATTGGATGGTTTGGTGGATCCCCATAACTCAATCTCATATGTCCAAATAGGCCTAATGATGGTAATATAAATTTATTTTCTGAGGTATGTGGAAAGTTTTGATCGTTTTAAGTAAGTGTTGTTGTAAACGGTATCTACGAGCTGTTTCTTGTCGTTTCAGTCTAGTGTGAGGATTCCAAGTAAGACGTTTGTATAGTTGGAGTCCTAGGTACCGGATCTGTTCAACTGAGGTGAGTGGAATATTGCTAAAGGATATAGTGGGAGAGACAGACATAGGTTTTCGACGAAGGGTAAAGGTAGTTTGATGGTATAGTAGGGTTGATTTTAATTCTCCACTTTTGACACCATTCTTCAATGGAAAAAATGTGCGACTGAAGGGTTTGGGTAGCAATAGTTGGGTCATTGATTACAGATAACACACATGTGTCATCGGCGTATGTAGTGAGGACAGTACCACTTCTAACTTAAATTTTAAACCTATGACATCCATTAGCCTATTCCACCTCTGCCTATCTTGGGCAATGGCCTCCAGTTCACCGCGTGGAACTCCGTGGCGTCCTTCTTGATTATGTCGCCCCATCTCATTCTCGGTCTTCCTCTTGGCCTAGTTCCGACCCATCGCATTCATAGTTCTGAAGAGAGGACCGGATGGATCACTTCTGGCCACATGTCCGTGCCCATCGTAACCTCTTTGCCTTCATGTCATGTGAGATCGACTGCTTCGTTTCCTCTATCAAAACAATTTTGCCTTACGTCTCCACAGCCCTAGGTCCTGATCCCATTTAGGTCCCGTAATTGTTCGTAGGACTTTTCTTTCGAACCTTTCAATTATTTCTCTCTAAGGTACCTGTTAATGCCCAGGTTTCACAGCCATACATCAGTACAGGTTTGATGATGGTGTTATATACCCTCATTTTGAGATGCTAAGAGATCTTCTTAGATTTGAGAATAGAAGAGATAGAGAAAAATGCTCTATTTGCATTATTCATTCTTAAGTGGATCACTCTCATTTGGTTGTTGATGAGGTTACCGTGGATCCAGGATTCAAAGGAGTCTACTTTTGGGAATATCATATTTTTGACACCTATGGCTGTCTTCCGTGTGTTATATTTTATTTCTTTATTAATATTTACTAAAATATTAATAAAGAAATAAAATCCAATTATATAAATTTCTATGATCAATAGCTGGTTCAAACATTTTTTTCTTCATTAGAGTTTTATACGTGACTTAGATCTGTAATCAGGACATGCCTTCTTATCTGAGAGTATCAAAAAATATCGCTCTTTTTATAGCGTTGTTGTTTAATACTGAACTCGTGCTGTTTAGGCACGATAAGAATAAACGGGAAGTAAATAATGAAGCACAGGTGATACCGTAAATATTTCAAGAACATCGCTCAGGGTTAGCAGATAACAAATGGTTTTACATATAAATTACGGCGCTCCTAATCACCACTAAGGCGAGATATTCAAGTGAAGAACCATTGTAGAATTGGCTGTTGTCTGGCGATGTTCTGTGATCTTAATCGATGGTTCTCGATTTCAGCTAAATTATCTTTTGGATGATTCAACATTCAAATACCGGAGCCGTATGGGTGGTTGAAGGCTCTCGGTGTGGTAGAGCTTATTCTATCACGCAAAGGTTGTTAGTTCGAATCCCAGTCCATAGGGACTTTATCAAGCATATAATTAAAGCTTAGCACAGTCTTCCTCGTGTACGTGAGAACTCCCAGCAACTGGTGCTCAAAAAAATCGGCGTAGGAATGTGACTCTACATTATAAGATAACATCTAGAATTGGGGTGTATTCTCCCAGAATATGCGTTCTAAACTCCAAGGAGAAACAATAAGTTTTTCTTTTCCATTACATATAAAACTCGAGCATATTGGAAAACGGTACAGTAGTTTCCATTCGCTTACAACACGCCCTGATGATGACCCACAAGGGGGTTCGATACGTTGGTTAACAATAAAATAGTTGAAACTATTTAGTTGCTTCATTTAATGACCGCCACCCGGACTAATTCCTTCCAGTAATTTAAAAATTATGTTTTGGCCACCAAGATCGTAGGTTGAAATCCAGCTGAAGGTTCTAGGGATTAAAAAATTATTGATTATACCGCTCTTCAAAGAGGACGTAAAGTGGTGTTCCCGAGCCTGTGCTGTCAGGTTTTTGTTAAAGATTTTCAGCACTCATTTTTTATGAATATGACGTGATGGTTTAGGTAACGTTAAAAAAAACTATAGTGTCAAACCAATAGTTTAACTAATGTTTCGTCGTGTGAAGCAGACCGATCGATTTCTTTGTTTGGTATCTGAAAAGACAAATTTCTTTTCTTCATATTTCGTTTTTGCAAAAGGAGATGGCGAATCCATTTAAAATTCATACAAATAGGTCACTTACTTACACAATTCCAAACATTTATTCCTAAAAAAATTTTATTTTAAAATCCTACAACATTTATAAAATACCTAATATAACCAGTACAGCTGCAGTAAATAATCCGTGATTATGTCGCCCTTCGAAGAGGACGTTAAGTGGTGTTCCGGGCCTGTGCTATGTCATGAGCTCGTGGAAGATCTCTATCCTAATTAAATCTGGGTATTAAAATTATTTCGTTGTCAGATAGCGTCATTTTGGGATTCGAGAAGGGTACTTGGTTGTAGAAAGCATGGCGGATGTTTGATGATTAGTAAAAGTTGTATAGTTGCACTTTACCATATCTTATTGGGTACTCAAAAAGATTGGTCAGAATATTGCACAAAGGGCTAAATAATAATCAATATATTAAGGAAAAATATATACTAAACATGCAGAAATATTTTCGACACCCGACAACTATCACTTGCCTGGGATTGGTTTGCGTCATTGCTAGGGCTCGTTTCCACAGACCTATCTTACCGAGCTATCTTATCTCCCATATCTTATTCTTTCCAATGCATCTTCTTCGTTATGTAAGACAATGGTGGCTCGGTTATTGTTTGGTTCTTCTCTACCAATCCTCTTTCAGGACTGCCGCAACTTCAGGATGGGGAGACTTTGATCTCCTGATAAATTTTATATTTTTTATAAAACTCGAAAACCTGGAATTTTCCACCAACCTGTATACGTTATGGTACTTTCCTATCGTCATTCAAATTACAACTTTACCAATACCTAGTGTCATCTGAAATAGACTAATAATATAATATTACAATTCTAGAATGAGTCTTTAAACGAATGAAAATAATTGTTTACTGCAAACATTTAAATTATGTTTATCAGTTCATTTATATTTAATTTTTTCCTTTCACTTACTATATATAGGAAGGGGAAGTATTGCAATAGTGAACATTTTCGAATTCCAGTTTTCAACGGAAATACACGTTTTAGGGTCCCCTGAGTCCAAATAACCAAGTCCCGCAAAAAGGTGTGTGTGTGTGTGTGTGTATGGTAACTCCCGGGCGGAAACGAAAAGTCCTATGAGGCTGAAATTACATATTTAAGATAATTATATGCCTGAGATGTTACGATTTTTTCTCAATAAAATCGGCTAACTAGAAGAGCCACTTTATACCATGCATATTGTACCTTTTTATGATTTTCTCAAAAACGGTTCCGACGATTTTGATTAAACTCGCTATGCCAATGTAAAGTTAAATGGGCTTTAATATCATGTAAGTTTCATTCTGATTAAAAACGTCTGACAGGGCTTAAATGCGAATATTTTAAATTTTCTTACTCTAAAGTACCTTTGATTCTGTAGATGCTGTAAAAATAACTATATTATCTTGTTAGCATTGGCAATTAACAGCTAAATATGGAAGTTGAGCAAATTCGGTAAACAACTAAAGGAGAAAACTGAAAAAACATTTTTTTAATGCAATTTTTTGTTTCTGAACATAAGTACAGTAATATACATGTTTTATATACCGTTGGAATGCCAAAGAATAAAAAAAAAAATATTATCTTATACACAAGCTTGTAAAAGTTAATAACGAGTGATTAAAAACCGATAAAACTAACTGATTATTTTGATAATAATATAATTGATTTTTTTTATAAAACACATGTTTCTATGGAAACTCAATTTAAATTATTCTTTAATAGTTTTATCTCTAACTGTATTTGAAAATTCTTTAATAGATTTTTAAAACGGACGTAAGTGAAAGTCGTGTGTTGCCCGCACCAGATTTTTTTTTAACACAATTGTATTCACAAGAATTTTTTTTTTTTAATCTGTTTATTTATGTTTTGTTAGCAAACTTTGTTAGGCGCGACTGCGGGACGTAATTCTTACGTCAATGCAACGGTAACGTTAGGTCCCTCGTTTGCCACCTAACGCCTCTCGTTTAACTTTGAAATAATTTTACTGCGACGGATATAAAAATAAAAAATACTGCGGGAAACCGACAAAACTCAGACAGAGAATAATAATAATAATAATTGTAAAGGAGAAATCTATTCGTACAAGTTTAAGAAAGTTCTTTATAATTCTTTATAAAGTATGGAAGTAGTCGGAAACAGACACCGCATTATTGATGTGTTTTTGACTCGAGGCATATCACTATTTTAAAAAATAAATCTTGTGCTCATATCGTACGATGTTTTTCATTTTTTTTTTTTTTTAATTCTTTTATTGGTATTTACAACTGTACACATTACAACAAGTAAATGAGCTATTTACAGAACATTGGCTTGGAAAAGTCTTGAGAAGAATCTACCCAGTGGTAGCACTTCAGAGTTTATTTGGTTAGCAGGTCTCGAGGCCACCGGCTTTTCAGACGCCTCGGAGGATTATCGGGAATAGATGCCGCTGAGAGGGTACGGACAAGCGGGTTTGTATGGGCTGGTAATTTGGAATGAAAGGAGGAGTATCTTTTTTGGGCAATATCTGCAACAAGTGGGATATTCAGGTCTCTATGGATGAGTTTGTTGGTAACAAAGTATGGAGCGTCTAGGATTTGTCGAAGGATTTTGGATTGCAAGGATTGGATGCGGGAGGAATTCGATGGTTTAGTGGAGCCCCATAGCTCTATGCCATAAGTCCAGATAGGTCTAATTATGGTTGTGTAAATCAGTTTTTTGAAGTATAGAGAGAGTTTTGATCGTTTGTCAAGTAAGTGTTTTAATAGTCGATATCTACGAGCAGTTTCTTGTCGTTTAAGTCTTGTATGAGGATTCCATGTAAGACGTTTGTCAAGATGAAGTCCAAGGTATCGTATTTGTTCTACAGTGATGAGTGGGGTTTTTCATTTTTAAATCTACAAAATTAAAGGAATATGTTTATTTATTCAACGTCACTTTATGCTACTATGGCTAATCGGACGATGCTATAGTGGGAGTCCTTAATTTTGCCTATCCAGGTTTTATTAGGATAGGGATCTTTAACGAGTACCTGACATCGCACAGGCTCGGGACCACCTTTTAACGTCCCCTCCGAAGGACGGCGTAACTAAGGATTTTTTACTCCCATTAAAAAATCCTAGGACCACCTGCGGGTTCGAACCCGTGACCTTTAGCATGGAAGGCTGTTACGCTAGCCACCCAGCTACAAGTGATCCCATTAAAGGTATTTTAGAGCAAGAAAATTTAAAATATCGACATTTGAGCCCTGTCAGACTACTTTAATTAAAATGAAACCTACATGATATTAAACACACGCACGCGATACACACACATAAACCATTTCGCGGAACTTTGATATTTGAACTAAAATTTTCACGATCTATTCCATATCTATTACTTGTTTCTTCTGGTATTTTCCCTAATTTTGACTACGGTTGCCTGGTGTATGGAGGACTTAGCGATGAACTGGAAACAAAATTGAAACGTCTTATGAATTGTTTTATAAGATATATTTTTGGAGCCCATAGACGTGACCATATCTCTGGGTATTATACTGAGTTAATGTGGCTTTATCCTTCTGTTCGACGGCTATATTTCCATGGTTCCTACCTGTTCCAAACTTTAAAAAATAGAAAACCTTTCTACATAACTGAATTCCTCACCCTCCGCTCAGGCATCAATTCGTTAAACACCAGAACCCAATCAATCAATATTTATACCCCATCACATAGAACTGCATCATTTCACAAATCCTTTCTCGTTCGCTCCTCATTATTTTGGAATTCTTTGCCTATCTCTATCCGTAAAACCGTCTCTCTCTATTCTTTCAAACAACAACTCTTCCAAAACCTCCTTGAATCTCAATCTTCCGTTCTATTGTAAATATAGGTACTCTGTAGCATAAATATGTGTTTATAAAGTGCGTGCTCCAAGTGTATATAAGTTTGCAAAGATATACAGATGTATCAAATCTGTCGTTGTTTTTTTATTTTAAAGTAACTGGACAATAGGCAATTTTTCATTGTTCTTGTTCTAAGGGGACATGCTCCCAGAATAATGATTTTTTTTTCATTTTCATTTATATAGGTAAGTGAAAGCAATAATATATTATTTACAATTGTAGTTCGTGAGTAGAACCTTACTCCTGACTTGCTATTTAGGCCACACACTTACTGTTTATTTTTTAAACTGATAAGTATTCTATAAACGTAATGGAGGATTTAGGAGATTGATTGATTTATTTGCCCGCTAATTCCTTACACAGTTGAGTACAGTTCATTTGGTCATTGTTATGTTTGCAAGCGTGATTTATGCAAGTGTGTCAAGGGAATATACCTTTACAGAATATTAGAAAGACAGTTCGTGAATTGTATATTTTGTGTTCATCTGCCTTGTTAACATGTTCCTAATCCCGTTCGACGTTTTTCGTTGAGATAATTTCTTTGATTAACTATATCATGATAGTTAATAGCTCTGAGACAAAAAATATTAAATATGAAGGCTTCTTTTAAGCTTTACATATTTTTGAACAAAAAGGTATGTTCGTAGGGTTTAAGATGTTCCAGAGTTCATAGCGAATGCAGAAAAGATCGGTGTTTGCAACATGCCTTGTTAGCGTGGAACCAAAAAGCAGAACACTGTCGCCGCACAGTGGACAATATGACCGAAGTGGTCAAACACCAAATTTATTTCTTAAAATCTAAAACTTTCCTATATTTTACGTTAGAAGTCCCAGAATACGGACAAAATAATACAAAATATCTAATTATGGCTCGGAGTTACTAAAACCTGCTAATAGATGTATTTTATATCATTTAGGAAATTCTCGAAATTATAGATCGTAAAAATTTTGATTCGGAATGTTGTGTCCGAAAAAATGTGATACATAATTGAAACAAAAAATTCTTTGTAATATCTAAAGACTAGAAATATTGATGAAACAAATCCTTGGGTAACTTGGGGGTTATATAGTTTTTCGTTATTGAATAGGGGCATACATTTACAAATTTCTAAATTAATTCTACAGGTGAGATTGCAATGTATATTCAACAACGAGTTTGGAAATATCATGTCTTACCTGTCTCAGCAATGTCCATTGTTAAATAAAAGCAAAAAGACTTTGCTCTAAATAAACCTTGAACGCAATAAATGGCCATCTAATAAAGATAACCCCACTGCCGGTTATTAGGCACTTGTGCGAACAGGAATTTACTATTTATTTATAAACACGGTATGGCAGGAAATATTAGTATTAAGGTAGGTAGGTAGGTAAGGTGTTTTAGGGCGATAAATTTCTAGATTATTACGCCTGTTAGTATTAAGGGTCTTGCTAACTAATAATAAAAAGGTGAAGCTCTGGAAAATTCCAAACTTTTGACTTGACTTTTGTCTACCTAAATTGGGGATTTAGCACACTGTGCGCCGTGAAAAGTTTAGTTTTTACCGGAAATTCGTCTTCAAAAAAAAAAAAAGTATCTAGTTCAAAAAGAAATGTTGGGCGAAACTAAAATTTCGTTTTTATGGAATGTGGAATGTTACAGCAGCTTTATGGTCTTACCTCAAGTTGACGGACTAGAAGTGGCGCTTTATATCATATATTTTTATTGACATTAAACCGGCAGGGCAGGGCGGATAATAAAACAAAATAAATTTTACGACATTCTCAAAAACGGTCCTAAGGATTATGATGAAACACGCTCTATGGTTGTAATATTAAGTGGGCTATAAGATCATTTCGGTTTTATTCTCTGACATGCCTTAAATGTCGAATTTTCAATTTAGTTTCCCAAAAGTACCTTATTCTAATAATTTGAAATGACTTATCATTTATTTTTCTCTATTTAATTTTTTTTTTCCAGATCGGCTGCTATCTTTTTTAACATAAATGAATAATTATTAAAAATCGTAACAATGGAAAAAGTCGGGGTATAGCCTCGTACAAAACCCCTAAAGACTATAAATTTATAATTATTTCTAAGAATTGAATAATAAAAACAATTTGATAACATAACGAACAATTATAATAAAAACTAAAGAAAGAGAAGTAATGAATATACAAAATTAATTCTAGGTTGGGTGCTAGAATTTAAATTATAAATTTAAGATCGATTTTAGTCTAAAAAAAAAATGGAAAAAATAATAAAAAATGAATAAATAAAATAAAAATAATTTATAATATAAAAAAATATTAAAAAATAAATAAAAAATATTAATAATAAATTACTATCATTTATTAGAACATTCTATTATTGTTACTATTATTCCCCCTGAGGAGAGCGATTGAACTTTAAATCACGGCTTAAAGTTTTCTTCTTTGTATCCCTTCATCCTCTCAGAATGCTCCTTTTACTTTCGTCTGTCCATTTTTTTCCAGGTCGCTGCAATGTTCTAATTTCCTCGGTGTTATTGTATTGTGCTTTCGGTAAAGTTTGCATGCTTATTTTTCTTTTATTTGTACATAAAACAGATGTTAAACCAACAATATTATACGCTAGCGAAACATTGACCCTGAACGGGAAAACAACAGACATAAACAAATATGAAGAAGGGAGAAAGAAAAATAATTAGAAAGATTCTAGGCCCAAGATGGATCGAAAACGGGTATTTCACATGAAATGTCCGTTTTTATAGTTTCTGAAATACATAAAGGATTTTGCTGGTCTCTGTTGTTTTCTTCCGAATGTTTACATATTTAAAGTAAACAGTTACTAATCCTCTACCTTCGTATTATAAACATTAGCTTCCCAATCAATTACCCACTTTTTAGTATACCTCCAAATATGTACATGTAAACACGCGATTTTCGAGTAATATTTTTGTCGGCCATTCAGCAGCTGAGGCCTCTAGAAATATTTGCAAGGCGTTTGGGGAAGGGAGTTTTAATGAACGGACCATTTGCCGTTGGTTTGCTAAGTTTTCAGCTGGAGATACCGACTTGCAAAACTTGCCCCGAGGAAGACCTCCGTCCGTAATAGACAACGATGTCCTCAAACATACAGTAGAAGGAAACGCCTACCAAACAGTTAAAGGACTCTCAGCACAACTAAATGCAAGTGCATCTACCGTTTCCAGACATTTAAAGTGTATTGGGAAAGTAAAAAAGCTCGATACATTGGTACCTCATGATCTCACTGAGCGGCAGCAATACCCCATGTTTCAAAACATACCGTGCAAAAATTGAAAGAATTGGGCTACGAAGTTCTTCCGCACCCACCATATTCTCCCGGCTTGACTCCAACAGATTACCACCTGTTCAGGAATTTAGACTACTTCGTCAAAGGAAAACTTTTTGAAAATGATGATCAAGTGAAAAGTGAGTTTTCAGATTTTGTTTCACTTCAAAGCTCAGAGTTTTTCAGTTCGGGGATAAAAAAGTTGGTGTTACTTTGGGAAAAATATGTAGTAAAAGAAGGTAAATACTTGGAATAAAATTATCTTGTTTTCAGTATTTTTAATAAAAATCCTTTACCTTGAAAACGGACATTTCATGTGACACAACCCAATAAAAGCCGACTCAAATATAAGAATATTTAAACATAAAGACAGATATGAGAATAAGATGCCTTAAGTTCTATGATCACATAATAAGGCTTCCCGATCAAAGACTATCAAAGAGAATGATAAAATTCGTAGGATCCCCTCGTTCTTGGAGGAGAATGGATACTAAATGTTAAAACAGACCAACCAGAGAACTAATAGAAGCGAGAAATAGTTTTAGAAAAAAAAAAGTTGGAAAACAAAAAGAAAGAAAGAAGAGCTGAATTCTTTATGAAAAAAATTAAAAAATGGTGGGCAAATAAAAGAGCCTTCGAATATGAACCTGAACCATATCTGTAATTTTACTTTTTTATGATATACGTTTAAGAGTTTTTGACTTTTTATTTTTACTAGAATTATTTTATTAAATTTATTTATTAATAAGTTGAGCTTCGGCTGACAAGGCTGGAGGGGGGAGGGCTTGGAAATCCCAGTGCCCTGTAGTTAGCCTATGTGGTGTGCCGGTGCTCAATAAAATTCTTTGGTGCGATGTTTTTATAATATATTGTACCTGGCTGTAGATAGATGGCTTATGGAAAATGTAACCAACATACTACAAAATGTAACCAATTATGTTTAATTGCAGTGTTGAAAAGGATCCTATGTATATACATAGACGGAGGATCGAAACGTCAAATAAAGAAAATTAAAAAGGAGTGATAGTTTAAGGACCTAAAACAACCCGAATCACTTCAAATAAAATTATATTATAAAAAGGTCGATGAATTAAATTCTTGTATAAGTATTTTAGGGTACATATATATATATATATATATATATATATATATATATATATATACCTATATTTTTGCGATATACTCTTGCTAAGTAGAGTACTATAATATAGGCAGGCAGAGAACGGGGCAGAGCCAATTTCTCCTTCACGTCACAACTACCACTTTCTAGCCCCTCCCCCCTCCAAAACCCCTCCCTAACAGCCCTACACCACCGTTTTTCGATCTTAATTACTCTATTATACCTATTATTAGTTTATTTCATTATAAAGCTGTTGGACAAAACGTCTAACCTGTTTTTTATTTGTAAATAACTCGTTTGTGTGTATTGCACATATTTTAGAAATCACTTTTTAGACGAAAAAGGTTCTTTCTTCCAGTATAAGCTCCAGATATATTTGAATATTTATTAGAACCAATCTATTCGAAATAGTACAATTTAATTAATTTTACTACTCGACATTTTGGTTTATTATTTCCAATAATTGACCTTTGTAATAGACCAAAAAAAAAAAAAAAAAAAAAAAAAAAAAAAAAAAAAAAAAAAAAAAAAAAAGAAGGGCTTTTGTACGTTGAAGCTGAATAACTAATTTTTAAGTACCGATTTATTCTGTTGAACCATTTTTTTAAAATTTAAATTTCCCACATCAGAGACCTTGAGGTATGGTGTCAGAATTGGAGAATTAAAATCAATTCCAATAAATCCCATCAAATTACCTTTACCCTTTGTCGAAAACCTATGACATCCTGCCTTACAGTTTCCTTTAATGATATGCCGCTTGTCCCGGTTGAACAGATCCGCTTCTTAGGACTCCTGCTTGACAAACGTCTTGCATGGAATTCGCATACAAGACTGAAAAGACAAGAAACTGCTCGACGTTTTCGGCTTATCCAAAACTTACCTGACAGACGCTCTGACCTTTCACTTAACTACAAAAGACTCATTTACATGGCAATCATAAGGCCTATCTGGAGCTACGGAGTCGAGCTATGGGGCTTTACTAAACCATCCAAATCTTCCCGTATTCAATCCTTACAATCCAAAATCCTTCATACAATCATCAACGCTCTTTACTTTGTCACGAACAAAATCATTCATAAAGACCTCCATGTTCCGTATGTAGCTGATTTGGCCAGTAACAGGTATCATTCCTTCCATGACTAACTCCATTCCTACTCTAGTCCACTAGTTTCAATCCTTGTTTCCTCTACAATTCCTGATAATCCACCGAGACGAGTCTGAAGTGGTGATGGCCTCGAGACCTTCTTGTTTACATTGATTACTAGAGTGCGGCCATTGGGCAGTCCCCCTTCACGTTTTTCATGTACATACCTTTTATCAGCATATTTACTTGATGTATTGTAGTATACAGTTGTAAATTTCAATAAAATATAATTAAAAAAAACCTGAATTAGGCAAAAAAATACCTAGACATCTGACGATAATCCTAATACTTGGACGTTGATATCAGCCGAATGATTTTATAACTAAGTTATTTAGGTTTATTATTCTCCATTAAAAACCTTTTTAAACGACCAAAAAAAAAAAAAAAAAAAAATTAAATAAATAAATTATCCTCCCCTTAAAATTTGAGGGTTTACGTTTCAAGATTTGTGGAAGATTCGTAGAACCCGAATATCGACTAAAAAATCCGTTTGTCCGCCGTTCGCTAATTTCTCCAAAACTGCCAAAGTTGATCCTGTATTGATGTCACTAACTACACTAGATGCCATTCTACTAGTTCTTATGGTCAGGCCACAACTAATAAGAGATTCCCTGATAATCGGTTATTATTGATGATAGAGAAAAAATTTAAGGTGTTCTGAAATCAGAAAATTAAAAAAAAATTAAATTCAAAAGAAAAGAAAAGGAAATAGTAACGCAGTGTTGTATTAATGCTTTTGATTTATTATTTTTAATAACAAATACTTGTAATCGACCAAAAAAAAAAAAAAAAATTCACCCTCAAAACTTGAGGGCTTCGTTTTAAAATGCAATTCTCCTAATTAATATATAAATAAATACCAATTTTTCTGCTTTTAGTGCTTTTTTATAGAGAATTAAATTTCTTACAAAATGTTTTGAAATTAGCAGAGGTGAAATGCCATTTTGTTTTGAATTATTTATTGCTTTTCATATTAATTAATTGCCTGTTAAGAGCTATATAAACAGTTATACCCTAATATTGTTATTTAGAAATAGAATAGCCATTGAGTAATAATTTGAGAGTTTTTTGTGATAGAGAAAAACAATTATTAGTCTATTCTAATATAAATAAATTCTAATATATCCCGCTATTGAATATAAAATAAAAAAAAAAAAAAATATCTGTAGTAATTTACATCTGTATTATACAACACAATAAGTACATCTGTGGGAAGTAGAAATGGCGTCAAAAAGTGTTGAGAAAGAACTACCACTAGATACCACTAGCTATTTAATATTTCACTAGTTATTACTATTACTTTTTCAATCCGACGGTTTATCAAAAGTATCTAAAAGAGATTACGGACAAGTGGGTTTGTGTGAGCAGGAAGTTTTGAATGAAAAGAGGTATATCTATCACGGTCTAGGTTTGCAACAAATTGTATGGTAGATGGATTGATTTGTAACAAAATAAGGAACATTCAGGATTTTGCGAAGGGTTTTGGATTTAAGGATTTGACGCAGGAGGAATTAGATGATTTTGTAGAGCCCTAACGCTCGATTCCATTTGTCCAGATTTTCTTAAATATAAAATTTTAGTTTCGTAAGAATTTTCGAAAATATAGATCAGTAAGAGTCAAATTAAGACAAATAGGTATGATTAAGATCAAAATAAAGGGTTTTGTATTGTAAGAATTTGACGGAGGAGGAATTAGATGATTTAGTTGAGCCCTAAAGCTCGTACCATATGTCCACATAGTTCTAATAATAGTGACGTAAATGAGTTTTTATTGGATAGTTTTGAACATTTGAACGCATAAATTCGCTCATAAGTCAGTTATTTTCGAAGATGGAGAAACAGTTGTATAGAGTTTTAAGATCAGGCACACAAAAAAAAAAAAAAAAAAAAAAAAAAAAAAATGGAAATTTTGCCTATTTACGCTTATAACTCAGTTACGTTCCATGCTAAAAAATCTATAGTGTTTTAGAAGTTTACGGCAATTAAATATAATTTAATAAATAAATAACCAACTTACTGCTATAGGTGCCATTCAAAAAAATCAAATTTCCTTCAAAAGAAAACAAAAAAGAACCATCGAAATCGGCCAAGAAATAGCAAAAATATAGCGTTTTGAAATAAGCAGTGCTGATAGGTCTCTTTTCTTTGATTTATTTATTGATTTTCATGTTATTTAATTGCCTATAAATAGCTATATAAACTGTTTTACATAGTTTTCTTCTATTCGTAAACATTTTACCGATTATTCACTTTTTTTCCCTAAATTTATTCTGTATTTCCGTTAACTTAAATTAAAACTTATTTCCATCGAGGTTTTGGGGTCTTGTAGCTATTTTCAATAATATTATGTTTTTTCCATTTTATATACGTTTTAATAGCTCAATGCTACATGTCAACTGTATGATGACTATTGGCAGATCTAATAAAAAAACAGTTGTATAGAGTTTTAAGATCAGGCACACAAAAAAAAAAAAAATTGAAATTTTGCCTATTTACGCTTATAACTCAGTTACTTTCGATGCTAAAAAATCCATAGTGTTTTAGAATTAAACGGCAATTAAATATAATTTCATAAATAAATAACCAACTTACTGCTATAAGTGCCATTCGAAAAAATCAAATTTCCTTCAAAAGAAAAAAAAAAAGAAACATAGAAATCAGCCAAGAAATAGCAGAAATATAGCGTTTTGAAATAAGCAGTGGTGATAGGTCTCTTTTCTTTGATTTATTTAATGATTTTCATGTTATTTAATTGCCTATAAATAGCTATATAAACTGTTTTACATAGTTTTCGTAAACATTTTACCGATTATTCACTTTTTTTCCCTGAATTTATTCTGTACTTCCGTTAACTTAAATTAAAACTTATTTCCATCGACGTTTTTCAATAATATTATGTTTTTTCCATTCTTATATACGTTTTACTAGCTCAATGCTACATGTCATCTGCATGATGACTATTGGCAGATCTAATAAAAAAAAAAAGCTCGGACCCTAGCGAAGATTAAGATATTTGGTAGGTTGGAATCTGGTTTTGAGATATAAGTGAAACCACTGATGCCAAGATGTGTTAAAATCTTGGGAAATGTCCAAAAATATGCCAGTTTCATATAATTTCTGCTCTAGTGCCCTGGATTTGTAGACTGTCACTCCGTGTAGTTAATGTGTCTCTTAACATTATGTCCTGAATAAAAATTTATGACCTGCTGCCGTGAGCGTGTTCTCAAAATGAACACTCACAAAAAAAGATTGTTTATATAAAATACTACAACATATACTAAATACCTTATAGTACCCTTAATAGTGATTTAATGTTTTGACCTGACTAGAAAATATATTTATAAATTATGAAACCCCGTCCTCATTAAGTTTAAATTGCTTTAGACGCTAAGCTCCATTACTTTCTTTTCCTTAAAGAAGTCCTGTCCCCCCACCTCCAAAAAAAAAAAAAAAAAAAAAAAAAATAGTGGATCCATCTCCACTAGGTTTAGCAGGCTAGAACCAGGATTCTATTAAAAACCAAGCTTAATTTAGCTGTCCTTTCTTTCTCTTTCTTAATGAGAGGGTCCAGCCTTCTGTGTCCAAAGTCGCGGGTTCAAACCTTGCTGATGGCTTTAGGATTTTTTAAGTCCCGTTCTTCGGAGGGGACGTAAAATAGTAGTCCTGAACCTGTGGGATGTCAAGTACTCGTAAAGATCCCTATTCTAATTATACCCGGATAGGCATAATTTAGGACTCCCACTGTAGCATAGCCCGATTAGCCTCAGTTGTATAAAATCAATGCAAAAAAAACAAATCCGCACTATGTAATCATCTGGTATAAACTATTTTTTACTGAGATCACATGTAGCTGGGTGGCTAGCACAACAGAATCCTAAGCCAAAGCTTACGGGTTCAAACTCGAGTAAAAAATCCTTAGTTATACCGTCCTTCGGAGGGGACGTTAAAAGGTGGTCCCAAGCCTGTGCGATGTCAGGTACTCGTTAAAGATCCCTATCCTAATAAAACCTGGATAGGCAAAATTTAGGACTCCCACTGTAGCATCGTCCGATTAGCCATAGTAGCATAAAGTGACGTTAAATAAAAAAAAACAAAAAAACAATATGGAAAATAAATGTTTATTTAATTAATTACCTAGGGTTTTAATAGAAACATGTATTTTATTAAATAATCTATTTTATTATAATCTACGAATATCAGTTTGTTTAATCGGCTTTTCATCACTCTAAACTCTTTAGCTTTCCAACAGTTTATTGTACATCTACATTACTGTTTTTATGTGCAAAAACACAATAATTGCATAGCAAAATATTTTTGCTCTTTTCTCCCTTAGTTCGACATCGAATTCTATATTTAGCTGTTTTATAGCAATGCTAATCTGATAATACGGTTATTTTTATAGAATTTACAAAATTAAACATACTTTAGAGGAAGAAAATTTAAAATATCGGTAGTTAAGCCCTGTGAGACTATTCAACCAGAATGAAACCTACATTATATTGAAGCCCATTAAATTTCACATCGATATAGCGACTTTAATAAAAATCGTTGGAGCCGTTTTGGAGAAAGTCGTAAAAAGATGCAAAATGCATAGTTTGTAGTGGCTCTTCCGGTCAGTCGATTTTAGTGAAAAAGTTGTAACATCTCTGGCGTATGGTTTTTTTAAAATATGAAATTTCATTTCCGTACAACTTTTCCTTTTTGTGCTGGACTCAGCACAAACACACGGACATACAGACCTTTTTTTATCTTAAAAAAAAAAAGTCCTCTAAAATTGCCGAGTTGATGAAGAATTGAATTTCGCGGTCCGGGGTATGTGATGCCTTTGCCCTCTTACCAGTTAGTATTGGGTTGTTTCACACGAAATGTCCGTTTTTATAGTTTCTGAAATACATAAAGGATTTTGCAGGTCTCTGTTGTTTTCTTCCGAATGTTTACATATTTAAAGTAAACAGTTACTAATCCTATACCTTTGTATTATAAACATTAGCTTCCCAATCCATTACCCACTTTTTAGTATACCTCCAAATATGAACATGGAAACACGCGATTTTCGAGTAATATTTTGTACTAGTTTAAACTCGGCCATTCAGCAGCTGAGGCCGTTAGAAATATTTGCAAGGCGTTTGGGGAAGGGAGTGTTAATGAACGGACTATTCGCCGTTGGTTTGCTAAGTTTTCAGCTGGGGACACCGACTTGGAAAACTTGCCCCAAGGAATACCTCCGTCCGTAATAGACAACGATGTCCTCAAACATACAGTAGCAGGAACCCCCTACCAACAGTTAAAGGACTATCAGCACAACTAAATGCAAGCTCATCTACCGTTTCCAGACATTTAAAGTGTATTGGGGAAGTAAAAAAGCTCGATACATGGGTATCTCATGATCTCACTGAGCGGCAGCAAGACCCCATGTTTCAAAACATACCGTGCAAAAATTGAAAGAACTGGGCTACGAAGTTCTTCCGCACCCACCATATTCTCCCGACTTGACTCCAACAGATTACCACCTGAATTTAGACAACTTCGTCAAAGGAAAACTTTTTGAAAATGATGATCAAGTGAAAAGTGCGTTTTCAGAGTTTGTTTCACGTCAAAGCTCGAGTTTTTCAGTTCGGGGATAAAAAAGTTATTGTCACGTTGGGAAAAATGTGTAGAAAAGGAAGGTAAATACTTCGAATAAAATTATCTTGTTTTCATATCGTATTTTTAATAAAAATCCTTTACCTTGAAAACGGACATTTCATGTGACACAACCCAATATTAATTGTTAAGATGTCTGTTTCTGTATGGTAAAGTTGTGTTTTTGTCCTTGTTCATCTTAACTATCCGTATTTTTTTACTTTTTCATTAACTTTCTTGCTATATTTGGGTAAATTTCCAGTATATCGTCTGATCAAGCATTTTTTTTTCTTGTCTGCACATTCCGGAAATAAAAAATAAAAAAATCGATTCGGGCATGGGAATCAATGGGCATAAAACTACAGACATGCTAACTCTGACTCATAACCAGAAAAACGTCTGTAGGTGCAATTTGCTCACAGTAATACAGATCCGGATGTTCAAACACAGACCTAAGAGGCGTTATTAGTCGAATGAAATAATCGTGCCTAGAAAATTAATTAAATTCGGTAAAAGAATGGGACGTTGGAATGAACCTTTGTGATCACTAGATATTTTTGACACCTTGCGCCATTGGTGTTTTCGGTTTATCGTCTTATGTGATCAAATTTCATTGACGTTTGTCCTAAAAACAGATGGCCCTCGGCAATCATCTTTCACTTTTTAAATGCCAACGAAATAAATTACCATTTTTTTTAGATATTCAGTATAGATAATTCTGATAATCACCACGTATGAAGGCAATTTTAGACGTCTTAGGAAGAATTTTTAACTTAAAAAACCTTTATAAACTACAGATAACATGTTGAAGACCTACAAATAACTGCATAACAGTCTTCTAAGACCAAGATCGTGGGTCAAAACCTGTCACGTGGTCCTAGGTTATTTTAATGAGAGCAAATAATCATTAGTTATGCTGTAGTTCTGATGGACCTGAAAAGGTGGTCTCGTGTCTGTGCGATGTCAGTTACTCGTTTATGATCATTTTATAATTATGATAATACCATCCTATAATAATATGATCCTTTTCATAATATAATCCTGGATATGCAAAATTTAGGACTCTCTTTGAAGCATCGTCCCATTAGCCACTGCAGCATATAGTGACGTTAAACGAATAAACAGAATCAGAATATTTCATTTATAAAATAAATTATATGCAGTATTTGACAGAAGAGCTCCTTCCGGGACCAATTTTATAGTGCAAGATTTAAACAGAAAAAATATAAGATTTTTAAAGTAATGTAAACAGAAATTTCTTGTTTGACATAATTCGTTTTCAGGACAAGTACGGAATAGATTAAAAAAAAAATCAACTACTTGACAAAGTCTTTTATTAATAGTATGTAGGTATATCCAAGTATACAATTGAAAATATTACCAGGAGAAGCCCTTGGCACGCTAGTCAACCGCGCCGAAGGTTGTGAGTTGAAGCCCTTTCTCTGGATTATAATTCACTCTAGGTATGTGAGACCCGTCAGCCAACTGGTGGCCTCTAACAATAATATAGAATAGAATAGATAAAATTTTTATTCTGGGACTTTGTCCCTTAAGAATAACATGAAATTTACAAGTAAAGGTAGCACATCTGGCCAGAATACATTAGATATAATTATGTATATAGGTAAAAGAGGTAGAAAAAGAAATTTATATAAATGTATGTACATACACACATTTATGTACCAAAGAAAAGAAAAAGCGTAAAAATAGTAAAGTAAGCAAATAGTAAATGGAAAGTAAAAAACGACTAATTTTTAACACACTAACAATAATATATATATTATATATTATATATTATATATATATATATATGAAATATGAGATAAAAAAAAAAAAAAAGTAAACATTGGATGTTCAATCATTATAATGATTATAATGAAAAATCTAATTTAAAATTAAAGATCAACAAGCGTTAGTTTGGGATAATAGGTGTTGGAAAAGGCGATATTTGAATGTGGATAAGAAAGAAGCATGACGTATATTGGAATTCCAGAATGTAATGGAACGGGCGAGAAAGGATCGATCGAAGGCTTTAGTTCTGTGGGATGGCATATAAAGGTCGGAATGGCGCGATATTGTTTCAAACAAGTGGACTGAGGATTTAAATTGAAGGAGACTGTAGATATAGGAAGGGTGCTGGGATTTTATAGTTAAGTAGAGAAATGACCCAAGGAAGTGCTTCAACTCGGCATAGCGGTGGGTCACATGAGACCGCCTCGAGGTACCCAAAACAGATCTTAAAAGACAATTCATGAGACGCTTTAACTTGTTTTCAAGTATCACAGGGAGACCACCGTACACCAAGCAGCAGTAGTCCAAGTGGGGGAAAATGAGAGACGAAACGAGAAGCTTGCGCGTGGATTGTGGAAGAAGGTATTTGGAGCGATGAAAAACTTCAGGGTACTTATAGATCTATGGGAAATTTGGGCTATATGAGGTTTCCAGGATAGAATTTGGTCTAAAGTAATTCCTAGATTTTTGACAGAGGAGCTGAATGTAATGGGTGATCGTTTAGGAGTAAGGTTGGGAGGTGGTATTGGATTGAGAAGAGGACTGTATAAGACATATAAGTAGTAATTATGACTATACTCTAGAACCATCATCAAGAATTTATTCTGCCTAGGATGGGGAATGCACCTTGCGACCAATGGTCTTCGCGGCCTATCGGCCATGAGAAAAAGACATCATATTCTTTTTTTAAAACTGTTCAGTCACCGATATTCATGAATATACATATACCTAGTCTTGCAGCTAGTTAGATACTATTATGTATGGAAAGGGTATCGATTACTACAACACTTACTAGACAACGTTCAAACTTCCGTTATTACAAAAAGACTCATTTACATATTTTGGACATATGGAATCGAGCTTTGTGGCTCTACGAACCATCTAATTCCTCCCGCATCCATTCCTTACAATCCAAAAATCCTTCTCAAAAACCCTGATTGTCCCTTATTTTGTCACAAATCAACTCCTTCATTAATGACCTTGATATTCCTATTTGTTGCCGACATAGCCCGTTATAGATACTCCTCTTTTCATTCTAAACTCCTTGCACACTTGTCCGTAATTTATCTTCCTTAGATATCCTCAATAACCGTCCAAGGCGACTGAAAAGAAGGTGGCCTCGGGACATACTGCCTTAAAATACAATAGTTGTGTAGTGGGTAGTTAGAGTAGTGAACCACTGGGTGGTTATTTCTCAAGACATTATCATAATTTTTTTTTTTTTCATTCCTCATATTTACTTATTGTGTTCTTTAATACAGTTGTAAATTACTATAAATAAAAAAAAAAAAAAATTACTGTAAGTAGTAAGTTGTTAATCCAAATTAGTGTAAAATAATTCTCTAATGTGGAAAGTTACGGTACTAAGTTCATTGAAGAAAACCTTGTTCGCATTTTTTAAATAATTGGGTTATTTATTATTTTTGTTTCCCGGTTTTATTATGGAAGTTACCGGTCGTTTCAACTTTCTCTGTGGATCCATCGCTGATAGGGAACTTTGGATCAAGGGGACTTATGTACCCTACGAGTAAAGATGTCATAATAAGGTATGAGACAGGTGTAGGCGATGTGCCAGCACGTACGGTTCTATTCAGCACATAACTGGAGGATGCGGAGCGTTATGTTTGGTGTAGAATACTTAAAGAGGCGAGATGGTCTTGCCAAAGTCTGTCAGCTGCGGATAGGTTTAAAAAGAAATCCATTGAAACACCGAATACCCTATTATAAATGCAGTTCTCAAATACTCCGTAAAGTGAAAATGTGTAAACTTTTATTTGTCGGAGAAGTTAGTTGGGGTCGCGGTCATCACAGCAATAAACAAATTTAATTAAAAATTAAATTACCGAAATTAATAATATTGGAATGAAAGTGAGAAACTAAGCAACTAATCAAGATTAAAGAAAAATAATTTTGCAAACAATTAAGGAAGAACAATTTTGAATTATTTTATATTTATATAAGAAGAACGATTTTAAAATAATATAATATTCTAAAACAATCATATGTAAGCGGGCTGGGTATATAATCAAAAATATAAGAAACAAATAAATAAATGGTGATTAGAGAAATATCGGTTAAAATAAATAATTATAGAAGTAATTTTTTATAATAATAAATATAAATTTATGTTCCATATGCTTTATTTTTTTTAATTCTATGTTTCTTGAAACTTGTCCTTCTGTACTTCCATATTTCAACAAGAATAAAAAAAACATAAAAATATTGAAAGTTAATAGCTAAGAATTTGAGAGATGGTTAATTTTTTGTTTTGCTTAAAGTAATTTTATTATGAGAAAGGAGCGGATTTTAATTTAATTGAGAGAGACGTAAACTAGTGGGTAGAGCATTAGGCTTCTGTTCTCCGGGTCCTGGGTTCGAATCCCATCTGAGGACATTTATTCTGTTATTTCTACCGTGAAGTGGACCTGGGGTATGGAGAACCTCTTAGGGCACACCCAGGCTTTATAAAGTGGGTACCCAAAATTGTGTAAAAAACCCCTGTGATTTAGGCCTGTTTACCTCCTTGCATGGTCGTCGGCCGTGAAACAATACGAATCTCTATTGATACTGAACCCGATACCCTTCATGGATTGTAGAGAGACAGTTGTTTTGTTTTTTTATTATTATAAAAGTAAATTTTATAATTTTTGTGTATAATTAATTTCCTCATTCTTTGAATAATAGATCGGTTCCTAGAAACTTATACACCTCATAAATTATTCGTTCAACATATTATTCACAATTCCTTCTACCTCTTTCTGGAATTCCTTAGCTATTTTTATTCATGAGTCTATTCTTCTATGTCGTTTTTTAAACAACTATCAATTCTTTGCCTAGCTCATTATAAATCTACCACACCCATGAAATCAATATTCATTTATACTCAAACCAATAGGAGTCCTTGGTATATTTATAATTTATACACAATTAATTGTTATATATTATCATATAATATACATTTTATTATATTATATATTACTTTCGCTTACTTATATATGAAATATATAGTAAGGTACAAGGTATAAGTAACTCAGGCCATCCTTATTGGTTCCAAATCTCTCCTCCGATCGATCACCACCCTTCCCCCGCTTTTGCTAAATGATCACCCTATTGTTTTTAGTTCCTCTGTTAAAAATCTTGGCATCTTCATCGACCAAAACCTTTCCTGGAAACCCCAAATTTCCCGTCGATCGATTAGTACCTTGAAATTATTCCACGGATCCCGCCATCTCCTACCACAATTTACCCGTAAACTCCTAGTTTCATCACTCATTTTCCCCCACTTTGACTATAGTTGTGTGCCATATGGCGGCCTCTCGAAGTTACTCGAGGATAGCTTGGATTATGAAGTGCTTTTTAAGATTTGTGTTCGGTACCTCGAGACGGTCGCATGTATCCCACCTCTGCGACGAGTTAAAGGGGATCATTCCTTTATCAAATAATTTACTCCCACAATCCATCTTATGTCTACAGCCTTCTGGTATTTAAATCCTCAACCCATCACCACAAGATCCCGTCTGTCCGACCTCCAAACTCCTTTCCTTAGCACCAAAAAATATGATTGCTCCTTTTTAGCCTGTTTCACTTTCTTATGGAATACTCTCCCTTCAAATATCCGACATGCTCCTTCCCTATCATCGTTTAAATCCCTCCTCTTTCAATACTTCCATTCTCCAGTCTTTCCAGTCCGATGTAAGATAATTTTTGTTCGTTTGTTTGTTTATTCGTTTAACGTCACTTTATGCTGCTATGGCTAATCGGACGATGCTACAGTGGGAGTCCTAAATTTTGCCTATCCAGGTTTTATTAGAATAGGGATCTTTAACGAGTAATTTAAACGAGATAATTTTTATTATGCCAATTTATGTGAGGTGATTTGTGTATTTACTTTAATGAGATGTAAAAGATATATTGTAGGTTAATTCTTATTTATTTATTTCTAGAATATGTACATAGAGATGTCACAATGACCTTTTCTTTTTTTTTTCTCCTTTTTTTTGTTATTTAAATGTAGTTATATATTGTTTTAGGTCAGATATAAATTATTATTTTGTACATTAATGCTATTCTTAAGGGACTTTGTCCCAGTTTATTTTCTATTCTATTCTAAGGTAAAGTTTTGCGATCATGAAGATTTTCGAATTCCAGTTTTCAACGGAAATAAATGTTTTAGGGTCCCCTGAGTCCAAATAACTAGGTCCCACAAAAAGGTCTGTGTGTGTTTGTGTGGTAATTCTAGTGCAAAAAGATAAGTCATAAGAAAATGAAATTTCATATTTAAGACAACTATACAGCGATAGATGTTACAGCAAATTTTTCCCTAAATTCGGCGTGTCGAAAGTGGTACTGCATTTGAACCTGTTTACGATTTTCTCAAAAACGGCTCTAACGATTTTGATTAAACTCCATATCGATGTAAAATTAAATGGGCTTTAATGTCATGTAGGTTTTATTTTGATTGAATAGTCTAAAAGAGCTTAAATGCGGATTTTTAAAAAGATTTTCTTTATCTAAACCACTTTTAATTTTGTACATTCCAAAAGATTAACCATATCATCTTAATAAAGTTGATAAAAAACAGGTAAATATAGAAGTTGAACGAATTCGATATCCAACTATAGGGGATAACTAATATTTTTTTAATGCAATTTTTTGTTTTGGACTTAATAAGAGTAATGCAAATGCATAATATTCCGTTGGAATGCTAAAGATTTTAGAAAAAAATATTATCTTATGCATACTAGCGTAAAAGTTAACGGAGAGTGATGAAAAGCCAATAAAACAAACTGGTTGTCGTAGATAATTGTATAATAGATTATTTAATAAAACACATGCTTCTATTAAAATCCAATGCAAATAATTCTTTAATTTTTTTTTCTAAATTTGTTTAAAAATTCTAAAATTAATATAAATGACGGAGGTAAGTGAAAGTCGCCTGTTGCGCGCACCAGATTTTTTTTCACTTATTAAAGTTGATTAGTAGTACATGCGTAATGCGGGAACGATTTTATTTTATTTATTTATTTTCATATAAACAAATTTTTTTTCTTATTATTGATACTTGGGGTAGCATTGCCGGTTGCTAACCTTCCCCAACAGCTTTCACCGCCATCACCTCGTTCAGGTTGCACCCGTAGCTTGCAGTCCTAGCTTCCTTTCTGATAGCACGCTTGGCCTAGCCATTGAAAATAATAGGCTTACACCTGTTTATCTCCTTATTTATTCACTGGCAGGTCGACTTAGTAAGAATAAACAAATGTCATATTAAAAATCAGATGCGCCCAACTCACGACTTTTACTTACCTCCGTTGTTGGAATCAACTTAAGAACTTCAAAATAAAGATACTTGAAAAAGATCAAAGTATTAAATTGAGTTTTGATAGAAAAATGTGTTTCAGATTGAAAATATAACAATAGAAATTATTATCTACAATAATCATATTAAACACTGTAAAAAGTAATGCAGAAAGACAAACAGGGAATGTGTCATTTCATTTTCTTATGACTTTTCTTTTTAGCGCTAGACTTACCACACAAACACACACAGACCTTTTTGTGGGACCTAGTTATATGGACTCAGGGGACCCTAAAACGTTTATTTTCGTTGAAAACTGGAATTCGAAAATGTTCAAGACAGCAATAATTGATCTTAGAATAGAATAGAAAATAAACTTTATTCTGGGACAAAGTCCCTTAAGAATAACATTAATGAACAAAATAATAATTTATATCTGACCTAAAACAATATATAACTACATTTAAATAACAAAAGAAGGAAGAAAAAAAAAAAAGAAAAGGTCATTGTGACATCTCTATGTACATATTCTAGAAATAAATAAATAAGAATTAACCTAAAATATATGTTTTACATCTCATTAAAGTAAATACACAAATCACCTCACATAAATTGGAATAATAAAAATTATCTTACATTGGACTGGGGAGAATGGAAGTATTGAAAGAGGAGGGATTTAAACGATGATAGGGAAGGAGCATGTCGGATATTTGAAGGGAGAGTATTCCATAAGAAAGAGGACCGGGCTAAAAAGGAGAAATGATATTTTTTGGTTCTAAGGAAAGGAGTTTGGTGGTCGGACAGACGGGATCTTGTGGTGATGGGTTGAGGATTTAAATACCAGAAGGCTGTAGACATAAGATGGATGGTGGGAGTTAATTATTTGATAAAGGAATATGATCCAAGGAAATATTGTCTTCAAAAGGTTGGGGATAACCACTTTAACTCGTCGTAGAGGTGAGATACATGCGACCGTCTCGAGGTACCGAACACAAATCTTAAAAAGCAATTCATAATCCAATCTATCCTCGAGTAACTCCGAGAGGCCGCCATATGGCACACAACTATAGCCAAAGTGGGGGAAAATGAGTGATGAAACTAGGAGTTTACGGGTAGATTGTGGTAGGAGATGGCGGGATCGGTGGAATAATTTCAAGGTACTAATCGATCGACGGGAAATTTGGGCAATTTGGGGTTTCCAGGAATGATTTTGGTCGATGATGATGCTAAGATTTTTAACAGAGGAACTAATAACAATAGGGTTTTTATATAAGATCACATTTTTTTCTAATATCTTTATCATACATCTAACATATATTACCGTTCTTATGTTCGGTAAAAAATATCTGTGCTCTTTTCTCCTTTAGTCGGTTATCAAATTCGTATATTTGTTAGATTTATAAATTCTAATATTCTAATATTGATGATATGGTTAATTTTTAGAAAACAAAATTTAAGGTACTTTAGAAGAAGACAATTTTTAAAAATCGCCATTTAAGCCCTTACAGACTGTTTCAATCACAACGAAACGTTTAGGATATTTAAAGCCCAATCAATTTTATATGATATATTGAGTTTAATTAAAATCTTATAGCAGTTGGATGAAATCGTGAAATGGTGTAAAATTCATGATATAAAGTGGCTCTTCTTGTTAGCTGATTTTGATTAAGATGTTGCTGTAACATCTCAGGCATATATGGTATGGTACGCTTCTAAAATATGAAATATTTTTGTGGGATTTGGACTCAGGAGCCCTGAAACGTGCATTTTCAGTGAAAACTCGAATTATAAATTTATGATCCCAATACTTTTCCTTAGTATATGGTATATTTCATCTATCGGCAAGTAAAAGTAAACATTGTGTGGAATTGTTGGTGGCTGAGTGGATAGACCACTTGAGTACTTTTCTCCGAGTCCAAGGTTCGAATCCCGGCTGAGGCAGGTCAATCATTTATTAACTTTATCTTTTATTTCCTCGGTGGGACACCCCTTGGGTAGGAAGAACCTCCTTGGGCATTCCCAGCTATAAAATTGAGGAATGAGTCTTACAGCTGAACGTGATCTCGGTCCAATTCCCGTACTTGTACGACAGTCGGCCTAGAAGCAATACAGATCTCTATATTTGCTGAATCCGGATACCTCCGCTGTAAAGGTACAAGGTTTTTTTCTTGTTATTTTTTTCAGAACGTGGACCATACCATGCATACTACTTTACTCAGATTTTGAAATGTGGAACAGCTGTATTCGAGATAAAGGGGTACTCGAATAAAGTTTTTTTTTTCTTTTTTCACCCCTACCTCCTTTTAATATATAAGGGGGTAGGCTATAAGGGGGTTTCTCGGGCCAGGGGGTGAGAGCGGGGGATAAATGCCGAGATGGAAATACTCCCCATCACAAGACGCAAACTCGTAATTTTTTTGGTTTCAAGTTATTGGTCATCTGTGATAGCTAGGTAATGCGCGTTTAAAGCAACTCTCGCTAACCCACTCAGCCACCCCGCCCTCTCTTCGCTCCTTGTTCTAATCATGATCAAACTTTATCTGTCTCGGGGTCACCTATAACGTAGTGGCTAGCACAACAGCTTTCTATGCCAAAGGTTCGAACCTAGTGGTGGCCTTAGGATTTTTGAATGGGAGTAAAAAATTCTTAGTTATGGCGTATTTCGGAGGAGACGTTAAAAGGTGTTCCCGAGCATGTGCGATGTCAGGTACTCGTTAAAGATCCCTATCCTAATAAAACCTGGACAGGCAAAATTTAGGACATCCACGGTAGCATTGTCCGGTTAGCCATAGTAGCATAAAGGTGACGTTAAACGAATAAATAATAAACAAAGTATATCTGTCTCTTTTTTAAATCCTTCCTCTCAACCTTATTGTTCTATTGCTCAATTCGTCTTTTTCTTCCCTAAAATCCCCTTTTCTCATTTTAAATCGCATTTCAACCTACTTTCAAATCTTTATAATCGTCTAGCTCAAAGTTTGGAGCAAAGGATCTACCTCCTAAAATACCGATCCATTATAATTTATAGAAAATTCACTTAACCATATTGTAACTTCCAAACCACTTAAAATTAACACCCCTGCCCCTCAAATTATGAAAATCCCTGTTAAGGATCCACATTAGAGAACTAAAAAAAAATGAATTTCCAAAATAATAAAATATCTACCCTTCAAAATATTAAAACAATATTAGCGAAAATAGTATGACTAATCTTAACACGTGTATATTAACTTAATATTATTAAGCTATTTTATGTACCATTTAGGTAATTTATTATGAGAAAAAAAATTTCACACCCTTATCATAATGTAGTTTTTTGTTTTGATATGATATCTCCAAAATTACTGGTACTACAGAGGTTTTCCCATCAAACGTTTTCAGCCGCCAAGCACACTTAAAATAGCTGCCAAACTAAAAGCATTGATAAAAATTGTTTTCAACCACGGTTTCAAATTCAAGAAAAGATACAGATTAGCTGGCAAAATTGAATAAAATTTGACGATTTTAAATGAATCGACCCGTATATAATTTGTTTTTTCTGTTTATACCTCAATTCACACCTGCCCGAAACTATCTGATAATTAGCAAATGTGCTGTACAAATGTGAGATCAGGCATGGTAGGCATGGGGAAGGAAATTGCCCAGCAACACCAATTTAGCGGTTGAAGTCTCTCATCCAGCGTCTCTTCAGCCATCTCCTGACCGTCATTTCAGCTATTGACATGTCGTTAATCAATCTATTGTCGTGTCCGGTAAGTTTACTTGCGAAAACGAGAATAGAGTGTTCGTATATGTTGGTCAACTGTTGTTTGTTGTAAGTCCGTATGTAGGGTTCTGTTGTTTATGTACCAAGGAGCTGTCGTTATGAGACTTAAAATTTTGGATTGAAATGATTGCAGTTTTTGTATGTGAGTCTTTTTTGCTGAACCAAAAATCTGTAAAGTGTAAGTCCATATTGGCTTAAAAGGTATGTGGATGTATTCAGTTTCTGTCTAATTTTTAATTTTGGTGATTTAGATAATAGTGACTATAGTACTTTCAGTAGGTGGTTGAGAGTCTGTCTAAACATGTACATCCTTTTATATTAGGTATTTTCGTTCTGATGCAAACTTCTACTGTTTCCACTTTTTTTTTTTTTTTCTCTTTATATCTTTATTCACATATGTCAGAAGCTATATTTTAAACTCTGCTTTAACTTAGTCTGACACATATATTTAAATGCATGAGGAAGGTGAATGTTTTTCAAAGACAGCAAGTTGCAGGAGAATAATATCCCGTGGGAAGGTCGCTTATTCTTTAAAGATTATGAAGTAATTCTTTTTCTCTTACGAATTTATAATATTTTTACAATCCTTTCTTTTCTTAACGGCCATTAAATTGCAAAGTATAGTTTCTTGGGTGTTGTTTGTTATTATTTTTTATATATTTTTTTCCTCAGAACTAACAAATGATCCATCTTTTCCTTATTGCGGTTGCCTAGAAGAAACAAAATTAAATGGTAAATTCCAAAAGTAAACTATTAGTCTCTAAAATATTGGGTTGTGTCACATGAAATTTCCGTTTTAAAGGTAAAGGATTTTTTTATTAAAAATACGATATGAAAACAAGATAATTTTATTCGAAGTAGTTACCTTCTTTTTCTACACATTTTTTCCAACGTGACACCAACTTTTTTATCCCCGAACAGAAAAACTCTGAGCTTTGAAGTGAAACAAAATCTGAAAAAGCACTTTCACTTGATCATCATTTTCAAAAAGTTTTCCTTTGACGAAATTGTCTAAATTCCTGAACAGGTGGTAATCTGTTGTAGACAAGTCGGGAGAATATGGTGGATGCAGAAGAACTGCGTAGCCCAGTTCTTTCAATTTTTACACGGTATATTTTGAAACATGGGGTCTTGCTGCCGCTCAGTGAGATCATGAGGTATACCCATGTATCGAGCTTTTTTACTTTTATGTTGTCTATTACGGACGGAGGACTTCCTCGGGGCAAGTTTTCCAAGTCGGTATCCCCAGCTGAAAACTTAGGAAACCAACGTCGAATGGTCCGTTCATTAACACTCCCTTCCCCAAACGCCTTGCAAATATTTCTAGCGGCCTCAGCTGCTGAATGGCTGAGTTTAAACTCGTACAAAAATATTACTCGAAAATCGGGTGTTCCCATGTTCATATTTGGAGGTATACTAAAAAGCGGGTAATTGATTGGGAAGCTAATGTTTATAATGCAAAGGTAGAGGATTAGTAACTGTTTACTTTAAATATGTAAACATTCGGAAGAAAACATTAGAGACCTGATAAATTCTTTATGTATTTTATAAACTATAAAAATGGAAATTTCATGTGAAACAACCCAATACATTGTTAAATAAAAGCAAAAAGGCTTTGCGCTAAATACACCTTGAACACAATAAATGGCTATCGAATAAACATAATCCCGCTGCCGGTTATTGGGCACTTGTGTAAAGAAGAATGATTCACTCATTTACTATTTATATGTAAACACGGTATGGCGGGAAATATTAGTATTAAGGGTCTTGCCAACTAATAATAAAAGAGTGAAGCACTGGAAAATTCAAAACTTTTGACTTGACTTTTGTCCACCTGAATTAGTGATTTTGCCCTGTGTGCGCCATATATATAGGATCAATTCAGTTTATCAATCCTATTTTCACACAATTATAAAACATTCATCATTTTTTATTTAAACACCAAAATATTTACTACAAATAATTTATACGGCTGGTCAACTAGTATTCTTATGATTTAACGAATAAGGAAATATTATTTATGAAAAATGATGTCCGAGAGGCTCGAATCCAGCTGTGACAGAATATTTATTGTCAGACTTTAGAACGTTCGTTGAGTGACTAGACGGTTGTTTAATCTAATTAATTTTACTAGAAAGTATAAAATAAATTGTACATAATATTATGCATCTACGATTATAAAGTCTGTATTTGCATTTGTGTACAGTTATATTTTCTTTGATTTTATGTTTATATTATATATTAATTATATATTAACGGTGTCGATCTTGGTGATATTGATGTATCAGGTCATACTTTTGAACACGTAGAGAAATTCAAGTATTTAGGTTCAATTATAACTAGAAAAAATGAAATCCAGGAAGAAATAAAGTCCCGGTTAAAGGTGGGAAATGCGTGTTATTATTCAGTTGCTAAGTTACTTAGTTCGCGGCTTCTATCTAAAAACTTAAAGATTAGAATTTATAAAACTATTATTCTTCCAACGGTTCTTTACGGATGTGAAACGTGGCCGCTAACTTTAAAGGATGAACAGCGGCTTAAGGTTTTCGAAAATAAGGTATTGCGTTAAATATTTGGTCCAAAGAGAGATGAGGCCACTGGGGAGTTTAGAAGGTTGCATAACGCGGAATTGCGGAACTTGTATCCTGTGAATATAATTGAGCTGATTGCATCGCAGAGACTCAAATGGACGAGTAAAGTTGTTGGGCTCGATGACGAGCGGATTCCGAGAAAGTTGGTATTTGCTGATCCGACTGGTAGGCGTCCGAAAGGTAGGCCGAAGCGGAGATGGGAGGATTGCGTTAAGGCTGATATCGGGAGCTTGGGCTTGAATGGTGAGCATCGGACGCGTCTGTGTAGGCGGAATTTGGTGGTATCGGCATCGAACCTTCGGGTTCGCTAAGCCTATTATTATTATTATTATTATATATTAAATCGTATATTGAGAAACCACTTGGCATTGAATATATAATTTTTACTAGTTTACTCCACATAATACTGAAACGCAGTTTAATTTACATTAAAATGTGAGATTTTTGTCTTAAAACTGTATTTAGCTTTCTTCGGGCTAACCTCCAATCCGCGGGTGTTGCAATATTTAGAAAGTAGCGATGCTTGACAAAGTGTACGGAGTGAGGAATGTTGTCGTGCCCACTCGTAATGAATTGGAAAATAATGTTTCCCTCGTTTCTTATGTACTCATCATCGCTTATATTGTACTTTTACTGCAGGTTTATTGTTGCCTTTTGTTGTTTTCGTATGAAATGTATGTTTCATTAGGAATGTTTTTAGAAAAAAAAAAAAAACTTCACTCATAATATTCACTCTAATTTTACAGGAATAAATTTCATACACTTGATAGTCCTAGAACTGAAAAAAATAAGATTTTTAGGAAGAAATAAAGTCAGCAAATGCGTTTTTGACCTGAAAATCGTTTAAAAACTTTGGCTTTAGTATTTCCCTCTGGCTGGGAAAAATAATATATCATAAATATGTCTGTCTATGATAAACAGACAAGTAACTTTTTTTATTCAAACCAATAGTACACTCATTAAAACCTAAACAGTAGATCCTTTTTATTTATTTATTTTTTATGAATGAATGAATGAATAAATGCTTTATTTACATAATATACAAAATAGTAATAACATATATTATTCCCGTATACGAAGGGGGAAAGTAGCGGGGGTGAGTGAGGGATTTGTATTACGTATTATGTATTATTTGTATTATGGTATCACTTAGTATCCATAATGTCAAAGTAGTTTCTGTCGTTAAGATGTTTGAAGTGAACCTGTGTTCAGGTATCTTGGGCGAAGCCCTAGGCAATCGGAGGTAGGCAACTTGTGGGAGCGGCATCCTTTGTACATTTTTGACGCGCTCTAGCGACAAAGCGGTTCGTCCCACAAAAAAGTTTTTATATGAAAAATGGAGGAAATCATAATTACTTGGATTGCGTATACAGTACGTTTTGTCCAAAAATCCTTCGTTTTCGAGATATATTAAAAAAAAACGAACATTTTAGCGAAAAGTGTGAAAAAAAAACATGTTTCAGGCATAATTTTTGCCCGCAAACTTCAGATTCGTGTTCAGCGAACCAAAAAAACATATAGGGTGACATATGTTTTTAAACATAAAAATCAAAACTTTCCCATGTTAATGCTAATATGCCTAGCCTATTGTGTTTATAGGAAATTAACGTTAAGTAAGATAATGGAAGCTGTAATGATTCAAATGTAAACTAAATTGATATTAAAAATATTGGTAGTCTGTGAGTCAGGCAGGCCTATTTTATAACTCCCGGGCGGAAACGGTAAGTCCTATGAAACTGATAATTCATATTCAAGACCAATATACGACGCCCGAGACGTTACAAAACCTTTTTTATCAAAGTGAGCTTACCAGAAGAGCCACCTTATACCATGCATTTTGCAACTTTTTTCGATTTTCTCGAAAACAGTTCCGAAGATTTTGATTAGAATCGCTATATCGATGTAATGGGCTTTAATATCATGAAGGTTTCATTCTGATTAAAATTGTCTGACAGGGCTTAAATGCCGATATTTTAAATTTTCTTCTTTAATTTTGTTGATTCTATAAAAATAACTATATTATCTTGTTACCAATGATAAAAAACAGGTAAATATGTAAGTTTTAATTATAACGAATTTAAAAAACAACTAAACGAGAAAACTGAAAAAAAAAAATTTAGTGCAATTTTTTGTTTTTGAACATAAGAGCGGTAATATACATGTATGATATACCGTTGGGAAGCTAAAGATTTTAGAAAAAATATTATCTCATACACAAGCTTTTAAAAGTTAATAGAGAGTGACGAAATGAACATAAAACTAACTGATTATTTTAGATAATAATATAATTGATTTTTTAATAAAACATATTTTTCTATAGAGATTCAATTTAATTAATTCTTTAATAGTTTTACGTATTACTTTCACTTACTATATATAGTAAGGGGAAGTATTGCGATCGTGAAATTTTTCGAATTCCAGTTTTCTACGGAAAGACACGTTTTAGTTTCCCCTGAGTCCAAATAACCAAGTCCCGCAAAAAGGTCTCTGTGTGTGTGTGTGTGTGTGGTAACTCCCGGGCGGAAACGGTAAGTCCTATGAAACTGAAATTTCATATTTAAGACAAGTATACGCCCGAGACGTGACAAAACTTTTTCATCAAAATGAGCTTACCAGAAGAGGTACTTTATACTTTGCATTTTGCACCTTTTTTCGATTATCTCGAAAACGGCTCTGACTATTTTGATTAAACTTGCTATATCGATGTAAATTTTAATGGGTTTTAATATCATTTAGGTTTCATTCTGATAAAAATGGTCTGACAGGGCTTAAATGCCGATATTTAAAATTTTCTTCCTCTAAAGTACCTTTAATTTTGTAGATTCAATAATAATAACTAAATTATCTTGTTAACGCTGATGAAAAACAGGTAAATATATAAATTAAATAAACTCGATACCCAACTAAAGGAGAAAACAGAAAAAATATTTTTTTAATGCAATTTTTCGTTTTTGAACATAGGAGCAGTAATATACATGTATGATATACCGTTGGAAAGCTAAAGATTTTAGAAAAATTATCATCTCATATACAAGCTTTTAAAAGTTAATAGAGAGTGATGAAATGAACATAAAACTAACTGATTATTTTAGATAATAATGCAATAGATTTTTTAATAAAACACATGTTTCAATATAAATTCAATTTAATTAATTCTTTAATAGTTTCACGTATTTGTATCTTTAAGTGTATTTGAAAATTCCTTCATTGAGTTTAAAAATGGTGGTAAGTGAAAGTCGTGTGTTGCCCGCACCAGATTTTTTTTATCTCTAACTGTATTTGAAAATTCATTGATTGATTTTGAAAATGGAGGTAAGTGAATGTCGTGTGTGGCCCGCACCAGATTTTTTATACACATTTAACTAGACGTGTGTTTTAGGCATTGAGCGGTTTTAATTAGTGTTCTTTTAATGTCATCTAGCGGCATTTGTAACTTTTTTTTTTAACATGCATTCTTTATTTTTATCTTCTTCATGGATAGGAAGTGTCAGCGGAGGTCGATTCAGGTAGTGAACTTCAGCCAATGCTTCCTGTATTTCGCAAATTGTATTTTTCCGGAAGAAGTCTAAATGTCACCTTGTATTATCACTGTCTTCAGCTTAAATAAATCAGTTTATTTCTGTTTTAGTCTTCAGTGGTTGAGATGTGTTCTTGATGTTAATGTGTATTTATATAAAAAAGCGAATTATGTCATGTCGTTATGTGGGTCATTGAAACTAAATCTAAATGTCAAAATTATTAAACTTAAATAGTCAAGCAAATTCCACTAAATAAAAAAAAAAAAAAAAAAAACCCTGAAAACTATACACTCAGCTACACATATTCCCTAATGATTATATTATCATATTACACAGTTTTGTAAGAATTTGTGAATTCGGTTCAGATTTATTTTTTTTATTCAAAGATCTGAATGTCGATTCTATAGTGTGAGTCCTAAATTTTCCTATTCAGGTTTAATTAGGATAGGGATCTTTAACCTTGTACCTGACATCCCACAGGATCGAGACTACTATTTTTAGCATCTCTTTCGGAGGACGACGAAATCAAGGAATTTTTAATTTCATTTAATAAATCGTTTGGCCGTCTGCCGGGTTTAACACAGCAATACTAGAGAATCCTTATTGTATTTGATGAGGACTAACGATTAATGAGGATGTCTGTAGATTTTTTTTTCTAACCTCCATCGAAGTTCTATGTATACAATTTGGCTAAATCTTTTAGTCGTTTTTCTGTAACATTGCGCTATTATATAGAGATTGCTTGGTTATTTTATTATAAATCACCTTTTTCTGTAATTAATTAGAAGTGTTGAAGCAAATTTAATTTTTTTTTTATCTGTATCTTTTTTTTTAATTATATTTTATTGAATTTTACAACTGTATATTACATAAATACAATAAGTAAAAGTGATGAATTATAATAAAAGGTGTATAACGCTTGTGAAGAAACAACCCAGCAGTAGTACTTCGATGTTTATTTAAGTAAGTAGATCCCGAGGCCATCTTCTTTTCAATCGCCTCGGAGGGTTGTCAGGAATATGCGAGGTTGATAGGTTGCGGACAAGAGGGTTTATATGAGTTGGAAATTTGGAATTAAATGGTGGTATATCTGGTACGAGAAAGGTCTGCCACAAATGGGATATTAAGGTCGTTATGGATGATTTTATTTGTGATGAAATAAGGAGCGTTTAGGATTTTGCGAAGTATTTTGGATTGTAAGGATTGGATGCGGGAGGAATTAGATGGCCTAGTAGAGCCCCAAAGCTCGATTCCATATGTCCAGATTGGTCTGATGACAGTGATATAAATGAGCTTTTTGTTGTGAATTGGAAGTTTTGAACGTTTGTCTAGTAAGTGTTGTAGTAATCGGTATCTACGGGCAGTTTCCTGTCGTGTTTGTCAAGATGGAGTCCTAGGTATCGGATTTGTTCAACAGGTATGAGTGGCGTATTACTAAAGGATACGGTAGGGCAGGAGGTCATCGGTTTCCGACGTAGGGTTAAGGTAATTTGGTTGGATTTTTTAGGATCTGTATCTTAATTTTTAAAATTATCTTTGCACTACTTCTTGCCATTTTAGTGGTGGCGGTGAAGAGTTCGTAGCTCCAAATAGTTTGTCACTCCAGGGAGCCAAATAATTTGATATGGCTGTAATAAAAGTTTATGATTTTTTTGATTCATTAATGTCACTTTATGCTACTGTGGCTGGCTAATCGGACCATGCTAATGGGAATCCATAAAATTATTCCTAGGTTTAATTAGGATAAGCTTATATAAACGATATATTTATATAAACCATGGTTTGAATCTGTTTGAGAGATAAAATATATTGTTTTTGAAATTTTCCAATATATTATATTATATAAGTAATATCTCATATGAATTGTTAAATATCGGACCATTTTTACTCTTTCGATCCATTGGAAGAGTCTGTTATTTTCTTTAACGTCACTTTATGCTACTATGGCTAATCGGACGATGCTACAGTGGGAGTCCCAAATTTTGCCTATCCAGGTTTTATTCGGATATGGATCTTTAACGAGTACCTGATATCGCACGATTCGAGTTAATGTATATGAATGCATGCGCTTGCATGTGTATTAATGTATAATGTATGTACGAGTAGATGCGAGCGTATATTAATTGGATCTGTGGCCATCAGAAGGTTCTGGAATGAGGCCATGCTAAGTCCTTGGCATTTGTGAAAGGCGAGCATCGTACTATCGATGTGTCTTTAGATAATCGATTCTAGTCAACCTCGCTAATCGACTCGATGGCCAAGTCGATCCTCCTCCGTTTGTCCTATCTTGAGTATTCATCTTTCGGCCCTATCTCAAGGTCGGATCTATTTCGCTTCTAAATTTTCTCTAATTGAGACAAGTATAAGAACGTATTGGTTAAGTATTTCCAATAACAAATCATTGTAATAGTAAACAAAAAAAAAAAAAAAAAAAAAAGATACAATTCAGGCAGTCATATGGACTGACGAAAGAGGTGAAGACTTTTCTTTAATTCTGGACTTGCGCTGGAATTTCGTTGGAAAACCATGCATTTTGCACCTTTTTACGATTTACTCAAAAACGGCTCTAACGATTTTGATTTAACTCCATTTATCGATGTAAAATTTGATTAGCTTTATTGTGATGTAGATTTCATTCTGATTGAAATAGTCTGACAGAACTTAAATGCCGATATTTCAAAATTTCTTCCCTTAAAGTACCTTTAATTTAGTAGATTTAAAAAAAAAAAATAAGGCATATCAACTTATTAGAATTGATATATAACGGCGAAATATGCAAGTTGTGCGAATTTGGTAAAAAACTAAAGGAGAAAACTGAAAAATATTTTTTTTATGCAAATATTTGTTTTTGAACATAAGAACAGTAATATAGAGTATAATATACCGTTGGAAAGCTAAATATTCTAGAAAAAAATATTATCTCATACACAAGCTTGTACAAGTTGATAAAGACTAATGAAAAGCTGATAAAACTAACTGATTACTTTACATAATAATATAATAGTTTTTTAATAAAACACATAGTCCTACAGAAATTAAATTAAGATAATTTAGTTTCGTTAGTAAAATTTTCAAATGTCACATTTCTATGCCTATATGATCAAGATATTCTTTTGGATTTCGCTTTACTACGATTTAAATATTGACAGTAAGATCATCATGATTTTGCTTCGTATGTTTAAATGTTTTCATGCAAAGTAATGTTTTAATAATATTTGAAAATATCGATATTTTAGAGTCAAGAGAGTTAAAATTGTTGGTTTATTTAACGTCACATTATGCTACTGTGGCTAATCGGGCAATGCTACAGTGGGATTCCTAAATTTTGCCTATCCAGGTTTAATTAAGGTAGGGATCTTTAACGAGTTCCTGACATCGCACAGGCTCGGGACCACCTTTTTACGTCCCCTCCGAAGGATGGCATAACTAAGGATTTTTTACTCTCATTAAAAAATCCTAGGACAATCTGCGGGTCTGAACCTGGGAACTTTGGCATACGATTCCAAAGAATTAAGATATTTATTATATTAACTTTAAATACAGTAAGAGGTAAGTTCTAAGGCATAGTTTATCTACCATGTCTTTTACTCATCCCTTTGCATCTGATTTTAATTCAATTAAATAATGAAATAAAGTATTATAAATATCGATATTTTTGTTCCGATATTACACCGGTATCGATAACATTAAAAAAAATTGATATCGTTATCCTATATCTAGTAGACAGGTATACACAGAGCGCATGCGCCAGTCTTGAGCATGTTGGTGACGTTCCCATGGTTACGAAATAAAAGCTTTTAACCCTACCAAAAATCGCATAACGCCCCTAATAGAAGTTTTCACTAATAAAAATTGAGATATTGCATAAAAAATTTTTTTTTTCAATTCGAACCAGTAGTTTCTGAGATTAGCGCGTTCAAACAAACAAACAAACAAACTCTTCAGCTTTATAATATTATATATATATGTTTATCTATCAAAAGCATATCTTAACCACTGATTACATAGAAAAAACAAAACAAGTTTCCTATATTCTTCCAACCTTGATGGAAATTACCAAATTCTTCTGAACTCTAATTTTAACTAAAAATATAAGTTAATAGCCTTCATATTGGTGTTAATAGCAATGTCTTGTTCTTCATCCTTTTTCCTCCTTCTCGATGGTCACATCCTTTGGCCGTAAAAGAAGCAAATCGATAGTCCTCCATGGTCCCATAGAGCTTAGGTTCCGATAATTCCGATAATTCATACACAATGAAATATGTACATACATAAAACGTAAGAGTATTTCCTTCTTTTGCACGAGGGCATTGTATATTTTACGCACAGTTGCAATGAACTTATTCTATTGGGTTGTTTATAGTTTCTGAAAGACATAAAGTTCTTCCGAATGTTAACATATTTAAAGTAAACAGTTACTAATCCTCTACCTTTGTATTGAAAACATTAGCTTCCCAATCAATTACCCACTTTTTACTATACCTCCAAATATGAACATGGAAACACGCGATTTTAGAGTAATATTTTGTACGAGTTTAAACTAGGCCATTCAGCAGCTGAGGCCGCTAGAAATATTTGCAAGGCGTTTGGAGAAGGGAGTGTTAATGAACGGACCATTCGCCGTTTTGGTTTTCAGCTGGGGATACCGACTTGGAAAACTTGCCCCAAGGAAGACCTCCGTCCGTAATAGACAACGATATCCTCAAACATACAGTAGAAGGAAACCCCTACCAAACAGTTAAAGGACTCTCAGCACAACTAAATGCAAGTGCATCTACCGTTTCCAGACATTTAAAGTGTACTGGGAAAGTACAAAAGCTCGATACATGGGTACCTCATGATCTCACTGAGCAGCAGCAAGACCCATGTTTCAAAACATACCGTGCAAACATTGAAAGAACTGGGCTACCAAGTTCTTCCGCACCCACCATACTCTCCCTACTTGTCTCTAACAGATTACCACCTGTTCAGGAATTTAGACCACTTCGTCAAAGGAAAACTTTTTGAAAATGATAATCAAGTGAAAAGTGCGTTTTCAGATTTTGTTTCACTTCAAAGCTCAGAGTTTTTCAGTTCGGGGATAAAAAAGATGGTGTTACGTTAGGAAAAATGTAGGTAATACTTTGAATAAAATTATCTTGTTTTCATATCGTATTTTTTAATAAAAATCCTTTACCTTGAAAACGGATATTTCATGTGACACAACCCAATAGATTGTGATAAAAAGCCTTTAACCCGAGATAATTATTTCTAATGTTATATAATCTGAAATGTTCCTGTTTATGTACGTGATATTTTTGTTTTTTTTTTAAATATTTTATTGTTACTACTGTTGAAATTAAAATCATAAGTAAGAGTTGTGTTGATGGCGCACCATTTTTATTTATATTTATTACCACTATACTTTAAAAGGATAATTTAGAATTAATGTAATTTTTATGTTAATGATTGTCGCAGTTAAAGCTAAATTTTCACTTACAATAATAATATTTTAAACAAGCTGAAGATTTATTTCTTATACTAGTAGCAGCCGTTGAAAATGCATTGCTAAGAGCTTGTTGAGTTAGTCCGTCGCATTTACATTCGTCTGTTTCGTAATTGGAATTTCTTATGGTAATGGTTACTTGGTGTCGTCTAAAAGGAATTAGGTCACTTTGAGATGAATACTTTTGAGAAAATACAGACACTTCTGTATGAAAGAAATCGTTTTTATATAAAATTCCCTGAAATCACATTAACTTGAATTAAATTGTGATTTTTAACTACCTCTACAATTATGTAATTATTTATTTTACTTAGACATTATCATTTCTCTACACCATTTTGAATAAGTATGTTTAATGTCCTTGAAGTTTTTTATGGAATCTCTTATATGGAGAAATGTTGAACAGTGGGTATTTGTAGATCTGTTCGTTACGTTTTGTTAATTACGTACGTGGGTGTTCGTTTAATTAGTCTTAATGTTTAAAATTGAGACTTTGATTTCCAAAAGGTACTATATCCGTTCTGGGGAATTTTACAGGAAGCGCGAAAATCTCTCATTACTATATTATTAAACCATTTAAATTGATTCTTTTCACATTAAAATCTAGAATTATTTCTTTACTATGTTAATGAAACCATATTAAAGTTATGAAATGAAATATTCTATTATGATTTGGAATGAAACTAAATGTATAATAAGTATGTTAAGAAATTAATAGCATTTCTAAATCACGTTATTAAAGGACATGAGTGTTCATTAGATACAATCAAATTTAAGATTTAGATAAAACTAAATGAGGAGAATATAAATATGTAAAAATATCAATTTCGTAAAAAAATGTCCTTTAGTACCTTTTGGAAATCAACGTCTCAATTGTTGATGAATTTTTTTCATAACCGTTTCAAAAGATGAGTATATGTCTCCAGTAGTAACTAACTTTTCGTTTTGTTTAATCTTCTTTCTTAATTACGCTATATTTTAATTTGTGCAATCGTTTGTCCGCTCTAAGGGATCTTACATTTTGTTAGTGATTAGAATAGAACCGTAATTTTTTTAATAAGTTTTATTAGAAACGCATATTTTCCTGTTTTCTGTTAAAATCTCAAAACGTAGATCAAATCATGATGGAAAATATCAAGATGCATGATAAATAAAAGCGAAAGAAATGCACCTTCTCTGGTTATTTGAGCAATATTTAGAATTCGTGGAACATTCAGATTCCATTTATTGCACTCATATATATACATAGTCATATATGAGTACAATAAAAAATAAATTTAGCCACAATAAAAAAAAAAATAAATAAAATAAACAATAATAATTAACAAAAAATATATATCCATTTCTTATGACTTTAAAAAAAAACAAAACTATATATAGTAAGGGGAAGTATTGCGATCGTGAAATTTTTCGAATTCCAGTTTTCAACGGAAAGACACGTTTTAGTTTCCCCTGAGTCCAAATAACCAAGTCCCGCAAAAAGGTCTGTGTGTGTGTGTGTGTGTGGTAACTCCCGGGCGGAAACGGTAAGTCCTATGAAACTGAAATTTCATATTTAAGACAAGTATACGCCCGAGACGTGACAAAACTTTTTTCATCAAAATGAGCTTACCAGAAGAGGTACTTTATACTTTGCATTTTGCACCTTTTTTCGATTATCTCGAAAACGGCTCTGACGATTTTGATTAAACTTGCTATATCGATGTAAATTTTAATGGGTTTTAATATCATTTAGGTTTCATTCTGATTAAAATGGTCTGACAGGGCTTTAATGCCGATATTTTAAATTTTCTTCCCCTAAAGTACCTTTAATTTTGTAGATTCAATAATAATGACTAGATTATCTTGTTAACGCTGATGAAAAACAGGTAAATATATAAATTGAATAAATTCGATACCCAACTAAAGGAGAAAACAGAAAAAATATTTGTTTAATGCAATTTTTCGTTTTTGAACATAAGAGCAGTAATATACATGTATGATATACCGTTGGAAAGCTAAAGATTTTAGAAAAAATATCATCTCATACACAAGCTTTTAGAAGTTAATGGAGAGTGGTGAAAAGAAGATAAAACTAACTGATTATTTAAGATAATAATATAATAGATTTTTTAGTAAAACACATGTTTCTATAGAAATTCAATTTGATTAATTCCTTAATTGTTTCACGTATTACTTTCACTTTTTTTATCTCTAACTGTATTTGAAAATTCTTTCATTGATTTAAAAAATGGTGGTAAGTGAAAGTCGTGTGTTGCCCGCACCAGATTTTTTAAATTAGTGATCTATCACAAAACCTCTCAAATTTAGACTTGCTCTGGTGTAAAAGTACTGTTTTTTAGTAATTTCAGAGGTTATATTTTTGAGATATAGTCTGAAGTTTGAAGGTGTTAACTGGGCTATGGCTGGTATGATGGTTGAGCGGTAGGAGGAGTAGGCTGGGCATGATGTGAAGAAATGGTGAATACTGTCAGCTTCTTTCTTATTGCAGATGGTGCAGTTTTCTATTGGATTGAATCTGTGCGTTATGTTTTTCATTGTGATTTGCTGAAATTATTTGTTAGCAGTCCGGATTTGAACCATAAGTTTTTTATGCGTAAAGAGCAGGTCGGTTGTGAGGTATATTTGAGTTATTTGGGTTCCATTAAACATTTCTAGATAATTCGGACAGTAATTCGACATTTCCATTTTGGTTAAATCAGACATTTTTAAGAGATTTTAATGCTTTTGAATTAAATTTTTCCTCTCTTTTAATCAATTAAATTAAATCAAATCAAATTAATCTATTATTAATATTAGAAATTGCTTCAGAATTTATCATATTGTAGAAAATTATAAATAATAAACATTTATTTTTTGTATGTTCTTCAATGGACAATAATGCATATAAACCAAATCGTTATTACAACACCTTACTTGTTCCTCAAGTTTTACAGAATGGATACTGTGTACATTTTCGTACGTGCACGAAAAAGTTGCGTCGAGTTACTGAAGGTACCGAGTACAAATAATAATAATAATAATAATAATAATAATAGGCTTACCGAACCCGAAGGTTCGATGCCGATACCACCAAACTTCGCCTGCACAGACTCGTCCAATGTTCACCGGTCAAGCCCAAGCCCCCGAGATCAGCCTTAATGCAATCCTCCCATCGACGCTTCGGCCTACCTTTCGGACGCCTACCAGTCGGTTCAGCGAATACCAACTTTCTCGGAATCCGTTCCTCACTAAGCCCAACAACTTTACGCGCCCATTTGAGTCTCCGCGATGCTATCAACTCAATTATATTCACAGGGTACAAACTCCGCAATTCCGCGTTGTGCAACCTTCTAAACTCCCCAGTGGCCTCATCTCTCTTCGGACCAAATATTTTACGCAGCACCTTATTCTCGAAAACCTTAAGCCGTTGTTCATCCTTCAAAGTAAGCGGCCACGTTTCGCATCCGTAAAGATCCGTTGGAAGAATAATAGTTTTATAAGTTCTAACCTTTAAGTTTTTAGACAGAAGCCGCGAGCTAAGAAATTTACCAACCGAATAATAACACGCATTTCCCACCTTTAACCGGGACTTTATTTCTTCCTGGATTTCATTTTTTCTTGTTATCATTGAACCTAAATACTTGAATTTCTCTACGTGTTCAAAAGTATGACCTGAAATATTAATATCATCAAGATCGCCACCATTTCTGCAACTAATCATATATTTCGTCTTATCGGTATTTAATTCGAGACCTATTTGTTTACCGGTTTTTATTAACACACTTGTATTTAGTTGTATAGTTTCTGTGTCTTCACCTAGTAGTACCAAATCATCGGCATACCCCAAAACCGGAATCTTGTCACCCATATGTAAGCCTTTCTCGGTACTCATCACCTTTTCTATAACATATTCTAAGGCTATATTAAACAAAACAGGTGAAAGGGAGTCACCCTGTTTCAAACCCGATCGCACCTTAAATCTCTCGGAGTAATTATGACCGATTCTAACTTTATGAAATGTTTCCGACAAACACATCTCTACTAGGTTTACTAACTTTTTAGGTATCCCCTGTTCAATCATGATGTTATATAGCTTCTGACGGTCTATGGAATCATAAGCCTTTTTAAAATCTATATAAAGTTGATGGACTACACCGTTGTATTCCAGTTTCTTCTCTAATATTTGACGTAAGGAAAATATTTGATCAATAGTCGAGCGATTCCGCCTAAAACCACATTGGTAGTCTCCGATAATTTCCTCAGCATATTCCGTGATTCGGCTAGTTAGTATTGACGAGAATATTTTATAGCATACTGGGAGAAGAGAGATCCCACGATAGTTGTTACAATCCGTCCTCGGTCCTTTTTTGTGAATCGGAATAAGTATTGATTCTTTCCATTCTTCGGGTATTTTTTCATTTTCCCAGATCTTTTTAACTAAAACATGTAATTTGGAAACGCCCGCTTCTCCACACGCTTTGATTAATTCACTCGTGATATTATCATTTCCTGCAGCTTTATACCGTTTTAATTTTCCTATCGCCATTTCAACTTCCTCTTTACTCGGTGCGTCTACCCTTGGTTCAGCGCTCTGGTATTCAGAGGGAGGAGATTGATTATTATTTTCCGTATTTAGAATGCCGTCAAAGTGTTGTTTAAATGTATTTAATATCTCAGTCGGATCCGCAATTATGTTGTTATTCGCATCTTTAACCCCATTCAATACAGGTTCAAATCTTTTACGCGATTTGTTTATACCTTTGTACATCTCTCTTACGTTATTTTCGCTTCTGTGTTTTTCTATTTCTATTATTTTGCCTTTAAGATACTCTCTTTTCTTATTTTTTAAGAATTTTGAAGTTTCGTTTTTTACTAACCGAAAGTAAGCCACATTATTATCGCTTGGATTATTTAAGGAATTCAGTTTAGCGGTTTTTCTTTTTTCACACATATTTTGACAATCCCTGTCGAACCAAGGTTTGTTCTTTTTATTTTCGATTTTCCCAAGACATAAGTTACCGACCTCTTTAATATTATCCCTGATCCCTTCCCACAATTTGTTTACATCTTCGTTTTCCTCGTCTGAAGATTCCAAAGCATCGAACCTATTTTTTACTTCTATCGCGAATTGTTTTCTAATTTCGGGGTTGTTCAATTTAACAACATCAAAATTCTCGGGATGAATATAGTTCGGTGTTCTCTTTTTTGTATTTAGTTTTTGTCGAAGTTTCGCGATTACTAATTCATGATCAGATCCGCATTCTGCACCACGATACGATCTCACGTTAATTATGCTACTTTGCCATCTGTTTTGTACTAAAATATGATCTATTTGATTACGAGTATGTCCATCCGGCGATGTCCACGTATACTTATGAATGTCCTTATGTTTAAACGTAGTACTTTTGATTATTAGGTTTTTCGAAATGGCAAAGTTTATTAGTCGGGTCCCATTATCATTACTATATTCGTGCAAACTTTCTTTACCGATTGTAGGACGATATACTTCTTCCCTTCCAACCTTTGCGTTTGCGTCACCTAGTATAATTTTAATGTAAATTCGCGGTAACTTATCGTAAACCGATTCTAGTTTATCATAAAATTCGCATTTTACTTCATCATCACTATCTTCGGTGGGAGAGTGAATGTTTATAAACGCGATTTTATACCAACGACCCTGAAATATAGCAACCGATATTCTTTCACTAAAGAACTGTATATCCCGTAATGCGGAAAGAAATTTATTCCTAATCAGAAACCCGGTACCTAAACAATAATTAACGCTCCCCCCGTACCAAATAGTATACTTTCCTTCTGTTAACGAACCCTCCCCTGGCCAGCGAACCTCTTGTAATGCAACGATATCTAAATGGTACCCCTTAACTTCATTCGCGACCGACTTTAACCCACCTGCCGTATTTAAACTTCTAACGTTCCACGTCCCTATTGTTAGATCTCTACTTTTCATCTTGCGCCTAGATTCCTCTGAAGTAGTCCCCACCAGGAGACCCGAACGGGGGACTAGTTTGCTTCCGGATAATGGGCGTTTTACCTCAGAGGAATCCATGACTGTTTGTGGTATTTTGTGAACTAAAATATGTGAGTAGGGCGTTCGAACCTACGTCACACCCTCCAGGCTTGCTTGTTTTCTAATTTCGGGGTTGTTCAATTTAACAACATCAAAATTCTCGGGATGAATGCCGCTCTCATTGTTGGTCAGCGAGTCCATCGGACTTAGCCGGGAGGAGCTTCCGAGGAAATTCCACCGACCATCCCCACATCCGCCACCCGTGGGACGCTCCCCATACGCGGTAATGAGATCCGCGCGAGGACAAAGTACAAAGGGACAACCGAGTACAAAGGGTTAATTTATTAACCTTTAAAATATAGGACATCATCAAGTATTGCATAATTAGGGAACGGGTCCTTAATCACAGTAAGCCTATTTTTGATCCCATAGCAGGGCGGAAATGAGGTCCTCCGGGCCGGAATTGTCCCGGTTATGCATATTCAGTTATTTACAGATATTTAAAAAATTTAAGACTTTGTTTCTCTATAGTTTTCGCTCTCTTACATGAATGTTATTTTATTGTTTTTACTATTTAATTTTTAATGTAGAATCGATGTATGATGCACGCGAAATTTTAGTATTGATAAGTAACGATGCTCCACTTGAAGAATGACAATTCAATGCATCTCCTTAGGGGGGATGCTCCTATCAAAAAGCTTATAAGTGAGGATGGCACTTTGATAGGACTGATAACAGAGATAATAAAACATGATGTCATATGATAAGTGACGTCATAGGCGCAAGCAGGTCATGGCGACCCGCCGGCGAGGACGACCGCCCCGCCTTAATGTGCTCTGCCTCCTCGGTTCGAATCCAGCTCGTATAGTTTTTTATACTGTCAAAGTTATCATACTCGATAAAATATGATTTATCTCTATGCTAAATCTGTTATTTATCGATAACTTGGCCCCTTGCGAGATGTGATGGGCGACCTTGTATGTAAATGTAACCAACTTTTATCGCTGTTTCCTTTTGAGGAGTAAATAGTGTTGTTTTTTAAATACCTCATTAACCATTAGTTACGGTTGCAGCTTGCAAAAACATCCAGAGATAATTCTTTCTGTTTCCTTCAACATTCTGTTATTTACTTATTTCTTATAACAACTTTATTAGGTTCCTTGGTGAGTAAATTATTATACTTACTCGTTTTTTTTTTTTTTTTTAAATAGATTATCTTTAACAGTTTACAATGCCTAGCGTTTTGGTAGATATCTCCACCATCAACGGAACACCCAGGCAAAATAAACTTCCGCTGAATATTTTATTTCATACTCAAATATGCACTCATTAACTTCCTTTTATTATACATTTATTACTTTCACTTACTATATATAGTAAGGGGAAGTATTGCGATCGTGAAAATTTTCGAATTTCAGTTTTCAACGGAAATACACGTTTTAGGGTCCCCCGAGTCCAAATAACCAAGTCCCGCAAAAAGGTCTGTGTGTGTGTGTGTGGTAGCTCCCGGGCGGAAACGGTAAGTCCTATGAGACTGAAATTTCATATTTCAGACAACTATACGCCCGAGACGTGACAAAACTTTTTTCATCAAAATGAGCCTACCAGAAGAGGCACTTTGTACCATGCATTTTGCACCTTTTTTCGATTTTCTCAAAAACGGTTCTGACGATTTTGATTAAACTCGCTATATCGATGTAAAATTTAATGGGCTTTAATATCATGTAGGTTTTATTTAGATAAAAATGGTCTGACAGGGCTTAAATGCCGATATTTTAAATTTTCTTCCCCTAAAGTACCTTTAATTTTGTAGATTCAATAATAATAACTAAATCATCTTGTTAACGCTGATGAAAAACTGGTAAATATATAAGTTGAATAAACTCGATACCCAACGAAAGGAGAAAACAGAAAAAATATTTTTTTAATGCAATTTTTCGTTATCTACTTACCTGTAAATGAAATTTTTGGAACCCCTGTTTTCAACGTAAATACAACTTTTTTGGATTCCGAAAGTCCACTTGAAAATATCTAGGAAAATCGTCTCTTTGTGTGTATGTGGTAACTCTAACTCATAAATGGAAAGTCGTACGAAAACGAAATTTTATATTAAAGACAAGTATTTATTGGATGTTAAGCTTTTTCATCAAAATCGACCGACCAGAAGCTCCTCTTATGTGCTATTCGTCCACATAATAGTAAACATACCACATCCATATGGTACCAAGCATACTTACCAATAAACATCTAAGTGGACGGATAGAAGTAAGCTAGAAACGTAAAATAATGTTTTGTGTTTTAAAAAGTGTTTTTAAAAAAAGTCTTGACAAGAGGAAAAAAACCCGAAAAGTAGAAAACTATGTAATAAATTGTGAAGAAAAATAAAGGTATAATAAAAGGAAGTTAAGGAGTGCATATTTGAGTGTGAAATATTAAGTACAACTTTCTAAAAAATTACAAAAGAAAAGAAACTGATTATTTTTTTTTATTTTTTTATTTTTTTAAATAAAATTAATCTCTATTTAGTAATTTGACGCGAAATAACCCTTAAGGTCTACGCGATTATGAGACAGGTTCCTGTTTCAGTTCTCTCTTCTTGGCCCATCTTTTCTTGAGGATTTGACTAAAGTCCTTTCCTACTTTACACCACTAGTAAACCTTTTAAGGAATTTCTGGTATTCTTTTCTATCTTTACATACATCCTGCGCAATCCCGAGCCTCTGTGTTTCTTGTGTGTTTTGTGTTGTGTATCCATGACTGAACTTAATGAAAATCTTTTAGTTTCAATGTCAGGGATTTCACTGTAAATTTCTCTGTTCGATTTCAGTCTGTATCCTTCTGGTGGAATTTTGTGAACATTGCTTCTTTTAATAATCCTTTTCTGTATTCCCAGCAGTTTCTCCAGTTCATTAAAGCATACAGTCTATGTTTATTTTATTTTTACCAATCTACTGTAGTGCCTGATTTTGGCCTTTTTAAAGAGGCGTTTTTGTATTATTTATATTTCGATTATGTAGTGTGCGTACCAGAGTTCAAAATTTCAAATATAATTGTAGAGAGAAATAAATAAATAAAAAATGAAATAATGTACATTACTAAAAGGGAAAAAATTGTAAATATTAGAAAATTGTATTAAAACAAAAAAAAAAATTAAAATAAAAATATTTAAAAAAAAATAAAAATTAAAAATGTATGTGAAATATGTCCAAGGGATTGATATAGTGTGCTGTGTTATTTAAGCAACCTGATTAATTCGGGAAGCATTGCCAAAAAATAAAGCATTTCTCTCTGAAACTTTTATTATCCACATTTATATACATACGTTTATAATTCTGGCTCTTAACTTTACTTTACAACGTTATATTTTAATTTTTCAACGATTCAGCTGCGAAGCTATCATTTTGCATAACATGGAATAGAACATAGCACAACGGGAAATGGATTCTATATAGCAGCAGGCTATTTTTATTTCTGTAGTGAGGCGGAAAAGTGGTCCTCCGGGCCGGATTTTGCTCGAATTTCGTATTAGTATTAGGCGACTGTGTATGAATATTGCTATCGATTCATAAATTTATTTTCGATTATTGATGTGATTGGTGTTATATTTCGTTTTTTTCGTATTTTCTCTACATAATATGCCTGAATTTGCGGAATGTTGAGCGTTATGTTATCCACAGACATTTGAAAGGTTGAAGCTTTCACAAATGAACAATATGATGCTTAATCATCTTCATAAATAGATGTTGGCTAGTGAACGGTACTCGGATCGTTTTTTTAAATTTTGTTTCTATTCATAGACTAAATCACCTATACAATTTAATCCTTGTAAATTAAGTAAAATGAATAAGAAATTGAGACTCTCCACGTTTCTTAATTTTTTTTCCTGAGAAAATTTGGATTTTAAGAAAAATAGCAATGATATATAAATTTAAAAATTATAATTATAATATTTAAGATTAATTATGAATATAAAAAATGGATGAAATCGTAGATCAGCCATTATGCGTGCAAACAAAGTTGTATGATTTCCCACATACTGTTTCTTCATCTGATAATGTTCTTCAAAACTTTCGCTCATTTTTATTTATCTTTTTCCTTGTTGGCATTTCGAAACGTTTATATGTTTGGCGACCTCAACGATCGTGCTAGTCCTTCGTCGGTTTTGGTCTGTTATTTTTCAATTCGTTGCACGTAGTTCCTTTCGGTTAGTTCTAAATATTTATCTAATTTTCAGAGCCTTCCTAAAAGCTTCCTTAAACTTTCCTTCTTTATACGCCCTACATTCTCACACCGGTCTTTTCCTAACGTATTTTTTTGTGCTTTAAATATTTTCTTAGCGTGTCAGTGTAAGGTTTAATTTATACTTTCAAAAAAAAAAATTAACACATGGTACTCTAGTTGTCATACCAGGTTTGAGTGAACATTCATATTTTATAGTATTTATTATTAATACACTGGAATTATCTATCAACCCATATCCACCATGTTGTCTCTTTATCCTCATTCAAATCCCAACTTTTTCTATACCTCCTGTCATCCCTAATAGACAATTAGCAAATGTGATATGTCAATTCTATCTAGAAATCTACATTGAATGAATGAAGATTACTGTTTACCGCCCAAATTTTTATTTGCTTTTAATTCCATTTTGTTAAAATAATTTGAAATTGAAAGAAATAATTAAAAATTATTAAAAGTTAAAATAATTATTAAAAGACAGCTAATGACCCTTAATAGGTAGATGCTCTGTATAAATAAATAAAAATAAATTATTAAAAGTTAAAATAATTTTTATTTTTATTTATTGGATTGTGTCACATGAAATGTCCGTTTTTAAGGTATAGGATTTTCATTAAAAATACGATATGAAAACAAGATAATTTTATTCGAGGTATTTATCTTCTTTTTCTAAACATCCCCAACGTGGCACCAACTTTTTTATCCACGAAATTAAAAACTCTGAGCTTTGAAGTAAAACAAAATCTGAAAACGCACATTCCACTTGATCATCATTTTCAAAAAGTTTTCCTTTGACGAAGTTGTCTAAATTCCTGAACAGGTGGTAATCTGTTGGAGACAAGTAGGGAGAGTATAGTGGGTGCGGAAGAACTTCGTAGTCCAGTTCTTTCAATTTTTGCACGGTATGTTTTGAAACATGGGGTCTTGCTGCCGCTGTGAGATCATGAGGTACCCGTGTATCGAGCTTTTTTACTTTCCCAATACCCTTTAAAGGTCTAGAAACGGTAGATGTACTTGCATTTAGTTGTGCTGAGAGTCCTTTAACTGTTTGTTAGGGGTTTCCTTCTACTGTATGTATGAGGACATCGTTGTCTATTACGGACGGAGGTCTTCCTCGGGGCAAGATTTCCAAGTCGTTATCCCCAGCTGAAAACTTAGCAAACCGACGGCAAATGGTCCGTTCATTAACACTCCCTTCCCCAAACGCCTTGCAAATATTTCTAGCGGCCTCAGCTGCTGAATGGCCGAGTTTAAACTCCTACAAAAATATTACTCGAAAATCGCGTGTTCCCATGTTCATATTTAGAGGTATAATAAAAAGTGGGTAATTGATTGGGAAGCTAATGTTTATAATACAAAGGTAGAGGATTAGTAACTGTTTACTTTAAATATGTAAACATTCGGAAGAAAACAACAGAGACCTCCAAAATCCTTTATGTATTTCAGAAACTATAAGAACGGACATTTCATGTGAAACAACCTAATATTTCTTTGTTATTTTTTATGTATAGTATTTCTCCTCATTGTAAATAATTGTTATTGTAAATAATAATTATCATGTTTATTTTATCTGTTGGTCAGACATATTATATATTTCAATTGTACATAACTGATATTCTTAGGGAACCTAGTCCCAGAATAATTTTTTGTAAGAATAATCTATTTTATTTTTATGACGATAAAACTTAATTATAAACGGGACCGAAGGCTCGAAGCCGATACTATGAAAAAATGTTCAAAAGGCCTTCAACGAAACCTGTCAAAATTTTCCAAACCGTTTCTCGTTGTCCTTCAGTATGAACCGGCTTAGAATAAAAGGAAGGAAATATTCGAGGAAATGCGCTCGTTAATTTTGGGCAGTGTGTGCAAACCAGTATTCCGACATTTTTTTTTAAATGGTTTTAAAACTATTATATAATCATGAAATAATGAAGCTTTATAATTATGAATATATTATACATTTCATTTTATTGTAAATGCAGGATTAAAACAGTCGACAACTGTTTCGTTTTAATAGTTTTATTTTCGATTTCATTTTATGTTTCTCCATCATCGAGATTGCATTGTAATTTAAACAGAGGTGACAATCACAATACATTTTTTTTCCGTAGGCAAAAATTATCTTGGATCGTATTATTTTATATAGTTTCTGTCAACTTCGTAAACTGACAAAACTGAGAAATAAAGCTTCAACATATTAAAAAGTCATTACTAAAATTAACAAATACTGCAGATCATTACACAATTGTTTAATATTTCCGTATTGTTAGTTATATGTACATGAAATATATAATGTTAATATTTATAGAATAGAATAGAATAGAAAAAAAAATTTATCCTGGGACTTCGTCCCTTAATAATAACATTAAGTTTACAAGTAAAGGTATCACATCTGGCCAGAAAACATTAGATAGATATAATTATGTACATAGGTAAAAGAGGTAGAAAAAGAAATTTATATAAATGTATGTACATACACACCAAAGAAAGAAAAAGCATATCAAGTAAAGTAGACAAATAGTAAATGGAATGTAAAAACAACTAATTTTGAACACACTAACAAAAAAAAAAATATATACACATATATATATAAAAGGTAAACATACGATATTCAGTCATTATAATGATTCAATTTTAATGAAAAATCGAATTTAAAATTGAATATCAACAAACGTCAGTTTGGGATAATAGGTGTTGGACAAGGCGATATTTGAATGTGGATAAGGAAGAAGCATGACGTATATTGGAAAGAATGGAATTCCAGAATGTAATGGAACGGGCAAGAAAGGATCGATCGAAGGCTTTAGTTCTGTGGAATGGCATATACATGGCGCGATCTTGTTTCAAGTAAGTGGACTGAGAATTTAAATTTTTTTTTTTTTGCAAATATTTATTTTGTTTCAAAGCATAAATTACGTCTCAAAAAAAAAAAATAAATAAATAAAAGAAAAATACCTATCCTCATTAAACCTGGATAGGAAAAATTTCGACTCCCACTGTAGAGTAGTCCGATTACCCAGAGCAGCATGAAAGGGACGTTAAATAAATAAATAAACCAATATGATTTAACTGATTTTATAAAGTTATTTTATTCTGAGAGCATAGTGCATGCGTTGCCTTCCTTTGGGCTTAAGAGGCCATGAGCTTAGTAATTACGAATCTTTCCCTGTATGGCCTCCGGTCCTGTCTAAACGGAATACAAATTTCTTTTATGTACCAATATTAAAAGGACACTCATACATATATATAAATATATTACGATTTTTTTTTCTTTTCCTTTTATGAGTGTATAGAATTTGATTTACATAAAATAATACGTTCTTGTATATATTATCATAATACTAAGCTGGTGAGTTAGTAATGATTGTAATTTTTTTTTATCTTACCTTCCATCGATATTATAACACAAGATATTGTACATGCGAGTGCCAATCACAATACCTTTCCTTGCACGCAGGAAATAATAATCTAGGATTATTTTGCTTAATATAGTTTGTTACATTTGTCTATTTTTATTACCATCCTTACTTTTTCTTAATAAAAATCCTACCCAATTCCAAAACTCTATAACAAACTAGAAGTTATGTAATATACTAGAAGCTATTTAATATGAAATTTACCATCTCTATATATTAAATCTCTCTACGGTTTTCACCATCTTTTAGGGAATTCTTTCCTGAAGGTTCATAAATAGAATACATTGCAATTTTGCTTCTCTTTAAACGGGAAAAATATATTTTCTGTAATCAAGTCATCAAAAAATTATTCCTGACATATAAGTAGTAATATAGACGTATAATATACCGTTGGAAAGCGCAAGATTTAAAAAAGTTAATATGCAATAAAATAAGTCGAACAAGTAAATAGAAATATGTTGTTTGTTTGTTTGTTTTTTTATTTAACGTCACTTTATGCTACTGTGGCTAATCGGACGATGCTACAGTGGGAGTCCTAAATTTTGCCTGTCCAGGTTTTATTAGAATAGGGATCTTTAACGAGTACCTGACATCGCACAGGCTCGGGACCACCTTTTAACGTCCCCTCCGAAGGACGGTGTAACTAAGGATTTTTTACTCCCATTAAAAAATCCTAGGACCACCTGCGGGTTTGAACCCCTGACCTTTAGCATGGGAGGCTGTTACACTAGCCAACCAGCTACAAGTGATCCCATAGAAATATGTTATAAGCGCATAAACCTATGTTGTGGTTTAGGGAGGTTATGGTGATTCATGGTCATCGTACAGGTTATATACCTCCATACAGTAGTCAAAATTTTATTTAAAAAATATTACGTAGCAAATCATTCGTAAGTTGCTAAAATAAAGGGAATGTTTTATTAATTAATTCTGTTAATAATTATTTCCACTTTCCGATCATTTCACAAATAGTAGTTCCACTGTAAACTAAATGGAACTGACAAGGAAACTAAATTAACTTTAATACATTGAAGAAAAAGTTCTTATGAAATTTAAAATGTTAATAAACCGAATAAAATAGGAACCGTTAAAAATAACAAACAAACAAACTAAATCAATTTTTTTGTTTTGTCCAATTTATGTTTTTAATTTCTTCTGATGTTTAAATATAATAATGAATAGACGTTATATAAGGGGTACTCACTACGTTTGCTATAGCATGCTATTTGTGCTATTGTGCTAAACCCATCAATTTTCTACAGGAAATAACTGTAGAAACTCGACGGGTTTAGCAAAATAACACAAATAGCATGCTATAGCAATCGTAGTGAGTACCCCTATAATAAACATAATATTTTCTCGCTAAGTGCACTTTTGGTTACTATAAACAAAAAATACCAAAGAAATAAACTTTTAATTGGTCAAACTGAAGTTTTTTAAACATAAATTACGACACATATTATTTGCACCCGTGCGAAGCATGGGCAAGTCTCTAGCACATTATAAATTAACAAAAAATATATAACAACTGATGCCTTGTCCTAAAATATTCTGCAAAGATAGAATGTTTATAGAAGAAAGTTAAAATAAAACCATGTTGATAACCTTTGGATAACCTGGTAGCCAAAAACAACAGAAAGTATCGTACAAATGAGGCTGGAGAAAGTTCAGAGAATTGTTTGCCTAGGTATAACAGTACCAATTAGAGTATGCCCCGTAGCACATTCCTAGCGCATAACAAGAATAGCACAGTCCCTAAAAAGTGCAATTAGACCACAGCGGACTAGGATTTAAAAAAATGCCATAGTCCTATCTACGTATCTATGTAAATGAAATTTTTGGAATCCCTGTTTTCAACGTAAATATAACTTTTTGGATTCCGAAAGTCCACTTGAAAATATCTAGGAAAATTGTCTATTTGTGTGTATGTGGTAACTCTAACTCATAAACGGAAAGTCGTACGAAAACGAAATTTTATATTAAAGACAAATATTTGCTTTGGATGTTAAGGTTTTTCATCAAAATCGACCGACCAGAAGCTCTACTTTATACCATGATTTTGCACCTTTTTTGCCAAATAGCGAAATGTTAATAGCTTTTTACTTTCACTTACTATATATAGTAAGTCCCGCAAAAAGGTCTGTGTGTGTGTGGTAACTCCCGGGCGGAAGCAGTCAAAAGTCCTATGAAACTGAAATTTCATATTTAAGACATATATACGCCCGAGACGTTACAAAACCTTTTTCATCAAAATGAGCTTACCAGAAGAGCCAATTTATACCATGCATTTTGCACCTTTTTTCGATTTTCTCGAAAACAGTTCCGACGATTTTGATTAAACTCGCTATATCGATGTAAAATTTAATGTGCTTTAATATCATTTAGGTTTCATTCTGATTAAAATGGTTTGACAGGGCTTAAATGCCGATATTTTAAATTTTCTTTCTCTAAAGTACCTTTAATTTTGTTGATTCTACAAAAAAAAACTACATAATATGTTGTCAGCATTGATACATAACAGCTGAATATGTAAGTTGTACGAATTTGAAAAACAACTATAAGAGAAAACAGGAAAAATATTTTTTTAATGCAATTTTTCGTTTTTGAACATAAGAACAGTAATATACATGTATGATACACCGTTGGAAAGCTAAAGATTTTAGAAAAATATTATCTTATACACAAGCATTAAAAAGTTAATATAGAGTGTTGAAAAGCCGATTAAACTAAGTAATTGTTTTAGATAATAATAAATAATTTTTTAATAAACACGTGTTTCTATAGAAATTCAATTTAATCAATTCTTTAATAGTTTCTCGTATTTTTATCTTTAACTGTATTTGAAAATTCTTCATTGATTTTTAAAATGGAGGTATGTGAAAGCCGTGTGTTGCCCGCACCAGATTTTTTATGATGCTATAATACATAAGTATTAGGTTATATTAATTATATGGGACTTCTAAACTTTGATGAAACTCTCGTTTAATTTGAAATTTCTCGTTCAAGTTAAATAAAAGAAAGAAAAGTTTATTTAATGTAGGAACTGCTGGAAAAAAATCATTGTAATCCGAGCAACATTTGCTATTTCTTAACATTGGACGTTTGTATTTCAGTTATCAGTGGAATGCCTAAAATTAAGATCTTTGTTAGAATGCCTATATTCCTCTTCATTTGTTATTTTATTATTTTGTTGCTTATTTTCTTAGTGTTCCTTGTTGCCTATTATTTTATTTTATTAATCTAGGCAATTATAGTTATATTTATATTTGAAAGAAGACTGTTAATAGTCATATGGAATATTTATATATGATGTAAACTTTGTGTAATTTGTAATTTATTTAATATTACTGTTTTCCTTTTCAGGTAAGCCAGATCTGAGTATTAAGTATTATCTTCCCGCCTACTAATGATCTTTACATATATTTTGAAAAAATATTAAGGTAATTTTTTTCATGTTGTAAATTTTCACATTTTTACTATTAAAAGCAAAAAAAAAAAATACCATAAATAAGAATGGATTAAAATAAATAAAATATATGCTAAGAATATTTAAAAATGTACTACGCCCCATTCTAGTATCATGCCAGAATTTTTTCTAATCAAGAATTTTTTAATAGTTGCTTCTCTTTACGTATTAAAATAATAAAATTATGTTTAATATATATTTTTAATTCAGCTACCTATTTTATATTTTTACTAAATTGATTATAGAGTTTAAATGTCTTTGAAATGAAAATACTATAATAAAATTTATACATACTTGCATAAGAATTTTTATGTAAAAAATTAGTGTGTTGTGCATTTCCTTTATTACTTGACAAGTTTTGTTTTCTTTACAAACATTTTAATTTCGAAATAAAAACATATTTTTTCATCATCTTTTTTTTTTTTTTTTTTTGTTTGTTTGTTATTTAACGTCACTTTATACTACTATGTCTAATCGGACGATGCTACAGTGGGAGTCCTAAATTTTGTCTATCCAGGTTTTATTAGGATAGGGATCTTTAACAAGTACCTCGCACAGGCTCAGGACCACCTTTTAACGTTCCCTCCGAAGAACGGCATAACTAAGGATTTTTCACTCCCATTAAAAATCCTAGGATCACCTGCGGCTTTGAACCCGTGACCTTTGGCATAGGAGGCTGTTATGCTCGCCACCTAGCTAAAAGTGATCCCATTTATTGGGACTTACATCTATATAAAACTTTAAAATGCATATTTCCGTTAAAAACTTAGATTCGAAATATTTCATCCCCGCAATACTTTCTTTTTCTATATATTGTTTTAAATAAATAAGTAATTAAAAATCTTACGCTTTACAACATATGTACAAGTGAACTTATAATCATATTATGTTTAAATTGGCAACTATTAAATGTTTAGCATTACATTAATTAAGCAAAAAGATCTTGATAAAGAATTTTATAATTTATACACCAAGTCACGCAGTTACCAGGAACTCTATCCCATGTATGGACTTCGTGTTCACATCATTCCAGGCCTTGAGTTTTGCTTTAAAGTAATATAATTTCTTCAAGTTCTAATTTCGGAATTAAAAAGTTTTTTAATCATAATTTGTCGCATGTATACAGGTTTAACGATATCATATAATTATTCTAGGCTTCACATGCATGTGATTAGGGCAAGATCAGGCGCAGACGTCTAGGTGTGCCTTTGGCCGTCCTACAGTTAAAATATCAGAATAAAGGATCATTTTCAGCTGGGTGGCTTGCATAAAAGCCTCCTAAGCCAAGGGTTCAAACCCGCAGATGGTCCCAGGAATTTTTAATGGGACTAAAAAATCCTTAGTTATGCCGTCTTTCGGAGGGGACTTTAAAGGTGTTCCCGAGCCTGTGCGATGTCAGGTACTCGTTAAAGATCTCCCACTGTAGCATCGTCCGATTAGCAACATAAAGAAACATTAAATAAATAAACAATCTACAATAGTAAGTATTTAAGTAGAGAGAAACTGCAAACATATTTTCTTGTGTTAAATAAAATAAGTAGTGGCTATTACGTTTTGATTATTTATAATTATATTTAAATGCTTAATTTGAAAAATTGCCAAGTCTGGTTTATAGTTCTCATCCTAGTGAGAAATAATCTTTAGGGGAATATTTAGATCACCTTTACATTATTAATACTTTTTTTTATTGGTTATAAAATAATGATTTTAGTAGTATAGCGCATTTTGTTTTATTTCCCTTTTTTCCAAGCTATAGTGAGGTTTTTTTTTATGTTTCTGTGTTTTTGTTCGGTGGGGCTGATTATAATATAGTATATAGAAGGACGGAATGCAGTTCTAAATGATCTCATGCCAGCCCTACCCTAGCTTAGGATATGTCGTAAGATCATCGTTAGAAGCGAATTGGATAAGTTATATAAAGCGTAGGCATTGCGATTATATCTCTAGTTGTATTTGCGTTATAATAACCTTTCTTGTTATTATACTTAATATCCAACTATAACCTTCGAATTAACTAAAAAAGACAGCTCTAGTAAGTCTTTAAGTACAAAAAGGCGTATCAGGACTAAACCATCAAATTCCTTTTGATTGGGAAGCTAATGTTTATAATACAAAGGTAGAGGATTAGTAACTGTTTACTATAAATATGTAAAATCCTTTATGTATTTCAGAAACTATAAAAACGGACATTTCATGTGAAACAACCCAATGTCTTTATCTCCTAGGCATTTTCCTTCCTCACGCTATCATTTCTGCTGCTTTTTTACGTTTTATTTAGCACATTTATTCTCAGATAACTTCTGACGGGTGCGAAAGGAAAATCAGAAAAAAAAAGAGAAAAGAAAAACACTATATATACAAGATAATATTGCTTAAGAATTACAAATAATAACATACGATTATACTAAAACAGTAAAAAGTAAGAAAAAATTTGAATAAAAATAAACAGATCAAATAGTCAAAGTTATAATGGCACGGTAGACTGATTTTCTAAGAGATGGATAACGTTTTGATAATTAACACGTTCGCCAGTGGCCCGCACTAGTCTGTCTTATCGGATGACGCGTACCACAGGTATTTCCATATCCATGTTATCTATTTTTTAAAGGAGCAAAATAATTAAAAAAAAAACAACAACATTTTAACTGCCTTTCGAGTTATACTTTCTGGAAGAAATCAGAGCTTAAGGTGAAAAGATCACACGAATTTCAAAATAACCATTAAATGAAACAACTAAATAGTTTCAACTATTTATTGTTTGCCAACGTTTCGACCCCCTTTGTGGGTCATCATCAGGGCTAAAAAGATACAATAGAATGCAATTTCAATGACATTACATGCAATATTATATAACTATATATGTACAAAAAAAAACTTAATTAAAATACAATGACTATAGTATAATAATGAAAGTGTTATACAGAAAAAATGTTTACTAAACAAAACTTACACAGGTATCAATAATTTACATGAAATATGAAACATAAAAATATGAAGTAGAGTGGAGATGCGTACCGCATGGTGGGAGAATGGAAACTAAGTACTGTTTGGTAGATGGAGGGTAGGTAAGATGGAAAATACGTAGGAAAAAGAGTATTTATGGACAGGGTCTGACAATAATGACTAAAATTCTTAATAATGCCATACAAAGAATCAATGAAATTTAACTTATGATAATAATTGTCAGACCTAGTCCATAAATACGGTACGTACTTTCCATTCTACTTTTTTTCCTACGTATTTTTTTCCATCCTACCATCTACCAAACAGTACCTAGTTTCCATTCTCCCCACCATGCAGTACGTATCTCCACTCTACTTCATATTTTTATGTTTCATATTTCATGTAAATTATTGATACCTGTGTAAATTTTGTTTAGTAAACATTTTTTCTGTAAACACTTTCATTATTAAACTATAGTCATTGTATTTTAATTAAGTTTTTTTTGTACATATATAGTTAATAATAAAAATAATAATGTGTTTTATTGTTTAATTTACATACATAAATTTACTATACATTTATATATTGCACACTATGCATAGACTTTAGTCCATCTGCAGAATAGCGCGCCTTAACAAAATATTCTTTACAAATATTATATAAATAATAATTATAATATAAAACTAACTGAACATTTTTTTTCTCCACATTTTTCCCCCTTTATTTAAATATTGAATTCTGATATAAGTAAATATCTATATTTCCAGGCCCTTAAATGATAGTTATGCAATGCTACCCAATTTCCACCATTTAGATAATTTATGTATTCCTGTCTGGAAATACTGCCCCGCCAAGCCAATGCATCCTTATTTCTGATAGCATTGGTATATTATATTGGTATATTGGTATAATAACGTAGTTCTTCCGCCCTTGTAACATTACAATTAAGGTACAGAAGCTGTCCTCTTATTTTAATTATTGATTTGATGAGTCCCATGCCGTATCTATCAGAGATATAACTGTTCTCCCCTAAATCACAATTTAATTCTTTTTACAGTTGATGGTGAATAGATTTGTTGACTTTAACCAGTAAACCATTTCTAAAGTCTTCTCTTATATATTCTATTAACCCTTTAAAACATTGCTTCTTTCCATCTACTAAATAATCACTATTTTGCCAGTTATATCTCCGACACAAGAACCGAAAATCATCACACCACCATAAATTTTTTTTAATAATTTCCTCTGCCAAAATCTTAGTCAGTCTATGGCTGGGTAACATCAATACTTTTTGAATATATTGAATATTTAGGTGCAAAGTAAACAAAAATATAGGGTCAATATTAGTTTCCAAATATATAATATAGTGTGGTGTACTCTGCGGAAGTGAAAACAATTTTCTAAAAAAATAAGCAGATAATTTCTCTATTCTATCAAAACGCCTAAAACCCCAAACCTGGGCTGCATAACATAAAATAGCTCGGGAGACAGCCTTATATACAGAGAGCTTAGATGAAAACGGTAATTTATTATTGCTGAAAAAATGTTTGTAAGTGGTGTGGATACTGAAACAAGAGGCGCTAAACCTTTCATAAAAATGTTTATTTAATGATAATTTCGGAGATAGAGTGACACCTAGGTACTTATATTCATTAACAACCGTTACACTTTCGTTATTTAAGCGCCATTTCTCCTTTCTCGCTAACCGGCCCCCTTTCCTAAATACAACTATCTGTGATTTTTTTTTAAGTTAATAGTTAAATTCCACAATTCACAATACTTACTAAATCTGTTAATCATTTCTTGAAGTATGAGAGGGTGATCCGCCATTATGACAATATCGTCTGCATACATGAGGCATCGGATGTTGATTCCAGCTATACGTATACCCCCCTCAATATCGCCTGCATACATGAGGCATCGGATGTTAATTCCAGCTATACGTATACCCCCCTCAATATCGCCTGCATACATGAGGCATCGGATGTTAATTCCAGCTATACGTATACCCCCCTCAATATCGCCTGCATACATGAGGCATCGGATGTTAATTCCAGCTATACGTATACCCCCCTCAATATCGCCTGCATACATGAGGCATCGGATGTTAATTCCAGCTATACGTATACCCCCCTCAATATCGCCTGCATACATGAGGCATCGGATGTTAATTCCAGCTATACGTATACCCCCCTCAATATCGCCTGCATACATGAGGCATCGGATGTTAATTCCAGCTATACGTATACCCCCCTCAATATCGCCTGCATACATGAGGCATCGGATGTTAATTCCAGCTATACGTATACCCCCCTCAATATCGCCTGCATACATGAGGCATCGGATGTTAATTCCAGCTATACGTATACCCCCCTCAATATCGCCTGCATACATGAGGCATCGGATGTTAATTCCAGCTATACGTATACCCCCCTCAATATCGCCTGCATACATGAGGCATCGGATGTTAATTCCAGCTATACGTATACCCCCCTCAATATCGCCTGCATACATGAGGCATCGGATGTTAATTCCAGCTATACGTATACCCCCCTCAATATCGCCTGCATACATGAGGCATCGGATGTTAATTCCAGCTATACGTATACCCCCCTCAATATACTCATTGATATCGTCAATAAAAAGAGAAAATAAAATCGGTGAGAGAAGGCATCCCTGCTTTAAGCCCATTCTAGTGTTAAAATTATCAGTAACACCCTGAGATGTCCATACACGAGCTGTTGTATTGTGGTATAAACCCTGAAGTTACATATATAGTTCTTCTGTAATATTTTAATACCGACGTTCTCTAGCTCAATAGGTTATATAATGTTGTATGTAATGTGATTGAAATTGTATTCTTTTGTATCTTTTTAGCCCTCATGATGACCCACAAAGGGGGTCGAAACGTTGGCAAACAATAAATAGTTGAAACTATTTAGTTGTTTCATTTAATGACCGTCACCCGGACTAATTCCTTCTAGTAATTCTCAACGGTCAACTAATTACATACACAATTATTAACAATACTATTTTTCAATATTATCCCTTTGGTGAGTGTTAGAGCTAAGACCCGTGTACTGGTATAATACAGCGGATACTGACCGTTAGGAAACGTGGTGGTGCCAGCTATTGTCTTTCGTTGGGCGACATCGCAATATCTCTTGTAGTAGTTAATTATAACAGCACGAATAATATCGTGTAGGTTTTATCTTGAGAATCGTGTTGGGCCTTTAATTAATTAGAAATTAAATAAAATAAATAATTTAAAAAAAAACCTAATGCGAGCTACACACATCGTTCAGATACTTCCGTTGTTAAAATTAATTTAAAGACTTTTAGAACATTCTATGTTAACTAACATTTAAAAAAAAATCTGGTGCGGGCAACACACGACTTTCACGTAACTCTTTTGTTAAAATTGATTAAAGAATTTTGAAATAGAGTTTGAGATAAAAATGAGTGAAACTGATAAAGAATCATTTTAATATAATTTCTATAGAAACATGTGTTTTATTAAAAATCTATTATGTTATTATCTCAAACAATCGGTTAGTTTTGTCGGCTTTTCATAACTCTTTATTAACTTTTACCAAGCTTGTGTGTAATATGATATTTTTTCTAAAATCTTTAGCTTTCCAACGGTATATTATACTATTATATTACATTATATTATATAAATTGTATTATTATTATACATTTATATTACAGTTGTTATGTCCAAAAACACAAAAATTGCATAAAAAAATATGTTTGCATCTTTCTCTTTTAGTTGGATATCTTATTCATTCATATTATATATTTATCCGTTTTTAATCATTGCTAAAAACATGAAAAGGATAATTTTTTCGAATCTACGAAATTAAAGGTTCTTTTAAGTAAATAGGGAGCGGCGTGGTCTAGTGGATAGAGCACTAGTCTGCTGTGCTCCGGGTCCTGGGTTCGAATCCCGGCTGTGGCAGAAATATTATTTATTCTTTTAATTCAGTCGGGGGGCGACCCTAGGGTATGGAGACCCTCCTGTGGCAGACCCAGCCTCTATAAAGTGGGTACCCAAATTAATTGGGGAAAAACCTGGCGGCCGAATCACCTCATTGCACGGCCGTTGGCCTAGAAACAGTACGAATCTATATGTACTGAGCCCAAGATCCTTCATGGGTTGTAGTGGTACAGGTTTTTTTTTTTTTTTTTTTTTTGAGTAAATACATTAAAAATATTGACATGCGGCTTAATTTAGAATAAAACCTTCATGATATTAAAGGCTTGTTATTACTCTATTTTTTTTTTCTACATATTTGCAGATGTCTGTTTTCGATTAATTTTAGTTAATATCTTTATTAATAATTAATCACTGTTAATTAAGTATGTCTCTGAAGCCCAATTTATACATTAAATCAATGTTATTCTAAAGGGACTCGTCCCAGGATAATAAGGAACTTATTTATTTAAAAAAAAATATATTAAATTTATAAGAATTTAGCGAGTTTAAACCGTTAAAGCCGTTTTTAAGAAAATTTAATTGAATTTGAAGCACATTAAATATTAAACTGGTTTAGCGGGCCTAATCAAAGTCGTTTATGAGGGAGTCGTAAAAGAGTGGATAATGCATGGTATAATATAAAGTAAAAATGCACTTTTATTGATTGTGATGAAAAAGTTTCTGTAACATCTCAGCCATATACTTTTTTAAAATATAAAATTTCATTAGAAGACGTGTTTTCGAAAATTTTCACGATCACAATACTTTCCCTTACAAAATATTTCATGTTTAAATTTTTTTTTTTTTAAACATATTTATTGATATTTACAACTGTATTATTATATACAACAAGTAAATGTGATGGACATAGTAAACTGACATGAGATACATTTAGAGACGCTACTACCCATTGGCAGCACTCTAAAAGTATTTTAAACTAGAAGGTCTCGAGGCCATCTTCTTTTCAGACGCCTCGGGGGATTGTCAGGAATTGAAGAGGATGACAGAATATAAACTAGTGGATTAGAGTGGAAATGGAGTTTTTCATGGAATGATTGATACCTGGTTCGTGCTAATTCAGAAACATATGGGACATTAAGGTCTTTATGGATGAGCTTATTCGTGACAAAGTATGGAGCGTTAAGGATTCTACGAAGGATTTTGGATTGTAAGGATTGGATACGAGAAGAATTCGGTAGAGTGGTTTAGTAGAGCCCCATAGCTCTATTCCGTAAGTCCATATCGGTCTTATGATGGTCTTATAAAAAAGTCTTTTGTAATTAAGTGGTAGGTTGGAACGTTTGTCCAGTAAGTGTTGAAGTAGTCGAAAACGTCGGGCAGTTTCTTGTCGTTTCAGTCTTGTATGGGGATTCCAAGTTTTTGTCAAGGTGGAGTCCTAGATATCGAATCTATTCAACAGGGGCTAGTGGAGTGTCATTAAAGGATACTGTAGGGCAGGTAGTCATGGGTTTACGACGAAGGGTAAATGTTATCTGGTGGGATTTGTTAGAATTAATTTTAACCCTCCAATTCTGGCACCATACTTCAAGGTCTCGGATGTGGGATTGAAGAGTGTGGGAGGCTGTAACAGGATCATTATCTACTGATAGCACACACGTGTCATCAGCATAGGTAGAAAGGAAAGTATGTTTAAATTTAAATATTTCAATGTATCAATAATGTGAACAATTGGTAATTTAACGTATTTATAGTGCATTACATTAGGAAATCCTAATTCTATTTCTAGTAGATTTGATAAATATACTTTAGTATCTCTTTCATATCAAAAACATTCAATATCAGGTTTCTTCAGTTGAGTGTAGGCCTAACCAAAACACATAAACCGGTTTGTTTCAGGCACCCTTTTCATTTTGACATAAAAGTGTATTTCCGTAAAATTATACCCAATATTCCTACTAAGGACAGTTAATGAAAAAATATACTAGGTTTCAGACTCCTTTTGTCCTGTTGTCATCATAAGGAGTGATTTAAAATACATTAAGATAGTTCCTATCATTCTTCTTACATAACAAAATAAGAGCCTTTGTATTCAGGAAGATTAACAGTCACAACAACTTGAAATATAGTGCATATAAAAAGGTTATCTGAAAAGTCAAAAGGGACATTAAATTACTTTTTAAAAAATTCTCCCATTACGTCTGGTTTTCATGAATTCTCTCTCTCTCTCTCTCTCCCCCTCTCTCTCTCTCTCTCTCTCTCTCTCTCTCTCTCTCTCTCTCTCTCTCTCTCTCTCTCTCTTAATTTGTATTTTCTTAATTAATAATTATGGCAAATCATAAAACAAACAATTTTTCGATACAATTTTTATTGAGTAATATTACAATCTGTCCTAATTAGGGCATTTGTGATAGTGATCAAGTACAGCATTCATACTACATTCACACAATCACACAAAACAATAAATAATAATAATACAATACACACACACACACACACACACACACACACACACACACATGTTTATGTTTTTAATTTGAGATAATAAGTTTCAAAATAGGTAGAACCTAAATAACGAAAAAATCACGGTCTACCACATTATTAAATTTATTGCTAGTGAATAGAGAATTAAATTATCTAAAAAAAAAAAAAATTAAAAAAAAATCGTTGAAATTGGTCAAGAAATGCTTTTTGAACTTAGCAATGTTGATTGGCCATTTCCTTTAATATAAATTAATTGTTGCTGGTTCATCTTTCATAAGCTCAACTATTAATTTTTTGCTATACATATATGTTAACACCTATAATTTAATTTGTCTGTAACATTATTCCGAAGGGACTTGTCTCAGAATAAATAAATAATTTATTATTATAAAGCAGTCAATTAGAATATGTACAAAAGTCACTGATTCCTGTATACAATCCTCAAGCATACAGCACGTGAGTGGAGAATCTAGCCAATGCTAGAACTCCAATATACATGTTTACAAGAGGTCACAAGGCCACTGCCGTTTTAACCTTTTAGGGAGGTGGTACGGGTGTGTGGAGCTGAATATGGATTGAGTTAGTGGATTGGGGTGATGGATAAGGTTCTGATGGAATTTCGAGAATTTTGATGGTATAAGGTCTAAAAAAATGAATATTTAGGTCGTGATGTAAGGTATGGTTGGTGACATAATTAGGAGCATTAACTATTGTTAGGAGGAATTTGGATCGAAAGGATTGAATGTGTTGAGAATTGGGCTATCCTCCACAGTTCAAGTCCGTATGTCCAGGTAAGTTTCAGTATTGTCTTGCGGATTAGCAGTATATTTCAATAGATAGTTTAGAATTTCTGTTCAGTAGTCTGTATAATTGACCAAATCGTCGATTGATTTCTTGTCGTTTAAGTCTAGTGTGCGGGTTCCAAGTTAGTCTTTTGCCTAGAGGGAAGCTAAGATGACGGACTGTGTCAGAAAAAAGAAGCTGAATGGAGTTAATGAGAACTGGAGGGAAGGATTGTCTTCGAAGGGTAAAGGTGACATGTTTGCATTTGGATTGATTGACTTTGATTCTCCAGGTGTTACACTCGTCTTAATGTGAAATTTAAAAAGAAAAGAAAAAAAAAAAAAGGCAAGGATTAAAGAATTTAACCAACATAGTAAAATACATGGTTAGTTTTATGTTTGGTTGATTATTCGATAACCTTTGTAATCGACCAAGTAAAAAAAAAAAAAAACTTAAACAAAAATTTTTTTGAGATAATACGTTTCAAAATAGCTAGAACCTAAATAACGAATAAAAAAAAAATTCTACGGTCTACCGCATTATTGAATTTTTTGCTAGTGAATAGAGAATGAATATCTAAAAAAAAAATAAAATAAAATAAATAAATTTTAAAAAACCCGTTGAAATTGGTCAAGAAATGCTTTTTGAACTTAGCAATGTTGATTGGCCATTTCCTTTAATATAAAGTAATTTTTGCTGGTTCATCTTTCATAAGCTCTACTATTAATTTTTTGCTATACATATATGTTAACACCTACACATTTTTATAAATTTTAATACCATAATAACAATAATAATAATAAACCATTGTGTAATAATTTGCAGGGTTTTTAAACCAGATTACACTGTACAGCTGTGTACTGAACCAAAATCACATACATTTTGAAGTAGCTTTTATCGCAATCGTCAATTGTTTATCAAAACATGGTCTGAGTTTGTAAATAATTAGTCAAGGTAAGGTCAGCAAGACTATAATGCTATGACCAATCAGTTTGTTTTCATATTTTCGTTCTATTTCATTTTTTAACTGCGTAAAAAGCATACGTTTGTTAGGAAATTTTATAAATCATTCCACAAAAACTATTAAATGCCCTTAAATTTATGGCTTAGCTTAATTTAAGGCTTGAAATTAAGTATTTGTTTTTCTTGGAAAATTCGATTTTGTTATATAACAATATTCTTTGGAAAATTGAGAACCGTTTTCTGGGAGGAGGGAAATTTTGCTCTATTGGAAGGGAAATTTTTTTAGGAGGAGAAAGGGAAAAGGTCTAGCGCATTTTAAAAATTAACTAATTGTAAGCCAAATGATATATTACGTTGAAAAACGAGAATAAAATTAATTATCAATTTTAACATGCATTTTTTAGGTGTTACAGTGTTTTAAATTAGTCATGATGTTTCTTATTGTTTTTCTATTGATCATTCTGGGATAGGGGAAAATTCTCTTTTTTTCCTTTTTTCCCTCCCCGTGGCACCGCCACTCATTACTTTATAGCACTGGTGCTTGGGCACAAGAGATTGTCATTATTTTTATGAAAATGACTTTAAAGGAACTTCAAATAAGTAAATAAAATGTAGTGTAAGTTTTTATTTTACTAAGGTGCGGCGTAGTCTAGTGATAGAGCGGTAGTCTGCTGTTCTCCGGGTCCTGGGTTCGAATCCCGGCTATGACAGAATATTATTAATTCTGTTAATTTATGCAGAGGGTGACCAAAGGGTATGGAGACTCTCCTGGGGCAAACCCTACCTCTTTAAAGTGGGCAACCAAATTGGGGAAAAACAGCTGTTTTAATGATAATAATAATAAAGAGTTATTAAGAATGGCTCCTAAGTGTGTAATTATTAATTGCATTAAGCAGATATAATACCTAATATGTGTTCTGAAATGGCGAAAAATTTACGAATTAGTCCAAAAATGATGAATGGCCTTTGACTTTGGTTGTGTTTTGAGAAAGGCAATTTTATGGTGATTTTCAAAAAGTTTCAAATCAGTTTCAAAAACATAAAATTAATAAGTTGATGATGTCAAGATAATATATATTGTTTTAGTGTGGCCCTGAAGAGGAGATATGGCCTCGAACTGTAGGAAGAAATTTTATAATAATTACTATTAATTAATAGTTTAATAAAGAAAATGAAGAAATGTTCTGTTGATTAACTAAAATACATTTTAACTCTTGTAATTAGAAAAAAAAATTTGAATGTTCCAGAAACTTTTTTGTAACATTGTTAATAATAATTTCGACTGAAAAGTATGTAATTAATGACAAATCAATTGAATTTTGATTTGATAGAGATATTAATAGTGCTATAAATTTAAATACTATTTGCTGTTTATAAGAAAAGTTAATCTCAAGGAATGCTATTTTGGATTTCAAAAACAACAATTATTAACGAATTATAATTATTAACGAAATAACACTAAAAACTAGTTTCATTTTAATAGCACCGAGGAGAGAATAGATCCCTATCAAATATTACTATATCAAGTAATAAAGATTAAAAAAAAAAAAATGTTATATAACTATAGACCTTAGCCTAAAAATTGTATCCATATCAAAAAAAAAAAAAAAAAAGAAAAGAAAGTAAGACAAAGTATTATTAAGAGTTGTTCAAATTAGCTCTAGTTTTTAAAAAATAGTTTGCTGAGAAAATACCGGAAATACATCTAAATAGTTTTTAAAGTAATTTTTGTTGAGAGACATTATTTTTATAAATAGAACTTCATTGATATTTTTTTTAAATCATTATAATGATATTTACAACTGTATTAACAAAAAAAAACAAAAAAAAAAAAACATTATGTTATACACCAAGTCGTAAAAGGTGATATAAAGTGACGAATAGGGAATAAACTTATTACTGGATTAAGAATTTAATATATTTATTTTATTTAATCTGAATCATATGTTTCCTACAAAAATGAATATACGTTTTATTAAAATTAACTAAAATTATTTTTCAAATCTAAGTAGTTAATTGTTTTAATCAATTTAGATTTCAACAGTCAATGTTGGTGAAATTCGTGTGTTGCCCACCGTGCACCATATTTTTTTTTTTTTTTTTTTTCCGAAAATTTTAGATGCTTATGTCCATAACAGTTCTGAAAGGTAAGTGAAAGTATTGATATATTTGGACATACTTTTGAAAACGTTTAGAAATTTAAGTATTTAGGTTCAATGATAACAAGAAAAAATGAAATCCAGCAGGAAATAAAGTCCCGGTTAAAGGCGGGAAATGCGTGTTTCTTCTGTCTAAAAACTTAAAGGTTAAAATTCATAAAACTATTATTCTTCCGACGATCCTTTACGGATTTAAAACGTATCCGATTACTTTGAAGGAAGAACAGTGGCTTGAGGTTTTCTAAATAATGTACTGCGTAAAATATTTGGCCCGAATAGTGATGAGGCCACTAGGGAGCGTTGGGGAAGATTGCACAACGCGGAATGGCGGAGCTTATGCTCTGTGAATAAAATTGAGTTGATAGCATCGCGGAGACTCGAATGGGCGAGTAAAGTTGTCGGGCTCAGCGAGGAACGTATTCCGAGAAAATTGGTATAAGTAGAACCGACTGGTAGGCGTCCGAAAGGTAGACCGAAGCGTCGATGGGAGGATTACGTTAATTTTGCCGACGTTTCGGCTCAAGCTTGTAAAACATCAGGACATTACAGAGCCATGTCCAAACATATATTATTTTATTGTTTGGTATTTAATTATTTATCAATTAGGATAAAGGGATTTTTTTTATTCATTATTCGGATTCTGCTAAAGAAATAGGACTCGAATTAAATACCGATAAAACGAAATATATGTTTAGTAGCAGAAACGGTGGCGATCTTGGTGATATTGATATATCAGGGCATACTTTTGAACACGTACAGAAATTTAAGTACTTAGGTTCAATTATAACAAGAAAAAATTAAATTCAGGAAGAAATAAAGAGCAGGTTAAAGGTGGAAAATACGTGTCATTATTCAGTTGCTAAGTTACTTAGATCGCTGCTTCTATTTAAAAACTTAAAGGTTAGAATTTATAAAACTATTATTCTTCCGACGGTTCTTTACGTATGTGAAACGTGGCCGCTTACTTTGAAGGATGAACAACGGCTTAAGGTTTTCGAGAATAAGGTACTGCGTAAAATATTTGGTCCGAAGAGAGATGAGGCCACTGGGGAGTTTAGAAGGTTGCACAACGCGGAATTGCGGAGTTTGTACCCTGTGAATATAATTGAGTTGATAGCATCGCGGAGACTCAAATGGGCGCGTAAAGTTGTTGGGCTTAGTGAGGAACGGATTCCGAGAAAGTTGGTATTTGCTGATCCGACTGGTAGGCGTCCGAAAGGTAGGACGAAGCGGAGACGGGAGGATTGCGTTAAGGCTGATCTCGGGAGCTTGAGCTTGAATGGTGAACATTGGACGAGTCTGTGTAAGCGGAATTAGGTTGTATCGGTATCGAACCTTCGAGTTTGGTAAGCCTATTATTATAATTATAAGTAAAAGTATTCAGGCGTTGTATTATTTTCAGTGTGGAACGTTTATGAAGGATACTTTATAACAATCTTATTCTCCTGTACTAATATATTCGACGTTATTCAGTTTCTTTCTCCAGTACTTGAGCTTAGCCCTGTCGGGAATGTTGCTCTTGGCTCAGAGGGAATAAGTTTCCCATTCGTACCCGATGAGAAGATAAGAGAAAGCCTAGTGCATTTAACCTGCGAGAATCGAACCTTTTACCTTCCGATTGTGTAACCTCAACCTCATTCTATGTACCTCAGCGTTGGGAAGAGGAAGACCTCCTTGCGGTGGGTGTTCCTCTTGCAGGATGCTCACCGCAGACAGTACCTTCGCTTTCATCGGAGTACCAACCGCTAGTTAGGCTGAGGTGATACCCTTGTTATCTCCTGCAGGTAACACCTACTCATCTTCACGGGCTTCGACCACGTAGCTTGTTGGTCAGGAGAGGACGTCCATCGGTGATGACTTTGATTGGAGTAAGTTGTAAAAAAACTGGTGGGCGCAACACACGACTTTCACTCTACCTCGATTCTTCAAATCAAGTTTTTAAAACCTTGTTTTTTTATTGTCTTATTTATTAATAGATATTTACAACTGCATAGGAAAAATGTGGTGCGGGCAACACACGACTTTCACTTACCTCCGTTTTAAAATCCATTGAAGAATTTTCAAATACAGTTAGAGAAAAAAATGAGTGAAACCAGTAAGAATTAATTAAATTAAATTTCAGTTAATTTAATTTAAGTTTTATTTAAAAATCTGTTATATTATTATCAAAAATAATCAGTTAGTTTTATCGGCTGTTCATCGCTATTTATTAACTTTTACAAGCTTTTGTATTAAATAATATATTTTGTAAAATCTTTAGCTTTCCAACGGTATACGAGTATTATATATGTATATTACTGTTCTTAAGTTCAAAAACAAAAAAAATTACATTTTTTTTTTTTTTTTAAATATTTTATTGATATTTACAACTGTACATACAATATATACAACAAGTAAATGGGCTAATTGACACTTATGGGCGTTATAATGTCTTGTGAAGAAACTACCCAGTGGTAGCACTTCAAAGTCAATTTAATTAAAGTAGGTCTCGAGGCCATCGTCTTTTCAATCGCCTCGGAGGGTTGTCAGGAATAGATGGGAATGATAAGTTTCGTACAAGAGGATTCGTGTGGGTTTGGTAGTTTGGAATGAAAAGAGGCGTATCTGTTTCGGGCTAGTTCTGCGACAAATGGGATATTAAGGTCATTATGGGTGATTTTATTCGTAACGAAATAAGGAGCATTTAGGATTTTGCGAAGGATTTTGGATTGTAAGGTTTGAATACGAGAGGAATTAGATGGTTTAGTAGAGCCCCAAAGCTCAATTCCATATGTCCAGATGGGTCTGATGATGGTAACATAAATGAGCTTTTTGTAATAAATTGGAAGTTTTGAACGTTTGTCTCGTAAGTGTCGTAGTAATCGGTATCTACGGGCAGTTTCTTGTCGTTTAAGTCGCGTATGGGGATAAAATTACATTAAAAACATATTTTTTCAGTTTTCTCGTTTATTAAATTCGCCCAACTTTCATATTTAGCCGTTATTTATCTATGCTAATAAGATGATGTACCTAATTTTTTTAAATATACTAAATTAAATATACTTTAGGGGAAGAAAATTTAATATACCTACATTTAGGCCTTGTCAGACTATTCAATCAGAATGAAGACGACATGATATTAAAGTCCATTAAATTTTACATCGATATAGCGAGTTTAATTAAAATCGCCAGAGCCTTTTTTGAGAAAATCGTAAAATGGTGCAAAATGCATGATATAAAGTCGATCTTCCGGTCAGCTGGTATTGATGAAATAGTTTCTGTAATATCTCGGGCGTATAGTTGTCGTAAATATGAAATTTCAGTTTCATAGGACTTTCCACCCGGGGGTTACCACACACACACACACACACAGAACATTTTGGACTCAGGGGACCCTAAAACGTGTATTTCCGTTAAAAAATTGGAATTCAAAAATTTTCACGATCGCAATACTTTCCCTTACTATATATATTTTATATGTAGCTATGTGAAAGTAAAAAATGCAACTCGTAAATATGAATAAACTAACAATTGGCTTCAATGTGGTTTTAGGCGGAATCGCTCGACTATTGACCAAATATTTTCCTTACGTTAAATATTAGAGAAAAAATTGGAATACAACGGTGTAGTCCATCAACTTTATATCGATTTTAAAAAGGCTTATGATTCAATAGACCGTCAGAAGCTATATAACATCATGATTGAACAGGGAATACCTAGAAAGTTAGTAAATTTAGTAGAGACGTGTTTGTCGGAAACATTCCATAAAGTTAGAATCGGTCATAATTACTCCGAGAGATTTGAGGTGCGATCGGGTTTAAAACAGGGTGACTCCCTTTCACCTGTGTTATTTAATATAGCTTTAGAATATGTCATAGAAAAGGTGATGTGTACCGAGAAAGGCTTAAATATGGGTGACAAGATTCCGGTTTTGGGGTATGCCGATGATCTGGTACTGCTAGGTGAAGACACGGAAACCATACAACTAAATACAAGTTGTAAGTAAATACAAAAATGAAATCCAGGAAGAAATAAAGTCCCGGTTAAAGGTGGGAAATGCGTGTTATTATTCAGTTGCTAAGTTACTTAGTTCGCGGCTTCTATCTAAAAACTTAAAGATTAGAATTTATAAAACTATTATTCTTCCAACGGTTCTTTACGGATGTGAAACGTGGCCGCTTACTTTAAAGGATGAACAGCGGCTTAAGGTTTTCGAAAATAAAGTATTGCGTAAAATATTTGGTCCAAAGAGAGATGAGGCCACTGCGGAGTTTAGAAGGTTGCATAACGCGGAATTGCGGAACTTGCATCCTGTGAATATAATTGAGCTGATTGCATCGCGGAGACTCAAATGGGCGAGTAAAGTTGTTGGGCTCGATGACGAACGGATTCCGAGAAAGTTGGTATTTGCTGATCCGACTGGTAGGCGTCCGAAAGGTAGGCCGAAGCGGAGATGGGAGGATTGCGTTAAGGCTGATCTCGGGAGCTTGAGCTTGAATGGTGAGCATTGGACGAGTCTGTGTAGGCGGAATTTGGTGGTATCGGCATCGAACCTTCGGGTTCGCTAAGCCTATTATTATTATTATTAACAATTGGCTTGATAAACTCCTGTGAAGAGTTTTTCCCCAAATGTAGTACTTCAATATTTATTTCATTAGCAGGTCTCAAGGCCACCGTCTTTTCAGGACCTTTACTGAAACTTTTAATTTGAAAAATGTTACGTTTCGAAAATGATTCTAATGATTTTTATGTAATTCATGTATCAATTTACAATAAAATGATATTACAGATCTTGTCCTGGTTAAAATAGTATGTCAATGTTTAACTGCCGAATTTCCAAAACTATCTTTTGATTATTAACTAAAAGATTAACATTTTTCTGGAAATAAGAATAATACTGAATGAATGAAAATCATTTTTATTCTAGTAAGAGTAGTTCCCTATGAATAACAAAAAGTACTCCCCAAATGTCATTTGTCTGGTATGTCTTAAGTATAATTATATAATTTTTAGAAACAGTGCATAGTTATCATTTATAGCTTAAGATATTACATAAGTTAGGAAGATTGAGAGTTAAAGAGATGGAAAAATAAATGATGTTTAAAAGTGGTTAAGGATAAGATTTAACGAATGGATATAGGCAAGGAATTCGAAAATAGGGTAGCACGGATGACTAAAGATTTTTTGAAGGAGACGTTTGTTGACGATTGGATTTGTTTGTAGGATTTGTTTCATCAATCCTTCTAGTCTTTAGATATTACAAAGAATTTTTGCGTTTTGGGTGATACATAGTTTTTTTTTTTTCAAAAGTTTTACCATCTATAATTTCAAGAATTTACTAAATGATATAAAACACATCTATTAGCCGGTTTTAGCAACTCCGAGCCATAATTAGATTTTTTTGTATTATTTTTCTCGTATTATGGGACTTCAAACGTGAAATATAGAGGAGTTTTAGATTTTAGCAAATAAATTTGATTTTTGACTACTGTGCGCTCGCCAATCGTGTCAAAAAATTAATTAGTTTCCATATTTTTTTCTTATAATTTTTTTAAATATTTTTTTCCGTAATCTGGGACCCTAAAGGTTAAATATAGACATGATTCAGAATTTTGTCCACCTAAATCGGCCATATTGCCCACTGTGTGACGATAAGAGGGATAGAGCCAGTTCAACTCGAAGATTTAAATTTTTACTAAAAGAGGGCTTTGACTAAAACATATAAAACAATAATCTGGTGCGGGTTTCACACGACTTTCACTTACCTCGATTTTTAAAATCAATGAAAGAATTTTTAAATACAGTTAGAGATAAAAATACGTGAAACTATTAAGATTAATTCCTTAATAGTTTCACGTATTTTTATCTTACGATATATATTTTTATTTCACGTATTTTTAAGAAAAACTTACGAAAATAACATCATATATATGTATGTATGGAAAATATAAAATATTGTCTTCGAAGATAAAAAAACTTTCACTTCCTAATTGGAAAACCATTTAGTTCCCAAGGAAACATTTATTTTCGATTAAATAACATAAATATAGAAGCTGTCTACAACAGTTACACAACTTTTTAATGTTTTTTCCATCACATTTGCTTGTTAAGATTTTATATGTCTGCTTTTAACATTCCTGATGTACCTTTCTGATGGTATATAATAGAACCTTATTGTCTCAATCATAAAAAAAAAAAACCTGTACCACTACAACCCATGAAGGGTCTTTGGCTCAGTACATATAGAGATTCGTACTGTTTCTAGGCCAACGGCAGTGCAATGAGGTGATTAGGCCTTAATTACGCTCAGCCGCCAGGTTTTTCCCCAATTAATTTGGGTACCCACTTTATAGAGGCTGGGTCTGCCCCAGGAGGGTCTCCATACCCTAGGGTCGCCCCCCGACTGAATTAACAGAATAAATATTTCTGCCACAGCCGGGATTCGAACCCAGGACCCGGAGCACAGCAGACTAGTGCTCTATCCACTAGACCACGCCGCTCCCTATTGTCTCAATCATACCTCAGTAAAATCCATTGGAGTCATTATGGATCAAAATCTATCCTGGAGTGATCATATCTCTCAAATCACCCGCAAATCGATCGATATCCCAAAACAATTCCTTAGATCTCGTGATTCTATTTTTCCTAAAACCCGTATGCTACTGATCTTTTTCATTTTCCCCCAGTTTGACTGAGGTTGCCTCGTATATGGCGGGCTGCCTGGGAAGTTTGATTTGAGACTTAAAAGACTAATGAATTGTTTTATTAGATTATCTTGTGGAATCCCCAGACGCTCCCATGTTCCAAGTAGGTATATCGAGTTGAACTGGCTCTATCCCTCTTACCGTCACACAGTGGGCAATATGGCCGATTTAGGTGGACAAAATTCTGAATCATGTCTATATTTAACTTTTAGGGTCCCAGATTACGGAAAAAAATATTTTAAAAAATTATAAGAAAAAAATATGGAAACTAATTAATTTTTTGACACGATTGGCGAGCGCACAGTAGTCAAAAATCAAATTTATTTGCTAAAATCTAAAACTCCTCTATATTTCACGTTTGAAGTCACATAATACGAGAAAAATAATACAAAAAAATCTAAAAATTTAATTTATATAGAAACATGTGTTTTATTAAAAAATCTATTATATACGGAGTTACCACACACACACACACCTTTTTGCGGGACTTGGTTATTTGGACTCAGGGGGCCCTAAAACGTGTATTTCCGTTGAAAACTGGAATTCGAAAATTTTCACGATCGCAATACTTCCCCTTACTATGTATAGTAAGTGAAAGTAAAAATAATCTAAGTTGAATCTCTTTTCTTTTAAAAACTTTTTGCTTTAAACTTTTATTAATATGCGAGAATTTTTAAAACTGTCTTCACCTTTTAGGTAGCATGTTCTTATGACAGAAAATGTAAAACAGATTCCTTTATATTTCGTTACTTTTAGTTTTGATTTGATATCTTAGAACTTCAACAATCATATGATGTATATCTTGAAACAAAAGACATAGAATTTTCAGTGGAGTAATTTTTTCTTATTGTAAATAATTAACCAAAAAGAACGTAATATTGAGTTGTAAAATAAGCAGCGTTTTTTACTGGTGATTTAGAAAAAAAAAACTTCAGATTTTTGTAAATATTTTTAATCAATTATTTTATTTAGTTATTTAATCAAAAATTATATATTTATCATCAACAGTTGAAAGACGACCTGAGCGCTTTGTGTCTTCCAAGTCAAAATTTGCGGCTCTGAACCAACCAACCCCTTATGGATGGTTATTTCTCCTAAGACAACGCTATACATACTGCAAATTTTCTTAACTATCTGTGCTGCGTATTTTTCTTTTCGAAAGTAAATGAGGATATCATTTATCTCTTCTATTTAGAGCAAGCAAAATACTACTTAAATATAAGGAATCTCGATTTAAACTATAGAATTAAAACACTTTAACTAATCCTTTTAAGAATATTTAAACATTATTGAACTAGTAAACACCATTTTATAAACACAGAGAAGATAAAATTGAAATATTGAAAATGTTAAGAACTTATTTTACAACTCAGTATTAATATTGTAGCATCTATAGAAGATTTAAGCTGGTATAATAAAGTATATGATAAATGGATCTATGGATATTATACACGTAGTATCATATCAAACATATGTTATAAACTATAATATTGATGGTGCTGCCTATCTGCCTATCTATCCTAGATCAGACACCTAGGGATCACTTGTAGCTGCGTGGCTAGCATAACACCCTCATATGCTAAAGGTTACGGGTTCAAACTCGCAGGTGGTCATAGGATTTTTTAATGGGAGTAGTTTATGCCGTCCTTCGGAGAGGATGTTTAAAGGTGGTCGCGAGTCTGTGCGATGTCAGGTACTCGTTAAAGATCCCTATCCTAATAAAACCTGGATAGGCGAAATTTTAAGACTCCCACTGTAGCATCGTCCGATTAGCCAAAGCAGCATAAAATGACGTTAAATAAATAAACAATCTAGATCAGACAACTAATGTTTTGTCTTATCTTCCTAAAAGCTGCCAGTCCCATCACGCTACAACGTCACATATCTCACTGTCCTAGTTGTTAATCACCTGTTTTGTACAAAAATGACAGATTAACATTAATGATAATATAATTATCTATATTACTAATATATTTTATTTGTCATCTTTTATACCTTTTCTAAGCACTCTATGGAAAATTTTCGGCTGTTGCGTAACAGTATGGTATTCGTTCCTCATATTTTGGTTTTTTTTTAATCAGTAGATAAAAAATCTGGTGCGGGCAACACACGACTTTCACTTACCTCTATTTTTAAAATCAATGAGGACTCACACACACATACACAGACCTTTTTTCGGGACTTGGTTATTTGGACTCAGGAGACCCTAAAACGTGTATTTCCGTTGAAAACTGGAATTCGAAAATTTTCACGATCGCAATACTTCCCCTTACTATATATAGTAAGTGAATGTAAAAAATGAATAATTATCAATTATTTATTAAACAAATAGGTAGACGATAATTTACGATTTTAAAATGATTAAAGATGTAAACATGGCTAATTAATCTTTAATAGATTTTAATTCTTGAAGTGGAATGATTAAGGATGGGAGGTAAAAAATTGTTTATTTAATTTTTAATATTTCAAATTGTGTTGTATCAGAATATGAAGTTACGGAGATTATTTCGACTGTGTTAATATTAAATCCCAATTTTATACTTGTCATTTTTGTCCAATTTATGTCACGCCATTTTTGCCAAGAAAAACAAGTTTCCAAAAAAAGTCTGTCAGTGTGGAGTAAGAATATTTAAGAATATTATATTTATTCATTAATATCATATAGATAGGTTTTTACGTAATTTAAATAGTCTGATAGAGCTTGCGAATTGTATATTTAAAATAACTTCCTCTGGAGTCTATTTTATTTGATGCAGTACTTTTATTGAGGTTTCTTATTAAAAACTGTGGCCCAGATTAAGGATTCTTTTTAAGAGTGAGGAAGTGTTTTAAAGAAACCTTATTAAAAGTACTGTTTCTTCGCAGATTATTTATATTTTGAGAATTATTGCAAAGAATGAAACTTTAATATTTAATGGATTTTAATATAGTAAGGGGAGGTATTGCGAACGTAAACATTTTTGAATTCCACTTTTCAACGGAAATACACGTTTTAATGTCCCCTGAGCCCAAGTAACCAAGTCCCAAAAAAAGGTCTGTGCGTGTGTTCGTGTGTGGTATCTCCAGTGCGTGAACGAAAAGTCCTATGAAACTGAAATTTCATATTTAAACAACTATACGCCCGAGATGTTACAAAAACTTTTTCATCAAAATCGCCTAACCAGAAGAGCCCACTTTATAAACTCGCTCTATCGATGTAAAATTTGATAAGCTTTAATATGATGTAGGTTTTATTCTGATTGCAATAGTCAGACACGGCTTAAATGACGATATTTTAAATGTTCAACAACTAAAGTACCTTTGATTTTATAGATTTAAAAAAAAGAAAAGGCACATCATCTTGTCAGCATTGATAAACTAGAGCTAAATGTGAAAGTTGAGCGAATTTGATATCCAACTAGAGGAGAAAACTGCTAAAATACTTTTTTAATGCAATTTTTTCATTTTGAAATTAAGAACATTAATGTAGACGTAAATGTACCGTTAGAATGATAAATGTTTTAGAAAAAATATTATCTTATGCATACTATTTTAAAGTTAACGGATAGTGATGAAAAGCCGATAAAACAAACTGATTGTCGTAGATTTGTTTGTTTATTTATTTATCGTCACTTTATGCAACTTTGGCTAATCGGACAACGCTACCTACAGTGGGAGTCCTAAATTTCGCCTATCCGGGTTTTATTAGGATAGGGATCTTTAACGAGTACCTGACATCGCACAGGCTCGTGACCACCTTTTAACGTCGGCATAACTAAGGATTTTTTATTCCCATTAAAAAATCCTAGGACCACCTGTGGGTTTGAACCCTTTAGCATAGGAGGCTGTTGCCACCCAGCTACAAGTGATCCTCTAAGAATTCTTCCTCTAAGAAACCTTAAATTTTATAGTTTTTAAAAATTGACCATTTCATCATATAAGTTGAACAAATTCGATAACCAACTAAAGTAGATAACAGCAAAAATATTTGTTTAATGCAATTTTATGTTTTTGATCTTAAGAACAGTAATATACCGTTGGAATGATAACGATTTTAGCAAAAATATTAACTTATACATACCATAGTATAAGTTAACGGAGAATGAAGAAAAGCCAATAAAACTAAGAGTATTGTCGTAGATAATAATATAATAGATTTTTTAATAAAACACATGTTTCTAATGAAATCAAATTTAAAAATTTAATTTATCTTAACAATTTATTTTCGTTTTTAAATTTGTGTAAAAAAATTTTTAAATTGATATAAATAATGGAGGAAAGTGAAGGTCGTGTGTTGCCCGCACCAGATTTTTAAAATTATTTTACTATGTAATTGGGTCTTTATGGCACCTAACTTTTTTTTTTAACTTCACTAGTACCAGAAATATTAATTAAAATGTGTTATCCGCAAACGTTTCCGATTTTTCTATTATTTTGTAGAGTCTAATGGTCTACTGTCTAGTTTTACATAATTGGTGAGGAACATGTGGGATCATATCCTTGTAAGTTCTTCTACATTATCGCTAATAAATTGTAATGTTCCTTCAGAGGAGACGACATGGTACAAAGGGCTAACTATTGGTTTTTCGCTTGTGTGAACATTGAAAATCCTTGAACCGTTAGAATTCAATTTGTACCGTTCCGAGATACGATTTGGGCATTTTAAAAGTGCTTTGGATTTCACTTGGCCTGCGATAAGCGGACCCGCTAGAAGAGAAGCAAGAGGTGGAAGGCCTAGCTCCAGGGTTGTTGACCTTGAGGACAACATTTCCTGGGGGCTCGTCCAGCAGCCCAGCAGTCTGCGGATCTTCCGGTCAGCAGGCTGAGCTCTCTCGCAACGGCCTGATGGTTGGTCAATGGGGCTTATGGGATAGATACCAGAGCTATTGAGATATTCAGGTGCATCACAAGCACACAGTATTACAGGTACCGAATTCCTTCCTCAAGGGAATGAAAAAAAAATCTAGTGCTCGCTTAACTTGACTTTCACTTAACTCCGTCGTCAAAACCAACGTAGGGACTTTTTGATAAAGTTAAATTCACAAAGGTTTAAAGAATTACTTCGAGATTCGGATGGAAACATTTATTTTAGATAAAATAATCTTGAGCAGTAGAAGTTATTATCTACTACTATCACTTGGTTTTATCAGCTTTTTATTGCTCTCTATTATCTTATACAAAATATTTTTTAAAAAACTCAACTATTTTCTCATCATTGTCGTAATTGTTCTTTTGGTTGAATATTTGTTCGATAACTATTAGGCCGTTCTACAAAAGAAATCTGGATATATTTTTTTAAACAATTTATTTAATTTCCAGTCATCCCAACGTTTCAGTCTCAAGTGCCATTCTCAAGCTTCTGTAATCAATTAAAGTTTTATTGCATTTATAGATTTTCAACATCTAATATCACAACATAATAAATTATTTTTAATAATTATGTAACCTACCATGCATATCCATGTTACATATCAATTTATTTCACCGCTTATCAGTAGCGTCGTCATATGAATGTGAGAATGGCCCTAGAGGCTGAAACGTTGCGATGACTGGAAATTAAATAAATTGTTTAAAAAAATATATCCAAGATTTTTTCTTTTTTGTAGAACGGCCTAATAGTTATCGAACTCTTAACTATTTAGCTTTCTAACGGCATATTATAAATATATATTACTATCGATTAAAAAAAAAAAAAAAAAATTTTAAAATATGTTTGCATATTTAACTGTAGTTAATCAGTAGTAAGAAGAATTTTTAAAATACAATTTAAAAACTTTTAAATGAAGTTAGAGTTGAAAAAAACAATCAGTTTCCATTCTCCCACCATGCGCCCTGATGATGACCCACAAAGGGGGTCGAAACGTTGGCAAACAATAAAATAGTTGAAACTATTTAGTTGTTTCATTTAATGACCGCCACCCGGACTAATTCCTTCCAGTAATTACAATAATTCTATTATGTTCGGGAAATAATAAATTACCAAAAAAATATTTTTGCTCCACTTTTCTCTTTCAAATATGAAAAAGTATTTTTTCAAATCTACAAAATAAAAGGTATTTTAGTGCAGGGTAATTTAAAAATGTCGCATTTAAGCCGTGTTAGATCATTTCTATCCGGATGAAACCTACATGATAAGTTTATTAAAATTTACATCAATATAGCGAGTTTAATGAACATTAATAGATTTTTTGAAATGGGCAAAATGCATGTTATAAAGTGGGTCTTCTTGAAAACGTTGCTGTAACACCTCAGGCATATACGGAAATATAAAATTTCTGTTGCGTACTACCGACTAGGGGTGGGCATAATCGAATGATCGTCATAATCGGATGATGGGACTTCGATGATTTAAATAATCGAATGATGGAATGATTAGTATGCTTTGTGAGAGACGATTAAAAAAAAAATGATCATTCGCTTATCCAAACCGATTAATCCGATAATCGTCATTCGATTATGCCCACTCCTACTACCGACCACGCGTACACTCACAGACACAAACAAACACACCATGACTTTTTTATGGGACTTCGTCATTTGAACTAAGAGGACTCTAAAACGTGTATTTCCGGTGAATATGTACGAATTCGATACTTTTCACGATACTTTCCCTTAATATATATTTTATACATAGGTGAGTGAAAGAAGAACAAATTAAATACAAATAAAATAAGAACCTTTACCACTTATGGAAGCTATAATATTAAATTATTAAATTATACAAGTATGGACTTAAATACCTTATTGAAATTTCGCTCTTCATAGACAGGACGACCCTAGGAAATTTCAGTGCCTTATTTCAGCCGCTACATCTAGTGGAGGCTGAGTAAGGACATCATTTTATACTAACAAATAATTACACCATTAACAGATATATACATATATATATATCTATATATATATATATATATATATATTTTTTTTTTTTTTTTTTTTTTTTTAATCTAAGTAAAACATATTATTAAAATACCAATTTAATTATCATTATACGTTTTTTCATACCAAAGTTTATAGCTGATTATAGTTCAGGACACTAAAAAATCTATAAAAGTTAAATATATTACTATGAAGTATCGTCTTCAATTATACGATCATTAGACGATTTCCGTGTTCTTGGTTTCAGGGGGATATATAATCATGGGTTCAGGGATAGGTTCAAGGATACAAATGAATTAATGAAGACGCATCTGGGATATAAGACTCATAATTGAATGTCTCAATTTTATTTTGTTTTTCTTTGTCAATATAAAATCTGGTTGATATCTATATTAAGGGTGAGAAAGAAAGAAAAACAGTTTTACTCGACTTCATGCGGCACAAATACCGTGGATTGCCATATTATACGCTGCATACTAATTTAATCTAAATTAATTAAATAAAAAACTTTTTTTTCTTATATATTAATTTATTAACGATTATATTTTTTTTCCAGAAACAATTTTTATTGAGTAATATTACAATCTGTCCTAATTAGGACATTTTTAATGGTGATCAAGTAAACATTCATACTACATTCACACAATATATACAAAACAATAAATTTATAAAATAATACAATATATAATATACAAAAAAAGAATCAATAAGAGTATGTACAAAAGTCACTCATACCTTCAGAATCTAGCCAGTGCTAAAACTCCATTGGCCGTTTCAACCTTCTAGGGGAGTGGTAAGGATGTGTCGAGCTGGACAGGATTGAGCTATGGGATTAGGGTGATGGATAAGGTTCTGATGGAATTTAGAGAATTTTGATGTATAAGGTCTAAAATAAATGGAATATTTAGGTCGTGGTTTAAGGTATGGTTGGTGACATAATGAGGAGCATTGACTATTGTTCGGAGGACTTTGGACTGGAAGGATTGAATGCGTTTGATGTTAGAAAATTTGGACGGAGTAGAGCTATGAGGCTCTACTAAACCATCGAATTCCTCTCGTGTCCAATCCTTACAATCCAAAATCCTTCGGAAAACGCTGAATGCTCCTTATTTTGTCACAAACACACTCATTCATAAAGACCTTAATATTCCATATGCTGCTGACTTAGCCCGAACCAGGTACCATTCCTTCCATGAAAAACTCCATTCCCACTACAATCCATTAGTTTCAATCCTTGCTTCCTCTTCAATCCCTGATAATCCTCCGAGGCGTCTGAACAGAAGATGGTCACGGGACCTTCTAGTTTAGAGTGTTTTTAGAGTGCTGCCACTGGGTAGTGTCTCTACATGTATTTCATGACAGTTTTACATATTACCATCACATTTACTAGATGTATTTTTATTTAATACAGATGTAAATATCAATAAATATGTTTAAAAAAAACAAAACAATTTGGCTGTCCCTCACAGTTCAAGTCCATAGGTCCAGATAGGTTTCAGTAATGTCTTGTATACTAGCAGTTTGTTTTCAATAGATAGTTAAAATTTTCTGTTTAGTAATCTGTATAATGGGCCAAATCTTCGTTTAAGTTCTTGTCGTTTAAGTCTAGTATGCGGGTTCAAAGTTAGTCTTTATGAACAATTATTATTGTTTATTAACAATTATTTCAATCATTATTCTGAATTGATTAACTAACACCTCTTCATCTTTATTTGGGTTTATTTAATATTTATTACATTCCACTAAAAAAAAAAAAAAAAAATTAATCAAATATATAAAACCTGGGTGATTAAATTCGGTTTTAGGGCACGCCGACGATTTGGTACTCTTGGACGAAGACTGTGAAAAAATATTTTAATGAAAACAGGTAAAGAAATAGGGCTTGAAATAGATAAAATAGAACAGAAAGTAATTTTATTCTGGGACTGGGTTGAAAATAACAAATATGTACATTTTATAATATAAAACATGTCTGGCCACCAGACAAAATGAACAAAATTAACTAATATTTACAATATGGACAAATATATACATAAAATAAATAAAAAAAACTCCTCAGAAAATAATTATGTTGGACAAAATGAAAAATAAATGAGTTTTATAAATATAATAATAAAAAGAAGAAAAATAAATATTAGCTCTAAAGGATCATTAATTGGCTAAGAATTAATTAAAAATAAACTAATTGAAAATAATATACTACAAAAATATGAAACGAATTCTTCTAATGACAATATAAGTACTGATAATACGAAATATATAATTATTAGCGTAAACGGTGATAGTCTGGATGATTAGCGGTGGGCATAATCGAATGACGATTATCGGATTATTCGATTATTTCAATCATTCGAATTGATCGATTATGGGATTAATCGTTTGGAGAAACGAATGATCATTCGAACTGAATTGTTTAACGATAATCGAGGGAGTATAAGGAGCTCGGATAATATCGAACGACCTTTTTATTTTTGCTCATCACACAAATTATATGCACATTTGTACCTAGGCTCAGCCAGCTTAGCCTTCATATGGACGGGAATTTTCCCATATTCCCTCTCAGAAAGCATATTAATCATTCGATTATTTAAATCATCGAAGTCCGATCATCCGATTATGACGATCATTCGATTATGCCCACCCTACTGGATGATATTGATATATCAAAATATACGTTTGTGTGTTAAACATGTAGATAGATTTACTTGTTTTGATAACTAGGAATTTTGATAAAAAGAAGAAACGAAATTCAGGAGAATATCAAGTCGCATATAAGGACGGGAAATGCATGTTATTATTTAATTGCGAAATTACTTACCTCGATTTTTGTTTTATTAAGGAAGTCAACAATTACTAGCGTATGATTTATTTATTTTTATTTCCTCTTGTTGTAACGTTCCTTCCGCATTTAGAAGCCATTTAGAGAGGTCGGCGTGTAATGATGAACGTATTGTACAGGAGGAAGTCATTTGGGAATGAAAGATGTGCTCTTTTGAGATGCAAAGCGGACGGAACATTTACTTAGCCAATTGGTTGCTGTAGTGCAATAGAATGGAACGGTCTTCTTTCGCGACCTCCTCCACAAGGCTGAGTATATGTGACCTTAGCAGCGAGTGCATCGTCAGGGGGGTTATGGGTCCTTTGAAGAGGCAAGGGTATGAGAGTATTCAAGGGTAGAGAAAGGGTGGCAATTTTTGGATTTAAAAAGTTATAAAAAATCTGGTGCAGGCAACTCACGACTTTCACTTACCTCAATTTTTAAAATCAATCAAAGAATTTTCAAATACAGTTAGAGATAAAAGTACGTGAAACTATTAAAGAATTAATTAAATTGAATTTATATAGAAACATGTATTTTATTTAAAAAATCCATTATATTATTATCTAAAATAATCAGTTAATTTTATCTTCTTTTCATCACTCTTTATTCACTTTTAAAAGCTTGGGTATAAGATAATATTTTTTCTAAAATCTTTAGCTTTGCAACTGTATATCATGCATGTATATTACTGTTCTTATGTTAAAAAACACAAAATTGCTTCAAAAAATATTTTTTAAGTTTTCTCCTATAGTTGCTTTTCAAATTCGCTCAATTCGCATATTTAGCTGTTTTTCACCAGTGGTAACAAGATAATATAGTTATTTTTATAGAATCAACAAAATTAAAGGTACTTTAGAGAAAGAAAATTTAATTAAAACATCGGCATTTAAGCCCTGTCAGACCATTTTAATCAGAATGAAACCTACATGATATTAAAGCCCATTAAATTTTACATCGATACAGCGAGTTTAATCAAAATCTTCGGAACCTTTTTCAAGAAAATCGAAAAAAGGTGCAAAATGCATGGTATAAAGTGGCTCTTCTGGTAAGCTCATTTTGATGAAAAAGGTTATGTAACGTCTCGGGCGTATATTTGTCTTTAATTATAAAAATGTTTTTCCGTTGAAAACTGGAATTCGAAAATCTTCACGATCGCAATACTTTTCCTTACTATATAAAATAAGTGAAAGTAAAAATCTGGTGTGGGAAACACAGAACTTTCACTTACCTCAGCTGTTAAAATCAATTTAAGAACTATTAAATAAATTTAAATTTAAAAATTTAGGTTAATTTAAATAAAAAGTTTGTTTTATTTAGTTTCGCTGGAAACATATGATTTAGATTAAACCATATAGCAATATTAAATAGTTACGTATAATTATCAGTAATAATTTTATACCCTATTTTTCATTGCCTTTTACAATTTTGCATATAAGATAATATGTTTTCTTAAATATTTAGCTTTCCATCAGTATATTAGACGTCTATGTAACTGTTATGTTCAAAAACACAAAAATTGCATAACGAATATCATTGCCCGTTTCTCCTTTCGTAAGTTATCGATATGGTTCCTAATTAGATGATGGAAATGGCCAATTTCATAAAATCTACAAAATTAAAGGTAGATTCCTGTCAGACTATTTCAATCAGAATGAAACATACATAGGATTAAAAAAAAAACCTGTACCACTACAACCCATGAAAGGTCTTGGGCTCAGTACATATAGAGATTCGTACTGTTTCTAGGCCAACAGCAGTGCAATGAGGTGATAAGGCCTTAATCGCGCTCAGCCGCCAGGTTTTTCCCCAATTATTTTAGGTACCCACTTTATAGAGGCTGGGTCTGCCCCAGGAGGGTCTCCATACCCTAGGGTCGGCGTCCGACTGAATTAACAGAATAAATAATATTCCACCACAACCGGGATTCGAAGCACAGCAGACTAGTGCTCTATCCACTAGACCACGCCGCTCCCTAACATAGGATTAAAGCTTATTAAATTTTACATCGAAATATTGAGTTTAATCAAAAAGGTTAAAGCCGTTTTTGAGAAAATCGTGAAAAGGTGCAAACTTTGTATATGGAACCGTGTATATAAAAATGTTCTGATTTAATTTTCCCGTACTTTTTCCAGATAAATAAAGAATTTATCATTATTAAATTTGAGGAAATATTTAACAACGACATAATATACTTTTAGAGAGTAACGTACTTGTAGGGTAGTAATATAATACTCATAGGTAGCACTCAAAAAATGTTTCTAGACGAGAAGATCTTGGGGCCATCTTGTTTTCAGGCGCCAGCAAGGTTTATCAGGATATCGGTTGGGGTTAAATCACTAACATAAGGAACATTATTGATGAGTTTATTCCTGACTAAGTTATTTAAGTGAATTGAGGAAAAACAAAAATCATAAGATACATTTTTTGTGGACTGATGACAAAAGCTTCGTGTTTTGGATTAAACCCTACTACCGATTGACCCCTTTGCTTTTACTAGGCCATGTTGAAACAACTCGTTGTAAATTATAGGTATCGATGATAGGTGACAGGGCTGTCGGTATAGGTACTAGTTCTTCAAGAGGCGAGGCTCGGATTGGCAGAGTCAGATTGAGTGGTGAGGGAAAGTGGTCTGTTGGTGTTGATAGTGACCACTTTGCGAACCTGATATCAGTTCCCCACTTCGAAGCTCTCAGGTATCTGGTATCAGTACTACAACGGTCTTTGACACAGTGACCGCCGACGGCATTTTAAGAAGTACAGATATTTGGGTTATGAAAATTTGTATTTCTTGACTTCCATTACCAGTTTAGAGGTATTTAAATTTATGTAAAGTCCTTTAAAATCGTCTTCACTCCCAGCGATCCAACTGTTTCCTTTTGCTGTACCATTCTTCGATTTAGAGAGTTTCGATCGTGACGCGAACAATATGGTGACCTTTATATTTAATCTCCTATCAAACATACTATGTAATAAAGGATCATATATCCGATGGCCCCTGGAAGAGAAGGTGACCCAATTCTCCTTGCCACGTCTCGAAGGTGAAAAAAACTGGACCAGTTGTTAAGTTTGTCACGAATGGCGATCTCTTCGTAACCTGTTTGAGTCCGCTCCACAGTCAGTTCTGGCTGATACTGTCCACACTATTCGCAAACACTAACCAAGAACGACATATTAAGAACACTTTTGGTTTATTATTTTCAATAATGAACCCTTTTAATCGTACACAAAAAAAAAAAAAAAAAAAAACTCTTCAAAATTTGAAGGCTTACGTTTCAAGATGTATAGAACCTGAATAACGAATTAAAAACGGTTGACGGTGTCATTCAATTAGTGAAAAGCATTCGTTTATGTCAGCTCATTTAACACATTCAGGTTATTTTACGCACTTTTTGATATTTCTCACACTTTCCATTTTTACTTTTTGTTGCTAATCATTATGTTATGAATTCGAGTCCTATTTCTTTACCAGTTTTTATTAACACACTTGTATTTAGTTGTATGGTTTCCGTGTCTTCACCTAGCAGTACCAAATCATCGGCATACCCCAAAACCGGAATCTTGTCACCCATATTTAAACCTTTCTCGGTACACAACACCTTTACTATATTAAATAAAATAGCTTTAGAATATGTCATAGAAAAGTTGTTGTGTACCGAGAAAGGCTTACAGATGGGTGACAAGATTCCGGTTTTGGGGTATGCCGATGATTTGGTACTGCTAGGTGAAGACACAGAAACCATACAACTAAATAAAAGTGTTTTAATAAAAACTGGTAAAGAAATAGGACTCGAATTAAATACCGATAAGACGAAATATATTATTAGCAGTAGAAACGGTGGCGATCTTGATTTATCAGGGCATACTTTTGAACACGTAGAGAAATTCAAAAGAAAAAATGAAATCCAGGAACAAATAAAGTCCCAGTCAAAGGTTGGAAATGCGTGTTATTTTATTATTCAGTTACTAAGTTACTTAGCTCGCCGCTTCTATCTAAAAACATAAAGGCTAGAATTTATAAATCTATTATTCTTCCGACGGTTCTTTACGGATGTGAAACGTGGCCGCTTACTTTGAAGGATGAACAACGGCTTAAGGTTTCCGAAAATAAGGTACTGCGTAAAATATTTGGTCCGAAGAGAGAGATGAGGCCACTAGGGAGTTTAGAAGGTTGCACAACGCGGAATTGCGGAACTTGTATCCTGTGATTATAATTGTATATAATTATAATCATCATGTATGCAGTTCTGATTTGTGTTTATTGATTTCGTCCTTTTAGGAATCAATTTTTTTTTCTCATCATAGGCAAGTTAATCGTCTTCTGAAGATGTGGGCAATAAAAACCATTCGCAGTTTTTTGCCCTTAAAACCACAACAAATTTTAAAAAATCCGTTGTACGCCGTCCAGGGCATTTTTTCTACCAACTACTTGACCAATTTTTTTAAATTCGCCACAAAAATACTAGCCCATGCAAGGATGATCATAACACTTAAACGTTGATATCAGCTAGTTACTTTAAAAATGGTGGCCGATGAAAAGTTGTTCAATAATTCAGTCATCTTTGAAGATGGAGAAAACAATTATTTCGTCCCTTAAGAATAATATACAGTGAGCAAAGTCCAATTCGATACATGATTATTTAGTCAAATAGCAAATTAAATAATGTTAAAATAACTAATAGGTACAAATTAGAACAGATAACAACATGGGATAAGTTTTGTTATTATAGTCTAGGAGCTGTTTGAGGGTATGGATATTCTAATTACTTGGAAAGTATGGTTACTCCACGTTAAGTATTGAGGACTGGCAATGAGGAACTGACTTGAGGAACACCAGTAGTCCGAGTTAAAAGGAATGAATAGGTTGTATTGTGATTTATTTTGAAGTACAGAGTGGAGCTTTGGGGCTCTACTAAACCATTCAATTCTTCCCCTGTCCAATTCCTACAATACAAAATCCTTCGTAAAATGCTCCTTACTTTCTAACTAATAAACTGATCCATAAATACCTTAATGTTCCCTATGTTGCTCATTTGGCCCGAACCTGATATCACTCCTTTCATGACAACCTCCATTCCTACTCTAATCCTCTTCTTCTTCTTCCAGTGGCGCGACAGGCCATGTAGGCCCTGGGCCTCGCGGTGTAAACTCCTGCGAGTTTACACACACGTTTCACGATGCAATATTTAGTATAGGGTCATCACTCCCTATGACTAATTTTGTGAGTGGCCACCCTTTGGATGAAGGGTCTCACATAACCGGGGGAGAGGTTGTGAGCGAATCCACATTTTTTACATCCTTATAAAAGGCCGCCGGGACTGGGATTCGAACTCAGAACCTGTAGCATGAGAGACTAGCGCGCTAGCCACTCAGCCACGGGCTCCCCTAATCCTCTAGAGTTATAAATATCAATAAATAATAATTAAAAAAAAAAAAAAATTGAAGTACCTTTCAGTGAGGTAGAACATCATCTGCTCCTATAAATTATGTAGGGGAGGAGGAATTCATGGAGTTTGTATAGCAATCCCGTGTTTGGCTTGTTCAAAGGCCTGTTTTACACCGTGAAAGGCTTCCGTGGAAAATAAATATTTGAATATAAATTTTCTAACATACTCAATAAAACCTTGTGTGGGAGACAGTTAAAGCTATGCGTATTATAACCTGAAGTATTCCACAGTTACGAGCTCCGGGAATTCTCTCCTCCCCTCTTTGGTTTCATTGAGGGCCAGCAGAACCTGCCTGCAGACTGCCATCATTGCTTCAGGTCGTGGTAGGGGGCCTACCTCCTTCCATTCTGGTCTGCAGTTCTCTTGGGGGTCATCCTGAGGAGGGTTGTCCTAGCTTAGGAGATACGTCCGTTTGTTAGCTATGAAGTCTCGGTCAGTAGCGATCTATTCTAGAATGATTGATCGTTGTGGATAATTTTACTTTCATTTGCCTGTATATTGTAAGGTATTGCAGTATGAAGTCTTCAACGTAAATATATGTTCTAAGGTCCGCTGAGTCTAAATAATCATGTCGTTGTTTAAATCAATTTAAGAGTTTTTAAATCAAGAAATATGGAAATTAAAAATCAACCATGACAAGTCACAACATGTTATATTTACTTTAAGACACGGAACCTGCCCTCCAGTTTATATAGACAACCACCAGATACCACAAACAAATACAGTAACTTACTTGGGACTAATCTTTGACAAAAGATTGACATGGGGCCCACACGTCAAAGCAAAACGCAAAACTTTAAACTTTCGACTCAGATTATTATATTCGATACTACATAAACACTCTAAATTACCCATAAGACAGAAGCTTAACGTATATACTTATTTATTAAAACCTATATGGACTTACGCATGCCAAATTTTCGGACCTGCTAAAAAGACACACATTCAAAAAATACAAACCTTTCAATCCAAATTTTTAAAACTGACAACGAACTCACCACCTTATGTTTCAAACGATACTCTTCATACCGACTTACGCATTCCGACTACAACAAACCACATTCGAATGTCGTACAAAAGATTTTACGACCAACTACATGTACACACTAACCAATTTGTTCAAAATATGGCTACAACTGACATCCCTGACATAACTCGGCGTAGACTGAAAAGGAGTTGGATGAGGGACCTCTTAGCCTAAAATAATAGATCCTGTTTGAATGTCAGGAGGATGCACCACTGGGTGCTGTCTCCCTCATGCCTAACCATGCCATGTCTCTTTGTTTATAAAATCCCATTTGCTTATTGTAAACATTTTACAGGTGCAAATAAAATCATTAATAACAAAAAAAAATCCAGAAATGAAAATAAATTGCTCAAGAATTAATTACAACGAGTTCCAATATAAACATGTGTTTTATTAAATAATCTATTATACTATTATCTACAACGACCAATTAGTTTTATAGGGCCTTTCATCGCTCTCCGTTAACTTTTACAACTTTATGTATAGTGTAGTATTTTTTCTAAGATTTTTAGCTTTCCAAGGGTATATTATACATCAATATTACTGTTCTTATGTTCAAAATCACATCACATACAAAAATATTAGTGCACTTTTCCTCTTTAATTGTAAATCAAATTCGCTAAACTTGCATTTTTACCTGTTACTTATCAATTCAAACAATTTTTTGTAATCTACTAAATTAAAGGTACTTTAGAGGAAAAAAAAAATATCGGCATTTAAGTCGTGACAGACTATTTCAATCTGAATGAAATCTACATCATATTAAAGTCCACTAAATATTACGAGCGAGTTTAATCAAAATCGTTAGAGCCGTTTTTGAGAAAATCGTAAAAAGGTCCTACATGCATGGTATAAAGTGGTTCTTCTGGTAAGCTGATTTTGATTAAACAATTGCTGATACACCTCGATGGTTGTTGCTTAGAACTTTTAGTTTTTGCACCAGACTTACCACATCCTGACACACACACACACACACACACACACACTGACCTTTTTACGGGCCTTGGTCATTTGGATTTAGGGGACCCTAAAACGTGCATTTCTGGTGAAAAATCTAATTCGAAAATTTTAACGATCGCAATACTTTACATTATATTTCATATATAGTTAAATAAATAATAAATAAATTCTTTATTATTATCCTGGGACAATTCCCTTTAGAATAACATTGACATAATATATGAATTGAGCTTCAAAGTCTTAGAGTAATTAATCATTTATAAACAAGTTAACTAAAACTAATCGAAAACAGACATACGCAAACATGTAGAAAATTAAATAAAATTGAGTCTTATTTACAATTTTTTTTTATGACTGGATGGTAATGAGATGAATGAATAAGCGGGGTTTGGAGAGAGTTGGAGTGACGGATAGAAAGATGAATAGAATTCCATAGGATTGAGTGCCGGATAAGAAACGATATGTCAAAATGTGCAGATTGGTGGGCCGTGTATAAATCTGAAAGCCTAGAGCGTGTTTAGCAGGAATGAACAGAGGATTTGAATTGTAGAAGGTCAAAAATGTATAATGGACGGCGGGGTTGGATTTCTTGGTAAAGGAATGATGCAAGGAAATACTTGCGACGATGAGAAGGGTTAAGCCCCTTCAACTCGCTATAAAGTTCAGATACGGAGTTGTACCTCGGGACCCCGAATTTAAATCGAACAAAGCAATTAATTAGGCGTTTTAATTTTACTTCGAGATCCTCAAAAACACAACCGTACACGGTACAGCAGTAGTTGAAATGGGGGAATATTAAAGAGGTAACAAGGAGCTTACGGGTTTCATACGGGAATAGGTGACGAAGGGAATTCAGACGCTTTAAGGTGGAAAAGATGCGGCAGAAAATTTCGGAAATATGGTTCTTGAAAGAGAGGGTTTGATCATAAGTTACTCCCAGATTCCTGACGGTCAGATAAAACTTTATAGGGTTACCATTTAGGAAGATGGTTGGGATATGTGGAACAGTGAGTAAGTGAAAGTAAAAATAAAAAAGTATTTATATATATTTTTTTTTCAGCTGCAAAATATTCATCCAAATATTGTAGAGAAAATATTTAAAATTGGGATAACAAAATTTATCGAATAATACTAGTATTGAAAAGTATTATTGAAATTGTCGAAGGTAATGAACTTGATGAATACCTTAACTCCTTGGAGACAGCGGAGTACTGCAGAGTGACAGGATGCGCTGACCTCATTGGTCCATCCTTCTAAGGACGAGCCTTCCAGAGCGGCCTGTTCTCCTGCCCTCAATCCCAAGAGAGCTGAGGAAGGAAGAAGAAGAGCAGGAAGGTGGAGGCCCTCAAGGCTCCTGACCACGGCTGCTGACCCACCACCTGTCTGACCTTGGCCTCATCATTGCCGTCGGGCAGGATCTGCGGGTCGGTACGGTTCGGGTTCGAGTCTACGCTCACTGATGTGGCTCATTAACGCTAGAAGAAAGTTTTGGCTTCAACCCAAAAAAAAAGTTATCTAAGATTTCTTACAAAATGAACTAAACTTTTCTTATTTAACTTATTACATTCTTTTATTTTTGTAGGTTTTTAGCAAGTGACACACGGTTGTAAGCAGGAATTGAATTATGAGTTTATATATAACGTATATGTATGTACATATATAACAAAAAAAAACAACCAAGAAGGGTCATGGACTCTATACATATAAATACTATAGTCTCTATACTCTATACTCTAGACATATACCCGGCGTTTCCATGTTTCTAGAAGTTATACAGTTGAATTGGCTTTATCCCTCTTTCCGTCGGTAGCTCCTCCTAGGTGTCTGTCTCTTCCGATTTTTCAACACAAAAATCCTCCTTATATACTTGATATGTTTACCATTTGTTCCTCTGTCCATTCAGTAAACACAAAATCTGTCTTTTATTGCTAAACTGAAGTCTTTAACGATCAGGCAATTATCATGTATATTGTACTTTTCTTGTTATTCTGGAGGGACTACTCGTCCCAGAATAGAATTAATTTTCAGTTAATTTCATTATAAAGATTCTTTCTGTTTCTAGGCTAACAAGGTAATAAGGTATTGGTTACACTCAGCCGTCAGATTTTTTCCCATTTTTGGGAGGGTACGCACTGTGTAGAGGTTGGGTCTGTCCAGCAGGGTCTAATAACATAATAAATGATATTCTGCCACAGCCGGGATTTGAACCCAGGAACTGAAGAACAGTAGAATAGGGCTCTACCCTCTAGACGACGTGTGTGTGTGTATATATGTATTTATAGATACATACACACACATAATACTATTTTAAGTTTCTTAAAAAAAAAAAAGGTGAGAGTGAAATTTGATTGTTGATTACTCCGAAATACTCGGGGAGCCGAGAGTGTGTGGAAAGGTCTCTTTGTCCTTGTCCTATTTAGAGGCATTGATTGGAGGCGCTCCCTATATCCTATTCAATCAACTACAGGTAATCAACCAATAGGTCATTACGGCGTTTGGAGCGTCTTAATCCCGATAAGCCTGTTAGATTTTGCAATGTTCAGCTAAATTCATTTTAAAAGAGCCATAGACTTCCCAAAAATTCCTATCGTCGCTCAGTGGGCAAAATCGCCAATTTAGGTGGACAAAAGTTTTGGATTTTCCAGCGCTTAACCATTTTATTATTAGTTGGCAAGACCCTTAATACCAATACTTCCCGCCATACCGTGTTTACAAAATAGTAAATGAGTGAATCACCGGCAGTGGGATTATCTTTATTCGATTCCATTTATTGTGTTCAAGGTGTGCTTAGCGCAAAGTCTTTTTGCTTTTATTTAACAATGGACATTACTGAGACAGGTTAGACATTATCTTTCCAAAATCGTTATTGAATATACATTGCAATATACCTGTTTTATTACTAATTTAGCAATTTGTAAATGTATGCCCCTATTCAACAACGAAAAACTATATAACCCCCAAGTTACCTCAAGGATTTGTTTCATGAATCCTTCTAGTCTCTAGATATTACAAAGAATTTTAGCGATTTTTTGCTTTTTGGGTTATACATACTTTTTTCAGATACAACCCTCCGAATCAAAACTTTTACAATCTATAATTTTAAGAATTTCCTAAATGATATAAATACATCTATTAGTAGGTTTTAGCAACTCCGAGCTTAGATTTAGAGAAACTAGATTTTTCTTATAATTTTTCCCTTATTCTGGGACTTTTAACGTAAAATGTAGGGTAGTTTTAGATTTTAGTAAATAAATTGGATGTTTCGCCTCTGTACGCTCGCCAATCGTGTAATAAAAATAATTAGTTTTTATATTTGTTTTAATATTTTTTCCGTAATCTGGGACACCAAAGGTTAAATATAGACAATTTTCAGAATTTTATCCACCTAAATCGGCCACGTTTTCTACGTAGTATACGTTACGTTTGTCGTAGGAAAAAGGTCACTGGAATCAACTGTGGTGTAGTGGCAAGTGTATACGCTGGGCTATCCGTGAAAGAATTGTACTTCCAAGTGACAACTCAAAATTGAGGGTGGTTCTATTGAAATAAATTAGTGGACTGTATAGATTTAAAATAAATAAAAATAATGAAAGCAAACGACGAATCACAATACATTTAATAGACTAAAATACATATAAACAAGATAAGAAACAAATTAACCTAATAAATTTATATAAGATAAAAATTAACCTAATTCTAATTAAACAGCTGTAAGAAAATGTGGGAAACAAAATAAACCTAATTAAAATATTGTAAAAATAGAAGAAACAAACTTAACTTAATTAATGCTTAAAGATGTAAAAAAAATAGTTATCAAATTAAACAGTTTCTTGAATAAGAATTAAAAAATTGAATGTTTCCATTAATGGATAAAGATAGGTATATTCACGTAAAGATGTCCAGTTGAGTGTTGAAGAAAACGACCGCAGGACGGCTTGAACGAAGTCGTCTTGAGTATTGAAGAAAATTACCGCAGGGCGGCTTGGACGAAGTTCTCTTGGGTGTTGATAATGACCGTAAGGTGGCTCTTCCAAGTTCCAAGGGGAACGATGAGAAGATGAAGAAATTCGTTTCCAGACGTTCAATCGTTGAGAGGAATCTTGGGTCTATATACGGCACATCTTCACCGCTCAGACACTAGCTTAAGACTCGACTGGCCACGAGGCAGTCAAAAAACAATTGAAAACGATCCTCTTCTTTTTCTTTCTCTTCTACTCAAAACTTTTAATTATATTTATAATAACTCTTTTTAAAACAGATAAAAAATAAAGATTAATACAAAAATGATCTATTGATAAATATCAAGAATTTATACAGTTTAAATTATACAGTTTTCCTTTTTTTTTCATCAGACCATAACATATGGCGTGAACAGCAAGCATAGCACCCTTCCATGCCTAAGGTTGCGAGTTCGATCAAAGATTCAGCTATTCTTAGTTCAGGTACCCTCTTTAAAATATTCTTAGTTGTTTCCCGAAAGGTCTTCACAACTACGATATCACAGACGGATTGAATGTTTGGTATTCAGTTCCATTTCTGCCGATCATCTATACTCGTATTAAGTATCCTAAAATACCATTTTACTAATAATGATCAATCATAGCAGATATTCTAGCACAAAACCTTCCCAATAAGGTAGAGGAAATCTCCGTTCTGAGTTCCTATTGGATAAAGATAAGGGTACCCCACCAATCAGATTTCTGTCTTTCGATTTCTCTATCCCATTGAAAGAAAAATCTAGGCCGGTGAAGAAAAAAGATGACAATCTCCATTTAATCCGCCGAATGTTACAAAACATTTTAATGGTGCGGATACGCAAATATGTTTCATAACTCTTATAATGACTTGGGTACCTATCTTTATAAGTTTATATTGTCTTAGGGGATTACACCTAGCGTCTAAGTGTATATGTAACTATTGGATTGTTACATATAAATTGTGAGACAAAATATTTTTACTTTCACTTAAATACCTATATATAGAATATATAGTAAGGAAAAGTCAATACTCAATAGATCGTAAACATTTTGAATTCCAGTTTTCAACAGAAATACACGTTTTAGGGTCCCCAGAGTCCAATCGACCAAGTCCCGCAAGATGGTCTCTGTGTCCGTCTGTCCGTGTGGTAAGTCCAGCGTGAAAACGAAAAGTCCCATGTAACTGAAATTTCATATTTAAGACAACTATACGGCCGAAATGTTACAGAAACTTTTTCATAAAAATCAGCAAAACAAACCAGCCACTTTATAGCATGAATTTTGTACCTATTTACGATTTTCTCAAAAACGGCTCTAACGATTTTGATTAAACTTCTTATATCGATGTAAAATTTAATGGGGTTTAATATCATGTAGGTTTCATTCTGACTGAAATAGTCTGACAGGGCTTAAATGCCAATATTTTAATATTTTCTCCTCTAATGTACCTTTAATTTTGTAGATTTTATGAATCTAACCATATTGTCTGATTAGCATTGGTAAAAAACAGGTAAGTACGTTATATAAGTTGGACGAATTCGATATACAACTAAAGGATAAAAATGAAAAATATTTTTTTAATGCAATTTTTTGTTTTTTAACTTAAGAACAGTAATATACATGTATAATATACCGTTGGAAAGCTAAAGATTTTAGGAAAAATATTATCTTATACATACTATAGTGAAAGGTAACCGAGAATGATAAAAAACAGATAAAACAAACTGTTTGTTTGTTTATTTATTTAACGTCACTTTATGCTACTATGGCTAATCGGACGATGCTACAGTGGGAGTCCTAAATTTTGCCTATCCAGGTTTTATTAGGATATGGATCTTTAACGAGTACCTGAAATCGCACAAGCTCGGGACCACCTTTTAACTTCCCTCCGAAGGACGGCGTAAAATAAGGATTTTTTACTCCCATTAAAAAATCCTAGAACCACCTGCGGGTTTGAACCCGTGACCTTTAGCATGGGAGGCAGTTACGCTAGCCACCCAGCTACAAGTGATTTCGATAAAACAAACTTATTGACCTAGATAATAATATAATAGATTATTTAATAAATCACATGTTTTTACTAAAATCAAATGTAAATATTTTCGTAATAATTTATTTCGTTTCTAAATTTGTTTAAAAATTCTTAGTTTGATGTAAATAACGGTGGTAAGTGAAAGTCGTGTGTTGAACGCACCAGATTAAAAAAAACAAAAAATTACATTATTATAATTTTTTTCGAATAGTTATTCTCATAATACGTTATCTATTATATATTTGATAATACTTCTTGTTCTTTTCTTTCGGGCCAATATCTGTTTGTTCGATTGTTCTCGGAATCTTTTACTGATTTAGGATTTTTTAAAATGCATTTATGGGTCTCCTGTAGTGTATAGGCTGGCATAACAACCTTTTATGCAGAAGGGAATGGGTTCAGACCCGACAGATGGTTTTCTAAGGGCTTAAAAATTCCTTGGTTATACTACCCTTCGGTGGGGACGTAAATAGTTCCGAGCCTTGTGCGACCTAATAAGGTCGCTATTGGCCTTATAAGGCATTTAATATTCTTATTTTAGTAACATGACTTAAAAGTCTGCTTACTGGCTACTCCTTATCTGCAACTTATTTCAGCTTTCTCTTCCAAATTTACTTGTATATGCTTATTCAACGTACTCACCCCTCCATCAGTTCTATTCCTACTCTAACCCACCAGTTTCAATCCTCGCTACTTATTTTATTTATAAATGCAGTTGTGGATTTCCGTTAGTAGATTAGAATTTGAATGATGCATTTATACATAATAATTCAAATAAGTGTTATGCTGGAAAATCCGTATTGATATAATTGTTCGATAAAATAGACCAGTTTCTTTTTGTTTTTTCTTACCTTCTTTTTTCATTTCTGAATTATACAACGATTTAAAAAAAAAAAAATTAAAATCAATGTTGGTAACACCGTGCGATTCTCTTCGCTGAACATTTTTTTAATATTTTTTTTTTTTTTTACTTATTTGATAACAAGTAATATACAAATGCCTTTAGGCATATATTGTAACACTGATGACCATTACGAAAAACCTCCTTCAGGATTCTTCTGAATTCGCGAGCGAAGAAACCTCCCAGTGAAGGCACTCCTTTTCGTGGAAGATCTGCTAATGAATTAGGTCTCTGCTCCAGAGGCGTTTCAATCTCCTTGGTGGGTTTTGTAGTAGTGTATCAGTCAGTAATCTTTGTACCAGTAGGTTTGGATGTCCAGCCCTACGCTGAACATAACAAGTTATTTTGTCGATTTGACCTAGTTTATATGTTTCAAACCAAAACATTTGGAAGTGTTGAATTTTTGCCAATTTTCATTAGATAAACGGAATTGTAAATATAGACGTTTAAACAAAGCAAATCATCCTTGAAATATCGAACACAAGCCGATTGAGGGTCACGAGAAAATCAATGACCGAAATCGATAAAATCAATTGTAGTGTTCGCTAATGATAGCTCACGGTCTCAAGTACGATGTTTGAGAATATTAAGTATTGTTTTACTGACATTGAGTTTCATAAAAAAATTATCAATATTTTTCATTTTATTTAAATAAATGGTGTACTAACTAGCGACCCGCCCTTGCTTTGCACCGGTGCAATTTAAATGTGGTATCATTTATGTAATACAAATTTTCAGTTCGGCCAATTCAGAGAGTTTATTACTTTGGGATTACTAGTTCATCGTGACGAAATGTGCACATACAAGAAAATATTATGTTTATTTTTTTAACGCCTATTCATTATTATATTTAATCATTGGCAAAAATAGAAAAATAAATTGTTCAAAAAAAAAAATTTGTTTATTTGTTCGTAATCTTAAACGGTTCCAATTTCATTCGATTATTACTATTTAATATTTTATATGAACTTTTTCTAAATACATTTTAAAAGTTAAATTTAGTTAAAAGTGGACATCTGTTCAACTGTAAACTAAATCTATGATATGATTCTAAAATTCTATTCTATAATATGATCTAAAATTATAAATAATTATTAACAATGTTATTTTATAGATTGATAACAACCTTTATTTATTTTAATATATTATGGTTTGTTATAAATAGTTGTTGTAACATCTTAAGAAATGTATAGAAGAATGTAACCTGTAGCATACTGTTTGGTGGCAACACTGAATCATCATTATTTATTTGTAATAACACTACAAATAACATATGTTTTTGGGTTTAAAACAACTTTCTATTAACTTATTTTATTATAAATTAACTACTTTTAAATCCAGCGCTTTTCAATAGTATATTTTACCTCTATAATTAGTATATTTTATCTCATAATTCGAGAATAATTCTTTATGACTTGATTAAAAATAATTTATCTAATCTTCGAAAGAAAAACTTATCTTATTTTTTCGTTTTTTCGTTAGACCTTCAACATAAATTGCTCTAAATGGTTGTGAAAACTGTATCTCGAAATTCTTCATGTAGTTTAGAAAGAGTTAGCGCAAACCGAAATTCGCGACCTAATCTCTCTCTCTCTCTCTCTCTCTCTCTCTCTCTCTCTCTCTCTCTCTCTCTCTCTCTCTCTCTCTCCTCTCTCCCCTCTATCTCCTCATCCCTCCTCTCTCTCCTGATGCTAACAAGAAGAAATATTAAATGTTTATTAAATCAATCTGCAGAATTTAAGATAATTTACACTTTAAAAATTTAAAATATCGACATTTAAGCCCAGTGAAACTATTTCGATCAGAATGATACCTAAATGGCTTCAAAGCCTGTTACGTTTAAAATTAATTAAGCTAATATAACAAAAATCGTTTTAGCCGTTTTGGAGAAAATCGTATAAACGTGCAAAATGCATTATTTAAAGTGGGTCTTATGTTTTTTTTTCTGATTTTGTTAAAAATGTTTCCGTAACATCTCAGGCATATAAGCTCCTTAAAATATAATATTTCAGTTGCCTACGACTTTTCGATTTCTTGTTAGACTTACCACACACAGAGACCTTTCGCGCGACTTGGTTATTTGGACTTAGGAGACCCTAAAACTGGAATTTTAAAAAAATTCATGACCGCAATGAATATTTTATATGTTCGTATTTCTGCTCAAAAAAAATTATTAAGTAAAAAATTAATCTTATGCATTCAAAATAAAAAACAAAAACACCTAAACAACAATGAGAAAAATATAGAACTTTTTTTTTTTTTTTTTTTCATTGGCATACACCATACAGCCATTTTATTATAGAACTTTAAATTATCTTTTAAAATGTGAATTCAAGTATTAATTTTCAAAACTATGACTACTGTTGATTTGAGTCACTGCTGTTTTCCGTGAAATTAGTTTTACTCTATCTCTTAACCATGAGTATATATAGATATACTTCTTGAACCTCAGCATGAAGATGCGCAAGAGATGAGGTGTGGTAAATGTATGACAAAGCAAAACGCCAACTGAATTTTAATCGCTGTTTGTGTTGACAATGCTAGAGAAAATAATTTAAAATCTGTATATCCTACAAAGCACATCTGTCCATTACAGACCATGATGCAAAAAATAAATTATACCTTTGATTCTTCTGTCTGATGTGTAAACTATTTTGTTGAGATGCAAAAGAGTTTGCAAGAAACGACGAACGACATCGGCATTTAAAACTTTTAATTTAGATTATAAGCGGATATTAACCGAGTGTTTTTTGTAACTTTCTTTAAAATTTCTTAAATTCGTTTTAACAATTGAGACGTTGATTTCCAAAAGGTACTAAAGGACGTTTTTTACGAAATTGATTTTTTTACATATTTGTATTCTCATCATTTAGTTTAATCTAAATATTTTATTTGATGTTATCTAATGAACTCTCAAGTCCTTAAAAAACGCGATTTAGAAATGCGGTTATTTTCTAAAAGTAATAATTACGCATTTATTTTCGTTCCAAATCATTCTAAAAAAACTCATTTCATATCTTTAATATTTTTATCGACAACAACCAAATTCCTCAGACCAACTCTGTACATTACCTAGGACTGACACTCGATCGAAGGATGACTTGGAGCCCACATGTCAAGATGAAAAGACAGACTCTTAACCACCGACTGAAAGTACTATACTCACTTTTATCTAAATCTTCAAAATTAAAAATTAGACAGAAACTGAATACATACACATACCTTCTTAAGCCATATGGACTTCGCTTCACAGATTTTGGATCAGCAAAAAGACTCACATACAAAACTGCAAACATTTCAATCCAAAATTTTAAGACTGATAACGACAGCTCCTTGGTACGTAAACAACAGAACCCTACATACGGACTTACAACAACCAACAGTTGACCAACATATACGAACACTCTATACTCGTTTTCACAGTAAACTTAACGGACACGACAATAGACTGATTAACGACATGTCAATAGCTGAAATGCCAGTCAGAAGAAGGCTAAAGAGAGGCTGGATGAGGGACCTCCTCGGATAAAATAAAGCCATGGAAGGGGTGCTGCTGGGCATTTTCCTTCTTCATGCCTACCATGCCTGATCTCAATTTATACAGCACATTTGCTGATTGTCAGATACATTCTGACAGGCGTGAATATAGATTTAAAGAGAAAAAAAATATATATATATCTTTAATATGATGTTATTATTATAGTAAAAAAATAATTCTAAATTTTAATTCAAAAAGACCCAAATTAGCTTGTTTAATAATATAGTAATGAAAGATTTTGGCGCTTCCTGTAAAATTTCCTAGAGAGGATATAGTACCTTTTGGAAATCAACGTCTCAAATGAGGTTAGTAAAAATTTGATGTGCATACGGTGTGCATTTGAGACATTTAATGTTTTCATAGAGTTTTTTAAAATTTATTTCGTATTGTTGGAGTATCTGTTTAATTTAATTGACCTACATAATTGACTTACCTAATTAATACATAATAAGGTACTGCGTAAAATATTTGGTCCGAAGAGAGATGAGGCCACTGGGGAGTTTAGAAGATTGCACAAAGCGGAATTGCGGAAATTGTATCCTGTGAATATAATTGAGTTGATAGCATCGCGGAGACTCAAACGGGCGAGTAAAGTTGTTGAACTCGGTGACGAGTGGATTCGGAGAAAGTTGGTATTCGCTGATCCGACTGGTAGGTGTCCGAAAGGTAGGCCGAAGCGTCGATGGGAGGATTGCCTTAAGGCTGATCTCGGGGGCTTGGGCTTGAACGGTGATCATTGGACGAGTCTGTGTAGGCGGAATTTGGTGGTATCGGCATCGAACTTTCGGGTTCGGTAAGCCTATTATTATTATTATTATTATTAATTAATACATAATACATAATTTAAAAAATATATTCGTTAAGGGTGTATTTGGTATGAAAGTAATGATTGTTGTTGAAATACTCGTCTATGGTTCACCCATAAGGCATGTATTTAGAGGTAATTTCGACAATTGTAAAGTTTTAACGTCGAATTCTCCCTGAATGTAACGGGAAAAGGGAAAGGAGTGAAGCTCATTAACGAAGCATTTCAGGAATTTATATGCATAAAAATAATACCAGAAATAGGTTTTCTATCTCATTCAGTAGATATTTACTATTCTTTTAAGTAAAAAAGCATATTTAGTTCATTGATTGGTTTCTTGTTTTTAATTATGAAAATTCGTCCTAAGCCTGTATAGCTAGCGCGCTAGTCAGTCACGCCGAAGGGTTAAGTTCTCATCCCACTCCCGGGAGGACTATGCCAGCATATAATTAAATTTCACTCGCAACCTCCCTTATCTCTGTGAGACCCGTCTGTCTACTGGAAGCCCCTCACGAAAATAGGCGTAGGGAGTGATGACTGCACGCGTTTTGGCGGCTAAAAAGATAGTCCTAGAATGACACTTAACTTTATAAATTTTTAGATTACACTTACCGCTTCAGCTGCCTAAACGCTTGCAATATAAACGCTCCACATCAACCAAAAAAAAAAAAAAAACATATTCCCCAATGAAATGAAAAAAAAAAAAAAATTAAGCCTAACTAAAAGCGTAAGGTTTTGAAATACAAATGTCTTCGACAAATCTTAATATTGAATAAAAAAATAAAATAAAATAATAGAAATACATCTCTCGCTCTGAAACTGCTGGACCGATTTTATAGATTTGGCAACGAGGTCAATGGTATATCTCCATAACGGAACTGAACAAAAAATCCATAAAAGATCTGATACGAAAACATTCTGCAAATTTTCAATCCCAGAAAAACCAAATGTGCTAGAGCGGGTCAAAAAAAAAAAAAACGTATAGAAAGAAAGAAAGAAGAAAGAAAAATAAATTTTATTCTGGGACTTCTGTCCCCTAAGAATAACAAAAAAAAGTACAAGAGTGAGTATTAAGTCTGGCTTAAAAATAAAAACATTACAAAAACAAACTTAAGGTTATACTTATATTATATATAAACATAGTAAATACTGTTGCTTGAACGACATATGACTACTACTTGCATTATTTATAGTGTAGTAAATACAACGACAATAGAACATTCATGTATGACTATATAATACTGAAAACATGAGCATACAGAGATACTATGAACCTCACGGTAATATCGTAAAATCGTAGAAAAAAAAAAGTTTTTGTTAACTTGAAATATGACTATTATTCTTAATTTTTTATACAATTATTCGGAAGACTGATTACTGAGGAGATGATGGAATAATTTGAAAGTATAGAAAATGTGATATTTTCAGTAAGTGATTACAACGTTAAACAAAAGAAATCAAGGCAGGCCTCTAGCTAAAAGACATAATGTATGTGTCCATAAGTAAGGCTAGCGAAAAATTAAAAGTCATATGAAACTGAAATTTTAATGGGCTTTAATATCATGTAGGTTTCATTTTGATTGAAATACTCAAAATGCCGATATTCTTGTAAAGTACTTTATAACGGTAACTTGTAAAGTACTCATGAGGGTTTATAAAAAGCGGTTAAATACAATAGTTAAACGAATTTGATAACCAACTAAAGAAGAAATGTGATTTATTTTTAAACATGAATACCGCAATATAGATAGGGATCACTTGTTGCTGGGTGGTTAGCATAACAGCCTCCTATGCCAAAGGTCACGGGTTCAAACCCGCAGGTGGTCCTAGGATTTTTTAATGGGAGTAGAAAATCCTTAGTTATGTCGTCCTTCGGAGGGGACGTTACAAGGAGGTCCCGAGCCTGTGCGATGTCAGGTATTCGTTAAAGATCCCTATCCTAATAAAACCTGGATAGGCAAAATTTAGGACTCCCACTGTAGCATCGTCCGATTAGCCATAGTAGCATAAAGTGACGGTAAATAAATAAACAGCAATATATATGTATTGTAGAATATACCGTTGGAAAGCTAAATATTTTTTTAAAAAATATCATCTAATATATAAAGGCATTGTGACAAATAGGGCATACAATTGTATGTAAATATTTGATATTGCTATATTATTTAATCTAAATCTTATGTTTCTAACGAAACTGAATAAGCGTTTTATTTAAATTAACTTATTTAAATTTAAGTTTATTTAATGGTACTTAAATTGATTTTAACAGTCGAGGTAAGTGAAAGTCGTGTGTTGCGTGCACCAGATTTTCCGATTAGGTAGCATTGTTAGATGAATTCTAGCGAATTAACGTTGGAATGTTGTTTGTTAACACCAACTGGCCTGCTCCGGTATCCATACCCTTGACTACTTCGTATTCGGCGTCACTTCCTCTCCGTGCTGACTAGTCGACTATTAACCAATTGGCACTGTCAAGATGGTGCAATTGAACTCGACAAAACCGCAATGGAATGGTGCAGGCAGTTTTAGCTCATGCCCTCCGATAAAGAGGGAAAAATGAATGTTGTGTATTTGTGTTTCAAGGCGTAAAATCCTTAGATCATTAACGCCTACGAATCCATCTTTAATTCAGTAAGCACAAAGGTTTAGGATATTATTTAAAAAATCTGGTGCGGGCAACACACGACTTTCATTTACCGTCAATTTTTAAAATCAATAAAGGGACGGATCAATATCCGTTTTTAGAATATATTAAAGAATTTTCAAACACAGTAAGAGATATAAATAAGTAAAACCATTAAAGATTTAATTAAATGAAATCTCAGTAGATGTGCGTCTTATTAAAAGATCTGTAATATTATTATCTAAAATAATCACTTAATTTTATCGGCTTTTCATCTCTCTCTATTAACTTTTGAAAGCTTGTGTATGAGATAACATTTTTTCTAAAATCTTTAGCTTTCCAATGGTATATTATACATGAATATTACTGTTCTTATGTTAATAAATAAAAAATTGCATTAAACAAATATTTTTTCAGTTTTCTCCTTTGGTTGTTTTTCGAATTCGCCCAACATGCATATTTAGCTGTTAATTATCAACGCTAACAAGATAATTTGGTTATTTTTGTAGAATCTACAAAATTAAAGGTACTTTAGTTGATGAAAACTACATGATATTAAAGCCGATTAAATTTTACATCGATATAGCGAGTTTAATCAAAATCGTCGGAACAGTTTTCGAAAAAATCGAAAAAGGTGCACAATGCATGGTATACAGTGGCTCTTCTGGTAAACTCATTTTGATTAAAAAAGTTTTGTAACGTCTCGGGCGTATATTTTTCTTAAAATAGGAAATTTCAGTTTCATAGGACTTACCGCTTCCGCCCGGGAGTTACCTTTTTTGCGGGACTTGGTTATTTGGACTCAAGTGACTCTAAAACGTGTATTTCCGTTGAAAACTGGAATTCGAAAATTTTCACGATCGCAATACTTTCCCTTACTATATATAGTAAGTGAAAGTAAAAATAGATGAGGGAATGTATAAAAATCTGGTGCGGGCAACAAACGACTTTCACTTACCTCCATTTTTAAAATCAATAAAGGGACTTTTAAATATAGTTAGAGATACAAATAATTTACTGGAAGAAAAATGAATAATTATTGTTCTTATCCATAAGCAGTGACGAAATTATGATTATTTTTTTTCTGTGTTTTATTTACTTGGTTCTTCCTCCTTCCATAACAGAATCATGACAATTTCGCAACTGTCACAGTTGACTGTGATGAAAGCCAGCCACTCCCTACGATCTTCCGTCCTGGCTGTCTGCTACACGACGCGTTACATGATGGCTCACGTTGGCGTAATATTCAGAAGAGCCCTCTAAGTCATGACAATCGCTATTGTTAGGTGTAAAGGCAATCACCAAGTGGTTACTTAACGCATTGCCAACTTAGATTATCGCAAGATTTAATAATAATTTTATGTTAATTATTATCTCTTTGTTATCTCGGGATTTTGGTTTTTATTCAAACTCCTTCAAAACAACAGAACGGATTTTGATACGATTTTCAATATCATTTAGGAAATTGTTTTCTTGAAGGTTTGCAAGTAAAATATTTGCAATTTAGCTTTCCTTTAAGCTGGAAAAATAAATTTTCCGTGACCAAGTCATAAAAAATTATTCCTGAAATATAAGTAGTAACATAGACGTATAATATACCGTTGGAAAGCGCAAGATTTTAGAAAAGTTAATATGCAGTACAACAAGCCGTGCGATTTAATAAAAAGATGTTATAAGCGCATAAACCTATTCTCAAATGTTTTTACTTTAACTTACTATATATAGTAAGGGAAAGTATTGCGATCGTGAAAATTTTCTAATTCCAGTTTTCAACGGAAATACACATTTTAGGTTTCCCTGTGTCCAAATAACCAAGTCCTGCAAAAAGGTCTGTGTGTGTGGTAACTCACGGGCGGAAACGGTAATTCCTATGAAACTGAAATTTCATATTTAAGAAAAATATACGCCCGAGACGTTACAAAACCTTTTTCATTAAAATGAGCTAACCAGAAGAGCCACTTTATACCATGTATTTTACACATTTTTTCGATTTTCTCGAAAAAGGTTCCGACGATTTTGGGTAAAATCGCTTTATCGATGTAAAATTTATTGAGCTTTAATATAATATAGGTTTTATTCTGATTAAAATGGTCTGACAGGGCTTAAATGTCGATATTTTAATTAAATTTTCTTTCCCTAAAGTACCTTTAATATTGTTGATTCTATAAAAATAACTATATTATCTTGTTACCACTGATGCAAAACAGGTAAATATATAAATTGAATAAATTCTATACCCAACTGAAGGAGAAAACAGAAAAAATATTTTTGTAAAAGCAATTTTTCGTTTTTGAATATAAGAGCAGTAATTTAAATGTATGATATACCGTTGGAAAGCTAAAGATTTTAGAAAAAAATATTATCTAATACACAAGAGCTTTTAAAAGTTAATAAAGAGTGATGAATAGCCCATAAAACTAACTGAGTATTTTAGATAATAATATAATAGACTTTTTAATAAAACACATGTTTCTATAGAAATTAAATTTAATTAATTCTTTAATAGTTTTGATAATTTTTATATTTAACTGTATTTGAAAAAATGTTAATAGATTTTTTGTACTGTTGTGGATTTATGGTGATCGTACAGGTTATATACTTCCATAAAGTAGTCAAGATTTTAGGAAAAATGTTATGTACTAAATCGTACGTAAGTTGCTAAAATAAAGGAAAAGTTGTTTTAAACTAATATTGTTAATAATTATTTCTGCTTTCGAACACGAAACCTCGGAATAGAAATGTTTTATGCTAATCACTACACAACATGTGACTCTTATGGGCCTTAGTAGTGAGAAAGGCCTTACTTGCATGTGTTTTAATTTCAGCTGTAAATACGGTATAAAGGATTGGGCCTAAGACGAAGTTACTACCTTGTGGTACACCGGCAGACTGAAAAGATAAGCATTATTCGAAGAATAATATTAAACAGTCATATATAGCAACATTATTACAGTAATTATCTCCGGAACTGAACTCTCAATGACCATGGTTACTTCTGTAAGTGGAACAGAACATTACAAAGAATCCTCTGAGACACTTCAAAGTAATTTATTACAATGTGACATTTCTTTAGGAGCCTATAAATTTCAAATTTATCATTATAATTTATGGAATAAATAAAAGGCGTCTGAATATATTTCTGTAAGGTTAATAAATTCGATCATTTCAGAACTAGCCCAAGGAAAACTTGTTATAGATTACTAAATATAGGTCTCGCAATGATACCTTATTAGTTTATTATGCGGAATATTAAACTATGGAATAATGGGCTAGAAATAGACATTTTACTAAGAAGCGGGTAGGAAGAAAAGAAGAAAATTTGTCACAACTAAATATTTTAATGTATTTTATTGAAATTTACAATTGTATATTTTCATACAACAAGTAAATATGCTACTTGATGATAAAATACAAAATATCTTGTTACCACTGATGAAAAACAGGTAAATATATAAATTGAATGAATTCGATACCCAACTAAAGGAGAAAACAGAAATATTATTTTTTTAATGCATTTTTTTGTTTTTGAACATAATATATAGTAATATTCGTGTACGATATACCGTTGGAAAGCTAAAGATTTTATAAAAAATATTATCTTATGCGCAAGCTTCTAAAAGTTAATATAGAGCCGATAAAACTAACTGATTATTTTAGATAATAATATAATCGATTTTTTAATAAAACACATGTTTCTATAGAAATTCAATTTAATTATCTTTAATAGTTTCACGTATTTTTACTTTCACATACTATATATAGTTAGGGGAAGTATTGCGATCGTGAAAATTTTCGAATTCCAGTTTTCAACGGAAATACACGTTTTAGGGTCCCCTGAGTCCAAATAACCAAGTCCCGCAAAAAGGTCTGTGTGTGTGTGTGTCTGTGGTAACTCCCGGGCGGAAACGGTAAGTCCTATGAAACTGAAATTTCATATTTAAGACAACTATACGCCCGAGACGTGACAAAACTTTTTTCATTAAAATGAGCCTACCAGAAGAGGCAGTTTATACCATGCATTTTGCACCTTTTTTCGATTTTCTCAAAAACGGTTCCGACGATTTTGATTAAACTCGCTATATCGATGTAAAATTTAATGGGCTTTAATATCATGTAGGTTTTATTTAGATAAAAATGGTCTGACAGGGCTTAAATGCCGATATTTTAAATTTTCTTCCCCTAAAGTACCTTTAATTTTGTAGATTCAATAATAATAACTAGATTATCTTGTTAACGCTGATGAAAAACTGGTAAATATATAAATTGAATAAATTCGATACCCAACTAAAGGAGAAAACAGAAAAAATATTTTTTTAATGCAATTTTTTTGTTTTTAAACATAAGAGCAGTAAATATACATGTATGATATACCGTTGGAAAGCTAAAGATTTTAGAAAAATTATCATCTCATACACAAGCTTTTAAAAGTTAATAGAGAGTGATGAAATGAACATAAAACTAACTGATTATTTTAGATAATAATATAATAGATTTTTGAATCAAACACATGTTTCTATAGAAATTTAATTTAATTTATTACTTTCACTTACTATATATAGTAAGGGGAAGTATTGCGATCGTGAAAATTTTCGAATTCCAGTTTTCAACGGAAATACACGTTTTAGGGTCCCCTGAGTCCAAATAACCAAGTCCCGCAAAAAGGTCTGTGTGTGTGTGTGTCTGTGGTAACTCCCGGGCGGAAACGGTAAGTCCTATGAAACTGAAATTTCATATTTAAGACAACTATACGCCCGAGACGTGACAAAACTTTTTTCATTAAAATGAGCCTACCAGAAGAGGCAGTTTATACCATGCATTTTGCACCTTTTTTCGATTTTCTCAAAAACGGTTCCGACGATTTTGATTAAACTCGCTATATCGATGTAAAATTTAATGGGCTTTAATATCATGTAGGTTTTATTTAGATAAAAATGGTCTGACAGGGCTTAAATGCCGATATTTTAAATTTTCTTCCCCTAAAGTACCTTTAATTTTGTAGATTCAATAATAATAACTAGATTATCTTGTTAACGCTGATGAAAAACTGGTAAATATATAAATTGAATAAATTCGATACCCAACTAAAGGAGAAAACAGAAAAAATATTTTTTTAATGCAATTTTTTGTTTTTAAACATAAGAGCAGTAATATACATGTATGATATACCGTTGGAAAGCTAAAGATTTTAGAAAAATTATCATCTCATACACAAGCTTTTAAAAGTTAATAGAGAGTGATGAAATGAACATAAAACTAACTGATTATTTTAGATAATAATATAATAGATTTTTGAATCAAACACATGTTTCTATAGAAATTTAATTTAATTTATTACTTTCACTTACTATATATAGTAAGGGGAAGTATTGCGATCGTGAAAATTTTCGAATTCCAGTTTTCAACGGAAATACACGTTTTAGGGTCCCCTGAGTCCAAATAACCAAGTCCCGCAAAAAGGTCTGTGTGTGTGTGTGTCTGTGGTAACTCCCGGGCGGAAACGGTAAGTCCTATGAAACTGAAATTTCATATTTAAGACAACTATACGCCCGAGACGTGACAAAACTTTTTTCATTAAAATGAGCCTACCAGAAGAGGCAGTTTATACCATGCATTTTGCACCTTTTTTCGATTTTCTCAAAAACGGTTCCGACGATTTTGATTAAACTCGCTATATCGATGTAAAATTTAATGGGCTTTAATATCATGTAGGTTTTATTTAGATAAAAATGGTCTGACAGGGCTTAAATGCCGATATTTTAAATTTTCTTCCCCTAAAGTACCTTTAATTTTGTAGATTCAATAATAATAACTAGATTATCTTGTTAACGCTGATGAAAAACTGGTAAATATATAAATTGAATAAATTCGATACCCAACTAAAGGAGAAAACAGAAAAAATATTTTTTTTAATGCAATTTTTTGTTTTTAAACATAAGAGCAGTAATATACATGTATGATATACCGTTGGAAAGCTAAAGATTTTAGAAAAAATTATCATCTCATACACAAGCTTTTAAAAGTTAATAGTAGAGTGATGAAATGAACATAAACTAACTGATTATTTTAGATAATAATATAATGATTTTTGAATCAAAACACATGTTTCTATAGAAATTTAATTTAATTTATTACTTTCACTTACTATATATAGTAAGGGGAAGTATTGCGATCGTGAAAATTTTCGAATTCCAGTTTTCAACGGAAATACACGTTTTAGGGTCCCCTGAGTCCAAATAACCAAGTCCCGCAAAAAGGTCTGTGTGTGTGTGTGTCTGTGGTAACTCCCGGGCGGAAACGGTAAGTCCTATGAAACTGAAATTTCATATTTAAGACAACTATACGCCCGAGACGTGACAAAACTTTTTTCATTAAAATGAGCCTACCAGAAGAGGCAGTTTATACCATGCATTTTGCACCTTTTTTCGATTTTCTCAAAAACGGTTCCGACGATTTTGATTAAACTCGCTATATCGATGTAAAATTTAATGGGCTTTAATATCATGTAGGTTTTATTTAGATAAAAATGGTCTGACAGGGCTTAAATGCCGATATTTTAAATTTTCTTCCCCTAAAGTACCTTTAATTTTGTAGATTCAATAATAATAACTAGATTATCTTGTTAACGCTGATGAAAAACAGGTAAATATATAAATTTAATAAATTCGATACCCAACTGAAGGAGAAAACAGAAAAAATATTTTTTTTAATGCATTTTTTTGTTTTTGAACATAATATATAGTAATATTCGTGTACGATATACCGTTGGAAAGCTAAAGATTTTAGAAAAAATATTATCTTATGCGCAAGCTTCTAAAAGTTAATATAGAGCCGATAAAACTAACTGATTATTTTAGATAATAATATAATCGATTTTTTAATAAAACACATGTTTCTATAGAAATTCAATTTAATTATCTTTAATAGTTTCACGTATTTTTACTTTCACATACTATATATAGTTAGGGGAAGTATTGCGATCGTGAAAATTTTCGAATTCCAGTTTTCAACGGAAATACACGTTTTAGGGTCCCTGAGTCCAAATAACCAAGTCCCGCAAAAAGGTCTGTGTGTGTGTGTGTCTGTGGTAACTCCCGGGCGGAAACGGTAAGTCCTATGAAACTGAAATTTCATATTTAAGACAACTATACGCCCGAGACGTGACAAAACTTTTTTCATTAAAATGAGCCTACCAGAAGAGGCAGTTTATACCATGCATTTTGCACCTTTTTTCGATTTTCTCAAAAACGGTTCCGACGATTTTGATTAAACTCGCTATATCGATGTAAAATTTAATGGGCTTTAATATCATGTAGGTTTTATTTAGATAAAAATGGTCTGACAGGGCTTAAATGCCGATATTTTAAATTTTCTTCCCCTAAAGTACCTTTAATTTTGTAGATTCAATAATAATAACTAGATTATCTTGTTAACGCTGATGAAAAACAGGTAAATATATAAATTGAATAAATTCGATACCCAACTGAAGGAGAAAACAGAAAAAATATTTTTTTAATGCAATTTTTTGTTTTTGAACATAAGAACAGTAATATACATGTATGATATACTGTTGGAAAGCTAAAGATTTTAGAAAAATTATCATCTCATACACAAGCTTTTAAAAGTTATTGGAGAGTGATGAAAAGAATATAAAGCTTACTGATTATTTAAGATAATAATATAATTGATTTTATGTATTCTCAATTATTTTATGTGTAGTTTTTATGCGTAGGTTTTTTGTATAATTTTTCCTACAATCGCAAAGTAACCTCAATTGTTCACCATATGTTTGCCATTAGGCTAATGTACTATAATCAATAAAAAACAAAAATATTTTCTGATTGTAAGGATGACTCATCCAAAATCATTGTTAACATTTTGACAAAATGTAAATATGTGAATAAAGTTTATTTTATTTTTTTTAATATAATTGATTTTTTAATAAAACACATGTTTCTATAGAAATTTAATTTGATTAATTCCTTAATAATTTCGCGTATTTTTTAACTGTATTTGAAAATTCTTTCATTGATTTTAAAAATTTAGGTAAGTGAAAGTCGTGTGTTGCCCGCACCAGATTTTTATCTTTATGTTTATTTGAAAATTCTTTCATTGATTTTAAAAATGGAGGTATGTGAAAGTCGTGTGTTGTCCGCACCAGATTTATACACAGACAGCTGATATTCCTCAATGTAGTATGGATCCTTCTATTCTATCATCCTCTTCGATTCCAGATAATCCTCCGAGGTGTCTGAGAATAAGATGGCCGCGGTACCTTCTGATTTAGAATTCCTATCAGAGTACTGGTAATGCGCAGTGTCTCTACATGCATTTCATATATATATATATTATATATATATATATATATTATATATATATATATATATATATATATTATATATAATATATATTTATCACATTTACTTGATGCATTATTTAATACGTTTGTAAATATCAATAAGTATCTTTAAACAAAAGAAGTATTTGTTTTCCCATATAATGTCGATTAAAAAGTATCTAATATTCATCAAGGTACACAAAATCTATAATAAATTTTGTAAATTAAATTGAGGATGTGTGATCGACTATTGATATATTTTATTTTTGCAAACATTACGGCTCAAAGATGTGAAACCATCAACAGGGCTCAAATATTTATTTATACGACTGATTTATAATTACTTCTAACTATGATTTTGCAAATTACCTTAACTTGTGTTTTTCGGAGCGCCTGAGTATTTCAGAGTTTGGACAATAATTTCAGTATCCAATAATGCTATGGTCACTCATGGGTTATATGTGGTATAATGGCTAGTACTGTTTCTTGGTCAACGCCAGGTTTATCCCCAATTCGGGTAACCACTTTAAAGAGGATGGGTCTGCCCCAGGAGGGTCTCCATACCCTAGGGTCGTCCTCCCCTCCCCCCACCCAGCTGAATTAGCAGAATAAAATATATTCTATCATTGCCGGGATTCGAACCCAGATGCTGGGTTCAAGCAGTCTAGCGCTCTATCAACTAGACCACGCTGCTCCCATACGATTTTTAAAGGGAGAAAAATATCCTTGGTTATGCCGTCCATCGATTGAAACGAAAAAATGGTGGTTCTGATTTTGTGCGATTTCTGGGACACCTGTAGTGTAGGTGTGTATGCTAGCTTACCAACCTTCTTTGCCCTAAGTCGCGGGATAGAACCAGGTAAACGTATTTAGAATTTTTTATTTGAAGTGATAATGCTTGGTTGTTGTTTTAATTTTAAGGGCAAAAAACTGCTGATGGTTATTATCGCCCTCGCATCTTTACAAAAAACAAAAGAAAAAGAAAAACGATTTACCAAAATGATATAAGAAAAAAAAAATTTTTTAAGAAAAGAAAACAACGAACAAAATACTAAAACAATACAGTAACATTAAAAAATAATAAAAATAAAGGTAAAAAAAAAAAAAAAAAAAATTGAATGGAAAAAAATAGAAAAAAAAATGTGTGTGTATATATATATATATATAAAATAAAGAATAATAATAATTTAAGTATAAAGAGATAAAATAAAATTTTAGTTTAAACTGTGTGATGAAGAAGAAGAAAAAATAAAATTATATATATATATATATATATATATATATATATATATATATATATATATATATATAAAAAGAATAAAAAATAAAAAATAAAAATGAAATAAATAAATTAAAAAAAAAAAAAAATGTTATATTTGCTGAAATAGACGAATATTCTTTATAAACTTGATGGCACTGCTGATAGTTGCTTCATTATCGCTCAAAGCCTCAGAGACACGGCGTGGCACCCCAAATTTTTCAATTTCTCTCCTGTACTGTGGACAGTGCTCAAAAATATGACTCACCGTGAAAGTCACTTTACAGTGATTACATTGAGGTGGATCCTTCCTTGTAATAAGATACTCATGTGTGAGGCGGCAGTGCCCTATCCGCAGACGGGTGATGACCACCTCCTCCCGCCGGCATGTTCTGGAAGATGTAGCCCAGGAGCTGACAGTGGGTTTGATGTCTTTAAGTTTGTTATTTGCTAATATTTCCCAGGTCTGCTGCCATTCATATAATATTTTTGCTTTTAATGGTTTAAATAACTCTGATGGTGGGACATAGGAGGGCGTTATTTCTTCCAACGAATGAGTCTCTGCTGCTGCTTTGTCAACTTGCTCGTTTCCGAATATTCCAGAATGACTGGGAACCCAAAAAAAAAATTATTCTTCTAGAAGAGTCTTCTAGCTGCTTGATTCTATAGTGGACCTCTTGAACAATGGGATTTTTAGAAAACAGGTTTGAAATAGCTCTGAGAGCACTAAGTGAGTCTGAGCAAACAATTATTGATTCCCCTGGAGATGATAAGGCTAGAAGGATAGATTTTTGGATAGCCGACAACTCAGCGGTGAAAACGCTACAATTCCTATTCAGTTTGTACTTGTACAATTTGTCACCGTCTAGCATGCACACGCAGTAGACTCGTTAGTTTTTGAACCATCAGTATAGATGACTTTGTTGTAATGTTGTTTGCGAAATTCAGTTAGGAAAGTTTGAGAGATTTCTTGTGGAGAACATGTTTTTACTTTGGAAACTTTCAACATTTCACAGTTAACGTTAGGAGGTGACAGTGTCCATGGTGGTAGCTTTTTCTCCGGTTTTATAAATTGATGCTGCTCCAATTCAGAGACCACCCATCTCATTCTGTACCAGAGGGGTCGGGATTTTTCAATCGTCCATATTTGTCAGCGTTTTCCTGTAGAAATAAAGAACTGTAGACAGGGTTGTCAGGTTGTGTATAAATTTTAGTTATATATTTAGCAGCTAGCTTTTGGCGACGATAAGAAAGAGGTAGAACTCCTGCTTCCACGCAAAGACTATTTACTGGGCTAGTTCTAAAAGCTCCGGTTGAAAGGCGTATACCGGCATGGTGAACTGCATCTAATTTATTTATTTTATTACATCTAGAAGAGGCATAGATGAAGCAACCGTGATCCATTTTACTAATTATTAATATCTCATGTATACGAAGCATTGTTTTCCTGTCTGATCCCCATCTGGTGTTTCCCAATTTTTTCAGGATTTTTAATCTACTCACGGTCTTAGAGTGAAGTTGTTCTATATGGACAGACCAGGTTAGTTTACTATCGAGGTATAGTCCTAAAAACCGAACATGATTTTTGTAGGCCAGGGAAATATTATTTAAATTGACTTGCGGTGGTATGCCCGGATTTCTATGACGACTAAAATGCACGCAACACGTTTTACTTGCGGAGAACTTAAACGCTGTTCTTTGGGACCATAAAGCTAGTTTATCCACTGTATTTTGGAGACTCAACTTGATGTTTTGGAGATCGTGTGATTTACAAAGAATAGCAAAATCATCAGCGAATAAGTAGCCGGTGACGTTAGGTGTTAAGCAGTCAGTGATTCTTCTTATTGCGATAGAGAACAAGGTAGTACTAAATACAGACCCTTGGGGTACACCATTACTAACATATTTTTTGGCAGATGTGGTTCCGCCCTGTAGGACCTTCTTCCGAGGAAGCCTTTGATAAAGTTGGCGAGATTTCCTCTCACTCCCCATTGATGTAGCTGCTGAAGAATATTATACTGTCTATATTATTATAATATAAGAATATTATACTGATAATGCTTGGTTATTCAGTTCTTCGGAAGAGACGTAAAACAGTAGTTGGTGTCAGATTCTCGTTAAAGATCCTTATCCTAATTAAACTTGAACAGGAGTAATTTAGGACTCCTACTCTATCATCTTCCGATTAGCTACAGTAGCATAAATTGACGTTAAATCAATAGACAAACAAACAATGCTATTATATTTTTACGATCGTTTTAATAGCTTGGTAACGTACCTGAAAATTGTGATAGCATTGCAGAGATCGGAAAGGAGTAAAGATCTTATGAAAATCAGTTAACTTAATAAACATGCAAGCTTGAATAGGAATAAGGAATAATCAACGCACGTCCAAGGATGGGTCCAAGGATATCAAAGGCGATTTTCGTTCGGATGAGTCAGACCAGTCCTCAAACCGGACTCGGATGATGTGTGTTATTTATTCCAAACAAGATAATTTAATGCTGATCATACCTGTTTCGGATCCTCGTCCTATGTATCCCATGGCTGCAGTCGAGTGCCCTGATGTCTTTGACACCGCAATACCCCGGATGATATTCTATAGCGCGAACAATATTTTGGAGTAGCAATACCGGCCGTTGACCTCTGTAGTAGCACTTGGCAGCGGATAGGGTGACAGGCAGCAACGCAGGATACGACATTACAACATCAGTAGTCCAGCAAGTGTCTTGGGTTGTCATGTATTCTCAGTCCGCTTTGTCCTAGTTCTTAGCTATGCCATTTTAAACTAAACGATCACTTCGGTTCTTTTATAGATGCATTTTGTGAAAAGCAGTAGATTTTATAAGAAACATATTCAATCTATATTATATTGGGCGGTATAAAAAAAATCTGGTGCGCGCAACACACGACTTTCACTTACCTCCGTCGTTAAGATCAATTAAAGAATAAAAAAAAAAATTATAGAATATAAACAGTTCAAAAATTAATTAAATTATATTTCAATAGAGACATGTGTTTTATTAAATAATCAATTTTATTACTTTCACTTACTGCATATAGTAAGGGAAAGTATTGCGATCGTGAAAATTTTCGAATTCCAGTTTTCAATGGAAATACACATTTTAGAGTCCCCTGCGTTCAAATAAGCAAGTCCCGCAAGAAGGTTTGTGTGTGTGGAAATTCCCGGGCGGAAACGATAAGTCCTATGAAACTGAAATTTCATATTTAAGACAAATATACGCCCTAGACGTTACAAAACCTTTTGCATCAAAATGAGCTTACCAGAAGAGCCACTTTATACTATGAATTTTACACCATTTTTCGTTTTTCTCGAAAACGGTTCCGACGATTTTGATTAAACTCGCTATATCGTTGTAAAATATAATGGGGTTTAATATCATGTATGTTTCATTCTGATTAAAATGGTCTGACAGGGCTCAAATGCCGATATTTTAAATTTTCTTCTTCTAAAGTACCTTGAATTTTGTAGATTCAATAAAAATAACTATATAATCTTGTTAACGCTGATGAAAAACAGTTAAATACATAAATTGAATAAATTCGATACATAACTAAAGGAGAAAACAGAAAAAAATATTTGTTTAATGCATTTTTTTGTTTTTGAACATAAGAGCAGTAATATACATGTATGATATACCGTTGGAAAGCTAAAGATTTTAGAAAAATTATCATCTCATACACAAGCTTTTAAAAGTTAATAGAGAGTGATGAAAAACCGATAAAACTAAGTGATTATTTTAGATAATAATATTATAGATTTTTTAATAAAACACATGTTTCTATAGAAATTCATTTTAACTAATTCTCTAATAGTTTCACTCATTTTTTATCTCTTACTGTACTTCAAAATTCCTTAATCGATTTTAAAAACGGAGGTAAGTGAAACTCGTGTGTTGCCTGCACCAGATTTTTATTTTTACTTATCTATACATGAAATATATAGTATGAGAAAGTATTGCGATCGTAAAAATTTTCGAATTCAAGTTTTAATCGGAATTACACATTTTAGGGTCCCCTGAGTCCAAATGAACAAGTCCCGCAAAAAGGTCTGTGTGCGTGTGTGTGTGTGTGGTAACTCCCGGGCGGAAACGAAAAGTCCTATGAAACTAAGATTCCATATTTAAGACAAATATACGCCCGAGATTAGTTATCATACTATAGAGATTTTATATTGCATAGTTTATTTTATAAGATTATTGGTGTTGCTTGAATACATATATACATATAATTACTGTTCCCTTGTCTGAAATTGATTGGAGAATATTTTTTGCCTGCAGGACTTCACGTTTAGGAGGTGTGTTGGTTAAAATAAAAAAGTTTACCAATTTTTAAATGTACATAAATGGTTCAAAATAAATTGGTTAGTAGATTATTTTCATATCAATTATTATTATAGAAGAGTAATTTTAATCCTAGTAGCAGAAACGGTGTCGATCTTGGTGATATTGATGTATCAGGTCATACTTTTGAACACGTTGAGAAATTCAAGTATTTAGGTTCAATTATAACTAGAAAAAATGAAATCCAGGAAGAAATAAAGTCCTGGTTAAAGGTGGGAAATGCGTGTTATTATTCAGTTACTAAGTTACTTAGTTTGCGGCTTCTATCTAAAAACTTAAAGATTAGAATTTATAAAACTATTATTCTTCCAACGGTTCTTTACGGATGTGAAACGTGGCCGCTTACTTTGAAGGATGAACAACGGCTTAAGGTTTTCGAAAATAAGGTACTGCGTAAAATATTTGGTCCGAAGAGAGATGAGGCCACTGGGGAGTTTAGAAGGTTGCACAAAGCGGAATTGCGGAAATTGTATCCTGTGAATATAATTGAGTTGATAGCATCGCGGAGACTCAAATGGGCGAGTAAAGTTGTTGGACTCGATGACGAGCGGATTCCGAAAAAGTTGGTATTAGCTGATCCGACTGGTAGGCGTCCGAAAGGTAGACCGAAGCGGAGATGGGAGGATTTCGTTAAGGCTGATCTCGGGAGCTTGGGTTTGAATGGTGAGCATTGGACAAGTCTTTGTAGGCGGAATTTGGTGGTATCGGCATCGAACCTTCGGGTTCGCTAAGCCTATTATTATTAATATTATTATTATAATTTTAATTCTGAATGTATTATTATGTGATAGTGAAGTTGTGATTATTTTAACAAATTGACAAAATAATTCATATATAGGGGCTATGTATGAATAATAGTATATTATTATTATATGACCTACAATTTTTAATAAAGTTTTTTTTATAAACAGATTGTAAATATTGCAGGTGATAAATGAATCTAAATTATTGATAATTTTTGTTATTGTTTGTATGGTTGCTTATAAAATTGAATCGTATTTTAGATGATTTTTAAAGATCTGAAGATGAGGCTTAGAAAGTACCTCGAAACGTTACGTTGTAGAATTAAATTTTATATATGTTATAATAAATAAATATGTAGAAATAGAAATAGAAATAGAAAATAATCTTTATTCTGGGACATAGTCCCTTAAGAACAACAAATATGTACAATTAAAGTATACAGTGTGTCTGGCCAAAAGACCAAATGATCATGATTAATTCTTATTTACAATGGTGTAAGAAGTAATAAAATTAAAAAAAAAAAAAAAAGGAACATATCTATACAATAAAACAAAAGAGTAAAATAAATAAACTTCTTCAGATGCATACTTTTGCTGAACAAAACTAAATTTAAAAAGATTAATAAATTAAATAAGGTATGATCAATAAATAATATTTCCTTTTTACATTCAAAATCTGATTTTTGATATAAAACCTCATTGCTGTTGAGCGTCTGTTTGGAATACAGGAGGTATTGGAACAGTTGGGACTTGAATGATGTTAGGATGAAGCATGGCGGATATGAGTAGGTAGGGAATTCCAGAGATTTGCAGGGCGGACAAGAAAGGAATGATCAAAAGTTGTTGTTGTATAATATAATTTTAATAATATATAAATAAAAAGAAGAGATTGTTCCAAATAATACATTTAAATTAATTTTTCTTTTATGATGGAGAAGTTAGTATGTAGTGCGGTAAACACAAAAAAGAAAAGTGATTTTAATTGTTTTAATTAACCTTCGTCAGAGTTAAGAAAAACAAGATAACAACCAATACAATTCAAAGAATAATTATAATAAGTTTTGTAAATTAAATTGGGAGCGGCGTGGTCTAGTGGATAGAGCACTAGTCTGCTGTGCTCCGGGTCCTGGGTTCGAATCCCGGCTGTGGCCGAAATATTATTTATTCTGTTAATTCAGTCGGAGGGCGACCCTAGGGTAAGGAGACCCTCCTGGGGCAGACCCAGCCTCTATAAAGTGGGTACCCAAGTTAATTGGGGAAAAACCTGGCGGCTGAGCGTGATTAAGGCCTAATCACCTCATTGCACTGCCGTTGGCCTAGAAACAGTACGAATCTCTATATGTACTGAGCCCAAGACCCTTCATGGGTTGTAGTGGTACAGGTTTTTTTTTTTTTTTTTTTTTTTTTTTTTGTAAATTAATAAGATGATATTGAAAACTGATAATATTTAAGTACTATAATGAACAACTAAGCAGCTAATTAAAGTTTAAAGAATACATGATTGCATAATTTTTTTTAACTTTAATTAGTCTTTTATAATAGTCTTCACATATTATCTGTTTACATTATTGTTTTGTTTTTTACATGGTTTATTTTATTACTGTCATCTTATTATTTTACTCAATTTTTTTTATTTTTCTTTTAATTGCATTGGTTATTATCTTGTTTTTCATAGCCTTTCAGAAGGCTTACAATGTATGCTGAAATCTCGCCACACAACTAAAATAAGCTCATTATATTGGAGTATTTTCTTGGCAACCCCTACTAACTTTTCCACCGTATAGTCTCAACGGTTAGGAACATAATCTTGTTTGTTCTTAAAAATTCTTTATGCACTCGGAATCCCTTTAACAAATCTACTAGAAATACTTCCTCGTAACCTCATCCCGACTGCATGCATTTTTACCTCTTGAAATAAGTTCCACAAGAACTCTCTCTATTTCTGAATATTGAACGTTTCACTACTTCATAGACGTTTTAATTCTTTCGTTTCGTATTTAATATAAATTGTTATATAACATTTTATTATATGTATAACATAATATTGTGTTTCCAGGTTAATGGCCCATCGACATGCTCAACTGCACGGACGTCCTCTGTCTGCTGCACAGGCACGAGCACGAGCACGTACAGAGTCGACTCCAAGACCACAGAGCGCACCACGAACATCATGTCCAAGGTAGGATTATTCATTATATATGGGTGTGTGTGGAGGTCACCTGTGGTGTAGTGCCTAGCATAACAGCCTTCTATGCTGAAGATCGAAGGTTCAACTTACCAGGTTACCTTAAGATTTTTTAATGAGTCTACTGAATTCTTGGTTATGCCGTCCTTCAGAGGGGATGTAAAAGGATGAACCTGTACGATGCCAGGTACTGGTTAACAATACCTATCCTAGTAAAACCTGGTTATGGAAAATTTAGGTAAAGCTCTTGAATAAATCCTGGATTAGAGTAGATGGCTGTTATGCTAACCAATACACAACATGTAACCTTCTGATATGGGAGGTTTAAACCTATCTTATCCTGCAGACTCTCAAGAGTTTTCAGTGTACAAAAAGGTCTTGGTGTTCCAGTCAGTAAATGTTGGTAGGTCAGTCGTGAGCGACTCCTCCTATTAAGTTTTGTCAATACAACTTCCCTTCTTGCATTTCGGACTGGTGGTTTCCTGGGAATTATTACATGTTTTCTATCTGTAAGGTTGTTATTGTTCTGAACAAATTCAGTTCCCTATTTATCCATAACCAGTGGTTTAGTTAGTTTGACGCCGTTTTTACCGTCTATTCAAGTTTACAGTTGCATGATAAAACCTAATTCTTTTTTTTTTTTTTTTTTAATTATTTATTGATATTTACAACTGTATTGTACAACACATCTAGTAAATAGGCTAAAAGAAAATATGCATGAACAAGACATGTAGGGAAGCTACCCATCGGTAGCACTCTAAAAATATTCTAAACTAGAAGGTCGAGGCCATCTTCTTTTCAGACGCCTCGGAGGATTATCAGGAATTAAAGTGGAAGAAAGGACCGAAGCTGGAGGGTTAGAGTGGGAATGGAGTTTGTCATGAAAAGAATGATATCTGGTTCGGACCAAATCAGCAACATACAGAACTTTAATGTCTTTATGGATCAGTTTATTCGTTACAAAGTGAGGAGCATTGAGGATTTTGGATTTTAGGGATTGGATACGGAAAGAATGCGATGGTTTAGTAGAGCCCAAAATCTCTTCTCCATAAGTCCATATAGGCCGTATGTAGATGAGTATTTTGTAGTTCAGTGGAAGATTAGAACGTTTGTCTAGTACGTGTTGAAGTAGCCGAAAGCGGTTTCTTGTCGTTTCAGTCTTGTATGATGGTACCAATTAAGGCGTTTGTCTAAAACCTAATTCTAGTTTTAAAATTACAAGATCAAGGTAAATATTATTTAAATTTCTCGACAGGGTCTCAGAAATTAGTCTATCCCCAGGATTATGAAGCAGAAAAAAAACAGGAGTTGCTGGTACGTAACTTCAAGTGTTTTATCTCAAAGAAGGAGTATGTAGAGGATATTCTACATGAGGAAGTAGCAAAACATAAATTCACGACTCCCTAAGAAAGAGGAAACGTCGAATTTGGGCAAAAGACAATTCCTTTCAATATATCCGGCGGTCTAGGAAACATATCGAGTCCCTTTCTAATTCCTCAATGGACATATCCGAACTCAATAACGTCAACTTTCGGTTGTTATTGAAATCTGCTGAATGTTGTGCTCCAGCTTCCTGGCGGATTCATTGCCACTCCCACTTCCACATTTTGGCGTCTTCTCGTTGTCCCATGCCGGGGCCTCAGTTCGGAACCGATCGAGGTGCTTGTCAGGAGGAGAAGAAGATTTGCCGTACTTAGCTAGTCTTCTAGTAAGGTGAGTTAGGTTTTCTGGTACTCAGTCATCACGCTAAAGTGCTTGTTTTCCTTCTTAAATACCATTTTATGACAATAATAGTGCAGATGCCTGAGAACTAATAAAACGTAAAGTTGGTTGAATGACTTGGGTGTCATTATAATCTTAATATATTTATGCTTTAGGTGCACCCGTTTTCGCAATATTTTTTTAAACCAGACCTTAAAACACCTTGAAAGGTCTTGGCCTCGGCTGAAAAGTTGGGGGCTCGTCGTTATAAGCGAGCGGATATCAACATTTAAATAATGATGATATTAATTCCAATGGATTACAACTCAAATGAGTTAAGGAAGCACGAATGCCTCCGGATTTCGCTAGTTGTGGCTACAGCAAGTTCCATCTCTTGACACAAATAATAATATACCATTAAATATATTTTAAAAATATGAGGTATACCAAATAAATAAGGTTGTAATACATAACCCAGTTGAAATGTATCCAAAAAAATACTGCAAATTATTACACACTTTATTGAAAATGAATCAATCAAAAAGTCTATTAATCGTTCTAACGTTCACTCATGGGGAATGTCCAACAGTCTATTTCGAGGATAAACCTATTCCAACATCAAAAGAAGTACAATATTTGGGACTGTGCTTTAGCAAGACAGACATGGAGGACTCAGATTAGACTTTAAAAAAAAAAAAAAACAGCTGAACAGACGATTTGTACTATTATCACGTCTACTTGACAAACGATCAAAATTAACCGTGAACACCAAAATTCCCATTTACAAAGTACTGATAAAACTCTTATGGACTTTCGGGATAGAGCTATGGGGATTTACCAAAACCTCTAACATCCAAATAATTCAGTCTCTTCAATCGAGAATATTACAAAAAAATCGTGGATGTACCATTTTATGTAACCAAAGAATTACTTCACAAGGACATGGATATACAGTTTCAGACACAGCCTCAGAATCCAACACGAACCCATACAACCCATCCCGACCACTTTTGAGGCGGTGGCCTAGAGATGCCTTGATTTAACCTACTTTTCGGAAGGTGAGATATTTGCTTATGGCAATATTATCGCAAATACTTTGCAGATGGCAGATAGCAATTTGAAGACTCTTTTAAGTGGGTACCCAGAATCGGGGAAAAAACCTGGCGGCTGAGTGTGACCAAGGCCTAATCACCTCATTGCACTACCAGGGCCTAGAGACACTACAAATCTCTATATGTACTGAGCCCAAGATCTACACAGGTACATTTTTTTTTTATTACGTAATGTGGCTAGATTAAATTAAAAAAGACCTAAATATTGCAAGTATAGGACAAGCCTACATTCTTGGAAGAACGCCTTCAGACACAAAGTAAAAAAATATAAATTTGAATCAGAGCAACCTAAGGAGAAATAGTACAAAAGTGGTCGGATGACCGTGAACGAGTCTTTTCCGAAAGAAAATAAAAACCTACTTCACGAACTCAACGAAAAAATTGATCGTCTTCCGATAACGTCTTCCATTTCTGGGTATAATAATAATTATTATTATTATTATAATTATAGTATCATTAAATGCTTGCCCGATAAAAGGTATTTCTCCGATCGCGTAGATAACATTCGGTGCCAGGAAATCGGAATAGCTAATGTTGTGGTTAGTGACATAAAATGCTTTCTCTTTCTTGTCTGGCGCAATCTATTCGTCTTGTGCCGCTAGCGGTATATCGTGTATAACTTCGTATTGCTAACTGATATTGATAAAAAAAAAAAATTGAGGATATGTAGTCGACTGTAGAAACTATTGTAGGTGGAACATAAAGAGTTTATGCTTGAACATAAACTCAGTAATGCCCTGATGATGGCTCACAAGCTTGAGCCAAAATGTCGCCAAAATTAAAATATTTAAAAAAATACTGACTCCTGATTATTCCACCTATAAAAAAAAAAAATCTGGTGCGGGCAACAGCTGACTTTCACTTACCCCCGTTGTTTAAAATCGATTAAAGAATTTTCAAATACTGTTAGAGGCACAAATAAGTAAAACCAATAAAGAATTAATTAAATTGAATTTATTGAGATACATCTGTTTTATTAAGAAATCTGTTGTATTATTATCTAAAATAACCAGTTATTTTTATCGGCTTTTTGTCACTATTTATTAACTTTTAGAAGCTTGTGCATAAGATAATAAGCTAATAAGATGATGTGCCTAATTTTTTTGAAATCTATAAAATCAAATGTACTTAAGAGGTAGAAAATTTAAAATATCGGCATTTAGTCCCTGTTAGACTATTTCAATCAGAATTAAACCTATATCATGTTAAAGCCCATTAAAATAAACTTCTATACGAATATAACGATTTTGATCGTTATATCCGTTTTTCAGAAAATTGAAAAAAGGTCCAAAATACCTCACATAAAGTGGCTCTTCTGGTTAGCCATTTCCGTCGAAAACTAGAATTCGAAGATTTTCACGATCGCAATATTTTCTCTTAATATATATTTCATATATAGGTAAGTGGAAGTCAAAACTATTATATATACAAAATTGAATAAATTAATGGAGAATTATGAAAAGCGAATACATATGAATGATTGGTGTGTATGATTATTTCTATTGGTGCATTTTATAATCTGAAATACATTAAGCTCAACACAAATATGCAATTCTCTGGTATATTTAAAAAAAAAAAAAAATTTAAACTAAAAATGAGCCTAAATATGATCGTATTTCAATCAGAAAATCAAAATTGTTATGTGCTAAATATATTTTATTCTGCAAATACAGAAAAAAGGAAATATGTTCGGACTAATAAAAATCTGTGTGATTTTTAATTGGGTGATATTTTAATATACAGGAACACATGTAAATGTTTTAAAACATGTTTGTGAATTTACTTTTTTTCATGTGTGCGTACATATATAGTATATATATGTATACTTTCCATACAATCTTCAAATCGTTAAATACTCAATCATTGAATTTAATGTATCTAAATATTGATCCATTTAACGTCCTAATTAAAAAAATAAATAACCATTACGTTGCTTAAAACTATGTGATGAGGGGAAATAGAGAGGGAATAATATACCAATTAAATAATTTAAAACCCAAAAAGTTTAGAAAGGTGCTACTTAAAACTGAACGAACATTTCGGCAAACATTTTTCGTAAATAGATAATACAATCTTAAACTAGTAAGGACCCAGGATCCATTTGAGCCTAAGACTTTGGAGCGAAATTTAATGTGTAATTATTACCTTTTGAAAATAATTACATTTTGAATCTTTTATTTTAATTTTTTATTGGACTTAGTTCTTTAGGTGATATCGACTAGCGGTTTTGATAAAAATAATAATAAAATTAGAAATATGTCCAAGTATCGATTTCTTAAAAACATTTCTGGTTAGTAACTTTTATTATTGCGTTCAATTAGAAAAGAGACTAGTAGCGCTACCTGTTGAGAGACACGAGAACTGTAGCAACTTCTGTGATAGTTATTTGGCATTATTTCTTACTGTTATTAGGGGTACTCACTACGTTTGCTATAGCATGCTATTTGTGTTATTTTGCTAAACCCGTCGAGTTTCTACAGTTATTTCCTGTATAAAATTGATGGGTTTAGCACAATAGCACAAATAGCATGCTATAGCAAACGTAGTGAGTACCCCTAATATAATATTTAAAGATTTTATTAAAAACAAGATAATTTAATAACACACTTGTTAGAATTAATTGAGTAATCTATTATATTCTGTCTTGGCGAAACAAAAATCTATTGATGTTCGCTATAATAATGATATTTGTTATCTTTGTATTAATCATTACTAAAATGTTTCTAAATTACATGGATATTGAAGTTAATGCAATTATTTAAATTTTTACATTTAGATTTTTGCAATTGGAAATTATATTTTTTAAACTTATTTAACTAAACATGGATTATAAAAGAATAGAAAAACTTTAGTAGAAATGTTTAGTTTTAAAGGTCAACAATGAGAGTAGATTATTATTATTATTTTTGCTTTTATTTTACTAATTTTACCTTTGAAATATTTATCAATATTTATTTTTAGATATTTTTTTGTTGATGTAAAGATTTTTTTTTTATCTAACATGGGAGCGTTTTATTTTGTATTTACAACAAATCGACGAGAAAAAGGGTAATCCAATAAAATCCATTAACAAAACAGTTCTTTTCCAGAAATTTTTTTGTTTGGTGAATTTTTAGAACATTCCAAAATCGTCATAAAAGATGTTTCGACGTAATTTTTCGAACGCTAAAAATATGAATATGGTGAATAATAAGGTTTCGCCTAAATCCCACCTTACCTGACGTTTAGTTAAGCCATAATAAAATTAGTTAAGAAAAAAATTTTCATTTATACTTTAGGTTTGTAGCTTTAAAATAATACCAAACATAATTTTTTTTTTAATTTTCTGTTACTCCTGAGATCTACTTCTTTAAACGTAAAAAAAAATTACAAGCTAAAAGTCAAATATTATCTAACACAAGACACATAATCAAACGATTTCACAATTAAAAATAATTTTATTAGTTCTTTTTATTAGCTATAAAATTTAATGGGTCTTTACAAAACTGACTCGTGACATAATCATGATGTCAGAAAACGGGAATAATTAATTAGCAAGAATACCGAATTCAGCCAATATAAGTATATTTGAAAGAATTTCATCATCGAATGTTATAAAATAATGTACTTTCTTCTTATTGACATCTGTGATTCACATCTGTTTGTACAATTATTAGAACATTTTAACGGGATGGTGGTAACCCATAACGCACGACATTGTAACATCTCCACAACCGTGAAAGTTACTTGATTGCACAAAGTTAATTGGTGAGAAATTATTGCAGTTTATAGACCGATTCAAAAGAACTTGTCATTTTTTATTTTATTTTTTAATCAAAGATCCTTATGAAGTTCCAAGGGATCCCTTTGTACTTAATATATCACCTTAATATCAATCCCTAATTTGTCTAAGATATAAAAGAAAAACAAAATAGAATTCGAAAATGTTCACTATCGCAATACTTTCCCTTACCATACCATATGTCTTATATATATATTATTATTATTTTAAGTAGAATTTAAAAGATTACTTTCAGTTGCCATTGAAAAATTGTATTTGTTAAGAAAATATTAAAAGGTATTTTAAAAAATCTGTTGCGCGCAACCCACGATTCTCACTTACCGTTTTTAACCGTTGTTAAAATGAAATTTAAATAAACGTATTTTAAATAAAGTTGGAAGAATTGAAAGTAAAAGGTTAAAGAATGAATTACATTGAGTTTCAATAGAAACATAATACACATATTAAATTAAGTATTATATTAATTAAAGAAAATGTAAAATTTTATTAGATTTTTATCACTCTCTGTTAACTTCCACAACTTTGTATACAATATAACATTTTTTCTAAAAGTTTAGGCTTTCCAATAGTGTATTATATTCTATATTGCTATTGTTATATATTTAAAAAAATTACCCTTACAAATGTTTTTGTTTTTTTCTTCTTTACTTGGTCATTTTTGTTCAATTTGTATATTTAGCCGTTTTATATCAATGCTAATAAGATGGCAGGTTCATTTTTTTTAAAATCTACAAAATATAAGGTACTTTCATACTAAAAAAGCAGAAAGAAAATTTAAAAAATCGGTATTTAAGCCGTATTAGACTATTTCAATTAGACAAAAACTTATTTAAAAAAACATATTAAAGCCTATAAAATTTTACGTTGATATAGAGAATTTTAATCAAAATCCTTACCTTATATAAAAAAATGTTAACGATTTTTTTTAATTAATAAAAAACGAGAAATTTTGTGAGTTCAAATATTATCAAGGGAAAGATCATATTTTTTTATTTTTCCTAACAGAGCTTAAGAACTATGTTCTATATATATATATTTTATTTATTTTTTTAATTAATGATTTTTTTTTGCACCTGTAAAATGTTTACAATTAGTAAATGGGATTGTTAGGCATGAGGGAGACAGGACGCAATGGTGCATCCTCTTAACATTCAAACAGGAACTATTATTTCAGGCTAGAAGGTCCCTTATCCAACTCCTTTTCAGTCTACCCCGAGTTATGTCAGTTGTAGCCATATTTTGAACAAATTGGTTAATGTGCCCATTTAGTTTGTCGTGATATCTTTTGTACTACATTCGAATGTGGTTTGTTGTAAGTCGGTATGAAGAGTATCGTTTGAAACATAAGGTGGTGAGTTCGTTGTCAGTCTTAAAAATTTGGATTGAAAGGTTTGTATTTTTTGAATGTGTGTCTTTTTAGCAGGTCCTTATATTTGGCCAGCGTAAGTCTATATAGGTTTTAATAAATAAGTATATACGTTAAGCTTCTGTCTTATGCGTAATTTAGAGTGTTTACGTAGTATCGAATATAATAGTCTGAGTCGAAAGTTTAATGTTTCCTTTTATATATATATATATATATATATATATATATATATATATATATATATATATATATATATATATATATATATATATATATATATATATATATATATAGAGAGAGAGAGAGAGAGAGAGAGAGAGAGAGTGAGAGTGAGAGTGATTAAGAATATTAAAGATTAGAGAGAAATAAAATGATAAAAACAAATTATTTTTTTTATTTTAGGTATTAATACAAAATATTTAAATCTGGTCATACAAATATTATTGAGATCGATCTAGTATTCGACATACATATATCGGATCATAACAGTTGGCAAGAGTGTAAAGATATGATTTAACTCGGGTGTTTGTGTTAACTTCATAATAGTGTCATTCCTTACATAAAGGTTGTGGGTGAACGTAACGACTGTAAAGAATTCGAATTACTATCGAGTTAAAAGAAACGTAAATTGAGTATCTACGTTTTATGGCCGAAGACGAACACGACTAGAGTTGCGGAACAAGAAGCCCGTACATAATATTGATTCTCCCGGTCACCGCTAGAATGCGCTGAGTGCCCTGGACCGGTCCATCTTGAGCGAGAACAGGTTTGCACGCCTGAGGTCGCCCTCATCACCAACTATCATTACAATTCTTCAACAATTGCAATGCCAACAGGTCAGCAACGATCGCGATAACAGAATGTTTACTACAGTTTCAAATAAATCTCACACGATTTTCACTTACCTCGGTTGTTTAAATCAATAATTTTTTTTTTTTAGTGATATCACATTCTGCCCTTATTATGACATTGATAATACTGAGCAATTACAACATTAATTAATTATTATAGGTGGAAATAATCGGGAGTAAGTCTTTTTTTTTTTTTAATATTTTAATTTTGCCGACGTTTCGGCTCAAGCTTGAAAGACATCAGGGCATTACAGAGCCATGTCTAAGCATATATTATTTTAATGTTTGGTATTTAATTATTTATCAATTAGGATAAAGGGATTTTTTTTTATTCATTATTCGGATTTTACTAAAGAAATAGGACTCGAATTAAATACCGATAAAACGAAATATATGATTAGTAGCAGAAACGGTGGCGATCTTGGTGATATTGATATATCAGGGCATACTTTTGAACACGTACAGAAATTTAAGTACTTAGGTTCAATTATAACAAGAAAAAATCTGGTGCGGACAACACACGACTTTCACTTACCTCCATTTTAAAAATCAATGAAAGAATTTACAAATACAGTTAGAGATAAAAATACGTGAAACTAATAAGGAATTAATCAAATTGAATTTATATAGAAACATGTGTTTCATTAAAAAATCTATTATATTATTTTCTTAAATAATCTGTTAGTTTTATCTTCTTTTCATCACTCTCCATTAACTTCTAAAAGCTTGTGTATCAGATGATATGTTTTTCTAAAATCTTTAGCTTTCCAACGGTATATCATACATGTATATTACTGCTCTTATGTTCATTAACGAAAAATTGCATTAAAAAAATATTTTTTCGGTTTTCTCCTTTAGTTGGGTATCGAATTTATTCAATTTATATATTTACCTGTTTTTCATCAGCGTTAACAAGATAATCTAGTTATTATTATTGAATCTACAAAATTAAAGGTACTTTAGGGGAAGAAAATTTAAAATATCGGCATTTAAGCCCTGTCAGACCATTTTTATCCAAATAAAGCCTACATTATATTAAAGCACATTAAATTTTACATCGATAAAGCGAGTTTAATCAAAATCGTCGGAACCGTTTTCGAGAAAATCGAAAAAAGGTGCAAAATGCATAGTATAAAGTGCCTCTTCTGGTAAGCTCATTTTGATGAAAAATGTTTTGTCACGTCTAGGGCGTGTAGTTGTCTTAAATATGAAATTTCAGTTTCATAGGGCTTACCGTTTCCCCCCGGGAGTTACCACACACACACACACAGACCTTTTTGCGGGACTTGGTTATTTGGACTCAGGGGACCCTAAAACGTGTATTTCCGTTGAAAACTGGAATTCGAAAATTTTCACGATCGCAATACTTCCCCTTACTATATATAGTAAGTGAAAGTAAAAATGAAATTCAGGAAGAAATAAAGAGCAGGTTAAAGGTGGAAAATGCGTGTCATTATTCAGTTGCTAAGTTACTTAGATCGCGGCTTCTATCTAAAAACTTAAAGGTTAGAATTTATAAAACTATTATTCTTCCGACGGTTCTTTACGTATGTGAAACGTGGCCGCTTACTTTGGAGGATGAAAATAAGGTACTGCGTAAAATGTTTGGTCCAAAGAGAGATGAACCACTGGGGAGTTTAGAAGGTTGAACAAGGCTGAATTGCGGAACTTGTATCCTATAAATATAATTGAGTTAATAGCATCGCGGAGACTCAAATGGACGAGTAAAGTTGTTGGGCTCGGTGAGAAACGGATTCCGAGAAAGTTGTATAAGTCTATGTAGGAGGAATTTGGTGGTATCGACATCGAACCTTCGGGTTCGGTAAGCCTATTATTATTATTCGGATTCTACGCATCTAGAAACTTAAGCTCCCAAATTTTGAGCAATATTTTTTTTTTTTTTTTTTTTTTTTTGGTCGATTACAAAGGTTGATTATTGGAAACAATGAACCAAAAGCATTTATACATGACTGCGTTACTATTTAATTTTCTTTTCTTTCAATTTTCATTCAAATCATTTTTAAAAAAATCCTGATTCCAGAACACCTAACATTTTATCCTTATCATTAATAATAACCGAGTTATCAGGGAATCACATCTCTTATAAGTTGTGGCTTGACCATATAGGATGATTTTCTAATTTTTTTCTTCTCTTCGTTCATCTCGAAAATCTTTTCCATTTTTCTCTATCTTCAATAATAATCGATTTTTGGTGGAATTACATCTATTACAATTTGTTGCTTGAATATAGATTTAGATTTTTTGTTTTGTTTATTTATCGCCCTTTACAAATTCTAAAACTCTATACATACTTTTCTTTATCGTCAAAAGTAACTGAGTTATGAGCGTATTTATGTGTGAAATTTAATTTATTTTTTTCTCTTTTATATAATTATTAGAGTTTATTTGGTTAAAAAACACTAATAAATTTCTTCTCTATCTTCAAAACTAACTGAGTATTTAATTAAATCACGTATAATCGGCCGCCATGTTAAAACTAACTAGCTGATATCAGCGTCTAGGTGTTAGGATCATCGTTGCATAGACTAGTATTTTTGTGGCGAATTTCGAAAAAATTAGTCCAGTAGTTTCGGAGAAATGCCGCGGACGGCCGACAAACGGATTTGTTTTTATTCGTTATTCGGATTCTGCGCATCTCGAAACGTAAGCTCTCAAATTTTGAGCAGAGTTATTTTTGGTCGATTACAAAAGTTAAATTCACTTGTAGCTGGGTGGTTAGCGTAACAGCCTCCCATGCTAAAGGCCACGGGTTCAAACCCGCAGGTGGTCCTAGGATTTTTTAATGGGAGCAAAAAATCCTTAGTTACGCCGTCCTTCGGAGGGGACGTTAAAAGGTGGTCCCGAGCTAAAGATCCCTATCCTAATAAAACCTGAATAGGGAAAATTTAGGACTCCCACTGTAGCATCGTCCGATTAGCCATAGTAGCATAAAGTGACGTTAAATAAATAAATAAAAAAGTTAAATTATAAACCAAAAAAAAATAATAAAAAAACGATAATTCTCTCGCTATCGGAATTTCTACACATCTTTTTGTGGCTACTTAGGTAATGTATCGTAAGGACTAAATATATAGATAGTCCTCTAATTATTGTTCTAGTACTTTTTTTTCGTCCTGCAATATGCAAAATTATCGTAGATAATAATTTTTAAATACATTTTTTATTTATTACTATTGTTAACTGCGAAAAGAATTTTATAATTCGGAATCTAGTTGAGTCTCAATCACCAAATTAATGTCTCTTGTACTCACAATTGAGATATTTTAATATTTATTAGTTTTATGATTTTTAATTCGCTCTCTTTTGAAATATGTTCCTTTAATTTTAATGAAAATCGTTTTTACCAATCTTAATATTTCATATTATAAAATAAAAAAAAAATAGTGAAACATAGTTCTCAAGCTCTGTTAGGGAAAATAACAAAATATTATCTTTTCCTTGATAATCTTTGAACTCACAAAATTTCTCGTTTTTTTATTAATTTAAAAATAAAAAATCGTTAACATTTTTCTTTCCATTTTAGGTATTGTGATGACAAAAAATGTGAAGCACATCCTTATCTTATTGCTAGTTTTTCTATTGATTTGATATCTACAAAATTAACGTAGTTATAGAGGTATTTCTGCCGCGAATTATAATTTGAAATGGTTACAAAACTAAAAGCATTGGTCATAACAATGTTTTATCCACGGTTTTATATTCAGAAAAGTATAGAGAGTAACTGATAAAAAAATTATGAAAATCAAAGATTCTGAGCGATAAGGTCTGGACGATTTGATATGAATAAACCTATATGTAATCTGTATTAGTGTCATAATTTTTCACTCAGTCCCTTTTGAAACATTTTTTTGTAAATATAGGGAAAACTAGATTTCTGCCATTTTTAAAAATTAATAAAAAGAAAAAAAATATGTTTAAGAAAAGATACACCATTTTTCCTTATTTAGCTTGAGATATAAGGAAAAAAGGTAGGTTTTCCTTTATGAACTTAGAACGCGCTGAAATTCTCGATTATATTTTTTTTTTTTTAAACAAATTTATTCAAAATTTACGTTATTTTTAGTGATGACAAAAAATGTAAAGCACATCCTTCTCGTGTTGTTAGTTTTTGTATTGATTATATTTGCAAAATTGCCGTATAGCTTTTCCCAGCACATGATTTAAGCTGCTGCTTATAAACAACTAAACTTTAATCATTGATTAGAAAAATGTTTTATTACCTGTTTTTTATTAGGGAAAGGGAAGAGCGTTACTGGTATGAAAATAAGAAACGCTCGTAGTACAAGATCCGAACTTGAAACGATCTGCACTAAGCTGATAATAGAAAGAAACATATTTTATAACAAATACAGTATATTAGGAAATATGTTAAGAATGGGTTGCCTAAAAGAATACTGGACAGACTATTTTTAATTATTTTTTAAAAAAATTATTTTTAATTAAATGTTGCAACATCATGATAATAAGAAAACATTTACCGTGTAATTTGGTATTTGTGTAAAAAATGGTCCTGTAATTTTATATAGGATATCAAAATTTCTTATATTTAACGTCCGATCACGTGCGGCTGCAATGTTGGGTCCTTTATTAATACACACTATACTCAACTCGGATCTCTCTGTCACATGTTTCCACTCGCGTTAAAATTTAATCTTTAAAATTCGGCTACCCAGATTAGGACCATGTTTTTTGCAGAAAACCCTATATCAATGTGTTTGCAATAAAACAACGCTTATATTGATATAATTTTTCTTTCTATTATCAAGCCGGTGCAGATAACTGATATCGACTTACCCGCTTTTACCTGAGAACTGATAGTTTGTCCAGGAAGAGATTAGGCAATCCAACGGCTGCACATTCTATACCTTTGATACTTTAAGTCAGGGTAAAAGTTTTCTTAGTATCTTGATGTTGCAACATTTAATTAAAATATTTTTTTTTAAATAATTAAAAATAGTATGTCCAGGATTTTTTTAGGCGACCCATTCTTAACATATTTTCAAGTATACTAAATTTGTCATAAAATATGTTTCATTCTATTATCAGCTCAGAGCAGATCGTTTCAAGTTCGGATCATAGACTATATGGAATTCTATCCCTTCCATCCGTCACTCCAACTCTCTACCTTCAAATCTCGCATATTCAATCACTTAATGAATATCCAGGCTCACTAGAATCTTGAATAAGCCTTTTATTATTTTTTTTTTGTTGTGGTTGTTGTTTTCTTCTCATTTAAATGTGTCTATTTTATATCAGTAACTATTAATTTGTTTATATGTATTTAATTTACTCTAAGACTCCAAAGCGCATTTTGTACATTCTATATATTTTATTCTAAAGGGACATGTCCTAGAACAATAAAGAATTTATTTATTATTTATAAGTTATTGGTTTTTTATTCATTCGATGCTACAGTGGGAATCGTAAATTATGCATTTACTGGTTCAATTAGAAATTTAATTCATGACATACAAAGTTTCGGGATCACTTTATGTTCCTCCGAAGGACGATATACCGAAGATGTTTTACTTTCTAGGGCCATCTCCTGAACTCGAAGCTGCGACCTAGCTACTAGCCACTTAGCCACAGATGCCACCATATTTGGATTACTTTTAATTCATATCAATCTGCTTTCCTCATGACTGGAAAGCACTACAGACCTGCTTTAAATTACCTAATTAATTCTATGAAAAGTCACTTGAACAATTATTTTATCTTTTTTCTGTCAATACTTTTTGTTTAATTTATATTCAATTCCAAGTATTAATAACGGATGCTGAAGTGTTTTTGAACCAAACACTGACGTAATTGATATATCCGTTATATAAAGTCTGAACCCTTCCCGCTGGAAGGGACTGCTGGTATTTTCGACGTGCTTTGATGGAAATAGACATGAAATATTTCGTTTTGACTGTTCAGCAGTAAAAGTAAGCGTGTCGTCCCTACCACTCATTTAGCGGTCTCACAGTCAACAATCTTAGGTATGTAGAAATGTCTTGATGGTAACGGTCATGTATTGACGAAATCATTTAATTTTTACTTTCACTTACTATATATAGTAAGGGGAAGTATTGCGATCGTGAAAATATTCGAATTCCAGTTTTCAACGGAAATACACGTTTTAGGGTCCCCTGAGTCCAAATAACCAAGTCCCGCAAAAAAGTCTGTGTGTGTGGTAACTCCCGGGCGGAAACGGTAAGTCCTATGAAACTGAAATTTCATACGCCCGAGACGTGACAAAACTTTTTTCATCAAAATGAGTTTACCAGAAGAGGCACTTTATACTACGCATTTTGCACCTTTTTTCGATTTTCTCGAAAACGGTTCCGACCATTTTGATTGAACTCGCTATATCGATGTAAAATTTAATGAGCTTTAATATCATGTAGGTTTTATTTGGATAAAAATGGTCTGACAGGGCTTAAATGCCGATATTTTAAATTTTCTTCCCCTAAAGTACCTTTAATTTTGTAGATTCAATAATAATAACTAGATTATCTTGTTAACGCTGATGAATAACAGGTAAATATATAAATTGAATAAATTCGATACCCAACTAAAGGAGAAAACAGAAAAAATATTTTTTAAATGTACTTTTTCGTTTTTGAACATAAGAGCAGTAATATACATGTATGATATACCGTTGGAAAGCTAAAGATTTTAGAAAAAATATCATCTCATACACAAGCTTTTAGAAGTTAATAGAGAGTGATGAGAAGAAGATAAAACAAACTGATTATTTTAGATAATAATATAATAGATTTTTTAATAAAACACATGTTTCTATATAAATTCAATTTGATTAATTCCTTAATAGTTTCACGTATTTTTATCTCTAACTGTATTTGAAAATTCTTTCATTGATTTTAAAAATCGAGGTAAGTGAAAGTCGTGTGTTGCCCGCACCAGATTTTTTTGCTCTACCCCTTAGATAATTTTTTTTATCCAGTATTTACTATTTGTATTATGATAAAAGAATGAAGTAGAAAAAAATGCGATATATGCTGTTTTATTGGATTGAAATAACGATATTAACAATTTACAACATTGTAATGTTGTATCATTATAAATTGTATATCTGGAAGGAATTAGTCCGGGTGGCGGTCATTAAATGAAACAACTAAATAGTTTCAACTATTTTATTGTTTGCCAACGTTTCGACCCCCTTTGTGGGTCATCATCAGGGCTAAAAAGATACAAAAGAATATAATTTCAATGACATTACATACAATATTATATAACCTATTTAGCTAGAGAACGTCGGTATTGAAAAAATAACAGAAGAACTGTATATGTAAAAAAAATACAATGACCATATTACAATAATGAAAGTGTTATAAAGAAAAAATAAAAATGTTCACTAAACAAAATTTACACAGGTATCAAAAATTTACATGAAATATGAAATATAAAAATATGAAGTAGAGTGGAGATACGTACCGCATGGTGGGAGAATGGAAACTAGGTACTGTTTTGGTAGAAGGGGGGTAGGTAGGATGGAAAATACGTAGGAAAAGGTGGAATGGAAAATACGTACTGATTTATGGACAGGGCCTGACAACAATGACTAAAATTCTTAATACTACCATACAAAGAATCAATGAAATTTAACTTATGATTATAATAATGATACAGGATAAAAAATTATGATTTAATTCTTGAAATATCACCTATATAATAGTAAGAGCAGTGATGGAAGATGTATATGGAGAAAAACTGACTGTACCTCCCAACTTAATCATCCCTAATTCTGTTTTAGGTATCCAAAGATAACAGGGTGGAAAAAATAATAATGGAACATTGTAAAATACATTAATTGACAAATCTTACAGGTTGATAAAAAAAATTAAATAAACATAAATACAAGTTGGAATAAATTGAATAGTGAAGACATTTAGAAAATTTTAAATACATAAACAAAACAAAATAAATACATATATAGAATTATATGGATACCTAAAATAGATTTAAAAATATTAATAAAAACCAACAAACAATAATAATGAAAAACAAAACAATATATATGGTGGGATAGACAGAGAAAATATGCTACTTAATAGAGTTTAATATGTGGCTATATGTGGAGGAAATGCATTGTTTATCGGTTTTGTGGTTAACAGGATTGGATTGGAGGTGGATGTGGACGGATTCAGCGATTAGTCTTTTCTTATGGTTTGGAACATAATCTAAAATGGAGCAGTCGTCAAAGTTAAAGGAATGATTGAAATGTATGGAGTGTTCAGAAAGTTTTGAGGCTAGAGGGTTTCGAGAGAATACGGAGAGTTTATGTTGCGATATTCTGGTTTTTAAGTAATTTTTGGTTTCTCCTACATAGGATACATCACAATCTGTACATGAAATTTTATAAACAATATTGGAACGATATATAGGAGTGATCGGGTCTTTTGTATTGGTAAAAAGGTGAGAAAGCTTGTTCTGGGTCTTTAGTCCTAGTTTTAAGGAAGGTAAGGAAAATTTAAGGATTTTTTTTATATTTTCAGAAAGGTGCGGAATGTAAGGTAGGGATCTATATAAAAATATCATGGGTGAATCATGGTCGGGAATTGTAGGGGAAGTAACGGTGGTTTTTGTGTTATAAGAATCTATAAGGTTTTTAATTACTTTTTTTGGGAAGCTGTTTAAGGTTAGTATTTTTTTAATACGTTCGATATTATTAGGATGGTACTTTGGATCAGACAAGGATAGGCAACGGTGGACGAGATTCTTGGCAACATTTAATTTCTGATGATATGGGTGTTGGGAGAAGAAGTTGGGTAGTCTACCGGAATAGGTGGATTTGGTGTACCAGTCAGTTGAAATAGAACCGTCGGTATTTCTAGTGATAAGTAAGTCTAAAAAGGGAATTGTCAAGTTGTTTTCTCTTTCTACGGTAAAACGGAGGCGTGGATCATAAGAATTAAATGATTTTAGGATATCGGGGATTTTGTCTGGGTTTATTATAAGGAAGAGGTCGTCCACGTACTTTTTAATAAATATAATTTCATTTTTATAGGTTGCGGTTATAGAGTCGAGTAAGTCATTTAGTACGATATTAGAGAGGTCAGGAGCGAGACAGTTACCCATTGCAAGTCCCGAGATCTGATTGTAAAATTTGTTTTGAAAAGTGAGATATCCGGTTTTACAACAAAGTTTTAGTGATTCTAAATATGAAAGAAGATTGAGTGTGGTGTGGGGTTCAATGATGTTCCAGTGTTTTTCTACTAGTTGGATAACTTTATCAATGGGGATATTGGTAAATAGGCTTTCGGCGTCAAAGGATGTTAGAATGTAGTTGGGGGGAATATGCAATGATAGTAACTGTTCTCGGAGGTAAAGGGAATTGTTAATGTCATAGGGGTTAGTTCGGCTAAGTATTTTAAGTGAAGGTAGAAGGAATTTACTAAGTTTCGAGGAAGGTGCGTTGTTGTTTGAAATGATGGGACGGAGTGGATTGCCGGGTTTGTGAATTTTGGGAAGGCCATATAAACGCGGGGGTAAGGAGTTGTACGAGATCAAGTTTCTGTACGTGGTTCTTCTAATCCTTCAAAAATGATTCCCCAACTTATCACGGATTTGGAATATATTTATAAAGATGATATTTTCAAAATAAGTGAGGAGGACAAGGAAATCTCCCGTTTACGTATTAGTAATATGATCTCCAACCATCTCCAACGCCCTCCACCTCAATCGTCTCTTTCCCCCCTCTTCTTCAAAGATCTTTCCTTCACTCGCTCATTCCTCAGATCCAATGAACAACTTATAGTTACTAGGGCTGACAAAGGTAACGTGACAGTTATAATGGACAAAACTGAATATGACGACAAAATTAACTCACTCTTATCAGACCGATCGACATATACACCATCTTCCCGTGATCCCACCCGCCCTCTCCATGATTAAATTCAATCAACATATCAAAAATCTCTTAGAAAAATAATTCATCAACCTAACCACGTACAGAAACTTGATCTCGTACAACTCCTTACCCCCGCGTTTATATGGCCTTCCCAAAATTCACAAACCCGGCAATCCACTCCGTCCCATCATTTCAAACAACAACGCACCTTCCTCGAAACTTAGTAAATTCCTTCTACCTTCACTTAAAATACTTAGCCGAACTAACCCCTATGACATTAACAATTCCCTTTACCTCCGAGAACAGTTACTATCATTGCATATTCCCCCCAACTACATTCTAACATCCTTTGACGCCGAAAGCCTATTTACCAATATCCCCATTGATAAAGTTATCCAACTAGTAGAAAAACACTGGAACATCATTGAACCCCACACCACACTCAATCTTCTTTCATATTTAGAATCACTAAAACTTTGTTGTAAAACCGGATATCTCACTTTTCAAAACAAATTTTACAATCAGATCTCGGGACTTGCAATGGGTAACTGTCTCGCTCCTGACCTCTCTAATATCGTACTAAATGACTTACTCGACTCTATAACCGCAACCTATAAAAATGAAATTATATTTATTAAAAAGTACGTGGACGACCTCTTCCTTATAATAAACCCAGACAAAATCCCCGATATCCTAAAATCATTTAATTCTTATGATCCACGCCTCCGTTTTACCGTAGAAAGAGAAAACAACTTGACAATTCCCTTTTTAGACTTACTTATCACTAGAAATACCGACGGTTCTATTTCAACTGACTGGTACACCAAATCCACCTATTCCGGTAGACTACCCAACTTCTTCTCCCAACACCCATATCATCAGAAATTAAATGTTGCCAAGAATCTCGTCCACCGTTGCCTATCCTTGTCTGATCCAAAGTACCATCCTAATAATATCGAACGTATTAAAAAAATACTAACCTTAAACAGCTTCCCAAAAAAAGTAATTAAAAACCTTATAGATTCTTATAACACAAAAACCACCGTTACTTCCCCTACAATTCCCGACCATGATTCACCCATGATATTTTTATATAGATCCCTACCTTACATTCCGCACCTTTCTGAAAATATAAAAAAAATCCTTAAATTTTCCTTACCTTCCTTAAAACTAGGACTAAAGACCCAGAACAAGCTTTCTCACCTTTTTACCAATACAAAAGACCCGATCACTCCTATATATCGTTCCAATATTGTTTATAAAATTTCATGTACAGATTGTGATGTATCCTATGTAGGAGAAACCAAAAATTACTTAAAAACCAGAATATCGCAACATAAACTCTCCGTATTCTCTCGAAACCCTCTAGCCTCAAAACTTTCTGAACACTCCATACATTTCAATCATTCCTTTAACTTTGACGACTGCTCCATTTTAGATTATGTTCCAAACCATAAGAAAAGACTAATCGCTGAATCCGTCCACATCCACCTCCAATCCAATCCTGTTAACCACAAAACCGATAAACAATGCATTTCCTCCACATATAGCCACATATTAAACTCTATTAAGTAGCATATTTTCTCTGTCTATCCCACCATATATATTGTTTTGTTTTTCATTATTATTGTTTGTTGGTTTTTATTAATATTTTTAAATCTATTTTAGGTATCCATATAATTCTATATATGTATTTATTTTGTTTTGTTTATGTATTTAAAATTTTCTAAATGTCTTCACTATTCAATTTATTCCAACTTGTATTTATGTTTATTTAATTTTTTTTATCAACCTGTAAGATTTGTCAATTAATGTATTTTACAATGTTCCATTATTATTTTTTCCACCCTGTTATCTTTGGATACCTAAAACAGAATTAGGGATGATTAAGTTGGGAGGTACAGTCAGTTTTTCTCCATATACATCTTCCATCACTGCTCTTACTATTATATAGGTGATATTTCAAGAATTAAATCATAATTTTTTATCCTGTATCATTATTATAATCATAAGTTAAATTTCATTGATTCTTTGTATGGTAGTATTAAGAATTTTAGTCATTGTTGTCAGGCCCTGTCCATAAATCAGTACGTATTTTCCATTCCACCTTTTCCTACGTATTTTCCATCCTACCTACCCCCCTTCTACCAAAACAGTACCTAGTTTCCATTCTCCCACCATGCGGTACGTATCTCCACTCTACTTCATATTTTTATATTTCATATTTCATGTAAATTTTTGATACCTGTGTAAATTTTGTTTAGTGAACATTTTTATTTTTTCTTTATAACACTTTCATTATTGTAATATGGTCATTGTATTTTTTTTACATATACAGTTCTTCTGTTATTTTTTCAATACCGACGTTCTCTAGCTAAATAGGTTATATAATATTGTATGTAATGTCATTGAAATTATATTCTTTTGTATCTTTTTAGCCCTGATGATGACCCACAAAGGGGGTCGAAACGTTGGCAAACAATAAAATAGTTGAAACTATTTAGTTGTTTCATTTAATGACCGCCACCCGGACTAATTCCTTCCAGTAATTCTCAACGGTCAACTAATTACATCCACAATCATAAATTGTATATGTTTAAGGGTCCCCTGAATCTAAATGATCAAGTCCCGCAAAAAGGTCTGTGTGTGTGTGTGTGTGTGTGTGTGTGTGCGCGCGTGCCAAGTCCATTGCAAAAACGAAAAGTCCCAAGAAATTTCTCATTTAAGACAATAATACGCCCTACAGAAACTTTTTCATCTTTTATACCATGAATTTTGCACCTTTTTACGATTTTCTCTAAAACGGCTCTAACGATTTTGATGAAACTCTATACATCGATGTAAAATTTAATGGGCTTTAATATCGTGTAAGTTTCATTCTGATTGAAATAGTCTGACAGGACTTAAATGCCAATATATCAATATTTTCTTCCTCTAAATTACCTTTTATTTTTTAGATACAATATAATCCTCTTATCAACGATAAAAACAGGTAAATATATAAGTTGAACGAATTCGATCTCTAACTAAAGGAGAAAAGTGCAAAAATATGTTTTTAATGCAATTTGTCGTTATTGAACATAAGATCAGTAATATAGTTGTATAATATACCGTTGGAAAGCTAAAGATTTTAGAAAAAATATTATCTTTATACAAGCTTGTAAACGTTGATAAAGAGTGATGAAAAGCCGATAAAACTAACTGATTATTTTAGATAATAATATAATAGATTTTTTAATAAAACACATGTTTCTATAGAAATTCAATTTAATTAACTCTTTATTAGTTTCACTCATTTTTATCTCTAACTGTATTTGAAAAATTTTTAATCGATTTTAACAACGACGGTAAGAGAAAGCCCGCACCAGATTTTTTTTCCTCATAGTTCCCAGTGCAAATACATTCTTTGACGAACCTAATTAGTGAACTAATTGTTTCACTATAGCCTTCAAGCTTACACCATGTGATCTTGGTAGATTAAAGTTATTCGTTGGTACATAGAATTTTAGACAGTTCTCAATCATATGTCTTAATGAGGGAGGCATTCTACATAAATCATACTTTAGTTCGGGCTGCCTGAGGATGAGATGGTTTGATACAATTACAAAGCTGTATAAAGTAGTGGAGAGTCGTGGAATGCGACGGTTTTTTTTTACTGTAACTTTATTTTTATGTTCGTTCGTTGATTGCATGTCGTTCGGTAGCACGAACTTTTAATTTTTTTTTTATTTCTCGTAAATTAATTTAATTTTCCAAGTATTGCTGAGTGATTTAGTTAGCTCATACAGTTAAATTTAAATCCAATATTTTATTGGTTTGTTTCACATGAAATGTCCGTTTTTATAGTTTCTGAAATACATAAGGGATTTTGCAGGTCTCCGTGGTTTTCTACAGAATGTAAACAGTTACTAATCCTGTACCTTTGTATTATAAACATTAGCTTCCCAATCAATTACCCACTTTTTAGTATACCTCCAAATATGAACATGGAAACACGCGATTTTCGTGTAATATTTTTGTACGAGTTTAAACTCGGCCGTTCAGCTGCTGAGGCCGCTATAAATATTTGCAAGGTGTTTGGGGGAAGGGAGTGTTAATGAACGGACCATTCGCCGTTGTTTGCTAAGTTTTCAGCTGGGGATACCGACTTAATCCGAGGAAGACCTATCGTAATAGACAACGATGTCCTCAAACATACAGTAGAAGGAAAGATAGAAGGTGCATCTACCGTTTCCAGACATTTAAAGTGTACTGGGAAAGTAAAAAAGCTCGATACATGGGTACCTCATGATCTGCAGCAAGACCCCATGTTTCAAAACATACCTTGCAAAAATTTAAAGAACTGGGCTACGAAGTTCTTCCGCACTCACTATATTCTCCCGACTTGTCTTCAACAGATTTCCACCTGTTCAGGAATTTATGCAACTTCGTCAAAGGAAAACTATTTTAAAATGATGATCAAGTGAAAAGTGCGTTTTCAGATTTTGTTTGACTTCAAAGCTCAGAATTTTTCAGTTCCGGGGTAAAAAAGTTGGTGTCACGTTGGGGAAAAAGGGGAAAAAAAGAAGGTAAATACTTGGAATAAAATTATTTTGTTTTCATGTCGTATTTTTAATAAAAATCCTTTACCTTGAAAACGGACATTTCATGTGACACAACCCAATACAAAGTTAAAGAATTAGGGAGAGTCTTGTTGGTTAGGGTATTAGAATAGGTGCTCAACCTTTTGGTTATTAGCACCAAATATATTTATATTAACAGATCTTTTAAACACTTTTCAAACAAAATATCTCACACTGATTATTAATATATTCTTTAAAAATAAATTTATTTCATTTTTTTTCCCTAATAGTTCCCGGAGAAGATTGCATTCTTTGATGAACATCAGTCGTGAACTAGGGGATCTTGGTAGATTAAATGTATCCATTAGTTTATGGAATTTAGGGCAGTTCTTAATGATATTTTTTATCGAGAGAGGCACTTCACACAAATCACACATTAGTGCATCAGGCAGCTGCGGCGATTTTTTAACTGTAAGTTTATTTATTTGTTCTTTAGTTGATTGAATGTCCCGTGGTAGCGCACCAATTTTTTTCATAATTTTAATTTATCGTAAAGTAATATAATTTTCCAAATAGTGCTGAGTGATTTAGTTAGCTCATACAGTTAAATTTAAATCCAATATTTTAAAATAAAGTTTTTAACAAGAGGAGTATAAAACGTCAAAGTGACCTGTTTCATCGAAGTGCAGTACTTAAATGTTCGAAATTTAAATTGATAGCATTCAACATATGTAGTTAACGGTACTTAAAGTCATTTCTTTGACATTATTAGACCCGTAAGCTTTCTCTCGAGACGCAATTAAAGCCTGTAATCATCTTTCGAACGATTATTAATCGTTATTGTTAATTATTACAATATAAACAGCTGTAATCGAAGGGATAAACAAACCGAAAACGGTTCCTTGAACTATGAATCGAGTACCATTCCTTATCAAGCATTGCCATAACAGGGATATTAGAGATATTACATAAGTGTTTGTGATACAAACCATATCTCATAGCATCATTTATATAAAAAAATAATAATAATTTGTAAATATATCGCTTATCACATTCAGGGTAAATATTAAAAAATCAAAATAATAGATCTCAGTGACGTCATGAAGAATGTGGATTCGTGGCGTACTTGACCGTAATGTACGTTAGATAGATAACTTTATCATTTTGTTGTTTCTTTTAGTTTTAGTCCTACTCATATTGTAAATGAATATCACAGCATACTAAAGTTGAAATAAGAAAAGAAAAACTGCAGTAGAGCATTCTCAAACTCATATTTTCCCTAAAGTAAAATTTTTTTTACTGAGAAGGATAATACAATCTAAGTAAGATCAGTTTATATTTGTATCATCTATATCCTATGATAAGTGGCGATCTTGGTGATATTGATATATTAGGCCATACTTTTGAACACGTAGAGAAATTCAAGTATTTAGATTCAATGATAACAAAAAAAAAAAAGAAAGAAAATCCTGGAAGAAATAAAGTCCCGGTTAAAGGTGGGAAATGCCTGTTATTATTCAGTTAAGTTACTTAGCTCGCGGTTTCTATCTAATAACTTAAATATTAGAATTTATCAGCAGGTTGCACAAGGCTGAATTGCGGAACTTGTATCCTGTGAATATAATTGAGTTGACAGCATCGCGGAGACTCAAACACTCTAGTAAAGTTGTTGGGCTCGGTGAGGAACGTATTCCGAGAAAGTTGGTATAAGCTGATCCGACTGGATTGGCGTCCGAAAGGTAGGCCGAAGCGTCGATGTGAGGATTGCATTAAGGCTGATCTCGGGAGCTTGGGGTTGAGCGGTGAACATTAGACTTTGTAGGAGGAATGTGGTGGTATCGGCATCGAACCTTCGGATTCGGTAAGCCTATTAGTACTATTATTGTTATTATTATTAAATCCTCTGATATGATATATCCTAAAACCCATAGGCTACTAGTCTCTTCTCTCATTTCCCTCCAGTTTGACTACGGTTGCCACGTGTATGGCTGGCTCTCTGAAAAGTTTGATATGAGACTTAAAATACTATGTTTTATTAGATTCACATGTTAAATTCCCAGACGCTCCTTTGTTTGTAGTAGGTAACCGAGTTGAAATGGATCTATCCTATCCCTCTTTCCGTCGGCAATACCTCCTTGGTGTCTGTCTTTTCCATTTTTCAAAACAAAAAAAAAACCTTATATTCTAGATTTTCTTACCACTCGTTCCTCAGTCTCTTCAGTAAACACTAGATCCCTAGCCATAAACTTGAATATACCTTCTCACAGGTTCGCCTCCTTCAAAAGTTCCTTTGTTATCCGTTCTACCCTTTTTTGGAATTCCTTGCCTTCGTAAAGACTTATCTATCCTTAACCACTTTTAAACATCAGTTATTTACCCATCTCCTCAACTTTCAATCTTCTCAGCATATGTATCATTTAAAACTATAAATGCAAAACTATGCATTGTTTCTAAATCCGTCTGTTATATAGTCATACTTAAGTCTTAAAAGACCAGACAAACGACATTTGTAATATACTTTTTTGTTATTCTTTGGGGTCTACTCGTCCCATAGTAAAAATAGTTTTCATTTATTCATTATTGAAGTGTAAGCTAATTTACATCATATGTGCAAAGTAGGCAAAAAAATTGATGGGCGCAACACACAACTTTCATTTATCACCGTTGTTAAGATCAATTTAAGAACTCTTAAATAAAGTTACATTTGGAAAAAGGTTTAAGAATAACATTGTGTTTCGATGAAAACATGTGATATGTGGTTCGGATTAAGTAATAATTAGATTACATCTTTTCTGAAACCTTTAACATTCTAACGGTATACTATAAATTTATTATAAACATTAGTATTGTTATGTTCTGGAAAAATAATTACCTAAAAATATGTCTGTTCTTTTCTTCTTTAGTTGTTTATATCCTATTCTACTAAAGTTCCTATCGATGTTTGTCTATTGCTCGCCGTTTTAGGCTACTTAAACACTTACTAGACAAACGGTCAAACCTTCCTCTTAACTACAAAAGGCTCATCTACATGACTATTATAAGACCAATCTGGACTTACGGAGTAGAGCTTTGGGGCTCTACTAAACCATCAAATTCTTCCAGCATCCAATCCTTACAATCCAAAATCCTTCGTAAAATCCTCAACGCTCCTTACTTTGTCACGAATAAGCTTATCCGTAAAGACCTTAATGTTCCATATGTTACTGATTTGGCATGGACCAGGTATCAATCATTTCATGGCAAACTTCATTCTCACTCTTGCCCACTAGTTTCAATCCTTTCTTCCTCTTCAATTCCGGATAATCCTTCGAGGCGCCTGAAAAGGAAATGGTCCCGAGACCTTCTAGTTTAGAATATGTTTAGAGTGCTTCTAATGGCAAGGTTCTCTACATGTATATCATGTCATTCTATTATATAACACATCACACTTACTTGATTATTTTTTTTTTGTTAATACAGATGTAAATACCAATAAAATGGTTTAAAAAAAAATGAAAAAATAATTTGTTTGTCTATGCAGACAAATGTTTGGGATTTCGATTAGAGAATACAATCCTCAACAATATTTTTTTTTATACTTTTTAGTGTAAAATGCACTAAATAATAGTGACAACAAATTTTTTTCCAGAAAAGCATAATGATATTGTTGTACTTTAACTTACACAAGAAAAAGATGAAACCTTCATTGTATATATTTAATGCCATTCAATTAAAAAATTAACTTGTATTAGTTAGAATATGGCATAATCTGCTTAAATCTTAATTTTTTGAAGTATGAAATGCCTAATCATGCATTCACGTCATTGGTGACGGGAATCTGATGTCTTGTCTGAGGTATTCTAGACATTTTTTTCAGTTTTCGCGTTTATTTAACTTTCTAAATGTTTCATAAAAAAGATAAATATACAAACACTGCGAAAGGTTTATCCTCACCTGTGAGAGGATCTTACTCCCGGAAGTAGCCGTAGGATTGTACCACGTCATTGTGACTTTGTACTTCTCGTGCGATCCAGAGTCGTCCAGTTACATTGGCTGGACTAAGCATGAGAAGTAATTGTTGGCAGCTTTGCCTTAAAATATTATATTTTAGCACTCGATTTTGTCTTATTACTGATGATAGAGACGTTAAATTATTTCATAAAAGAAATGTTAAAAGAGGAAGAGGCGTGGACTTGTGGATGAAGGCCCCGTGTTCGAACCTCGGCTGAGGCAGTATTATTTATTTTGTTATTTCAGCCGTGGAGCGTCACTGAGGTATGGAGACCCTTCTAGGGTATCCCCAGCCTCTATAAAGTGGGCACCCGAAATCAGGAAAAAAAACTGGCGGCCGAGCGTGATCAAAGCCTAACACCTCCTTGCACTACCGTTAAAAAAATCTGGTGCGGGCAACACACGACTTTCACTTACCTCCGTTATTAATGAATTTTTAAATACAGTTAGAGATGAAAATGAGTGCAACTATAAAAGAACTAATTAAACTGAATTTCTATAGAAACATGTGTTTTATTAAAAAATCTATTATATTATTATCTAAAATAATCTGTTAGTTTTATCTGTTTTTCATCATTCTCTATTAACTTTTAAAAGCTTGAGTATAAGTTAAATTTGTTTCTAAAATCTTTAACTTTTCAACGTTATATCATACATGTATATTGCTGCTCTTATGTTCAAAAACAAAAAATTGTATTATTTTTTTTTTTTCAGTTTTCTCATTTAGTTTTTTTTTAAATTCACACAACTTAACTATTTACCTGTTTTTTTTATCAATTGTAACAAGATAATATGGTTATTTTTATAGAATCAACAAAATTAAAGGTACTTAAGAAGAAGGAAATTTTAAATATCGGTATTTAAGCCCTATCAGACTATTTTAATCAGAATGAAACCTACATGACGTTTAAGCCTATTAAGTTTTACATCGATATAGCGAGTTTAATGAAAATCGTTGGAACCGTTTTTGGGAAAATCGAAAAAAGGTGCAAAATGAATGGTATAAAGTGGCTCTTTTGGTAAGCTCATTTTGATGAAAAAGGTTTTGTAACGTCTCGAGCGTATATTTGTGTTAAATATGAAATTCCAGTTTCAGAAGACTTACCGTTTCCGCCCGGGAGTTACCACACACACAGACATTTTGCTGGACTTGGTTATTTGGACTCAGGGAACCCTAAAACGAGTATTTCCGTTGAAAACTGGAATTCTAAAATTTTCACGATCGCAATACTTTCCCTTACTATATATAGTAAGTGAAAGTAATACTTACAATTAGCTGGTATCGCTAAGTATTTATATTGAAATGAGCTATGTTTTGACTCGTAAGTTGTCTCAAGTCGCTGTAATAAATCATCGTCTATAGCGTTATGTTGTCTACGAGATCACCTCCATTTCCTGACTGAGAAATGTGTTTATCGAAAGGAGGTGAGTGGAGTGGATGGAGTTTTGGGCCAAGATAAGAAGGCATTCCAAAGCAAGGGCTGCAACAACGGCTCAGTGCACCTGTCTTCGATAAGGCAATCGCCGTCTGATAAAGGATCTTCAGTACCGCCTCGGTTATCCAGAGCGACGGACGTCTTCGCGCTGCATCTTCGGGATGTTGGATCACGACTGGAAGCCTGGTAAGAGCTTTGGGTATCCTTGGGTCTTAAGTATGAAGTTCGAACGTCCTACAGTTTTCGAAAGTCCTGCGATCAGTTCTTGAGTTTGAAAGACCACTATTGTTAGATCTTCATTGTGAAAATTGGGTTTAATATGGTGTCGTCAGTTGTGGAGTTTAAAAGAACACTTATTGTTAGATCTTATTCTTAAGTCTACTTTCTATGAAATTCGTTTGTAGGATTCTCAGTGGCTAAATTATTGGGTTGTGTCACATGAAATGTCCGTTTTCAAGGTAAAGGATTTTTTATTAAAAATACGATATGAAAACAAGATAATTTTATTCGAAGTATTTACCTTCTTTTTCTACTCATTTTTCCTAAAGTGACACCAACTTTTTTAGGGGTTTCCTTCTACTATATGTTTGAGGACATCGTTGTCTATTACGGACGGAGGTCTTCCTCAGGGCAAGTTTTCCAAGTCGGTATCCACAGCTGAAAACTTAGCAAACCAACGGCGAATGGTCCGTTTTTTAACACTCTCTTTCCCAAACGCCTTGCAAATATTTCTAGCGGCCTGAGCTACTGAATGGCCGAGTTTAACCTCGTACCAAAATATTACTAATATTCATATTTAGAGGTATACTAAAAAGTGGGTAATTGATTGGGAAGCTAATGTTTATAATACAAAGGTAGAGTATTAGTAACTGTTTACTTTAAATATGTAAACATTCGGAAGAAAAACACAGAGACCTGCAAAATCCTTTATGTATTTCAGAAACTATAAAAACGGACATTTCATGTGAAACAACCTAATAGATCAGGCTTTTGACTCCGCTTAGTTGCTAGGCCTAAGTACCTTGAGTATTTTTCTTAAGGGTAATTAGATCTACGGTTTACTTATAAAATGCGAGGCAAGTGGAGTAGATAGGTAGATTTTCTTTTTCTTTCACTTGGCTATATATAAAACATATAGCAAGGGAGTTTTCACAGGAAATACACGTTTTAGGATTCCCTGAGTACAAATGGCCAACACAATAGGTCTGTGTGTTTCCCTGTGTTTGTGGTAAGTCTAGTCCGAAATCCAAATATCGTACTAAACTTAAATTTCAGGTACACCAGAGATGTTACGTGTTCATCAGAAGAGCCACTTTATACCATTTGTGCCTAATGCATTTTTTCGATTTTCACCCAAAACGGCTGACAGGGATAATTACCGATATATTAAATTTTCTTCCTCTAAAGTATCTTTAATTTTGTATATTCTATAAAAATAACTATATCATCTTTTTGGCATTGATAAAAATGGATAAATATATAAGGTGAACGAATTCGATATTTAAATAGAGGAGAAAATATTTATTCTGGTAATTTTTGGAATTTTGAAGATAAAACAGTAATATAGATGTATAATAATAATAATAATAGGCTTACCGAACCCGTAGGTTCGATGCCGATACCACCAAATTCCGCCTACACAAACTCGTCCAATGTTCACCGTTCAAGCTCTAGCCCCCGAGATCAGCCTTAACGCAATCCTCCTATCGACGCTTCGGCCTACCTTTCGGATGTCTACCAATCGGATCAGCGAATACCAACTTTCTCGGAATCTGTTCCTCACCGAGCCCAACAACTTTACTCGCCCATTTGATTTCCCGAGATGCTATCAACTCAATTATATTCACAGGATACAAGTCCGCCATTACGCATTGTGCAACCTTCTAAACTCCCCAGTGACCTCATCTCTCTTCGGACCACATATTTTACGCAGACTACCTTTCACACCCGTAAAGAACCGTCGGAAGAATAATAGTGTTATAAATTATCCCCTGTGGCCTAATGGTACCGCTGGATAGCAAATAATATATCATTTAAAAGAACACGATGTCCATCTAAAGAAGAAAAGAGCAAACATATTTTTAATGCTATTTTTTAAAATTTATTTATTAACATAACAACTGTAAAATAGATGTATATAGTTGTGGAAAGCTTATGGTTTTAGAAAAAGCATTAAGAGCCTGTTCAATGTCAGTTACTCGTTAAAAACTCCTATTCTAATTAAACCTGGATATGCAAAATTTAGGACTCCCTCTGTAGCATCGTCCGATCAGTCACAGCATCATGGAAGGGACATTAAATAAATAAACAAACAAACCGGGCTTAAATGCCGATATTTTAAATTTTCTTTCCCTAAAGTACCTTTATTTTATAGATTCGTAAAAATTAACCATATCGTCTTGTCAACATGGATAAAAAAAAACCAGTGAATATATATGAGACGTTGATTTCCAAAAGGTACTATATCCATTTTAGTAAATTTTACAGGATACGCAAAAATCTGTCATTTATTTATTATTGGACTAATTTACGTGATTCTTTTTTTATTAAAATTGAAAGTTGATTTTTAAGTGCGTTGCCAACTCATTTTTCCCAATTATTGCACTTTTCAGATGATTATAAACAATATAATGTGGATATAGTACTTTTTGGGAAGAATATAACGCCGTAAGTTGGTAACAGTTACTATAACCATCCTGATACAACATTACCGATAACTAACGATTACTAAGTTATGTATATTTCCATATTCCCCCTCTGAGAAATACCTTTCTTTGTTGGTTAATCACATTGATTATCTATTATTCATAAAGAAACTGAATATTCAAAGGACAATTTATCTATTATGACACTATAATAAGAAAGTATGTATTTACTATTTGTGTGAATTTAGCAAATTTAACTATAGGGGTACTGACTACGTTTGCTATAGCATGCTATTTGTGCTATTGTGCTAAATCCATCAATTTTATTCAGGAAATAACTGTAGAAACTCGACAGGTTTAGCAAAATAACACAAATAGCATGCTATAGCAAACGTAGTGAGTACCCCTTATATTATTAACGACGTGTAAACAATATTTAACCAGAGATACTGATAAATGATAACTTTTAGCTTTTATTTTACATAAAAAAATCGACTACTAAGTTAGATCAGGCACGGATTTTCCTTACAAATTTAGCAAGGTCATGGAATGCTAATCCCAACTATTTGCAGCATCAAATACCATTATTCTATTAAAATGTGAGTTTATGAAAAACGCGTTATGTCGGTACAAAACTTTATTGGATTTAATAGGTTGTAGATTTCATTGTGATTGAAATAGTCTGACAGGGCTTAATTACCGATATTTTAAATCAGATTGAAAAAAATGACTAATTCTTGTTTTTATGGTTTTATCTTATTGAAGTTTGCTATTTTATGCATTGATTAAAAAAAAAAAAAAAAAAAAAAAAAAAAAAAAAAGTAAACAAAAGATGAAAGAACTTATGCTAAAACAGAACGAAGAAAACTTATTTATAATGTTCATTATTCTCCTAACATAGGAATAGTAATATAAATTAATAATATACTGTTGGAAAGCTAAATATTTTGACAAAATGTTATCTTATATACAAAGTTGTATAAGGTAATGGAGAGTGATGAAAAGCCGATAAAACTAACTGATTATTTTAGATAATAAAATAATAATTTTTTTAATGAAACACATGTTTCTATATAAATTCAATTTAATTAATTCTTTATTAATTTCACTCATTTTTATCTCTAACTTTATTTAAAAATTCTTTAATCAATTTTAGCAACGGCGGTAAGTGAAGTCGTGTGTTGCCCGCACCAGATTTTTTAATATAAGTGTTGAAACCTCCTCAGACACCTATTAACATTAGTTACTTTAAGTCTCAATTTTCATGATATTTGGTGTGAGTAGCAACCATATATATCTCTTATACAAATAATAATATTTTCCATATTTTGGTGCTAAAATGTAATGTTATATTTATATCTACTTTCCGATTTTCCCCCCACGGTTATAATTATGCTCTAAAATTATCATTAAGATTAGTCACTCGAAAACGTCTCAGTTTATTTTAGATTCGGCAATCAGCGAGATTGTCACTTATCTCATTTTATTTGTCATTATGCGATATCTTGCACATAATCGATTCCGCCCTTTCAAATCATGAACACAATGAGGTTGTTTTGCTTTGAAGAAATACAGGACCATCTAAGAAGTTATACAGTAAACCCTCTTTTTAACGAATACCCGTTTATAACGAACTATCGTTGCGGTCCCTTGAAAAATAAATAGAAAAAATATGCTTTCTCCTAGTTTATAACGAAAAATTCTCTTATAACTAATTAACGAACTACTTTTGTGGACCACAGACTTGAATTTGTTCGGTTATTACGAATAATAAAGAAGAAAAAAATTACGATAAATCTTAATTTCCAGTAAAGACCATCGCTTTTCTGTCCAAATCCTTCTTACCTCTAATCTCTATTCAGCTCAATTCAGTGATTCACAATCGGTGACAGCTTATGGCTTCTAGAGCTTCTGCTAGTTTTTCTGTTTTTATTGCTTTTTATTCCTTGCTTTAATTCAAGTTTCCTACGAGGTCAATCAGTCTTGCTTTCCGTTCTAAGTGCGCTTCCGCTCAGCACAGTATGTCAAAGAGAAAATGCATTGATTTAAATACAAGGTTGGTGATTCTGCAAGAAGTGGATAAAAAAAATTGAGTCGAAGTCGAAAATTGTGGAAAAATTCGGGATATCAAAATATCCTCTATCAACGATTATTACTAATAAAGATAAAATCGATTCCTCCGTTGCGTCTTCATCGGAATGTGCAAAAAAAACAAAAAAATTTTTTTTATTACTTCAACTTTATATAACTGCTTTTTGACATTGTAAGTCCCTTTTTATTTATTAAGGTTGATTTTGGGCTGAATAATTCTTCCATTAATACTCATTCTTTTATTTCATCAATATGACGTTTCGGGATATTCTCCCATCTTCAGAAGTCTTGTTATATATTCGGTAATCCCAACATTTTCACTAATCACACATTGAGCCAGGTAAAATAGTAAAACGAATTCAATATTTAAATACATCAGATCTGAGCAAGAGTATTGCTCAGATCTTTGTCCTCAACTTTTGAAGTTTAAGTTTTCAATTTTGAATGATGGTTTATGTTAATCTTAAAGTATTATGTTAAATTTGAAATAAGATAGATATATGTACACAGTTTTAACTGCTTTTGTAGTTTCTAAATAAACATGTGCCTGAAAGCGAATGCAGTATTGAAAATATTTCTTTTTAACCACCTGAATTCATACCAAGATATATATCATACATACAATATATTTTTCGGATATAACGAATTATTTTATAACGAACCGAGAATTTTTTGGTTCCTTGGAGTTCGTTAAAAGGAGGGTTTACTGTACCGTGCGATTACAGAGTATGTAAGGGGTGATAAGGCAGAGACCACACTCAGCCGCTTAATTTTTCTTCTATCTTGGTACCCACTTTATACAGGTTAAATATGCCCCAGGAGGTTGGATATCTTTCATACTTGATCAATCAAGTGCCCGTCCTTTCGTAAAATCTATTTCATTCTGACTGGAAAAATTAGTGGATTATCAACTATCGTACCATAGTAATTTGTTTTTCCTAGTCAAGGAAAAATAATAATGCCAAATTTTATTTTTGTAAACCTGATGAATCTGTTTATAAATTATCAAGTAACAGTTAATATTTACCACTCGCAAATAATTCATTAGATTATTTCATTTTCTAGAAGTTGCAATTTTCGTCAGGTTCGACTTCTTTCCTCCCCTTTAGTTTTATAGACATCCAACAATTTTTTTCCTGCTTGATTTGGATTATCTGACCTTAGTTTAACTAAACTAGGACAGAACTTTTTATTTGTGAAGTTGACCCGATAAAGATTTATCTGACTGTGCCAGGGCTGTCCTATGAGGCCAAATAACTGGGCCAAGCATAGGCTAGTTCATCATTCATAATTATCATCAATGTATTATATTTACCTAATTATGAATGAATGCACAACTTAGTTCCGTTTCGCTGAACGTAAAACGGTTGTAAGGGGGATTGAAAAAATTTCAGTTTCATAGGACTTACCGTTTCAGCCCGGGAGTTACCACACACACAAACATTAGTATAAAGTTCGTTTAATGAATGAACAAGAACATATAAGATTGGTTTTTACTTTCACTTACTATATATATAGTAAGGGAAAGTATTGCGATCGTGAAAATTTTCGAATTCCACTTTTCAACTGAAATACACGTTTTATGGCCACTAAGACCAAATGAATAAGTCCCGCAAAAAAGGTGTGTGTGTGCGTGTTTGTGTGTGTGGTAACTCCCGGACTAAAACGGTAAGTCATATGAAACTGAAATTTCATATTCAAGACAAATATACGCCCGAGACGTTACAAAACTTTTTTCATCAGAATTAGCTTACCACAAGAGCACTTTATACCATGCATTTAGCCTCTTTTATCAATTTTCTTGAAAACGGTTCCGACAATTTTGATTAAACTCGCTATATCAATGTAAAATTTAATAGGCTTTAACATCATGTAGGTTTCATTCTGATTAAAATGGTCTGACAGGGCTAAAATGCCGATATTATAATTTTCTTCTTTTAAAGTACCTTTAATTTTGTATATTCTGTAAAAATAACCACATTATCTTGTTAGTATAATCATGATCCGCTCAGTGAGATCTTGAGGTATCCATGTATCGAGCTTTTTTACTTTCCCAATACACTTTAAATGTCTCGAAACGGTAGATGCACCTTCTATCTTTCCTTCTACTGTATGTTTGAGGACATTGTTGTCTATTACGGACGGAGGTCTTCCTCGGGGCAAGTTTTTCAAGTCGGTATCCCCAGCTGAAAACTTAGCAAACCAACGGCGAATGGTCCGTTCATTGACACTCCCTTTCCCAAACGCCTTGCAAATATTTCTAGCGGCCTTATGGCCGAGTTTAAACTCTTACAAAAATATTACCGTTGATGAATACTCCCTTCGTTTAAATCGCGTGTTTCCATGTTCATATTTGGAGGTATATTAAAAAGTGGGTAATTGATTGGGAAGCTAATGTTTATAGTACAAAGGTAGAATATTAGTAACTGTTTACTTTAAATATGTAAGAAAAATAGTGAGATGAAACCATTGCTTGGGCATTAGCCCAGTTAAATATCACAGTTAATCTGTCCAAAACAGATTGTGTAGTGTTATCCAGTCAAATAGGAAAAAACACCTCGACTACCTAAAAGTTTCTTAGTTGACGGCACTGATCAGCGACCCTCTCTCTCCTTCGTCTATTTCGGCATCAAGATGGATCTGCATATGAAGCTCTCTGCCTAGGTTTATAATTAAACAAAGATCGTAAGAATCTAGTCGTACCTGCTTCATCACCTTTTAACTTCTTCAGGCTCTGTCCCCTTTAGCCTTGACATCTGTAAATATTGATGAATGGTGTTCAACACATTAGTTAGTAGTGTTTTAAAAATAGATTTTTGTAAAACCTGTATAAACGCTGTTGTTTTTTTCAATTCCTTTTAGTCTATTATAGTTTTGATTTCCTTGAATATGTCAAAAATTAATTCGTCATGTCCTTGAGAACAGAACACATGTCGAGATGTCGATCAGTCATCTCTTCTTCATGGCGTAAGTGGCGTAAAGGACATAATAGTACTATATTTCCTTGTGAACAGGCCTCTGAGAGAAATCATCTGCAGAACTCACGTGGATTACCGTTGGCAAGAGATTAAGGCAGATATGATATCTGATACGTTCCTCTTGTATGAGATGATTTTTTTCCTATTCCTTATTTTTATATTTTTTTTACTGATTGAATATTTCTTTATAAATGTATTAATTAATATTTGCGACCAGGTTATAAAGAGGTACTGGAGTGGAATAAAGAATATATTATTTTCTTTATTTCCCAAGGATCAGTAAGTACCTTCAATTTTTTTTTTTTTCACCGGTACCGCCACCTTCTACGATTCTTTCGGAAACAGCTCCTCATTCATTTTTCCTCACGTAGATTATGGTTGAGTGTTATACTCGTACAGGGGCCTCTTAAAAATATCCTAAGACAGATTGAAACAAATAATGACGGTATTATGTATCCCAGCTCTTTTTTTTTTTTTTTTTTAAACAACAATTTTATTGAGTAAAATTACAATCTGTCCTAATTTGGACATCAATAGTAGTGGTGAAAGATATCATACATATTACATTATAACAATATTTACACGGCATAAAATAACAATAAAATATATATACGATAATGAATCAAAACAACAAAGTCAAGAAATCACTCATACATATATACACATACACACACACATTCATACATACATCACATTGAGTGCAGAATCTAGCCAGTGCTATAACTCCAGTATATTTAAAAAAGGTCGCGGGGCCAATGCCGTTTCAACCTTCTAGGTGGGTTGTATGGATAGGGATTGAGGTAGAGGATTAGGATGATGAATAAGGTTCTGATGGAATTTGGATGGAATTAGGTCTGAAATAAATGGAACATTAAGGTCGTGGTGCAAGGTATAGTTGGAGACATAACAAGGAGCATTTACTATTGTACGGAGGAGTTTCGATTGAAAGGATTGAATGCGTTTGGTGTTAGAACGTTTAGCTGTCCCCCACAGTTCAAGTCCGTAGGTCCAGATGGGCTTTAGTATTGTCTTGTAGATTATTAATTTGTTGTTAACTGTAAGTTCAGATTTTCTGTTGAGTAGTCGGTATAAGTGTCCGAATTGTCGTTTGAGTTCTTGTCTTTTAAGTCTTGTATGTGGGTTCCATGTCAATCTTTTAGTTCTCTCTCGAACCTATATCCAGCTCCCTCTATATACCTGTTTCCTCCTTCTTCCCTACTGGTCCTCTTATATTTAGTTTTTTTCTGTAATTATTATCATCAGTCATATCCTCTTCACACTCAACGAAAGCTCCAAGTAGAGCACTGGCTGTTCTCCCGGTTATCAGAATATCATCTGCAAACGCTAGATGTTGTGTCAGACTGTGATAAATACATCCTCCAGGCCTTGTCCTCATTGACCTCATGACTACATCAAATACCAAATTGAATAAAAGGGGTAACCTGTAGCATGGAAGTTAGCATAACAGCCTCCTATGCCAAAGATTCCGGGTTCAAACCCGCAGGTAGCCCTAGGATTTTTTAATGGAAGTAAAATATCCTTAGTTATGCCGTCCTTCGGAGGGGCGTTAAAAGGTGGTCCCGAGTCTGTGCGATATCAGGTACTCGTTAAAGATCCCTATTCTATGAGGATAAAATAAAGACGGAAAATGTGAAGTCTGCAGATAGCCAGAAGACCCGCGGCACTTGGTTTTCAGATGCAAAAAATATGAGAGAGAACGCGACTCTACACCTGAGGAAGAGACTGAATTTTTAAAAAACATGGACACACATATCAAGAAGATGGATATGTTCTTTAAAAAATATACGATCTGTAAAGTTTAGTTTGAGTTAGTGCTGTCAATACGTCCTCCAGGCCTTGTCCTGATTGACCTCATGACTACTTCCAATACCAAATTGAATAAAAGGGGTTACCTGTAGCATGGTGGTTTGCATAACAGCCTCCTATGCCGTAGGTCCCGGGTTCAAACTCGCAGTTAGCCCTACGATTTTTTAATGGGGGTAAAAAATCATTAGTTATGTCGTCCTTCGGAGGGGGCGTTAAAAGGTGGTCCCGAGCCTGTGCGATATCAGGTACTTGTTATAGATCCCTATTCTAATTAAATTTGGATAGGCAAAATTTAGGAATCCCACTGTAGCATCGTCCAATCAGCCACAGCAGCAGAAAGGGACGTTAAATAAATAAACAAAGAAATTGAATAAAACTGGGAAAAGAGAATCGACCTGTATAACACCTTTGTGAATGTCAAATGAACTTGACAGTTCACCTTGAATTTTGACAACTCCTGCAGGGTCATCTTGATACTCCTGATAAACTTCAAAGGACATCCTAGGTGATTTAACTTTTCGTACATTACGCTTCTATTTATGCTGTCGTATGTTTGCTTGTAATCAATTAACAGATGTGCTGTTCAACATTCTGTTCGTAATGAGTATCCATTACTTTTGTGGAGCTCTAATTATTAATCCCATATGTCGCTTAAGATATTAATATAATTGATCGTTTTGGAATTAAATGACGCTTGTCAGTAAGTATCTTAGATCGATTCCTTGTCTGTTTCGACTAAACGCTTGTCAAGATGGGAGTCCTCTGTTGCGAATCTATTCAACAATTATATTATTGGTTTGGCGCTACACGCGTCCAGGCCTCATCAACCAGCAACCTCCAGAAGTTTCTGTCCTGTGCTGCAGCCATCCAGTTGTGGACTTCTAAGCTCCTCGCATCCGTCAGATCCATCGAAGGCGGGGGCGGCCAACTCTCCTCCAGCCATGGACTATCTCCGTCAATAGTCTTTTAGGAGTTTCGTGTTCCTCCATCCTGGCCACATATCTAGCCTATCTTAGGCGGTGTCGCTTGATGGCGCAAATAACGCCAGGCTCTCCAAAGAGGTTGTGAACCTCTTCTTCAAATTTTCAACAATAATAACTGGAATGTTATTAAAAATAGGCTTTGGTGTGGCAAGAAGCCAAAAGTTGTTAGTAACTAAGAGATAAATGTGATTGGATTTGTTAGGATTCTGTTTAATTCTCCAGTTAACACCATTATATTTTCTTGTGTGAGATTGTGTAATACTGAAAGAATTTAAATTTACCATTATTCTTTTAATTTAGTATTTGTCGGAACACTTGGAAAAGAATTTAAGAGGCTCAATTATTTATTTTCTGACCCTGAATGAGGGAAATCCCAGTAGGATCAGATTAGCGGCTGAAGGTAGCGTCCGACTGGATGGGTGAACACCTTGAACTTACTTCAGTATTTTATTATTGGTCATAAAAATCGAATAAATAAATATATAAATAATTCAAGTAAACAACCTTGGTTCTAATCATCCTTGCTCTCCTTAGAAAATTAAAAAAATATATATTGAATTGTCTTTATCTACGAAAAACACCAAATAAATTCATATTTCCGTGAATGATGTCAGGTTTTGAATCTCTATTAAGCACGGGTCGAAAAATTAATAAACAAACTGTCTCATTTTTATAGGGCTAGCTAAACGGCTTTATATACCTAAATTCAAACCTAGCAGATCTCCCTAGAATTTTTAGAGGGAGTAAAAAAAATCCTCAAGCCATTTAAAATCAGGCAAAATTTAGGTCTACCTCTATAGCATTGTCCGATTAGCCAGTGAAGCATTTAGTGACGTTAAATGAATAAAAAAAATTGTCTCATTTGTTTAAAACGATAATGACGTTGTTATGCATTACATCAACAGTGTTAATAAAATAATATGTAAATTAGTGTAAAATAATAACAATTGCGCGATACGACAATGCGATGTCGGTATTATGTAAATAAGTTTCACGGTAAATATAGTATATCATATCTTATGGTTCTGGGCTACAGGAACAATCATATGAAAAAGAAAAGAAAAAAAAAAGCAATATTTATTGATTTATTCAAATTAATTTTGGAATAAAAGGTACAACATATTGTACTAAACTGCCGTAAATCAAATACATAGGACAAAAAAAAAACCTTTGAAAGCTATAAAAATACTAAACAACCTATAAAATATTATTTAGTCTCAATTCACAGATTGTTTTTCTGGGAACAGTGTTATGACGACTATAAATTTGTCTCTGTAGCAATAAGTTTCACGTTTTCGTTTTATTGTTTTTCCTTTTATCATCATTTGGAAAAAACAATGAAGTTGTCAATAAGTTTATAAAGTTGCTGATTGTTTTATTACAAGTATAAAAGTATTTATTTTGATCTTAATCATACCTATTTGTCTTAATTTGACTCTTACTGATCTATATTTTCGAAAATTCTTGCGAAACTGAAATTTTATATTTGAGAAAATTTGGACAAATGGAATCGAGCTTTAGGGCTCTACTAAACCATCTAATTCCTCCCGCATCCAATCCTTACAATCCAAAATGCTGAATGCTCCTTATTTTGTTACAAATCAACTCCATAATGACCTAAACATCCCATTTCTTGCAGACATAGCCCGTGATAGATATAACTCTTTTCATTCTTAACTCCCTGCCCACACAAACCCACTTGCCCGTAATTTATCTTCCTTAGATATCCCTGATAATCCTTCGAGGCGATTGAAAAGAAGGTGGCCACAGGATCTACTGCCTTAAAATAGTTAGTGAAGTGCTACCACTGGGTAGTTCCTTCTCAAGGCATTTTCATGACTTTTCTTCTTACTGCATATTTACTCATTGTGTTGTTTAATACAGTTGTAAATTACAATAAATAAATTAAAAAAAAATACATTTAATTTAAAAATACACCCTAGAAAAGTAAGTAAGTAGGATTTTACAGCAGCTATTTGATTGTTTAATAAATAGAATATTATTGTAAGTCTGGTTACTCGAAAACAATAAATTGTATCAAAATGAAATTTCGTATTTTAAAAGCTATATGACTGAGATATTACAACATCTTTGTCAACAAAATCGGCGTACTTGAAAGGCCATTTCCCAAAAACAACTCAAATAATATTGATTAAACCAGATGTAGGGATCACTTGTAGCTGGGTGGCTAGCGTAACAGCCTCCCATGCCAAAGGTCACGGGTTCAAAACCGCAGGTGGTCCTAGGATTTTTTAATGGGAGAAAAAAAACCTTAGTTACGCCGTCCTTCGGAGGGGACGTTAAAAGGTGGTCCCGAGCCTGTGCGATGTCAGGTACTCGTTAAAGATCCCTATCCTAATAAAACCTGGATAGGCAAAATTTAGGACTCCCACTGTAGCATCGTCCGATTAGCCATAGTTGCATAAAATTGACGTTAAATGAATAAACAAACAACAAACCAGATGTAAAATTAAATGGGCTTTACATTGATGCAGGTTTCATATTGTTTAAAATAGTCAGACAAGACTAAGATACCGTATTTTTGTATTTTCTTTCTCCTAATTATCTTTTATTTTGTAGATTCAAAAAAAATTATAATATCATGTTATCAGCTTTGATTAAAAACAGGAAAATATAAAAGTTGGTTCCTAACTAAATAAGAAAAGAGCAAACCTTTTTTTATGATTTTTTTTTTTTTTTTGAAGCTCTACCACTGGGTAGTTTCTTCACAAGACATTATCACGCCCATAAGTGTAAATTAGCCCATTTACTTTTTTTCCTCCTATAGTAACCCCAAAGAAGGAGAGTTTATTAATTTTTATATACATGTTCCATGGTTGTTCTCAGGCACACTACACGTAATCTATGTTATATTTCACAAATTATTAAGGTTACATTATTTTGATCTTCATTTAAAAACATTAAATATATCGAAAAATAACAAAAATAAAATTAATTTAACATCAATCAAAAATAACTAACAAAAGAAAATAGCTTTAAAATAATGTTAATTACACATTTCAACATTTTTCAAAATTATAATAAAGCAGCTCACTCAATATATAAAAACAAAAAAATGAATTTAGCACAAGAATAACATGGACTGAACTGCCTTTCTACAATCAGTATTAAGTTGGTTGAAGTATATTTTGTTAACGAAATTTATAAAATACTTTTTAAATTTTGTCATTAGTCTCTGTTATGTTTCTGGCCAAGTCCCGTGCTCTAATATAATGTCCTGTATAAGTTTAGCTCGAATGTTGTCTAATTTCTTACAGTCGAATAGTAGATGTCGAAAATTGTGTATGTTTGCTTGTTGTATATATTGTATGTACAGTTGTAAATATTTATAAAATATTAAAAAAAAAAAAAATATATTTTATTTTTTAAACATGAGAACATTAACAAAGACGTATAGTATAGCGTTAGAAAGCTAATGATAGAGAAAAAAATATTATCTTGTCACAAAGTTGTAAAAAGTAATGAAGAGTAACGAAAAGCTGATAAAACTAACTTATTGTTTCAGATAATAATATAATAGATTATTTCTGTGATTAGATAGCAAAATGTTACAAGTAACTTTTTCTTGGATTGAGAGTTCTAAAATGTGCATTCGTTTATGTTTAGGTGGAAAAATGTTGTGTTTCTCTCTTAGTTCATGAGTGAACAACTATATCTTGTACAAATAAAAGAACGACTGCGCAATTACTTCACCTCTAAATTTATTTAATTATTCTTAAATTGATTTTAACAATGGAGGTAAGTGAAAGTCTTGTGTTGTATTTTGTTACTTTCACTAACCAATATATGGAATATATAGTAAGGGAAAGTATTGCGATCGTGAAAATTTTCGAATTCCAGTTTTGAACGGAAATACACGTTTTAGGCTCGCCTAAGTCTAAATAACCAAGTCCTGCTAAAAGGTCTGTGTGTGTATGTGTGTTCGTGTGTGGTAACTCCTGGGAAAAACGAAAAGTCCGATGAAACTGAAATTTCATATTTAAGACAACTATACCCCCGAGATGTTACAGAAAGTTTTTCATCAAAATCAGCTTACCGAAAGATCTACTTTATACTATGCATTTTGGACATTGTTATGATTTTCTCAAAAACGGCTCAAACGAATTTGATTAAATTCTGTAAATTGATGTAAAATTTGATGGGATTTGACATAATGTAGATTTTTAATTCTAATTAAAATAGTCTAATAGAGCTTAAATGCCGATATTTTAAATTTTCTTCTAAGTACCTTCAATTTTGTAGATTTCAAAAAACTTGGAACATCAACTTATTAGCATTGATAAATAATGGATAAATATGCAAGTTGAGCGAATTTGATAAACAAACAAAGGAAAAAAGTGCAAACATATTTTTTTAATGCAATGTTTGTTTACCGATGGATAGCTAAATATTTTAGAAAAAATACTATCTAATACATGGAATTTTAAAGGTTACTGGAGAGTTATGAAAAGCCGATAAAACTAACTGATTGTTGTAAATAAAAATATAATAGATTGTTTAATAAAAAAACACATGTTTCTATCAAAATTCAAAATAATTAATTCTTTAACAATTTATTTTCATCTTTAAATGTATTTAAAAATTCTTAAAATGATTTTCATAACGGAGGTCAGTGAGGTCAGTGAAGAAAGTCGTGTGTTGCGCGCACCAGATTTTTAGAATATGAAAACATTATTGACCAAGTAAACATGATTTTATAAACACAGAGATGTGTTTATTTTATTCATTTATTTTGTAACAGAAAGGCTTTTCAACCATGAATGTTATTTTAGCCCTAAACTAATAATACAGATACAATATAATAATAGTAATAATACTAATAATACATGAATGAATGAATAAATGAATAAAGCCTTTATTGCAAGGATAACATTTAAATTATAATATTTACTTTTTAGTTCTAATATAATTTATAATATAATCTAATAAAAAGTTCTAATATAATTGAAAAAAATATATAATGCTAAGTGAAAAATAATAATAATGTATATTCTTGATAAATGAAAAAAAAAAACTATATAATTAATGTTCCTTAATTGATAACGATATTTACAAAAAATTATCCCTACAGGCCTCTCCTTACGGAGGGATGGTCTAACTTCCTTGGTGACCAAACCTATTGGGAAGTGAATAATACATACATATATACTAATAAAACATAAATACATATAATACATACATGATAAATAATAAAATACAATACAAACATAATATACGAAATAATACATACAATACGAAAATAATACATACAAATAATAATAATAATCACAAAATACATAATACATAATAAAGTAAAATACATACTACACTAAAACATACATAATACTAATAATACAGATACAATATTTTAAGTTAAATACTAACAATTATATAAGATAACGACGTATAAGAAAAGAATAAAAAAAAAAAAAAAATATATATATATATATATATATATATATTGCACTAGTACTATTCTCTATATGCTTTTACCCGTCATTCCTTACTTATACCAATCGCCACTTAGTACGTCCTAGAAGCAAGTTTTTGCTCGCTCGTGCTCCCGACGTAGCAAATTAGAGCCCGGATCGGATGAGATATGATTGCGAGTGAAGAAGCGACCGTGCGACCTCGACTGACGTAACAGCGGTCATTCTCTGTGTACCAGGAAGCTTGTCTGGCCTCGTGGACCAAGGTGTGTGAGTGCACATCGCCTTTAGTACAGGCACGCTGCCAACTCTTGTCTAATCAATAACATTCTTTTTTCTATTTTACATATAAACCAGCTATTACATTAGAACATTTTTTTTTTTTTTTTTTTTTTATTCGTATATATTACAATTTGTCATAATAGACATAATAATAGTGCTACAGGATCTCATTCATACAATATTTACAATATAAACAAAGGAAAGTCAAAAGAAAATTTAATAATGATCTGTAGGTTTTATTTTATTTATCTACTAGTGAACCGCCCTTGCTTCTTACTATTGGAATTGAAATGTGGAGTTACGCTAAAAAAAAACAATTTAGAGTTTATCACTTAGGGATCATGAGTTAAACTTAACGAAATGTGCACTTATCAAGAAAATATTATGTTTATTTCATATGGGTCAATCCATATTTCCGGAATTTTCGGTTTAGTTATTCTCTATTCTTTCGTGAATATAAAACCAAAAATAACAATTTTTGCGGGCTAATACTTTTATTGGGTTGTGTCACATGAAATGTCCGTTTTTAAGGTAAATTATTTTTATTAAAAATACGATATGAAAACAAGATAATTTTATTCAAAGTATTTCCCTTCTTTTTCTACACATTTTTCCCAACGTGACACCAACGTTTTTTATCACCGAACTGAAAAACTCTGAGCTTTGGAGTAAAACAAAATCTGAAAACACACTTTTCACTTGATCATCATTTTCAAAAATTTTCCTTTGACGAAGTTGTCTAAATCCCTAAACAGGTGGTAATCTGTTGGAGACAAGTCGGGAGAATATGGTGGGTGCGGAAAAACTTCGTAGCCCAGTTCTTTAAATTTTTGCACGGTATGTTTTGAAACATGGGGTCTTGCTGCCGCTCAGTGAGATCATGAGGTACCCATGTATCGAGCTTTTTTACTTTCCCAATACACTTTCAAATGTCTGAAAACGGTAGATGCACTTGTATTTAGTTGTGTTGAGAGTCCTTTAACTGTTTGGTAGGGGTTTCCTTCTACTGTATGTTTGAGGACATCGTTGTCTATTACGGACGGAGGTCTTCCTCTGGGAAAGTTTTCCAAGGCGGTATCCCCAGCTAAAAACTTAGCAAACCAACGGCGAATGGTTATATTAATGGTAAAATTATTTGAAAATCGCGTGTTTCCATGTTCATATTTGGAGGTATACTAAAAAGTAGGTAATTGATTGGGAAGCTAATGTTTATAATAAAAAGGTAAAGGATTAGTAACTGTTTACTTTAAATATGTAAACATTCGGAAGAAAACAACAGAGACCTGCAAAATCCTTTATGTATTTCAGAAACTATGAAAACGGACATTTTATGTGAAACAAACCCAATAGTATTGCAACCGTTTTAAGTCAGCTCCGCGGGCAAAACCATGTGATGAGAAAATCTTTCTAATTCCTGTAATTTTTTTAGATTTCAAATCAAAACAAAAATTAACAATAAGATAAGAACATGCTTTCTATTTTTTGTTCCATAACTCATTACCTAAATAGTAAACAAAATTGATAAAAAATGAACAAAAAAAGAGATTTTTAACGAGATGAAATTCTATAATTTCCTATATAGCTTAGTCATAGTCCTACTTAATGTAAAAATTTTGATCTTGGGAAGATATTCCTTTTTTTGTATATAAATATTTAAAATTGGCAAAAATTCATTTTTCGCGATGTTTACACGAAAACATCTCAAAAGGGACTGAGTGATAAATTATGAAACTAATACAGATTACATATCTGTACGATGTGTTTAAGTGATATAAATTTGGTCTTTGAGACTAATCTGGTTCCGGATTCATAAAATTCTCATAACTATTAAAATAACGTTTTCCTTAAAAAATATTTACTCTGATAATTTTGCATATTTAAGAACCAAACAAAAACTAAAATGATGATGAAAGTATGTTATATAATTTTGGTCTTTACAACACATTACCTAAGTAGCCATGAAAATGGTTTAAATAAATCACGAAAAATTTCATCAACTGAAATCTTTTGCGCGCTATGATAAAAGGTTAGAAATGATTTTCACACTTTTTTTTTTCCTTATATAGCCTTTTCATTGCATTACTTGTTTTAGAAATTCTGACCGTTTAAGCTATATAATTTTTCAATATAAATTTTTAAAGAAGGATTATGTTCCAACTCAGTTATGTTTATAGTAAAAAAATCTCAGGAAGGACCGAGTGAAAAATAATGCAATTCAAACAGATTATAACGATTATACGATAAGTACAACAGGATAAATAGTGTTAGGTAAAATTTATAAATAAAATTTAGTGGCTGAGACCCAACTGGTTCTAGTATTATTAATTTGGTTTGTCTTATATTCGATCGATGAGATGAAGACCACTCTGGTATGGCCCTTAGTAAATTTTCGTGATTTTTTTAAACCATTTTCTTGGCTACTTATGTAATGTAAGGACCAAAATTATATAAAGTATTCTCATCATCTAGTTTATGTTTATTGTTTGTATGAATGGAACTGTAAGGTTCTAATGGAATTTGTAATAATGGAATCAGATATAAAATAAATGGAATATTAAGGTCTTGTTGCAATTTATAGTTTGTAACATAAAAGGGATCATTTACTATTGTTCAGAGGACTTTGGATTGAAAGAATTGGATACGTTTGATGTTAGAAGAACGTTTTGCTGTCTTTACAGTTAAAGTCCGTAAATCCCGATAGGTTTTAATATTGTCTTGTACATTAGTAATTTTTTGTCTACTGCAAGTCGATTTTTTCTGTTGTCTGTATAACTGGCCGAATCGTCTTTTAAGTTCTTTTCTTTTGAGTGTTGTATTCGGTTCCACGCCAGTTTTTTTTTTTTTTTTTTTTTTTTTTCTAGTCGAAAAGAACAATTATAAATTGGAGTATTGAATTTGGCTTGCAATAAGAATTTAAAAAATCGAAATTGGAATTCTTGATATCTCTCTTCACTTAAATCTGTCAAATATCATCACTTCCCTTTTTCCAGTGGCGCGACAGGCCGTGTAGGCCCTGGGCCTCGCGTTGTAAACTCCTGCGAGTTTACAAAAAGATGCAATTTTTAGTGTAGGGCCATCACTCCCTACGATTAATTTTGTGAGTGGCCACCCTTTGGCTGACGGGTCTCACATACCCGGGGGAGAGGTTGTGAGTGAATTCACATTTTTTTTACATCCTTATAAAAGCCTCGCCAGGACTGGGATTCGAACTCAGGACCTGTAGCATAAGACACTAGCCACTCAGCCACAGGCTCCCCTATCATCACTTCCCAAAGCCGTCTAATTGTATAAATATACTAAATCTACATATATAATAAGATAATAGGATCCTATATAAAATTATATAGGAAAAGGAAGAAAACATAAGTAATTTGTTCTGGTTCATTATATTATTATTCTATTGTGATACGATGATCGAGTGTTCCGAAGTTAAAATTAAACAATAGGCCGTTTGTTTAGTTATCCTGCTCAATTATCAACATTTTCCCACTTCCCAACCTTGAATCCTTTCCTCTTCGTGAAAATCGTTTGACATCCGCTTGGTACGCCGCTGGTTAAACTTTGTTGTACTATATTCATATTATTTACATTTAATACACATAAGTCAATTTAATTTAGTTAAATAAAAACATATAGAAACGATTATTTAAATACAACATCTTACATTGTGGTGCACCTGTATATTTAACTTTATTATTTCAATAATTTAACATTAAAACAGTCATAATTAAATAAAGCACTTCTTCTTCTTCCAGTGGCGCGACAGGCCGTGTAGGCCCTGGGCCCCGCGGTGTAAACTCCTGCAAGTTTTACACTCACGTTTCGTGATGCAATTTTTAGTGTAGGGTCATCACTCCCTACGACTAATTTTGTAAGTGGCCACCCTTTGGTTGACGGGTCTCACATACCCGGGGGAGAGGTTGTGAGTGAATCCACATTTTTTTTTTATCCTTATAAAAGCCCCGCCGGGGCTGGGATTCGAACTCAGAACCTGTAGCATGAGAGACTAGCGCGCTAGCCACTCAGCCACGGGCTCCCCTAAATAAAGGACTATTAATTAAAATATTGTATATATCGACATATTTTTCTGTTTTATCTTTTGTCTAGTTTTGTTATTATTGATTAGAATTATTACTATTAGAAGCTATCTTGTTTGTTGGCTATCACTATTGTTCACTTTTTTTATTTTCTATTATTTTTTGTTTGTTTTATGTTTTTACTTTAAGACACTAAAGTTCTGTTTGTATGTTTTGTAAAATTATTCAAAAGGGACTTTCCTTAGAATAAATAAAGCATTTATTATTATTATTATTATTATAAGTATAGTAAATATTATTCAAAATACTTCTAGCAATACACTCTTAGCAGACGAGCATATTGGGATCCCACGAGTTGGGCGAGTACTGTTCACCTGTCCATAAATCCAATAATAGGGATACTCACTACGTTTGCTATAGCATGCTATTTGTGCTATTGTGCTTAACCCATCAATTTTATACAGGAAATAACTGTAGAAACTCGACGGGTTTAACAAAATAACACAAATAGCATGGTATAGCAAACGTAGTGAGTACCCCTTACTATGTTTCGTGGCATATAGGGTAATAAAGTAATTTACTTAGAATATACATTTATTTATTAAATATCACTTATTATTATTACACATAAAACTTAGTACAGTGAGACATTGTTATCACCGAGAATACTGAGGTTCTATTTACCACATCATATTACATATAAGTACCTTTGAACATGACTGCAAATTTCTTTCCTGGTTGACCCCCGACATGGCTGGACTTCCTTCCTCTTCCTCTCCGCTCCGAGCTCAGCCTCCCCAGGTACCCCGCTATCCCTGCTGTACGAGTGGAGGGGTCTATTTTTTGTATAGCCCTTCTAAGAAGCCTTCCTGCTTGTCGCCCGGAAACTGCTCTATTTTGTACAATTTAAAAATATTTCATCACCTCCCAGTATTCTCGATACATAGCATTCACCTAACCTGCGAGGAAAGAAAAATTAAAAACCGAACGGTTTTTGATTTTTCTTTAATTATCAAAACATAAAATTACAGGAATTAAACTAGTTATAATACTGTACAACATCTTAAGTCAGAATTAAATAAAACATGACCTCTAAGAATAAACAAACATTTAAATATAATAATAGAACTTTTTTAATATAGTTTTTCTTATAAAAGTATTTATTTACTGTTCGTATTCAATACCTTTCACTGAATTTACTTTGGCAGTTACAAAGTCCTTTAGAGTTCAACATACACAATCTTCTTTCATCACAAAAATGTCAAATCGCTACAATTATAATAATCCTACAGATTAAATGCGGTGCTAATGAAATTAATTTTCTTTTATCGCTTTCAGATTATCAAGTGATACATAATAATGCGAAAAACATATAACATAAAATATCCATTTGCTACTTTCTTATTATGTGGCAAATTATTAAAACCAAAATGAATCTACTATTAGGTCTCTAAGGTACCTGGTTAACCTCTTTTTTTTTTTCAAATAATTATATTACACTAATAACACATCCTCAGTATTCTCATCATTTTTTTAAATTATGCTTGTTTTGGTGCAATGGCAACTTGGTCTAGTCAATTACTTATAATATAAAGCCATAATTGTGTTACATAAATGGACAAAGATATAGGAGAGATTTTAAGGTCACAATCGAAGTACAGTTCAGAAGTGGAATGAATCTCAGATTGTAACTCGAGAGATTAATATAGAAAATAACTTAACTTTTTCATGACATTCTAACCACAAAAATTACTTAATCAGAAAGACCTACTTGAATTTTAGACATTTAATAGCTGGATCAATATAAATATAACAGCAGTACTCTGGGTGTACACAAAACACATTACCGTCTACAAAAAATAAATATCATTTTAGAATGAAAAGGAGGACTAATATCTACTCCAATTAAAGGGTAATTCAATTAAATAATTAAAAGGTAATTAAACACGGTAATTATCCCTGAGACCCATTCCTTTTACATGTAAAACGTCAATTCAAGTTTAAGTTACATACTAATCTTTACATATTAATAACCTAACCCTAATATTTACACTTTTTGTACAATTTATTTACAATTTTTCCAGTAAGGTCTAACCTAAGCATGGCCCAGGCTAAACACTGTAAGCTCGTCATACGGAGGGGACGCTAATTACCCCTTTTTATCCTCTGGAAACGGATAAAGACTGCCGTATAACAAAATAATATGTTATGAGGCCTTTTCTAACATGGTCCAAGACCATGTAGCCTTTATAATCTACATATATAAAAATAACAATTGTTATTCCTTTAACGGGCACCTTTCTATAAACATCAAGTACAGTGTTGCTAGGAGCAAGTGGAATCGAAAATGTATTTAATTTGAAACTGACTAGTTTAGATCTATATTCTTGACTCCGGAATAGAATAAGGGATTTCAGAGTTAAAAATTGAGTCTGGAAGGTTTTCTGATAAGGGACACTTTCTTCTTTGAACTTTTCAGGATTTTCTTGAGGAATCAATATTATTTTAAATTTCTCATTAGTGGTAAGATCGAGTTTTGCATTTGGTTCTGTTTCAACCGTCTTTTCACTATACATTTTATTTTCATTTTGAGTAGTGGGAGTCATTAGAGAATGGAGTTTTTCTTGAATTTTCGGGTTGTTATCTTCTTCTTTTTTACTTTCTTTCTTTTCACTTTCCTGGTCATTTATTTCTTCATACTGAGATTCTGCTTCAACCTCAGTAGATGGTGTTTTTCCAGAATTGCCATTAAAATATTTATTTGGAGTTTGAGTGGGGGTCTCTTCAGGTTGCAGTTCCTCATTTATGAAATTATTTTTCTTTTTAATCTCTTCTGGGAGTCTTTCATCGGTGTTCACTTCTATTTTATCTTCAAAAGGATCTTTCTTATTTTTCTTATTTTCAATGCTACCAATATTCTCCTCCAGATGAACAAATCCATTATTTACCCAATTATCGAATCTATCAAGAATATTCATTATTGAATTTTCGAAACGTTTAAAAAAAATATCTTCTTCAATATCTTCTTCTTCTTTGAAGTTTAGCTTCTTCCCTCTTAATTTGGTCTGTGGCTTAGTTGTATTCGAGCACGGGATCACTGACTCTCCGGTCAACCCCAGATCAGATACTTCTGAACATTTTGGCTTTGATAGCTCATCTACTCTGGAAGCCATAGTAAAAAATCGTGTGCGAAATAATAAAAAACAAAACCCTGGCTAATCTTCAAAAACCTTTAAGGGTGGTTTAAACGCTTACACGAACAAAAGGCATATATAAAAAACATCTAACAACTTTCATAAAACCACTTTAAAAAACTAACCACTTTCAAGACCTTAAAACAGTAGGGAGGCGCACAAGATGCTAACAATTAAATATAAATTAATGAAGTATTAATATCAGATTTTTACATAATACATATGACAATATTACCCTAATGCCACTTATAACATTGACTTTTAATTAACTTATAAATTTTCGATACTAATAAAGAATTGATAAATTCGTCCCCACAAGCTGGATGCCATAAAATACTATGTTTCGTGGCATATAGGGTAATAAAGTAATTTACTTAGAATATACATTTATTTATTAAATATCACTTATTATTATTACACATAAAACTTAGTACAGTGAGACATTGTTATCACCGAGAATACTGAGGTTCTATTTACCACATCATATTACATATAAGTACCTTTGAACATGACTGCAAATTTCTTTCCTGGTTGACCCCCGACATGGCTGGACTTCCTTCCTCTTCCTCTCCGCTCCGAGCTCAGCCTCCCCAGGTACCCCGCTATCCCTGCTGTACGAGTGGAGGGGTCTATTTTTTGTATAGCCCTTCTAAGAAGCCTTCCTGCTTGTCGCCCGGAAACTGCTCTATTTTGTACAATTTAAAAATATTTCATCACCTCCCAGTATTCTCGATACATAGCACCCTATTATACATATTCAAATAAAACTTTGCAGTGCATATTAATTTTTTTCAACTATTATTATTTCTTAGTTTATAAAATGAAAAATTATTAAATATAAAATGATTTTTTTTTTTAATAATTAAAAAAATATATACCCCGATATGGCTGTAGAGAAGATTGCATTTTGAATTTAACTTTAAACTGCTAGGGTAAATCCTTCGTATTTTAAAAAAATTTTTTTTTAGATTTACTATATTGAGGATGTATAGTCGACTGTAGAAACTATTATAGGTGGAATAGTCAGGAATCAGTCATTTTTTGAAAAGTTTTTTAATTTTGCAAATATTGGACAGATTGTAATATTGCTCAATAAAGAATTGTTTCTATAAAAAAAAAAAAAAAATTGCCAACGTTTCGGCCCAAGTTTGTGAGCCATCATCAGGGCTGCAAACAAGTGAGGGTGTATAGTCGACTGTAGAAACTATTATAGATGGAATAGTCAGGAATCAGTCATTTTCTGAAAAGTTTTTTTAATTTTGCCTTCCTCAGTTAATGCTTGGACATGGCTCAGTAATGGTACGTTTATAAATATGTTTTTTTTACTTCTAGATTAAAGTCTAAAGTTCTGTAAAATTTGCTATGCTTATTATCATCAGATTATGTATCATATTATCATTATTTGTATCTATAACATTTAAGTATGTAGGTATATTTTCTGTTTTATTTCAAATGTTATCATTGTCACTACATTCAAAAGAAAATTGTCATTATCATATTGATATGTATCTCTTTTGTTCTGATGTTTGTAGCCCTGATAATAGATTTACTATATTTTTTTTTTAATTTAAAAGAAATTTACAACTGTATTATAAATAAAATAGATAAATGTGCAAATAGATCATGTGGGCATGATACAAGCATGTGAAGAAACTACCCAGTGGTAGCACTTCAGTCTTTATTTAATGTAGTAGATCGCGAGGCCACCGTCTTTTCAGCCGCTTCGGGGGATTATCAGGAATAGATGGTAATGAGAGTTTGCGGACGAGTGGGTTGGAGTAGACGGGTAATTTGGAATAAAAGGATTTATGTCTAGTACAGGCTAGATCTGCAACTAATGGGATATTTAGGTCTTTATGAATTATTTTATTGATGACAAAGTAAGGGACATTTAGGATCATTCGGAGGATTTTGGATAGCAAGGATTGGAATGCTGGAAGAATTTGATGGTTTGGTGGATCCCCATAACTCGATCTCCTATGTCCAAATAGGCCTAATGATAGTAATATAAATTTATTTTCTGTGGTATGTGGAAAGTTTTGATCGTTTTATGTAAGTGTTGTTGTAAACGGTATCTACGAGCTAATTTTTCTAAAATTTTATTAAATTTATTAAATTTTTCTAATATGAAAGATCAATAATGCTGTGAGATCAAATATAAACAGAAAAATGGAAAAAAAAAACAGATAAATTAATAAAATAAATTCAAAGTTACAAGATAATATCTTGTGTTTGTAAGCATATGTTTTTAATAACCGTGAATTTTAATAAGTCGACGAAATTCGCCACACCTAGACGTTGATATCAGCTGGCTATTTTAAAAATGGCGGCCGATTAAAAGTGATTTAATCTAATAACTTACTTATTTACGAAGATAAGGAAAAAATGTATAAGTGTTTTTTAACAAAAAAAAAACGCGAATAATTATATAAAGGAGAAAGAATGAAGAAAAAAATTGAAATTTTACACGTAAGTACGCTCATAATTCAGTTATTTTTGACGATAAAGAAAAGTATGTATAGAGTTTTAGAATCAGTAAAGCGCGATAAATAAAAAAAAAGCATATGTATATTCAAGTGCAACGCGGAATAGCGGAACTTGTATTCTGTGAATATAATTGAGTTGATAGCGTCGCGGAGACTCAAATAGGCGAGTAAAATTGTTGGGCTCGGTGAGGAACGGATTCCGAGAAAGTTAGTATTTGCTGATCCGAAAGGTAGGCCGAAGCGTCGATGGGAGGATTGCGTTAAGGATGATCTTGGGGGCTTGGGCTTGATCGGACATTGGCCGAGTCTGTGTAGACGGAATATGGTGGTATCGGCATCGAACCTTCGGGTTCGGTAAGCCTATTATTATTATTATTATTATATTCAAGTAAGTATATCAACACCTATATAAACAGTTATATCCTAACATTGTTATTTTAAAATAATAAACTATTGTTTAATGATTTACAGAGTTTTTTATGCTTCGCACGAACGTGTATTGTTGGATCTTTAAATTAAACTCAGACACCAAACATTGTAATAATTAACGATTTACGATCAATGACTATATGTATTTATGATAATGTTTTGTTATTTTTAAATACATCCACAATTTTCCTGGCTATATTTATTGCAGTCGATTGTGACAAATAGTAGTTAAGGTTACTCAAGCATAAATTAATATTGTTTCCATGGGCGCGGTAGTTTTATAATGAAAGCGCTTAAGATATACGTGGCGTTTGAAGGACACCACACAGTTGTAGCCGTGGATGGAAACGGGCGAGGAATTCCAGAAATATGTAGAACGTAAACTAATGGTATGCGAAAGGGAGGACTTCTGTGAGAGGAGTTTACAACGATGTAGGATGGGATTTGGTATTCAAAGAGTGGACGGAGGAACGCGTAGTGAGTAAATTTAGAATATAGGAAGTATTCCTGTTTTTAAAGGGATTAGAATAGAAGAAATCTAGGAGATTGACGTAGGAAAATAGGATAAAACGTAGCTAGTCATATCAACTAGAAACATTAAATCGTCTAAGAACCCCGATGATTAAACCAATGCAGCCATTCATTATCATAAGAGACCTTGGAGTCATTATTGATCAAAACCTATCTTTTAGTAATCATATTTCTCAAATCACCTGAAAATCCATCGCTATCCTATAACAGTTTTTATGATTTCGTGCGCTCCTTACTTTGTCACGAATAAAATCATTCATAAAGACCTCCGTGTTCCTTATGTAGCTGATTTTCCCCGAACCAGGTATCATTCCTTCCATGACAAACTCCATTCCCACTCTGATCCAAAAGTTTCAACCCTTGCTTCCTCTAAAAATTCTGATAATCCACCGAGGCGTCTTAAGAGAAGACGGGTTCGAGACCTTCTTGTTTAGATTGATTACTAGAGTGCTGCCAATGGGCAGATTCTCTTCACGTTTTTCATGTACAAATCTTTTATCAGCATATTTACTTGATGTATTGTAATATACAGTTATAAATTTCAATAAAATATAAATTAAAAAAAAAATATATTTTGTGATTCTATCCCATCTAAAACTCGTATGTTACTCGTCTTTTCGCTCATTTAAAAACTAAAACAAGATATTGATAAAATCAATGCATGGCCTACGACCAGTGATTTAAAGCTGAATGCTGAAAGATCCAAAGCCATCCTTATCGGTTCCAAGAACCTTTTCAATATTAATGTCTAAAGTTTTGATTTCATACTTATTACATAATAAGTGTCATCAATACTTTTATGTATATTGTTATATTTTCTGTTTTATTTTAAATTTTATCATCGTTACTAAATTCATAATTTATGATGTTTGTAGCCCTGATGATGGCTTATATGTTTGAGCCGAATCGTCGGCAAAATTAAAATATTAAAAAAGACTGACTTAAGATTATTTCTACCCACGAACAAAAAAGAAATCTTGTAATTTATAGATAATTATCGAAAAGTCGTTTATCTTAATAATTTAATTTATATGTATATACAAATATATAAAAATGATCTAGTTAAAAAACATATGGTACATTATAAAATAATATTATTGTAATTTTCTAAACAAATATTTATAATCTATTAGGTTAAAGAGATTTGAAAAATACTACTAAATTTATTTATAATAACAATTTAAAAAAAAAGAAGTTATTTTTACTGGTTTTAATTATGTTCAACATAATTCTTCCATTTTTAAAAAAAATGACATTGTGTTTTGTTTTTTTTATATACGATCACTTATTTCCTAGTGTTTCGAGGTCTTGCTCAACTTCACGGTCCATAATATTCTATATTAATATCATTAATTAATTAATTTGAACGTTTTAATAAAATACTTCATAAGTATATTTTTATTTAATTTCAGTTATTTTTTTAATAAGATGATTGCATTCGTTCATCACATATTTTTTATTAGACATGTGCTACTGATTCAGAAGTTTTTGTAGCCTAATAAGTAATATTACATGTTTGTTTTATAAAATTAATAACTCTACAAAGACGCTCTTGAAGAATATTAAAGTTACATAATTCGCATGCATCAGGGTCATATAATTGGATTAATACCATCTATTACGACGTTTGAAATTACGTATAAAATTGCCAGGATGGATGAAACGAAGTGTAACTGTCTGATGGTCAGATCAAGACATTATTTATAATATCATTGTTAGGTCTGATCTTCCAGTTTTATTAAAAGTTATTGCTGTTTCTTTAATGTAAAAAATCTAAATATCACTTACCTCCGCCGTTGGAATCAATTTAAGATTTTTTAAATTCAGAGATGAAAAAATGTAAAATAATTAATTATGTCAAGTTCCGATAGAAACATGTGTGTTATTAAAAAATCTTCAATATTATTATCGACTATAATTAGTTTGTCTTATCGGATTTTCATCACTCTATGTTAACTTTTATAATTTCGTTTGTTTATCGGTAATATATTTTTTTTTCTAAAATCTTGAGCTTTCCAACGGTATATAACACATCTATGTTACTATTGTTGTGTTCAAAAACTTTAATATTGCATTGCAAAATATGCATGCTCTATTCTCCTTTAGTTGTATATCGAATTCATTAAACTTATATATTTAACTTTTTTTTCTTCAATGCTGAGAAGAAGATATGGTTAATTTTTTCAAATGTGCAAAATTAAATGTACTTTAATAGAAAAAAATTAAGATATCAGCATTTAATCCCTGTAAGACTATTTCAATAAGAATAGAACCTATATGATATTATAGCCTACTAAATTTTACATTGATATTGCATTATTAATCAAAATATTTTGAGCTATTTTTAAGAAAATTGCATAAATGTATTGTATTATGTGGCTTTTCTAATCCACAGATTTTGATGAAAAAATTGCTGTAACATCTCGGTCTTAAATATGAAATATCTATTTAATATGACTTGTTTATACTCAGGGGAGCATAAAACCCGTATTTCCGTTGAAAACTTGAATTCGATTTTTTTTTTATGTCCTTAATACTTTCCTTTACATTATATTTCAAATAATGATAAGCAAAAGTAAAATGTATTGCACTGAATCTCAAAAGTAAAAAGTCTCACACAAAAAGTGCGAACTTTGCAATTTAGAAGGATACACCCGATTTTAATATCTTAAGGATTGCTTTAATATTTTGTTTTTTTTCTAGGTTAGAGTAACCATTTTCGTTGGATGATTTGTTTTGTTTTTTTAAATATTTATTGAAATATATCACAATTTGTTCTAAAATGAACAGTAGTAATAGTGATATTTGAACACTTCCATGCAATATATACAGAAAATAATGACAAAGTCAAATTACATAAAATAGAAAATAAATATAATATTATATATATATATATATATATATATATATATATATATATATATAACAAACAAAAAAAAAAAACTATAATTGAGATAAATACAAAGTTGGCAAATAAACAAACAATCATAACTATATACAACATTTACAATTTGCTAAAGGGACCCTAGACTGGGCGGAATACAAGAGCTCCCAGCGCCTCTCTCTTAGCCGCTTCAGTAGTGTGAGCCAGTGGAGGCTGAGTTAGGGCGCAATTGCCACAAACAGTACATGAGTGGAGGATCTGACCAGTGTCAGAACTCCAGCATAAATGTTTACAAAACGTCGCGGGGCCACCGCCGTTTCATTCTTCGAGGAGAATTGAGACGTTGATTTCCAAAAGGTACTATATTCACTTTTGACAATTTTACATGAAACGCAAAAGTCTATCATTTATTTATTATTGGACCAATTTACCTGATTATTTTTTTAATAAAACCTAAAGTTGATTTTTAAGCGTGTTACCTACTCGTGTTACCTAATTATTGCACTTTTCGGAGGTATTTTAAACAATACAATATGGATATAGTACTTTTTGTAATGGAACGTGGATATAGTACTTTTTGGAAAGAATATAACGTCCGATAAGTTTATAACAGTCACTATAACCTTTCTAATACAACATTACCGATAAATAACGTATTTATATTGTTAATTACTAAGTTATGTATATTTCCTTATTCTTCCTCTAAGGAATATCTTTGTTGGTTAATTACAGTGATTATTTATTTTAGGCACTATAATAAGAAAGTATGAAATTATGAAATTTGTTTTGAACTTTTGCTTATTCTTTCTGTGAATTTAACAAATGTATTTATACTATTAACTACGTGTAAGCCATATTTAACTATAAAGACTAATAAATAAATAACTTTTAAACTTTTATTTTGGTCTTTTATCTTTTGAAAAAAAAAAAAAATTCTTTTGTTAGATCAGGCACGATTTTTCTTCTTGTATTTAGATAGACTAGGGAACTCTAATTCCAACCGTTTGCTGGATAAAATACCATTATTCTATTAAAATGTGAGTTTCTTAAGATTTTTATATCTTGTTTATGTGACTGCATGGAGAAATACTATGAAAAAGAACCGAAGCGACGCAATTAAGTTGTTTAAAACTGCCTTAAAACTGATTATTAGGTCAAAAGTCAAAACTATTGATAGAAATAATAGCAGTGATTCAATACGAGCTAAATGAACAAATAAAAATACTCTAAATGAAGAAAACAATAAATTAATGGTGATATATTTATTAGGGTTAGGTGCTTCTGCGTATAGTAGGAAATATAGTACCTGTTGGAAGGAAATGAAAGAATAGCTTATATCTATTTACAGAGAATATAGTACCTTTTGGAATGAAATGCAATTTTTAAATACCTTTTCAAAGGATTTTTAGAATAGAATAGAAAAATGAACTTTATTCTGGGACATACTCCCTTAAGAATAACATTGATGTTACAAATAAATATGGGGTCACCCCTAGCGTAGTTGCTAGCATAACAGCTTTCTATGCCAAAGGTCGTGGGTTCAAACCTGCGGGTGGCCCTAGGATTTTTTAATGCTAGTAAAAAATCCTTAGTTATGCCGTCCTTCGGAGGGTACGTTAAAAGGTGGTCCCGAGCCTGTGCGATGTCAGGTACTCGTTAAAGATCCCTATCCTAATAAAACCTGGATAGGCAAAATTTAGGACTCCCACTGTAGCATCGTCCAATTAGCCATAGTAGCATAAAGTAACGTTAAACGAACAAACAAACAAACAAATAAATATAGCGCTTCTGGCCAGAATTCATTTAATTTATTGAATTATTACAAACTTAATTATTTACATAAATAAGGTATATTAAAAAATATATATATACACACATACATACATACATACAAAATCACAAAATAATAATAAAATGAGAAAATAAAAATAACTAATTTTGCGAAAAACAAAACAAAAAAAAGCAAAGTATAAAAAGCATTTAGTCATTATAATTAATAAATTATCAGATTTAAGATCAACAAGCGTCTGTGAGGGATAATAGATGTTGGAAAAGGTGATATTTAAATGTGGATAAGGAAATTTGAAGGATTTTTATGTTATTTAGATAAAATTTGATGACGGATTTAGATAAAACTAAATAATTAATATACAAATACGTCAAAATATCAATTTCTAAAAAAATATCGTTTAGTACCTTTTGGAAATCAACGTCTCAATTAGATAGGGATTCAGTTGAAGGATGAGGATGATAAAGCAGGTTCTGATGGAATTTGGAAAATTTAAATTTTTCATTAATTTTCAACATGTGACCAACGAATAAGTATATTTTAAGAACTGATTGTCTTATAAAATGAAATTTCCTGTTTCATGGGTTGAGTCGAAATAATACACAGCTCTGATTTAAAAAGAAAGATTAACAACTGTTTTATTTAATATATCTAGTCTCCACTATTTTGCAGACTCATAATGTGTATACAATGTATTGTACCCCTGGAAGTCCGCAGATGATGTCCAATATTCGCGAGATGTTAATGGAAAAAAAATTTAAATTACCTTGACTTAAAATATTGGTGAAGCCGTGGCTTTTAATAATAATAATAATAATAAATAACTTTATTCTGGGCACTTACAAGAAAACTCGACCGGAGGCTGAATGCCATGCAAATGCAGCTTCTAAGAAGTTTAATGTTTATTCAGAAAAGGGAGAGAATGAAAAACAAAAATATTCTTCAGAAAGTGAACATTAAAAGTCTAAGGGTTGAGACACATCGATTGAAATGGAGCTGGGCTGGGCACTTGGCCAGACTGAAAGACGAAAGATGGACCAAGGCTTGCACGGAGTGGATCCCGAGAGAGGACAGCAGGCAGAGGGGGCGACCACATCGCAGGTCGAGGGACGAATTGACGGAGACTGTTGGCGAAAACTGGTGGCTGGTTGCGAGGGACTAATCGACCTAGTGGATAAACGTTTTAAAAAATATTTAATTTGTGTTTGATTTTGGTGTATTTTTTCAAGGACTCTGTTTTATTTTTTAAGGTTTTTTATTTTATAAGTATTTGTAGTTTTTCTTTCTTTGGATTATTTGCTTTTTTTTTCAATATTTTATTATTTCTAACTATAGCCAACTTCTATAAATTCCTCCCTATAGGAGAGGCTTTTGTCAATATGATGCCAATGATGCTATTATTATTATTATTTTTTATTCTGGGACTATGTCCCTCAACAATAACAATGTCGCACAGTAAATATACACTTCAATATATACATGTCTGGCCGAGAGAAATATGAAATGAACTTTTATTTACAAATGTGCAAACAAATAAAAATAAAACCTATTCATATGGATATATAGAATATAAACAAAATTTAAAAAAAAAAAAATCTGTTCTAAAATAATAGAGCTGAACAATTTCCAAATAAATAAAAAAAATGAATTAATCCATAACTCTTGGATTTTGATAAAATGAAAAAAGATTGTCTTACGTTGAAAGTAGGATAGTATATTAACAATTTTACATTTAGTGTGCGTCTCTTTGGGTTCTTAGAAGGTGTTGGAAAATATGGGATTTGAATGAGAGAAGGGAAGAAGCATGGCGAATATGATTAGGTAGAGAATTGCAGAGATGCAGAGCGGATATAACAGGAATTATCAAAAGATTTGGTCCTATTATGGGTAGGAATGTAAAGATCAGAATGGCGCGATCTAGTTTCAAGTGAGTAAATTGAGGATTTGAATTGAAGGATACTGTGAATGTATGGAGGATGTTGAGATTTAATGACTTTTAATAATAATTTGACAAGCTCTACACAGACAAATTCAACAGTCCAACTGATGCAATTAATTGCTAGTAATCTCTGACAAGTGACTGCTATTTTTTTTGTCGGGAACCAGTGCTACAGATCCTAGGAAATTCAACTACAAGGGGCTTTGAAATATGAAAAAAATGTATAGCACTACTGTTGCTGTTTATTTATTGAGTGTAAGGGCCAAATAGAATCCAGTTTTACTGGGGAATTCCAGGAAAAAATAAACATCTAACTTTATCAGTTTCGGGGATCTGGAATCCTTTTATTTTATTTTTTTGGTTGTTTGGATTATTTAAATAATTTATTTACACGTCAAACATTAGGCGGAGGACAGAGAATGCCGACGAGATGTGAAGCTCCGCCACAGCGAGATAGCGAATCCCCTCCCACCGCAGGTGGTGCCCCGGCCGGCAGGTAGCGCTGATCGCCGCACCGCTTCAGTAACATGTTGCGTGCCATTGCGGTCGTCGTTCGCCAAACCATGTCCATCCTATGTTCGTATTGATGTCAACTCTCGCCGCCCAGTGCCATGATCCACCCCAGTGACAGCCGTCCGGGTGGACTCAGGCTTTATCTACAGCTAGTGTTTTATATATTTGACGCGATTGTGACTATCTTCTAGTGTTTATAAGTGTCAACTGTTTAGCAGCGAGGCCTACCCGCCGTCGAACTGCTGTCATCCTGAGGAATCGCTACTCAAGTAGTCATACTCCGGTAAGCCATTGACATGCCTTCGCATTCCACTCTCCAGACCTTCCTCACCGAAGGAGATGTTATCTCCCGCTTTCGCTTTGTCTTTCGGCTAGTGTCTTACAGCTAGATAAGGCACCACTTGTACTTGCTTTCAATCAAGATCTATGTTAGGATCAGGGTCGGACTATGACAAGGGGTGGTCTTAGACCAGTGGTTACCACCAATAATTTTCGAGGATCCCTTTAACCAATCATATAAAGAGCAACGATCTCCTTCATTCTAAACATCTAAAACAATTTTAAAAAACAGGCGCTAGGAGCTTACTCCAGTCCGCGAAACATTGAACTACTAAAATTTAAATCTAATATGAAACAGGTATTTCTTCAAATACTTTTTTAAAAAATCTGGTACGGGCAACACTCTTATGTCAATTACCTCCGTTGTTTTAATCGATTAAAAAAATTTCAAATTCAGATAGCATAAAAATGATTAAATCTCTATAGAAACACGTGTTTTATTAAATAATCCATTATATTTTTATCTACAACAATCAGTTAGTTTTATCGGTTTTTCATCACTCTCCATTAAATTTTACAATTTTGTGTCATATTATTTCTAAACCCTTTAGCTTTCCAACGGTATATTCTGCATGTTTATTACTGTTCTTAGGTTCAAAAACACAAAAATTGCATTAAAAAAATATTTATACCCTGTTCTTCGTAAGTTGTTTATAAAATTCGCCCAACTTGCATATTTAGCCGTCATTTATCAATGCTAACAACATGATATGCCTAACTTTTTGAAATGTACAAAATGAAAGATACTTTAGAGGAAGAAAATTTAAAATATCGACTTTTAAGCCCTGTCAGACTATTTCAATCAGAAGGAAACATACATCAAATTAAATCCTATTAAATTTTACACCGATGCAGCGAATATAATCAAAATCGTTTGAGCCTTTTTTGAGAAAATCATAAAATGGTACAAAATACATGGTATAAAGTGGCTCTTGTGGCTGGCTGATTTTGATGGAAAAGTCGCGGTAATATCTCAGGCATGGACGCTCTTAAAATATGAAATTTCAGTTTTATAGATCTTATCGTTTTCGCTAGCTTTACCATACCCACACACACACAGACCTTTTTGTGGGACTCAATAAACCTAAGTTTTTCTTGTGTGCACATCAAGAATTTTTGTTGGGATCCTAAAAATTTACCAAAACGATAGAAGGGTAATAATAGAAACTTGAAATGTCCGAGTACTCTTTAAAATATTGAAATTTAATTTTCTGCATTACGTTGTGTGACACTTTGCTATTCGGAGAGTTCGAATATTTAACTTTCTGGGAAAATTTCTTTTGTTTCATTTGGTATCACTTGTATGTCTGTGAGTGCACGTCAAGTAGAGATATTTCAGTTTTCCTGATGAAAACCATGGATAACAGCAAAGCACTCAAAATTTGATTTTCATCTGTAACCTTTGAGAATCGGACTGTGGACCATAAGAACTATTTTGTTCCTAGAATATGATCTTATTACAATCATCATAAATTTTTTATTGTTGTTTTTACAATATTTAAATCAATTTTAGTTATGAGCTTAAGTAGAGTACTTTTAATAAAAATGTTCGAAGTGTATGTGAAGTACTCATTCAATGGTTTTGCCTTGCCATCAGGATTACTGATAAGTAATTGGTTCTTTATTATTCCAAGAAGTTTATTATACACCTATAATTATTTTTAATATATATTTTGGGGGTATTCCCCATCTTCAGAATTCTTCGACAGCAACCGATGAACAACTATCATTAGGGCCCAAAGAATATATTGGCTGTAGTGGGTAAATTTCCAAATTTTTTGTATATATTTTTTATTTTATAATTGGCAATATTTGATATAATGTATACCTCGATAAATAATATTAGTAACTATAGGTTGCTGTCATCGAGTCCTGACGATGGAAAACCCTCGAAACGTAGACTCAAAATAATTATTGGTGTATAATCAACAAGTTGGAAGGATAAAGAACAAATTTTTATCAATAATATATGTTTCTTCCAAAAATTATATTAGTTAAGAAAATTCATTATAATAATATGCAAAACCGATGAAAACGCAACAGTTGAAAAACTCTCTCTGCTCTGATCATAACAATTTTAGCTTCATTGTTATTTTAAAATTTTTTTTTTTTTTTTTTGTGCCATACAATGTTAGCGTATAACTTAAATAATCATAAGAGATTAAAATTGTATCTTACATTATTTAATATATTTTTTTTAAATATTGCTTTATTGAAAATAATACGATTTGCCACTATCTAAGGCTAAAAGAAGTCATTCATTCCCTATGTACAGAGTAAAACAAAACAAAAAAAAAAATAAAAAATGTAAATTAATAAAATAAGTAAACTTAAATAACAAATAGAAAGAAAATAAAATAAAGTAAATAAAATCTTGGCCACATTCATACCTACATATTTAATATTATAATTCTTATTTCGTGATATATTTAACTGTAAGCAAGAAAGAGAAAAATGCTAAAATGATGACACACTACATTGAATATGTCTGAAGGTGGGACGTAATTGTTCAGTAACGTTATTATATCTTAGAACTCCAATACAGAAATTAAGATAAGAAGTGTATCTTCACAGATTATTTAGTTCATCTTTTATCGACGTTCTTGATCTCTTACTTCTGTTTATAGATATAAACATATATTATACCATACATATTTATTATACAAAAAAACATAATATAGTGAAATCGATTTTTTTCGTTCTCAACATAAGATCTAAAACACGTAGGAACTTCACGACTAAAGCATAGTGCGTAGTTCAGAAACCTTTACCGACGCCCCAACTTAAGGTCGTTATAACATTAAAGTTAGTTGATGAGTTTTTTTATATTTAATTTTTATGTTTGTTAAATTTGGTGATGATTGAAATTTAAGTGAAAAATTGTTAAACTTAAATAAATAGTGTCTTTTCGGAAATTTTTGTACACTCCCATACTTCTACGCGTTCCTAATACCACTTTTCTATCTCCCAGAAATGTTTTCAAATTTATGAATAAGGCCATATTTTGATAATCCTATCTATTCAGTACTACGTAGTGGGAAATTAAGAGCTCCTACGCTGATACATGTCTATACATAAATCAAAATAGTTAGTAATATGTATATATGACATGCCTTATTTGAATAAACGTTTTTATTTTTTCTCTCTCATCCCTTAAATATTAAAACAAAAGTGATTGTTTCGAATAAATCAATCCAAGAACTAATACAATTTTGAGTTATTAGTAATAATAATAATTCTTTCCTACACGAGGTTCTTCATAACCTTTGAAGTTGCGTTCATGGCGTGGAAAACCAAACAGAACGTTCGCCAGTGCTTAAAGGTGCATAGCACCGTCCAGACTATTTGAAGTTTTTATTTATTCATTTATTGTCAACTTTTTGCTACTTGGCTAATAAGAGAATCCTGCTTTGGGAGTACTAAATTTAACCTATCCACGTTTAATTAGGATAGGTATTTTTTAATGAGTGCCATCATTGACACTGACGTGAGTCCCAATTTTACTTTTTTAAAGGATTTTTTATTTCCTTTAAATAATCCTGAGGCATCTGCCAGTTCTGAACCCGCAAACTTGGTCTTAGAAGGCTGTTATGTTAACCACTACACTACATGTGACGCTTTTGAAGTTGTTTCATTGAGCGCGCTTACTATAAATCATAACGTTTATTGCTTATAGGTATGTGTTGTAAATCATTATAAAAACAAAGAACAAAATAAGGAAAAGGCAACGTTAGATGACACCTGTAATAATAAGTTTACGAGTTTGCTGCGCTTAACATTATTTTAATCTTATTCACTGATGGAAAATTTGAGTTTAATACAATAATGTTCATATTAAAAAATACATCAAATTCTAATTCACAAATATCATCCAGCTTTTTATCAAGTATTTATGTACGAAGTTTATAAAGGAACTTAGTCGTTTTTATAATTTTTACTTTCACTTACTATATATAGTAAGGGGAAGTATTGCGATAGTGAAAATTTTCGAATTCCAGTTTTCAACGGAAATACACATTTTAGGGTCCCCTGAGTCCAAATAACCAAGTCCCGCAAAAAGGTCTGTGTGTGTGTGTGTGTGTGTCTGTGTCTGTGTGGTAACTCCCGGGCGGAAACGGTAAGTCCTATGAAACTGGAATTTCATATTTAAGACAACTATACGCCCGAGACGTGACAAAACTTTTTTCATCAAAATGACCTTACCAGAAGAGGCACTTTATACCATGCATTTTGCACCTTTTTTCGATTTTCTCGAAAACGGTTTCGATGATTTTGATTAAACTCGCTATATCGATGTAAAATTTAATGGGTTTTAATATCATGTAGGTTTTATTTAGATAAAAATGGTCTGACAGGGCTTCAATGCCGATATTTTAAATTTTCTTCCCCTAAAGTACCTTTAATTTTGTAGATTCTATAAAAATAACTATATTATCTTGTTACTACTGATGAAAAACAGGTAAATATATAAATTGAATGAATTTGATACCCAACTAAAGGAGAAAACAGAAAAAATATTTTTTTAATTCAATTTTTCGTTTTTGAACATAAGAGCAGTAATATACATGTATGATATACCGTTGGAAAGCTAAAGATTTTAGAAAAAATATTATCTCATACACAAGCTTTTAAAAGTTAATAGAGAGTGATGAAATGAACATAAAACTAACTGATTATTTTAGATAATAATATAATAGGTTTTTTAATAAAACACATGTTTCTATATAAATTCAATTTGATTAATTCCTTAATAGTTTCACGTATTTTTATTTCTAACTGTATTTGAAAATTCTTTCATTGATTTTAAAAATCGAGGTAAGTGAAAGTCGTGTGTTGCCCGCACCAGATTTTTATTGTTTATAAGAATCATTTAATATACAAACATTTTTGACTCATTTTTCGTAAAAATATTTCTTATGCATTTTTTTTTTTTAATATTTTGGATGAAGGCCTAAAATTTAGGCCAACATTCGGCACACAAATGTCAATTTTCTTATTTGTGTTATTTATTTGATTAACCAACATCAACGCTCCACGCTCCACGAATCGTACGACAATAACTTATGAGCTGATCTTTATTTTACTTATTTCAGTATTTTTAATAATGGTCCTGATAAGATTAAACCGCATAATTGTTTGTACAAGGAACCTGGTGAGGACGGGAAATAATTAGGTTGACCAGATGCGCTTCACTGCATTTCTCAATATCATTTCGATAAATAAATATTTATTTGAGAAAAAAAGTAGTATTTATTATTAAAATATAACATTAATGTTTATTGTTTTATTTTAAAAAATAAAATAATAACCTGAAAAAAAATGCGAAACTTTCACACAAACAGTGGGTTCAATAAAGAAATTTGGGGGTCATAACATAATAGCCTTCTTTACCCAAGGTCCCGAGATCAATGCCGTTAGGTGGTCCTAGGATTTTTAAATAAGACAAATAATTATTTTGTTACACCGTCCGTTGTTGTAACTGTAGTATGGTGGTTTTAAGCCTTTGTAATAAGCATGATTCTCTTTTATTATTAACCACATTTGCTATGGTGCCCTCCAACTGAATAGGATTAATACATGTTTAAAACACATGATAGTCCCGTGAAGAAACTACCCGTTGGTGGCACTTCAACGTCTAATTTATGGAAAGAGGTCTCTTGTCCATCTTCTTTTAAGTTGCCTCGGTAGATTATCAGGAATAGATATGGAGAGGTCACGGATAAGCGGGTTTGAGTGGGCAGGAGTTTGGAATAAAAATTAGTATATCTACACCGGGCTAACTTTTCAACTAGTGGGATATTTAGGTCGTTATGGATGATTTTATTAGTCACAAAGTATGGAGCATTCAACTGATTTTGATGAAAAAATTGCTGTAACATCTCGGGCGTACTGTTGTTTTAAATATGAAATTTCACTTTTGTACGAGATATCGTTTTTGCGCTAGACTTACCACACACACACAGACCTTTTTTCGGGACTTAGTTATTTTTGTTAGCTGTATCTGGTTAGCTCATTTTGATGAAAAAAGTTTTGTAACGTCTCGAGCGTATATTTGTCTTAAATATGAAATTTCAGTTTCCTAGGACTTTTCGTTTCGGCTCGGGAGTTACCAGACACACACAGACCTTTTTGCGAGACTTGGTTATTTGGACTCAGGGGACTCTAAAACGTGTATTTCCGTTGAAAACTCGAACTCGAAAATGTTCACGATCGCAATACTTTCCCTTACTATACATAAAAAGTGAAACTAAAAATTAAAAAATTCCTTAAAATGTTCAAATCGGGTATATCCTTTGAAATAAGAAAACTAGTTCTTTTCATGCGTTATCTTTGAACAAGTCTTGTTTGATTCCCAAGATACCATTGTCTACCAATTTATTATTATTATTATATTTAGAAGCCATCAAAGTAATCGAATGTTATTAATATCCTTATAATATCCTTTAATTACTGAATTTTCGAAAATATTGTGATAATATTTCCCAAAAATAAAGATCTATAAAAACGCCTGATCTTAACCTGGACGTTTACGATCTTTACTTAGCGATAGTTGCACTCAAATACGTCACCGGTTTCGCCCATTGTGTACATTCCTTTATTCTTGTCTGTCTTAAAAGCAACCTTGAATTATTCATAAGAAACCGGCGCAAATTGGAAATAAACTGAAATATTTACTAGTTTAGCTGTTTTTTTCATGAACATAATATTTTTTAGTGTTAATGTTGTGCCATCAATTTAGTGTTTACTTCAAATGAGTTCTCTAATAGGTAGTGGACAATGCTATGGCTCATGTTTCGTGGTGAGTTCTTTCAAACGCGATTTTATTTTTCAGTTAAACATTTTTAACTTAGATATTCAGTATTAGAAGAGCGTGTATTTTTCTAATTTATGATAATTATAAATAAAATGAGGCGATTCCTTAGAATGTGATTCATGTTTCGTTAATTTTATTGCGTATTTGCTTCTTGACTAAAATCATCTTACCGAAAAACATCATAATTTAGATTTTACGAATGATATCAACATTCTATATACATACATAACATCTCTATCGATTTTTATTAAACTCGTTTTATCATTGTATAATTAAATAGACTTAATAATCATAAAAGTTTTATTCACATTGTAATAATCTGTCATGACCTTAAATGACGAATTTTTACTTTCACTTACTCATAAATGAAATATACAGTAAGGGAAAGTATTGCGATCGTGAAAATTTTCGAATACCAGTTTTCAATGGAAATACACGTATTAGTGTCCCTTGAGTCCAAATAACCAAGTACCACAAAAAGGACCGAGGTGCACGTATGTGTGTGGTAACTCCCGGGTGAAAACGAAAAGTGCTGTGAAACTGAAATTTCATATTTAAGGCAACTTACGCTCGAGATGTTACAGCCACTTTTTCATAAAAATCAGTTAACCAGAAGAGCCACTTTATACTTGCATTTTCCACGTTTTTTAAATTTATTTTAAAAACGCCTCGTACGATTTTGATTAAACTCTTTATATCGATGTTAAATTTAATCCAGTTTTATATGATGTAGGTTTCATTCTGATTGTAATAGTCTGACTGGGCATAAATGCCAGTATTTCAAAATTTCTCACTCTAAAGTACATTTATTTTATAGATTTCGAAAATCGACCATATCATCTGAGTAGCATTGCTAAAAACAGGTAAATATATAAGTTAAACGAATTCTATATTCAACGACAGTATATAACTACAAACATTTTTTTTAACTTAAGAGTAATATACATGTTTAATATAGCGTTGGAATGCTAAAGATTTTTGAAAAAATATTATCTTATAGGTACTATTGCAAAAGTTAACGAAGAGTGATAAAAATCCGATAAAACAAACTGATTGTCGTAGATAATAATATAATAGATTATTTTTTAAAACACATGCTTCTATTGAGGAGAATCTAATGTAAATAATTCATTAACAATTTATTTCCGTTTCTAAATTTGTTTTTAAAAATTTATAAATTGATATAAATTGCGGATGTAAATGAAAGTCGTGTGTTGCGCGTACCACGCAATTTTAAAATTTCTTCCTGTTAAATACATTTCATTGTATTTATTCGAAATAACTGTCTCCTGTACTATCATTAGTAGTAGAGCGTGAGAAATCAAAAACTTTTCTTAATGTAATTTTTATTTTTATTTAAACACTAAGGATTGTATAAAAATGTTTAATTTAATTTATGTTTTCTGTGGGTAAATCCTATTGAAATCATTCATTTACGAAAAGATTTTGATACTCGGAGTTATTGATTTTAATGTTTATATTTCTACATACGGAATTGCTAGATTCAAATAGGGGTCACGCGTAGCATGGTGGTTAGCATACCAGGTTTCTATACCCAAGGTTCTTCTATGCGCAGATGACCCTAGGATTTTTTAATAGGAGGAAAAAATCCTTAGCCGTCCTTCGGAGGGGACGTTAAAAGGTGGTCCCGAGCCTATACAATGTCAGGTACACGTTAAAGATCTCTATTATAATAAAACCTGGACAGGCAAAATTTAGGACTCCCACTGTATATATCTTCCGTTTAGCCACAGCAGCATAAAGAGAAATTAAATAAATAAAGGAAAAAATGCATACAAATAAGAGCGAATGGGTTCCACCATTTCTTTGTTGTCTTTGTTACAGTCTCCGTAAATATTCTAACAAATGATTTATCATTTTTTCAGTATTAATTTAAGGTACACTAATGTCAAATTATATCTGTGTAAGCTTTCATAATTGTTTGTATTTATTCACACATACAAGGCAGCTTTAAAAAATATTGAAAAGTACTTTATTTAAAACAAAACGAATAATAACTAAAAATTCGTTCATTTTCGAGCTGAGAATTTTGCTGATTTTTACCATTGATTCAGTATGATTTCGAGAGCTTAAAACTTAAAGTCAAGTGTAGTTTTATTCACATTTTTTTTTTTTTTTTAATCAAAACTAAATTAAAATAAAGATGCGCTCCACATTTTGGGTCTCAAAATGCATTAGCTTGAGTTAGAGCGTAAGAAATTTTTTTTGAAAAATACAGGAAAATTAAACCGTATTAAACTAAATTGCCAACCGAACTAATTAAATGATTTCTGTATTTTTTTCTATATCGCTCCGTTGCAAGAAAACTCAATTTAAATTATCAGCAAAATAGTGTTCTAGTAAA